>OY728153.1:75459049-76709049 GCA_963277665.1 Viscum album | reverse complement strand
TTTTCTAATATGATTTAATGGAATAGCCAATGTATGTATTCAAAAATGATGTTTGAGAATTTTTGGGTGGCTTATAAATGATTTGTGATACCAATTAAGTAGTTTTTATTTGAACACCATGTGAATTAGGAAACATTTCTATTGGGTATTTCTCTAGTGAAACATTCATATGAGTGGGTTTGTAAAAATCCTCTGATATTTTGGTATTTTTCTTGAAAAAAGATAGAGGGATGTGTGTTACATAGTTTTTTTAATACAATCCTCTCTGGTTTTTGGGGTTTTTATGGATAACATAAATTATTATAAGTAAATTCATGGTGGGTGGTGTGTTTCATTTAGGTATTCAATGGACTTACTGGTTTGTAGATATTGTTAATCTCATCATGTGATAAATGTTTTATAGCACTAGGGGTGCTTAAGTAATTATAAAATCACATATGTAACTATAGAGATGAATTTTGGTCAGTCATAGAGATAATGTGACTGTATCATTAGGGATTGGTGAATGTTGATTGTTGGAAGTTCTAAATGAGGGTCAATTGATTTTTTAGATAGATATTAGGGGTCTATTTTGATTTGATTACTAGAGAATGTATTTCATTGGTTAATTTTATATGGATTTTATGATCTATGATTACATAAGTGAAAATACTTTATATATTTTAGTCTTTTGGGGTGGTTGAAACAGTGGGATGATCATGAAGGTCCTATCATAGGTCTCAGATTAATATTCATTTATTAACTTATTGTAAAACTATATATCCATCGAAGTCTATCTCATGATGTATTTTATTGATGACTCATTATTATTTTGACCTATTAATTATTTTTTATTTTTAATATTTTAAAATCAAGCCATGAATGTGAATTCAATTACAAACATTAAATGAAATTTAAACAAAACATAAACTAAAGAAAACAAAGGAACATCTGTTAGAGAAGAACAATAGGTTTGGATAGTTGGAATTACCAATTCCTGCTAGATTATATTTTTCATTTTAATTTAGCCCATTACACACATTATATGTGAGTTGTATAAGTATTCACTCAAAACACATCTCTTATTTAGTTTGTGAATATTGGACAAACTATGACCAAAATTAATAAAACCATATACACATAAAATTAATTGGACAATTCCAAAACTATCTAATTTCATGGCCCATGAACAATAAATTATTAAACAACTAAATAACTAAATTTATATAGTAAAAATCTATTGTAATGAAACTGTGGGTGCCAAAGGTTTCTTACTGATAAAACTCTAGGATGTATTATGAGAACTCATTTAGATTTTGGGACATGGCTTCAAATAATGGATATTAATGGTATTCTTTAATTTACTAGAAGATATATCAATACGAAACATCTAGGATGTTTCATCTATGAAATCCCATCACCATCATAGTAAATAATCAAAGAATCTTCTTCCAATATAATGGATGAGTCCAAAATTGCTTCTATTTTTTATATTTAAATTATATTATAGAAAAACTATTCTTAATTTTAATGATTTAATGATAAATAAATACATATTCATTAAAATTGTGATTGATTTATAAAATATATTGTTATGGTGATAAAATTGACCAAAATTCAATAAATCCTAGATGTAATATAATGATTTACTAGGGTTTTCTCACCAAATATTTTTCCAAATAATCACAATTCCAAACAATTATTTATATTTATTGATTATTCTTTTAATATAATACAATGTTAATTTACATGTATCTTTATGGTTTTAATGAATGAATGAAAATAAATAAAATTAAATAAAAACATAATTAGTAATAAAGGGTTTTATCCATTGTTTTTTCTAGATTGGATCCTTCATTATCCATTTTAGTGGATGGAAATTCATTTTATGATCCATTAATTATTATTCCAGGGAAACCATTATTAATATATATTTTGAGGCCAAATAAAAAATCAGTTAACTACTAAGAATATAATGTTACATCGCGCAATAGAGTCTAGTGATGAGTATGCTTGGCCCATATAAATGAAACAACCCTTTCCATGATCTTATCATACATCATTCATGTATTAAACCATCACATTCACATTTTTTTGAAATAACATATATGAATGAATGGATAAATGGAGGAATAGAGGATGGAATGAGGTATTTTGTAATTCCTAAATATTATAGGAAACCACCACAAAATCCATTAGAAAACCAACACCCACATTAAAAACTAATTATAAACATAAAATAAGTAATGAATGACGAATTAAATGCTCCATATTAAACTCCCCTAGGACATGACCTAGTATATTGTCGATAAAAATTGATATTGAGATCCATGAAGTGGATAACACAATTTAAAAGAATATGATAAATTAATATGAAACTATGGTTATTAAAGTATTTAATATAATTGTAGCAAAGAATACTCAATTTTGTATATGACATAGAGGCTAGGTGTACAATAAAATATATAAAGGATAAGAGTGCTTATTAAAATAGATATAAATGTGAATGGGATTATTTCCACATAGATGTAGTTGATATTTTTGGTTTTGATAAGTATAATATTTTCAAATCCTTACTCTGGTTGATTTTTCTTGCATGCTCATGTGTTTATGCTTTCCCATGGATGAAAAAATTGAGATATTCATTAATTTATTACCCAATTTGGAAAATAATAATGAATTTACAGTATTACTTTTTAAATAATTTCATGCATAATCGAATTATGATATTGATGAGGTAAATTTATACAAAATTATATATGGTTTGTGTTTATAGAAAAAATAAGAAAAAAGATGGATCAATCGGATGAAAATATGGATTATCCCATAGTGGAGATAAGAGAACTGAATGAGTTACTACAATTATGTTTTTATGATGGAACCAATATTGAAAACCATAGTGACATGAGTTTTTGCACCTTTCTAGGATTATGGTAGGATTTTTCATTTGTTTCTATAGGCATACTATGTTTCAATATTTCAAGGTAATTTCTGATGAAATATGTTTGTTCAAAAACTGATCTATTGTAGGATTTAGTTGTTGGGTTGTATCTTGTATGGTGTTGATCATGTCAAAATTATGGAAAAATTACAACATATATTTATGGGATAGATCACTAATCATGGAATCGAACGTGATTCATACTTGGTATTCAATGTAAAGAAATTATCTATTTTTTAGACCATGTTTGTAATCATATGGGATTAAATTTTTAATATTGTATTCTGATAAATATGAATGTTAGATATCATGTGATTCAATTATTTTTATTGGGAATCATTATTGTAATAGGTGTGTATATCATGGAACATAATTGAGTTTTTAATGAATCTCAGTGTATGAGAGTTTTGACTAAAATATTTTCATATATTTATGTTTTTGTGTGGTGAGATGAATTTTATGTTAGATATATCATTTTTAAAGTGGATGAAATGTATTGAGGATCAGATTAGGATCTTCTAGATGGAAGATTGTATGGAATGATTATTTTAGAGGATAATTTATTGAAATTGATTCCAAAATACAAAATTATTTGTAGCATTAAATTATAATGGATGGATGTAGTTACAGGGAATTATCATAGATGATGATCATGAATGAGAATCCACATGTTGTGGAATTTTCAACCCAAATTTTATTACTGGTTAAAAAAATTTAGAGTGAATGTGAATATTAATTCCCAAGTTATTTGTTCATTGGGAATTCAGATACAAATTTGAGTTTTAATAGTTTAAACCTATATATGAATATTTTTTTTGTAATTTTTACTGTTTTGGTGGTTTTTAGGAGTGGAAATGATGATTGGAAGAATTAAACCCATTAATAATAATTAAATCTATTTTAGGTAGAACATAATGCAACATGATTAAAACATTGATCCATGAGGGATACTTAGTGGTGATATATCATGGAATAAACAGATGGTTTCTCAATAATGGTTTCTCATAGGGTTTGTGTACAAACCTAACCAAGGGGTTTCCCCATAGAGGGTGCTAAAGGGTATAGTATCATAATTATACTTGGGGATCATATCAATATAGGGAACCCAATCATTCCACAATTGATTTCCAAGAATTACATATTATTATATATTCAGTGGCATTATGTAATGAATCTAATCGTCATGACTCAATATTTCTTTATTGGGGGTATAGTACCTTGATTTCCTTAGTCTTTATTTTTGGAACTCATGTGTATTTTCATAAATAATATTGATAAAAAAATTTAATGGAGGCACCACACCACTTTTATATCTCACTCGACCCTACCCAAAAACGCATCTCATTCTTATATCCCCCATACTAAATACATGTTTTTTCTCTCATATCATTGATTCATAATGGATTATAGCATTCATTAGAGAAAAAGACGTCTATTAGTGAGGCTAAGGTAAGACTGTGGAACGTTTGGTTATTCCTATCATTTTATCACTATTTTGGTGTAACCAACATTTTAGGGACTTTATTCGTGATTTCATGATTTATTCTGAACATAGATAGATAGAACTATGATATTGAATGAGTGAAATCCTATAATATTTATAAAGGTGGTTCCATTCATGTTTCACCATACTAATGTATTATATATGGGACACAAATGTAACTGCTTTAGGTTCTAGGTTTTCGAATTATATATATGATCTAGTTGAGTCATGTTTTTTGTGTTAAGCTAGGGTAGAGACCACTTGGTGTGAATTATGTTTGAAATATATGAAATGGTTAATATAGTGGGTCTACTGCCTATATCACTAATGGAAGAAACCTCTATTTAGTTCCAACAGGTACCATAGTGATTTTTAATCATCTAAATAATGACCACTGACCTTGGTTAAGTTCATATGAGAGGTTTTTTAATTATAATGTTATATATGAATTGAATAAATGTTTTTGGTAATTGTAATGGTAATGAATTTATTGGGAAAGGGAATCATATGTTTCTTATGAACATAAAAACCCCTAATTAGTGATTGTGTTATAGTGATGTGGTTCCATTTAGTTAAAAGTATCTCCTTTAGTAGAGTAGTTGGTTGTGTATGGGAATAGGCCTTGAGTGTGTTTTATTATAATGTATTTTTGGATTATATTGATGAGTTTTGATTATGTTATGATATTAAGTTGGTTTAATCATGGAATATATCTATTCCCCCTTTCTTTTTACGTCTTGTTCAGGTTTGCGAATGTCATGGAAGGGGTTTACATCTAGTAGTTTAACCTTTGAGTGGTTGAAGTGTGGTTACTCATTTTATGGAATATGAGAAATACTTTACAAAATGTATTGTAAGTATCTAAAGGGATTTTTTCAATCATTTGATGTTATTAGTGTTCGTAATGATATATATCAAAATTATTTATGTAGACTCATCATATTCCATGGGGTAGGTAGCATATTGAGTGAATGTCTTCTATTGAAGTAGTTCGGTATGAATTATTAGTTGTGAATAGTTATTTTATGGATGATGAGACATGGGATCATCATGGGACACCATGTATATGTGTCTTATTTATTGGTTTTTAGGGTAAAATGAAGTGAGCTTGGATAATTGATGGATATTAGTGCGTTAGACTGTCCTCTAGTAAGTTGTTGGGTAGGGACCAGTGGAAGGTCAAAGTTAATTGGGATATTATTTAATTTTTTTCAATGATCTAATCATGTGAATAAACATGATTATGAGAATTAATGAGTCATAAAATTATGTGAGATGTTATTGACACATTTTACCCTCTGTGATTGGTTGTATGTACATGATTTGATTATGATGTCTAACATTGACTGAGAGTGTGTAGGAAAATGATACATATAGTTCGAGGGTATTGATTTATGATATGGATATGAGACAAAATAGTTAGTGAGAGGGCAGTTTTATGAATTGAGGTATGATACGTCACCCAAATAGAGATGTTAGGGGCATAAGAGATGATGGTTGGTGAGGTATGAGACCTCACACTAAGTGAGACATTGGTGTTATGATAGGAGATATGAGATTTTAACATGATATATTACCCCGGAATGACTAAGAGATTAAAGTTAATGACTTGGGTTTTTCCCTTACCCCATAAAATTTGTCTTTTAGCTCATCTTAATTATGATATAACTTCATACACTAGCATTCGATGAAGCAAGTAAGGTGAAGTGTCACATTGTCCTTGTTATTATATGATGATATACTATATATTTGTGTATGTTGTTGTTTAATTTTTCATGGTTACACACATTTTAAATTGAGTGATTTCTAGGGAACACCATTGTTGGATCCATAATATTATTTATTCCTCACACCCCATAAGAGAACATGGATGAGTTTCCAAAACATCACGGTTCACATTAAAGTGATAGGTTATATAGGCGATTAGGATGTGGTAGATGAATAGAGATTTGGGAGACTAGTTGAAGGAGTGAATGTTTATTTTATAGTTTATTTTACTGTATTTAGTTTCATTAATTTTCCATTTTATTTGGTCAAATAACTAAAAGTTAGTTGAAATGTATGTATGTATTTTGAGGATGGGTATAATTATATTATAGAATATTGATATTGTATATTATCGATGGTTAGATATTACCTAAAAATACTTACTCTTATTCTGATGTTTTGTGTTATATTTTTCATTTATACATTATCATATATGAATACAATAATAGTGTAGAATACTCATTTTAGTTATAGTATTTCATTGGTATTCAATAGCCATTGGCATATGAAAAAGGAGCATCAGAGGTGTCGTGGCACCCTTGACACATGCAAGTAGTGGATTTCCCTAGTCGAGGTACTGAAAAAAAATTAGAGTACTATTTAGTTATGTTTCTATTTAGGGACATGATATTTAGAGATAGAAAGTATCAAGTCCTCATACGTACACCGACCATGTGATTTGAGAAAACACGTACAGTGGAATCCCATGCTACCAAGGGTATGAGAATATTTCTCATTGGAAAATTATTTTAGAGGTATTAATAAATTTTTAATATTCATATTTTATCTTCTTAAATTGTTACTCTTATCCTATGATGGAAGGAGTCTGTGAGTTCATACATCATGATATGGATAGAGGTATACCACAACATTTTGATGACTATTTATGAGTGATAAATTGTTTTCAAAATTGAAAATGTTCTTGGAAAATGGTTAAATGAAAATAAATAGTAACTATTTTAGAATAGATTTATATTAGTTAAAAAGTAAATAATAGCTAATTTACTTCTCTTCCAAATAACATATTTATTGTTTATTAAATAACTAAAATAATAACAATTTTATTTGTTTTTCTACGTTATTTGATGTTAAAGTCATTCTCCTGGTCAAATATTTTCCCACGGTGGGTAAATTTGGGTAGTGAATCTCTCAGTATGAATTGAATAGGTGAAGTGTGACATCAATGTTGCCTATAAAGATTAAGAGACATGGTTGGTCAAAGGACCCCATGAGGGTATAGTTGGCATGTAAGGTTTTCCTAAGGTAGATTATCCCATCTGTTAAGATTGGGAGATAATATCAGTGGATGGAGCAATTGGTCGAGGGTAAGTGCTAATGTCTATGGTGTTAGAGTTAGTATGCAATGAAAATTTATTGTAAGTAGAATATCACATCATAGTAGA
This sequence comes from Viscum album, assembly GCA_963277665.1. NCBI lineage: Eukaryota > Viridiplantae > Streptophyta > Magnoliopsida > Santalales > Viscaceae > Viscum > Viscum album. The sequence goes on along the minus strand of OY728153.1, from coordinate 76,701,476 downwards.
GTCAACATTTCCATGATGTTGACTATTACATTTCAAGGAACTAGGTCTAGTAAAGTATAGAATCCATGAGGCTTCAAGCCCATTGGAAAAAATTGATCACTTTACACTTATGGGTGTAGGTTCACTCTACAACATAACCCTGGATGAGGGATTTGATTCATGACAACCTATACCACACATTAATATACACTTAAGTACCTAGTTATAAGGTGTGTTATATGGTAGATAGTTTCTAATTTCCTTTATGCATGTTGTGTGGGTTTTGGTGTTATTATTGGTGCACATTGGGATATGTCCTTTGAAAGGGAAGCATGGATTGATGGTTTTGGTGTTATGAAAATTACATATCATTGTTAGCCTAATAGTTGGGTCATATACATGTGTTAGTTTGTCCTAATGTAAGGGGAATCAAAGTTCGTACTTCATGAGGGGTGTGTCTGTACATACTAACACACACATAAACACACCAACATACATACATACAAACATAAATTCATGTATTCATGAAAACATAAATACATGGACACGTACATGAATCTCTCCATCCATCCATACATGAATATAAGCATACATGAAAACATACATAAATACACACATACATACATCCATCCATCCATGAATTCATACATATAGAAATAAGTGAATCCATGTTTTCATGCATACATATAAACAGATATACATTGTCCCATCATTTTATACATACATATATCTATACATCTATTCATCCATTCATACAAAAAGAAATCTATTCAATAAAACATATATATGTTCTTGTTTCATATAAAAATTCATGAAAACATCGATACATATATACATACACACACATTCACACATCTATATACATACATAAGAAAATACATACGTACTAACATAAATATATATAAATATATACACACATTCATCAAAATTTTTATAAATAAAAATAAACATGCATACATCCATGCATTTATAGAACATTTATCCATATATCCATGCATTAAAAAATACATAAATTCATACATCCATGCATGAATCCACACATCCATACATCCATATCTTCATACACACGTACATACACCCAACCCTGAATTTATTTATACATATGTGTATTCATAAATCCATAAATCCATACATCCATGCATAAATACCAATATAAATCTTTACATACATACATGCATGAATCTATACATAAATGCATGCATGAATACTATCACACACACACATATATTTACCTATGCTTTTACATAAAAACATATATCCAACGATATATGTATACATATATACATATATCCAACTGAATATACATATATACATTATTGAATGCATATATACATCCATACATATATATTCCCACATATCCATACATCGATCCAAACATACATAGACTAGTATATACATACCTATATCAATTCACCGTTAAATTCATATATGCATGCATATATACATATATTAATCAGTGCATGAATGCATATAAACTCACATTTGTATATTCATCCACAAATCCATGCCTACATACAAGCATACATCCACTCATGCATGCATTCACACATGCATACATACATCCATCCATACATACAAATATACATTCATAAATATATACATCCATTCATTGATTCATGCATTAATCTGTACATATGTACAAAAATATATACATATTTATACACAAAAATACTCACACATATTTCTAATTGGCTATTGTTGTTTCAATGATTAATTTCTCAATGTTTCAATATCACGACTTTAATATATATATATATATATATTAAATGAGTCTTTTTATATTACATATATGATGGAACTGATAAATGATAAGGATGTGAGGCAAGGAAATTGAATATTATTGATAATCATGATTATAGGCTGTATAAAATTCTCGTGATTGATACATTTTTACTATTTTATTTATTTAGTGATGTCCTCTATGACTACCTAGGTTTATTTCATTATTAAGGCTGTTTAGTTTTATGTTTCAGCATATAATGATTTAAAATTTCCATATTCATCATTAGGATGATAATGAATATGTTATTTGGTTGGAATTACCATCATTTGTTTCATTGTTGAATGGATGTTACCATGAGTGAAGGAGAATTCATTATTGTTGAACATAGACCATGTAGGATACTGATCAAAATCAACATAACAAATTTACATATAAAACTTATTTTATTATATCATATCATTATTAATATTAAGATTATTTCAATATTTCTAACTAACTATTGAATATCATTTAATATGTTATAAATTAATGTTGACAACTAAAATATATTCTTTATGAATGTTATTCTTGGAATTATGAATATATTATGAACAATTTGATGTGTTTTACTAAATCATTAATTAGTTAACAATATATTAAATATTAGAATGTCAATATTAGATATTTCATATGACTTTGTAAGAAAATACGGAATTATATAAATTATTTTCATATAGTAGAGTAGAATGTATTTTCTTCATTCGTGATTAATTATAGATTTAATATAATATTAATAGTTTTTTTTGAAAATTTATATGAAATATTTAATGATAAAATAATTTTTTTGGGTTGTTGTTAATGTTTTTTACCCTCATTTCATTAGTTTAATGTTCATTATAATAGTAATGATATTAAATAAAATATTTTAGTAGTTATGTTCTTTTGAAATAAAATCTCTCATATAATAGTGATTTTTATTTTTTAACCTGAATTGTCTTTCTCATCCTTTAAAATTTAAATTGTACATTATAAACTAGATAAGTTGAATTTTTTATTTTTCATTATCTATACTTATAATGTTATGGGTGGATAGTTATTGAAAATATATAGAATACTTGTATTCCATTAATATTTAATATTTAATATATCAGTATTAAATGTTCAGATGATGGGTAAACTTAACTTATAGAATATTGTATAAGTTATTGTCATTTAACGTGATAGTAGATAATATTGTATAGGAATTTCCATTAATTAAAACAAATTTTTTCATGAAATTAATGTAGAGTATAATTCATGTATACATTATTCTTAGTATTAGGCTTACAAAATAAAAATTCCACAACAGTTTGGGTAATCTAAGATATCATGAAGATTTATTACATAGATTTTTTAGTGAATAATCATGTATAGTATAATGAAATTTGATAGAGTACATTTATCATATGATTGAAATAGTGAACAACCTTAAATAGATTACATTATTATAAAGTCCCCAAATCTAGAACTGTATCATGTGATGAAAATGGGTAGATACATGAAATATAGAATGCTTCCCCATACCTAGAGGCTACCGACTAAAAGTAGGGGTGTGATATTTATTGTGGGGAGACTATAACCTTAGTGTAATGTAAAATAATGTGGAAATAATTAGGTATCAATAAAAATCATTCTGATGGGAATATCAGAAAGAGCACAACATAAATATAATAAGTAAAAGAAGAAATCAATAAACCAATGAAAAATAATCATCTAATGAAAATATAAGATGTTTGTAAATGACAAAATGAAAAAAATAAAAATTATTGAATCAACAAAAAGAACATTATTTCAAAATACCAAGTTTATGAACCCCATTTCATTACCAATTCCAAACATTATCCCATCTATCAGGAAACAAATAAATAACATGGTCCCTTGATCTAGTTCAAAACTGTATCCATGTAATATTATTTTATAGATAACGGTGAACCAATTAGGGTGTGAGTAAAACCCAGTAGATCAACCCCACTATGTCAAACAAAACAAAAATAATCACAATATTATGAAAAATGTGAAAAATTGATGTATATATTAATCATATAATCCAATACATAAATCAACCATATTCATCCTCATGACAGAGTTTCTGTGAGCATGTAGCACAACCATTCCATCTATAACCACCAACCATGACATATTCACATAAATAAGAAGAGCCCTTTGTATATGAATTTCAGCCTATGGGCATAGCCCTATATATATTTAGTTGAAAATTAACCAGTCCAAGAATTGTATATATGCATTCCAGTATGGATAAGAGGGAATATCCAACTATATATTCATTTTAGCATGTAATATTAGGTTAATCCCACTATATAATCATATACGCATGTATCAGTATGACAGTCCATATATATACACATTTCAGCAAATATCATTATGTATATATTTTTATATAAGAATTTCAGCTTGAATCATTGGGTCTGGTCTGATATATAATAATTTCAACACTAGTCACAATAGTAAGGAAATCACAATATCAATCCATAAGGCTCCACATATAATTTTTCAAATTAACATTTTCACTTCAATTACACTTTAAATTATATATCTATTAATCAATAGTTATATAAATATCCATAAGGTAATAACATTGTTATTTTATATCAATAAATCAATAACACCTCATTTGATGCAAAACATACTTTATTCCATTAACCAATTCAATATTATTCAAGTGTATATTCTCCCATTGGGTAGCCATAGGAAAAGTCATTATATAATCCATGATATCCAATTAATATTAAATTACATAATTAATCATTATATGTTTTTTAATTAATAAATTCAAAAAACATAGTATTGAAAATTAGGTATATTATTTAATCAACAATTTAATTGACTATAGGGTTAGGTTTAAATTCACTACCATTACCCATAGATTAATAAATTCTTCGAACTACTATTTTCAACCAGAAATAAGGTGACGTAGATCGTAAGAAGATTCTAGATCAAACACATCTCGATCCAAATGATTTGACAATGGATATTAATGAAAAAACATTATTTAATATAATAAAGAGTAAATTATAATAAGACTAATCAAAAGGGACCTACTTTGGATCAATCACCAAACCGTGACATCTATATACGATAAAATCCCTCTAGAATTTCTAGGAGTTGCCTAGGGCTTGAGAAGAGGGGATTCACAAATAGGGGAATGAGAAAATAGGAATATGGAGATACATTAAACTATGGCTCGTGATAAGTACATGGAATAAAACCCGTTTTCACATAGTTTATTTATCATTAAATAGTTATGCCAAAATAATACATCCCTTGAACTCAATTTCACCCAAATTAGACATAAAAATGTACAATCTATATTCACGAAATGTATCCACTTCAATCCATGAACCAGTTCATGAACTATAGACATTCCACAATGTCATTCCATTAGACGTTAGATCTTAGTAACCCATTTACAAAACAAGTAATTTCTCCACAGAGAGCTTTCAGCTCAACTTAGGTAAAAGTTCACAAATCACCTCATAAATCACACAAACACATGGAAAATTCTTGTAATACCATTTAACATGTCTCTATCAAGATTTAATTAAATAATAAAAAATATATGCCCCAAAAATTAGATCATTTTCTCCAAAAACAATGCTCTATGTATTTGAAAAGGACTCAACCACCAAGGTTTAAAGACAAAGGAATACCTAATGCAAGATGATTAATGGAAAACAAAAAGATAGACATAACTAAAAAACATATTCTCTTAAATAATTTATACTATAAAAAAGATCATCCTCAAGCTAATTTGGGAGTCATATTGGGGGATCATCAAACAAGTCTCATCACAACTGTCATATATCATACTCCCACTCCTTGGTCTACACGAGATCATGCCCATGACTCCACTACAGTGAAACCAGAGGTACATTCCAACCCTATATGTACATCTCACATTGGTCCACAATTTATATCAAGTACACCCTAAAGTGCACATTAGAATAAATATTGAAGTCCTCCATATATACCACATGATAATGGTTATGATAATATATTTTATGTTGTGACACATGAAACACATCATGAATGTAATTGTAGCATTTTAGAAAAGAAAATTGATACACCACTGAATAATACAATTTCACAATATCAAAATGACTAGAAAACCTTGGTTCCATAATTCCCGGTTTCTTGATATTCCTTTACCCAAACTAGGAGAAACCCAACTGAAAACATTATGAACAACCTCAAAATTTGTAACCCATATTCAAAGTTTTGTTTTGGATTTCTGTTTACTCTATGTGGCCACTAATTATCTCTTAATATATTGTACCTTCTAATACTTCTATTGTAGGACACAGGATATAACAAGTACGGACTCACCGGCCTCGAAACAATAAATATGTGTATCGAATGAACTTCCATACAAATCATTGAAAGCATCCAATTTGATTGATTCCTGAAATTTGTTGATATGTGGAAACTCCATGAGTTCAATTAACTTCTCTCATAAACTATTGAAATCCAAAGCACATGCTCATAACATTTCTTCATTGACCTGAATAATCCTCTTATATTTAATTTTATTATGAGGATTATAGTCTATAATCAAAAGAACCTATGATCATAGACCCTTCTAATGAATCTTCAAGAACTGGTATATAAAATTAATATCCCCATCATAAAAGATAATTCTTATAAAACTATGAAACCAAAATATCTTTCACACATAGAGACTACCTTGATCACCAAGGATGAAGGCCTCTATAAAAATAAAAAAGTGGGATACCTTAATTTATGGATCCAAAATCCCCCATTCTATATCAATCATATGGGGTTTCCAACATAATACAATCACAAAATCCATGGAGAAAGCATCCTACTTCCACTCCAGAATGGGATGATGCTGTAATAGCCCAACTAGCCTCTGATTTTCATATTTCACCTACTGATAGTTAAAACATATTCCCATGAATAATGACACCTCATATTTATTCATGACCACTAGTACTATCTATAGAGATCATGATATATCTTTTTCAAACCTAGATGTACCTCCCACCTTGAAGCAAGAAATTTTATCTTCATATCCTCGTGAAAGATCATAGGAACTCAAACCCATCCATGTGAAAGAAGAGAATTATAACTACTAATATAACATCTAGATGGTGTCTCAACACAATATAATCTATCTCTTAGAACTATGTACTCTGGATCATGTAACTACTCTTTCATAATATGATCTATAATAATGGGTTAAATAGATGTTAATGTCATATCTACTCATCTGTGGGACTCCTAAACATACAGATGCATGTATGAGAAGAGTTTCATCACCTACAATTACTTGAAGGAGCCATGAAATACCTATTTCTATATTCATTTTCTCGAGAAATTAGAAAAAATATTTTTGGATCCGATTTTATAAGATATATAAATGTTGAAAGGCTATAGATGTTGGACCCACCTCTTCTGTCGAAGGATCAGGTCCCACTGAGAGATGTACCTGAGTCTCTTGTAGTCCGTTTATACGAAAACCTATAAGCCAAATGGTATTGTATAAATTATCTCAGTGCATGTACCACCACAGATAAATAAAGATCATGAGTTTGATAACTCATCATGTGAGGTCTCAAATATTTGGAGATATAAGAAATCATTTTATCCTCATGTATATGAAATGCTTTGGTTATATCTCTGAATGCATCATAGTTCATGGAATATAATTTTCATGTCATGGGAAAAGTGAGGATAGGTAATAATGTCATATTTTTTCAACGCTTGAAAATATTCATTGAAGTATCTAACAAAAAAACATCACTCTTTTATTGGCCAACCCACGCATCATTGCTTCTAGAAAAATGAAGACCTAAATAAAACACCATCAATAATTTGGTAAACCCACAATGCTCTGAATATTAAAGACATTATTGGGTTGAAAGGAATATTACAAGGCTTAAATCTTCTTTGGTCTTACTGACACTACTTACTCTGTGATGAAATGACACAATAAATGCATATTACAAATCTATAAAGTGTATTTGGTTAACATGGCATAAACATTATTCTCTCTCAATTTTCCAAAGAAGATGTCAAGAAGTTTGGAATAATAATCTTCTGGATGGGAGTACACTAATATTTCATCAACAAAACCACCACTAAATGATCTATAAGATTTTGGAAGATCCAATTCATCAGGTTCATGAATACTTTTAGTGTGTTTGTTATTCCAAACGATGTCACTAAAAAATCATATAATCCATAGAATCTTTTAAAAGAATTCCATAATAGTGGTCCACATTTTATGGAAGATGATGATTGTATGTGAAAATTTTCTACATGTATATTCTTCTATAAACAACACTATCACACACATATACCATGGGAAAACTACTATACTGATAGTCTTATAGACAAGGGAGTGACTGAAGAGGTTTTTTGTCATTCTAACTCCCTACACAGTGAAATTATTCAAACTATTTAGTGGAAAAATGATATATTCCATCTTTAAAACTCTTTTAGTATTTATTCATTTTATATATGTTCTATTGAGATCACTTATACCAAAAAAACATCAACTCATAAGGCTCTAATGTTTCTATCCTATATAGTGTGATAGAAACTGGCTCTTCTCCTAGAACCAGATCAATTGTGAACATCATATATCACTTCGGTGGTAATCCATAAAACACATCTGGAAATACATTCTTAAAATTGGTTACAACTGGAGGAAATGTATCATGTTGTATTTCTCCCACATCTATTATAATGATTTCTATATGATCCATTAGAAAATATAATCTACACTAAATTAGTGCAACAAAACTAGGATGAATTTCACACTCACTCTAGTGAGAATTGATTCAACCAAATGGAGATAGAAAGGCAACTCTCTTTTATTAAATATCAATATAAGACTAGTAGTGGACCAGCACATCCATACCATTAATCAAATTGATACTATTCATTTCTATCACAAATAGTTTGTAGAAGAAACTGTAACCACCAATCTTAAAAGAACACACCTTACAACTTTTTTACATTCTCAAATTTCAGTCCCAATAGTCTATCGATAGATAGAACACCATCTATTATTTCCACATTATAGCCCAAAAAGACTGAAACATTATCAGATAAAATAGAATTTGATTCTCCAATATCAAACAAAATGCCTGAAAGTGTGGATGATACATGAATCATAACTCTAATGGTAAAAGATCTTGCATCCATGATATCCAAAGTATTCTAAATAGTGTGTAGCTAAATTGAACCTCTTTCATGCGATCCATATTTACTCAACTGATATAATAACTCTTTTTGGGACATCCATTCTAGAACTGGTGTACCACATCCCCTGCCTTGCCCAGAACGTCCAGGGGAACTCCATATACTTATATACTAAGGAGTAGATGAGTCATTCCCAAACTATGGAACCTTTCACATCCACTACCACTAGTCTTCCATGATATGTTACTACAACACTTATAAATAGGACCCAGTTAACCACATGAATTACAATTTAAATCTAGTTATAGAAACTGTGGACACTTGTGTCCCAAACATCTACACTGATTGCACTATAACAAAACATAGTCCCAATTTGGTTTCCCGATATCCTTAATGTTTTTTTAATTGTTAAAATAGATATAACTATTATAGTAATTATTATTTTCCCTAGAAGAATAACTCCAAGTCCTCTCTATTAAAATATCATGACTACTTCTTGGGGACTCACAAAGATTCCTTTCAATGATGATTTCACTATCCGTCATGTTTGTAAAGATACCCAAAAAAATATTCTATTGTGACCTAATATCATAGATAATCCAATCATAAAAAAACATCACACTATTGATCTCATAAATAGATAATGGTGAAACAAAAATATGCCTATCAGATAGACGTTCAATGTCATCCATCACATACATACCCTTCAATGTTAGATTCATGTCCTCACAAGCCTTACCATCTGCCAACATCTATTGATATAAGTGTCTCAAAATGTTCACCTCAATGTCAATATAACTTGACTCATATTTCAATAAAAAATTCACCAGAATGTGCTACCAATGCTTGGATGGTCCATGGAGAATATATGCAGAAATCATTACCCACTAATCTATGGGTGCCTCATGGTTGATGAAGATTTCTAAGACTGACTCAATCTTGAACTCAACTACCTAGGGGGCTCCCTCCATAGTGAACATTAGTGGATGCTATAATTGTAACTCTCTATTATGATCAATAATTAAAGGAATTATCAGAGGTGACTTTCTTTCCATGGATAAAATAATCATATTAAATATGTTGCGAATCTAAAAATCCCTCCAATCACTAGGAGATATAGGATTATGTTTCTCAGATGTTTTAGTAGTATCCTATTTTCAAATTTTTTAATTATATATCTGAAGATATTGAGGAGGAATTTAATCTACAAGATAAACACCCACCTTAAAGAAATTGATATAATTATAATTTTAACCAAAATATTTGATAAAAATAGAGAAAAACTTACCACTAGTCTCTAAAAACATAGATTACAAGTGTTTTAGCATGACAAAAGAGTTCTTATAATTCATTTATCATATATAATAGGAATCACATATCAGAGTTTTTATAGGTAAAAATATAAAACATGAAATAAAAATTTCCTTATAATTTACAATGCATTCAAATATATATCATGTTGTGTCTATCATGATTCATTCATACTCATCTCAGGCCATACCAGAACACAAGTATATATATCATTAAAAAATTACATCCCAAAATATGTGAATTACATAGGTGTCAAAACAAAAATTTTAAGAAGAAAAAAATATAAACAACAATCTCATCCATGGGTATACTTATTATCCCCCTTACATTAGTAAGATACTCCAATTCCCATGCTCATTACAAATTCCCAAAATCTCATAGATTTATTTACACCTTTCCCTAAAAATAAAGCATCTAAAAATAAACCGCATTTTAGTTTGAAACCAATTTGTAACATCCCCTAATCTTTAACTCTCTGACATCGCCAAAATTGGTGGACTATAAGTCCTCAAGGGTTCCTACCCATAAGATGAAGGATACCGACTAGTAGTGGGTGTGTGATATGTATAGTGAGGAGACTATAAATCCTTGTATAACATAAAATAATTTCTACAATAATAAGAATTAATAAATATATGAGTAAAATGAATTGGGAAAATAATAAAAAATACAACCAGGATATAAATGGAGTAATAAAAAAATTTTATTTTAATTAAAACTTGAGATGTATCTAAATTGAAATCAAAATAAATCAATGAATCAGGTGATGGAATGTAATCTCAAATGACCCTAGTCTCCAACCTGGTTTTGGTCCCATCTCTATAATCCAACCCATATAGTGAGCCAAAAATTCATGAATATCTATATTGCCCTTATCTAAACCTGCATCCCTGTAATATGATTATGTACTAAATAATAGCCTGAATAGTTTGTGGTAAAATGCAGTATATCGACACCTTGATGTCTAAAAAACCAATCTGATAATAAGTGAATGAAATGAAGTAATAAACATTTTTACTAATTAATAAATTAATATAATACATAAATAAACATAGTTTTTCCCCATTCTAGAATTTCACTAAGCATGTAGAAAACCCATGAAAACCATAACAATTATCCATGGACTAATCTCATAACAAGTAATTTGCCTTTGTATGATCATTTCACACTCTACTAAGAGCCCAATATATTATAATTTTATCATCAACTAGTAAAATCCATCTGTTAATTTTTTTATCATTGATCATAGATAATGACATACTATATTCAAATTTTAGCATTTATCAATGTGATAATCCATCGATATAAACATTTCAGCATCTATCACTAGGCCAAGCCCACTATATAATAATTTCATCATGGATTTCTAGGAATATCACACTATATAAGAATTTCAACATGTATCACTAGTAATGAATAATATATAAGAATTTTGGCATAGGTCATAATAGTATGGATATCATAATATCACCACATAAATTTTAATGTTTAATAAGGAAAATTAACATTTGCCTTTAAATTGCACTCCAATTCATATTTCAATTAATAAATATTCATATCCATAGCTATAAGATAGTACCAGATGAATGTTGTATTAAACAATCATCAAAAACACATGTCACACTAAACACACATTAATTTTCTAACCAATTCAATATTATTCATTGGTCCACTCATCTAATGGGTATCCATAAGACATGTTGAAAAATCTATTGAATCCATGGGATCCAACAAATAATCCAATCCATAAATTATAATCATCAATTATTTAATTAATAGACGTACACATCATTGTGATAGAAATATAGTATTTCACATACTCAAAAATAAAATAGATCATAGGGTTAGGTTTAGACTCCAACTATTTATCTGAATATTACTACTTATGAGAAGTACATATAATGTAACCATCTTTCATGTCATGTATTTAGTATTTTAGTGTCATGCCAAATAATACATCACATCAGATTAATTTTACCCTACTCAAACATTACCTGAGGTGTAATGTGGATTCCTGGCAGATAACCAGTTCACTCCAGGAAGCAGTTTGTGGGATATATCCTTTTCACGATAGTAGCACAGTGGAAGTTACATTTTGTGTAACCCATTTACACAACATGTAAATTCCATTTAGATATCTTTCATCTCAACTTCATCCAAATTACATAAACCACCTCATAATCCTTCCAAACTTTGGGGAAATACCCGTAATAACATCTAATAGATTTAAACACATATACCAATAATTCAAAAAATCATACATCCCAAAAATTTAGGTCATTTTCCTCAAAAAAGGTCTTTATGTCTTCCAACAATACATAACGACCAAGGTTTAACAAAAAATTAAATCCCAGCAAACGAATTTTAACAAATAACTCAAATAAGGACATACCTAAAAATGATAAGTTCTTTATATTTTAGTTATATTCTTATACACACTAGGTAATGTATTTTGGATAGTGGTAATACATGATGAAATTTAATTAATAATATGATTTTTTATAGATAGTTATGTGATCTCTCTTATAATAAATTCTTTCCTTAGATCATACACCTATGGAATTTTCAAGTGTTCATAGAGCTCTAACATGATTAAATAATAGTAAAACATATTTAAATAAATTTATAGAGATGTATTATTTTTTCTTAATAATATTAAATTATGTGTCAATAAAGGATAAATATATTTAGAAGGATATTAAGTATGATTTTAGAGATCACATCGATCCTTCTATATAGGAAACATATTTATATATAGTTTCTAAAATGAGTATAGTTGAATATGATATTTTTTTCCCATTTTTTGGTTCTTAATGTGAATCTACGATTAATAATAATCAAATAAAACGAATTTTTTTTTCATATATTGGATAATTTAATAACCAATAAATGATTTCTAACCCCTAGGATGAGAGAAATTAATAAGATAAATCTTATAATTTTTTAGGGGTGAACACATATATTGTTTTTTAAACATGGAACAATGAATTATTATTTTTCTAGAAAAATAGATAATCTATTAGTATATTTTCAGCCTTCAATCATGAAATTTATTTTTTTGTTAACACCATTTGAGTAATATATAATTTGGGTTCCAAAACTCCATCATATATTATAAGGCATTCTTTACATTATTCCAATGATTATAGATAATTAAAATTTATTTAATGATCATATTCATTGATTTATCTGCATTTTATGGATAAATTTTATTAACATCTTATCGGGATTAATATGGTTAGTTTCTATTGTTATTATGTTCTGGTGGATCTGAACACCATTATATCTCTAGAACATCATGTATGACTTAGAGGTTGATTATTACTGTTTTTATTCCTATTGTGGATTTTGGTTAATTATATTGAGAAATTAAATGAGAACTATATGTTATATAACACACATATATATAAAAACAATGTGGTGTAAAATCAAAGAAAAATTATATAAATTTATTATATTGAATAGAGGGGTATGGAAATTTTTTGCTTGGGTTGTATGAAATGAGTTGTGATAGTAATTAAGTACAAATAATAAAATACAATAGTTTAATTTAGTATGAGATTATAAATAATGAATAAAATTTTAACAATAATGAAATATTTAATTTGTTATATATTTACATTAAATTAGAAAATGAATCCCTGAGAAGTTATTTAATTAATATAAAAACATCAATTGATGCCATGAAGTGTTCAACAAAACAACTAGAAATAAGAAATTCATTATAATATAAAACATTTATTTTTTATAAAATATATAAGAATTAAAATATATATATATATTTTATAGATAATTTCAAAATATTGTGTATTTTTTTGAAGTTAATTATGTGGTATATAACATTATTTTCTGCTAAGATTATAAGTTCAAAATATATGAATAGAACCTTGAAATGTCACATTATTACTTTCAGTTTTGTGGTTGATTTCTAACACGAGTTAGAGAGGTCACAGTGTTGGGAAAATATTATTTTATAGTCCTTTATAGAGATGTGTAGTTAGTATCTTTGTTTATAAGACTGCACTATGTAAATGGTTCACTATATGTAGTTTTCGAAAAATGGGTTCATATGGTATATTCCTGGATTGGTAAACCATAAAAGACAACCATGTGACATCTATGGTTTTAGGGTAGTCTAATTCACATGGTTTTCTTATGGCTTGAAATACCATGTGAGACAATAATGTAACCTATATGGTTCCGACTTAGTTCGAATGGCATGATCTACACATAGTTTGGTAAACTATGCGAGACAACCATGTGACTAGATCATCTTGGGGTCTTTTTTATACTATTACATTATTATTATTTTGTTCATTACCCATAACATACCCCATCCAATATACCATAACCTTGAAACCTCCCAATGGGATCTCTCACTCTTTCAATCCTATCTAAGTTATATTATTGGGGAATTATTTTTGTTAATTCCTTAATTTGATGGGTATAATCATTTCCTCACTTTTCATATAGATTTCTAAACATTTCCACTCTTTTTATCTAAAAAAATCACCATGGGGGATGAGAATAAAGGTTGTGGTTGTGAAAAAATATATGTTTTTTAAAGGTCAGTATCCATCCTAAGAGACCTATTCCATTAGATTCCATAAATGGATACATTATTTCATTACATGAGGTAATTGTTTTTACCATTCCTTTTATTAAATAATTCCTCATGTTTTTTATCATTTAAATGTGTTTTTTAACTAAATTATTGATGGGTATGGTACCTATATTTTTGTTATCAACGGTTATCTTTGTTTTGGTTATTTTTTTTACATTCAACAAAATTTTTTATATTGTTTAGATCTATGGATAATTAGTTTTAAAGGGAACTTTATGCAATCAATGTGCCTAATAAAATTAAATTCAATGTTTTGTAAATGAATAATTATTGGGTCATAATGTTTTGAACCAAATTTGTTTTATAATGTTCAGTTTTCATTTAATTTAATGTCATTCCATATTTTAATGGGTGTTACCTTGTTTTAAAAGAGTAACACAATTCATTTTATTGAGTTTTCATTGTAATAATAAATATATTTCCCATGTTTTATAGAATTATAATTTTTTTAAAATATGTGGCCATATTTTTAAAGATTTAAAAATTTTAGACTATATGTGAACATATTATTGATTAGGTTATCTTTTATGAGGTCATTGTTTGATCGTACATGTTAATTCCTTGGTATTGTATATAAGATTTTTTGAATTTACATGGTTTTGAAGTTGATTTTGAAAGAGTATTTTCAAGTTAGATTGTGGTTGTTCCTTGATTTTCTATCATTGTCCCCTTATAATTTCATTTGGGTTCAAAATGAGATTTAATAAAATATTTCAATTTAATTAATTTTTATGTATAAAATGATAATATTTAAAACATTGAGGGAAGGTGAATTTATGAATGATTTTAACAATCTATTTGATTTCTTTTAATCAATTGTTATTTTTTTGAGGATGTGTTAATTTATTATGAATTTTGGTTAATGGTTATGCATTTTTTATTTGGGATCATTATTTAAGGGGTTGGTCTGGGGTTTGATAGTGTATTATTGATGTTCTTTATTTCCATTGGTATCTTTGTTATCATGTGATTAAATTTTTTTCAGAGTGGTCCACCTCTGTTATATTTTATTTGGTTCCTTATTACTAAATTTATTATTACTTGATTATATTATATTCATTATTAATGAGGTTTCTTATCATATAATGGTAATTTAATTTTCAATAATCTTTTAGAGATAATTTAATTGTAATATATGTCACACTAAAAGTTCATATTAGTTCCATGATATGATGTGAACCTAGAGGTTCCAAAAAATTATTATTTAATAGTATTCTATGGATAGATTATATTTTCTATCATGATATAGAAAATGTAGTATATTTGGGGAATGAGAATAATAAGACATTGAAATAACATGACATGGTATATTCTATTAGTAATCTCCAAGATTTGAGGTCGTGAGAATTGTCCAATTAGTAGGAAATCCACATTTCCTTATGTTATTGGATATTCTAATCTAAATACCTCTGTATTGATCTTTTTTACTTTAATATTATCATTAATGGATATCAAGACTCATATACTTTTAAGTATTGAGGAAATAAATGATGGCATCTATTCATAATGTGATAGGATGTTTTGGGTATGTAATGAGAGATATTTTATGAATGGATAATTTAAGAAAGGATTCAACCTTTTTTCCCATGATTAAGATTTAAATATATTGTCTTTTAATCGAAATAAAACTACCTATATAAATCCATAAACATTGGTCTCCATGGGAGAGTTCAATATATGAAAATTCAACATAAAATAAATCGAGATTTCAGGTTGATGGACATAGCATTCAACCTAATTTATTGGATATTTTTTTATCTGGGGATTAAATTACATTTTATGTGATCATCCGAGGTTTAATGTCTTTTCATCATTCACTAAATTCTCTATGGGTGTCTTTGTATGTTTTTAGATTTTAACCTTGGAATTTAGGAGTTCATTACTACTAAAACATAGAGAGTCCTAGAGGTTAACTCACTATGGTTTTCGAGAATATTATTTATATTTTCGTATTAAATTGTAAAAATTTTTATATTTAATATTTATTCAGTTATTTTGATCCCAATAATTTAATTACAATTTATTCAAAAGAAAACTCCGGTTAAATAATAATAATAAATATTTATTTTTTGGTTTTAAAAAATATAATATTTATTGTATTTATCAATGAATAATGTAGTGATGTGTATTTATGAAATAAATATTTATTATTCAAGGATCAATAAATATCGATTAGGTGATGTGGATCGATCTTAATGGATAGAATAGAAATGAAAATAAGGATATTCATGTTCATAAAGAGTTGTGAATGTTAAATAATTAATGTTATTATTATAATTATTATTATTGTTGTGAGTGTGTTCATTTAGGAGAAATAAATATGAAAAGGGTTTAATGTTCAATTTTCCAACCCACAACCTAAAATAATATGATTTGAAATTTATCACACTTCATAATCTCTTTTAGTGTGCACAATGGATATAGAGAAACCCTATAAATCCTTATAGTGAGATATAGAGATATTTAATTCACATTATATTCCTCATCTATAAATTCACATAGAGGAAATAGATATTTCTTTATACATTAACAATAATCTTGTTATGGTCATCCATGAACAATGCAACTCATCTAGATTAACTATGCCAGTACTCGACAATTCCATGTCAATGATTAACGAATATAGAGAATGTTTTGATCACATATAGAGGCGATCATTACTTTTATCTAGTTGACCAATTTTTATATGATTTGATCCATTTCAATATATCATCAATGAAGTGAGAATTACATGTTGAGATAATTCAATATATAATCGTAAATTAATTATAAATTCCATGTGAATATCTTATACTTATGGTTGCAGAATAATAATCAAGTCAAGTATTTTATCTTACACATTGTAAATGATGTTTTAATAATGTGAGAAAATTATTACATGTAAAATAACAATTAATGATGAGTTTTCGTCCCAAAAAATTATGTTTCTTGTGTTCCTAGATCCTACAAGTGGTATCAAAGATGTTACACGTCTAATGTATCTTTATTTGTTATCCACAACTTATTATAACTAGTTTTCAATTTATTTTACTTATATTGATTAATTTTAATAACCAACATAATCTCCACATACCTTATTAATTAAATATAATGTAAAAATTCAAGAGCTAATATTAAAATTTTAAGAAAAATTTAAAGAACACCATATGGTGGTTTCAAAGTCTCATCATAGACAAAACATGAATACATGACATGTAACATCCTAATAAACATTGTGTATTAGGTTTTCTCATGTATGAATCACTCAATCAGATTATATCCTATAAAATCATATATAGGATCTAAATATTGGGTATCATCTCATATATCCAGATAGAATTCAATGTAATATAATGAGTTACACACTGTATAACAACTCCACACAGTGTGTAGTCCAATTATTTATCATGGAAGAGAAAATATGGTTTCCTACTATGTCGTGTATCAGAAACAAGACATGGGGAATAAAATTTTGTGCACCTCGTATATTTCAATCTGTGTATTTTGAAAAAATAGATGGTGTATCTTATACTCTTCCATGGAAGGGAACATGTCCAGTCCCAAGCTGCATACCATGGAAACCAAAAAGGGATAATACCCATCGTGTATATTGGAAAACTTTTTGTGTACTTCAAGTAAATCTGAATTATACAACATGACTAGTCCCAATGCATGTGTTGTCTACATAAGTAAAATATATTACACACTATGTGCTATAATAAATGCCATGTGGTCTGTTACAAACAACTTATCCAGTTTTTTGTCAAAAAATTATACATATAATAAAACCTATTCAGATGTGTTTCATATATTATTTATTTGAAAACACATTTCATGTCATAGGATTCATTAATTCATATTAAATAAATTTCTATGATAATATTTTGGATTAGCACATGATGTTTCCTCTATGTACACTTCTTTAGATCAGTAATTTGAAATGAAATAAATTTTTTTTAGTATTATAAATGATATTGAGTTAGGTATACTTGGATGAAATTGAGATGAATTAAACCAATTGGATTAATTAATGGATCATAATCTTATTTATTGAATGAATCAATGTAATTTATGACTTGGTTGAAAATATATTATCATTTAATGAGTTTTGGATGACCACTAAAATTGAAAATCTCTTTGTATATGATTTATTCCATTTAATATATTTTTTATAAAATAAAAATTGTTGCACTTTGTGTCATGGATACCATTTTATTATGAGAGGGAATGAATACCAATGTTATATTTTATATAAAACCCCTTTATCTAAATCATTAGATAGCCTAACCTAAATGTTAGTAAAATAATATATAAGGGTGGAACTCACAGGTTAGAGGAGGTGGTCTGAGTCAAGGAGATGAGGAGAAACCAATTAGGTAAATACGTTTGATCCATGGATGAATGCTAAAAAAACATGATATTGTTAAAGTGTTGTATCTTTGGGAGAAGGGTTAGTTTATAGTCCTCTAGTTAAACAAACTGTTAAAATATATCAAGATCATGACACTTATATTTTTTTGTTAGTTTAATGGTTAATTTTTTATGTATGTTTATGTTCTGAAATGACCTAATAAATGAATTAACAAGCATGAAAGATGCAATAAAATAAAAGCATATTATTAATTAATGTTGTATTATACATGGTCAATCAGTTATAAAAAATAAACTTAATGTTAACAAGGCATGTGAAATGATAAAATGTTACATATACATATGGATAAAAAAATAAACTAAAATATGATGTTTTTATATCCTTTCATTACATATGATTGAATCAATCTCACATATTAACATAATTTAACAACCAATGTTGGGTTACATTTTATAATCATGGAACAGTTAGCTTAATGTTTTTGGGTAACGTAACATGGTTTTCATCAAGGGTTGAATACAAAAGAATTACATGTTTTAACTGAGATACAAGTTTGGAAGAGATTTTAAAAACATTATTTCGGTATTGAGGCATCCCCTCAACAAATAATGGAACTAATGGTTTGTATAGATGGAAAGTTATACCAATGTAAAACACATTAAAAAATTTTCAAACCCATGTTTTATTTATTAGAAGAAATATATTTATCCATTCCATTGGAAGGTTAAAGGAAAAACATATTATAAAACTTATGGAGTGGTATACTTGGTTTCCAAAAAATGGAGATTAATGAATTTTAATTTTAATTTTATAAATTAGTTTATAATAAAATAATTAGTATTTATCTTCTCTAAATTTTTAGTAACGTAAAATTAAATGACTATAAAATATCTCCATGATAAATACTAATATAGGATATCTTTTTCACTAGCATGAATTTCATTGAATCATATAGACACATATGAATTATATTACCCCAAACTAGAAATTATATATACTTGAACCCCCAATCATTGATTAACATGTCAATGAGGCTAGTATAGAAGATTTATCTAGCTATTTGAGACATGTGGATAATTATGACAAAGACAACCCTGCCACCCTCTCAAACTGGAACCCTAACAAAATTTTCAAGCACTTCAAGGGTGTTCCCTATCCCCACGGGCTGATGACTAGCACCTCAGAATCAACAAAAAACATAAAGAATGGTTTCCCCTAACCTGAAGTAGAAAACATTACATATATATGTATAAGAAAAGAACTAATGGAAGAAAATAGGAATATATATGTTATAAAAGATATATAATAGTCAAAGTGATACAACTAAAATGGTAGAAAAAAATATCCTAGTGATTAGTCAAACAAAAAATGATGCAAAAAATGACAAAATATTCTCCAATAGTCACAATGTGGTTGTATGGTAAAACTCCCACTTTCTCACCATCTAGCTACCCAACTCACGTAACAAAAAACCACAACAACTCACTACAGCGACATATTTTTTCCTGTATCAAAATACATAAAATGTTATGTGCACCACCGATGTTGTGACTACAGTGTGTGATAATAAGCATAGTAGGTTCCCACCTAGGTGTTACATAATAAGTCTGTCTACTAAAATCTATAAATTTTCAACTATAATGAAAACAAATAATGATATTTAGTTTAGAATCTATTTATCAAAAGCCTAGAAAAAACATTGTATTTCCCTTATTCAACATTTCCAAATAAACATGTTAAATTAGTTTTAGTGAATTTAATACATATATATATATATATCAAAATAGATATATCATATCAAAATAAATAATTCATTTTATATCATATGAAATCCTTGTATGTGAAACAAAACAGTATAAAAAAATTGGAAAAATTGGCCAAATCAAAGCACATGCAACATCACGCCTATGATCAATCTATGTCTGGTTATCTAGAATACTATTACCTAAACATATAAAATCATTTGAGAATCATGACTCTAGACAAATGCATCAATTATAGAAAGTATAGGAACACCCCAAAAAGTGAACCCACCAACTATTCTATATATCACTAGAACAAAAGAATTATAGAGAATAGGAACTCCCCACAAATGAACCCCATGATAGTGGAGGAGTCTTATCACTAAACATTACACTCATTTACCCATGGATTCGCATATATTCTATTTTACAAACCACTTCATCAAACTATTTTATAATATTATTCTCTAACAACCATGTCATAAAACTAATTTAATCTTATTTTGATGAAACATTTTGATTTTCCAAAACCAAGGGAAAATATATTTTATAAAAAAACCATCTACACACATAGAAATAAAATCTATTAATAAACCTAAATAATTTATAAAAATAAATTGTCAAAAATTGATGTAATAAAGATCACAAACACTATCCAGAGATAGAACCAACTTAGGTTGCACACGCCCACAATGGGAGCCTGATATAGAAAGAAACCAATAACAACAACACATGCTATATAATAAATCTACACATATTAGAATTAATTATATTTAAAAAAATGGTTTAAGAAGTGGAAAAAAATCCATGGTTTAAGAACACACACCTTTCTAACTAAAACCGAAAAAGGATCAGACCCCAAAAAATATAACATGATGAACTTTGATGGAAATAATATGAATTAAAATCATAGGCCAACAAATTTCATAGTGAAACACAATGGTGCTACTATGATCAATTAAAATGCTGATGTAGAAGGATCTTTTTAACTACAGAGACACCTTGAAAAAAAATGAATATAAAATTCCAAATTATTTGATACAGAAGATGTGGAGGTTCAAAAAATTATCATATAATGATTCTATGTCAAGAGGGAATAGGGATGTAGAATAATGAAATAAAAATCAACCATACAACACCCAAAAATCAGAAACACATGACTATTATAGATCTCATGATAACTTCACATGTCTTGAAATCCAAGGAGTCCATAAAAGTTTTAATAATAAATTACTTATTATGAAAACTCTGGTTTTTTATTGGTACACATCCTGTAATTTTTACACATGGTATACACTTTAAATATGTGTGTAAAACTCATAACATGAGCCTAGAAATCAATTACAAGTGGTGAAAAATTGTTACATAGTGTTTAATTTCTCAACAGATTAAAGAAATATCTGTTTCTTATAAGAAAAAAAAACCACATTAATAATACTCTGAACATAGGGAGCTCCCCACTATTCCATAACACATTTATACATAGAATCTATAAATTCAATGAAAATTATAACCCTAATATTTAGAAAATTTCCCCAAAAATATATTTAAATCCTATAGAGTCCCAAGATGCTCCTAATTAAATAGAAAAATAATTAATAATAATTGAATTACATGAAAGTGGGTAATGGGAAGTTTCAAAATCCACAACATAAGACTTTTTATCTTTGGGAAGTCTTGTTTAACAACAATTTTGAGAAAGTATGTGAGGCCATTTCTGCCTCATCAATGACTCAGAGACCCAAGTCTCATGAGAATCAAATATATGTCTCCATCACTGTAACACCCTAGGTAAATAAAGAATATGAAATTTTCACATTTATCAATATTTGTGAATAAAATATTAATATAACTTTAAAGGTGAGGCTATGCTCGATGGCATATCCAATACTTAACAACAAGTTTCTTAGAATTCTTCTGTTGCACTCTAATAATAAAATAATATTATTTTAAATTGCAGTTAATGCCAAGCTGTTGTAATGGCGGGAATTAACAAAACTAACTAAAAAATGAATATATATGTTTGTCAAATATTTTTACTTTTTACAATAAATTTTAGAGGACTAAAAATGCGAATGAATCCAATATTAAGCGTAAACATTCTAATATTCTTTAAAAGGTCGATTAACCGCCTTTTAATGACGAACCTCTTTTAAATACACTTTTTGAAAATTTTATGTGTTATATTTGAAAAAATAAAATTATTATTTAGAATCGGGACATCAAAATTTACTTTTTGTATATTTTTGGTATTTTTCCGATAGAGTTCATTTTTTAATGAATAGTGAAAAATGTTGTATTTTAATTCAAAACCTCTTTTTAATCTAAATTATTTATATTATTAGATTATCTTTTGAATTGGTTTTAAAGTGAAATTAGAATATATTTTTACCATTTAATCCAATATTGGTTGTTGGAATTAATTTCATCTTGAAATTTGACTTAAACTAGTGTCAATCTTTCGATACTTATTGTTTCATAAAAACACGCTATTTGCTCTGACAGTGGGAATTAATTATTAAATTAATTAATGTAACTTATTTGTTTTTAATTATTTAAAATAGACATCATTTTTGAATTCGGAATATCAAATATTTCTTCGGGGGAATTTTTGGTATTTTTCTGAAAAACTTCAATTTTAGATGAATAGTGAAACCACTATGTGGTAGTTAAAGAAACTGATTTTTGGTTTAAATGAAACTTTGCCACTTCTGTGATTTGATTTTCAAAAATCTGGCATACATGGTTGTCGTGAAGAATTAAGATTTGGTTCAATGAGATTAAAATAATTTTTGGTGAATAGTAACTTTTAAGTTTTATTACTCGCGATAAAAGGTAATTAGTGTAATTTAAGGTAAAAATAATGTTTTAATAATATGAAATGACCTAGACACATGTCCTACCCTCATTGTTTGTGTCATGGCCGGCCAAGAGAATCCATGGGTAAACATGGGGACCCCATGGAGCCACTTTGGAAGGAAAATTACATAAATAACATTGTATTTAAAGTTAAAATAAAAATGCCACAAACATGAGTCATTTTACTAAAATAATCTTTAAATTGGGTAATACAAGTCATATTTTTTACCATAAATATTCATTAGAAATATAAAAACATTTCATATATCATTAAAGTTTTTTTATAATTTTTAGACATTAAATAAATTAATTTATTTATGACACCGTGATGATGCAGTGATTACCTCATAAATGAATGATTTAAATAAAATGAGAAGATAGGGTGAAATATAAGTCTTACACTTGTCACAAACCTATTAGATGTGTGTATTTCGAAACCTTATCATCTTATCCTCGAAATATATCCTTTTGGGACCTTTTAAATCCGAAAAACATTTTATAATAATGTAATATTTTATAACTTTCCAAGAGTGCCCCTCCTCTCCTCTTATAAAAGGCCCCCACCTCTACCACCTTACACGCACCTCTCAAGACTTTGTCTCCACCAAACCCTGCCAATTTCATCTCTCCACATCTCTATCTTCATCATTGAAACCTCACTTTGGGCATAATTGTTTCCAAGGAATCCTTTGAGCTCAAATCAAAGAGAGTTACCCAATTTAAAGGTAATGTCTTCCCTTGTGTTCTTTTGTCTTATTTTGATTCTCCAAACCCCTAAACTCTTTTTATTAAATTTTTTAACAACACCAGTATCTTAAATATACTATGATATTTTTATATGATGGATTCGAGCTACACTTTCACACACCTTCATCTAATGGTTAATGAACATACTGTTTCTGTGGATAGCGAATTACTGCCTCACGAAACGATGATTGTTCAATATTATTTTAACAACTTCAAAGGTGGAAATTAAGATGTCACTATATTTATATATGATATATAATATGTTTATGTTTTTCTTAACCTTATTTGTTTTTCATTTATGGCATACCTTTATGTTTTCCATTATGGGTAAACGCGATATCTTCATTTTAGGAAATGCGGACTACCGCCCCCTCAAAGTGATTTGATTCGTTAATTCCATATGTGGGACGTATAAAGGATGGAATTAATGTTATTACATATGATATCCTACTGGAATTATAATATACCATTATATCATTATTATTTCATTCCATTGAATAAAAAAAAATGAAATTAGTGTTCATGCGTACGTATGGCTTACCGTCTCTATGAACGGTACATTTCATTTCTTATCTCCAAATGTTATGTACTATTATAATTACATATATATAATGGATATATATGTAATATATTTCATATAAATGATATATATCATTCTGGAATTATAATATATATATATATCTCGTTTTGTTTTAATTCCATTAATATGACAAAAAATGAAAGTAGCGGTCATGCGTACGTACGGCCTACCGTCTCCATGAATGGTGCTTTTAATTTTTTTCTCAAATGCTATGGAATAGTATAAAATGAATATATACTGGATATATATAATATTTAAAACATCAATACTATTCTGGATATGAGGTACCTATAACTACATGGAAAATTCTTTTCCAACAAGTTCAATTTTTACTAATGTACTGAACATCGACCAAAACGCCTGATGTGAACTCACTTTATTAACCAATTATTATAACATTATGAACTAAATAATAATCATTAAAGGACGTCCTTAAGAAATTATAAATTGACCAAATTTTATTATTCAGGAGATTAAAGAATGATCGAGTCATGTTGGACACGAGGTAAGGGATCCAACCTCTCTCTTTCTTTTTAAGTACTCTCTTTTATGTCATTTCTTTTTAAGCGTAAACATTCAAATAATCTTAAAAAGGTCGATTGACCACTTTTTGATGATGAAACTTATTTAAATCCACTTTTTGGAAATTTTATGTGTTATATTTGACAAAATAAAATTCTTGTTTAGAATCGGGACATCAAAATTTACTTTGTGTAAATTTTTCTTATTTTTCCAATAATGTTCATTTTTTAATGAATAGTGAAAAATGTTGTATTTTAATTCAAAACATCTTTTTAATCTAATTTATTTATATGATCAGATTATATTTTGAATTATTTTTAAAGTAAAAATTAGAATATATTTTTACCATTTAATCCAATAGTGGTCGTTGGAATTAATTTCATCTTGAAATTGGACATAAACTAGTGTCAATCGTTTGATACTTATTGATTCATAAAAACACGCTATTTGCTCTGACAGTGGGAATAAATTATTAAATTAATTAATTTAAATTATATGTTTTGAATTTTGTAAAATAGACATCATTTTTGAATCCGGAATATCAAATATAGCTTAGGGAGATTTTTGGGTATTTTTCTGAAAAACATCAATTTTAGATGAATAGTGAAACCACTAAGTGGTAGTTAAAGAAACTGATTTTTCATTTAAATGAAACATTTCCACTTCCATGATTTGATTTTCAAAAATCTGACATACATGGTTGTCATTAAGAAGTAAAATTTGATTCAATGAGATTAAAATAATTTTTGGTGAATAGTAACTTTTATGTTTTATTAATCGCGATTAAAGGTAATTAGTGTAATTTAAGGTAAAAATAAAGTTTTGATAATATGAAATTACCTAGACACATGTCCTACCCTCATTGGATGTGTCATCGATGACCAAGAAAATCCATGGGTCAACTTCGGGACCCTATGGAGCCACTTTGGTAGGAAAATGCATAAATAACTTTTTATTTAAAGTTAAAATAAAAATGTCACAAACATGAGTTGTTTTACTAAAACAATTTTTAAATGGGGTAATACAAGTAATATTTTTGACCATAAATATTCATTATAAAGATAAAAAGATTTCCTATATCATGATTTTTTTTTATAATTTTTAGACATTAAATAAATTAATTTATTTATGACACTCTGATGATGCAGTGATTACCTCATAACTGAACAATTTAAATAAAATGAGAAGATAGGGTGAAATATAAGTCTTACACTTGTCACAAACCTATTGGATGGGTGGATTTCGAAACCTTATCACCTTATACTCGAAATATATCCTTTTGGGACCTTTTTAATCCGAAAAAAATTATAATAAAGTAATATTTTATAACTTTCCAAGAGTGCCCCTCCTCTCCTCTTATAAAAGGACCCCACCTCTACCACCTTACACACACCTCTCAAGCCTTTGGATTGGCCAACCAGCCCATTTAATCTCTCCACATCACTCTCTTCATCATTGAAGCCTCACTTTGGGCAGAATCCTTTCCATGGAAGCCTTTGTGCTCAAATCAAAGAGAGATACCTGATTTAAATGTAATGTCTTCCCTTGTGTTCTTTTGTCTTATTTTTCTTCTCCAAACTCCTAAACTCTTCTTATTACTTTTTTTAACAACAAAGGTATCTTAAATATACTAGTATGATGTTATAAAAAGGATTTGAGCTACACTTTCGCACACCTTTGTCTAATGGTTAAAGAACACACTGTCTCTGTGGATGGCGAATTACTGCCTCACGAAACGATAATTGTTCAATATTTTTTTTAACACCTTAAAAGGTGGCCATTAAGATGTAAATATATTTATATATGATATATAATATTTTTATGTTTTCCTTAAGCTTCTGTATTTTTCATTTATGTCATACCTTTATGGTTTCCATTATGGGTAAATGCGATATCTTCATTTTAGGAAGTGCGGACTACCGGCCCCTCAAAGTGATTTGATTCGTTAATGCCATATGTGGGATGTATAAAGGATTGGATTAATGTTATTACATATGATATCCTAATGTAATTATAATATACCTTTATATCATTATTATTTCATTCCATTGAATAAAAAAAAAGAAATGAAAGGAGCGTTTATGCGTACGTACGGCTTACCGTCTCCATGAACGGTACGTTTCATTTCTTATCTCCAAATCTTATGTACTATTATATGTACATATATATAATGGATATATATGTAGTATAGTACATATAAATTATAGATATAATTCTGTAATTATAATATATATATATATATCTCATTTTGTTTTAATTCCATTAATATGACAAAAAATGAAAGTAGCAGTCATTCGTACGTACGGCCTACCGTCTCCATGAACGGTGATTTTAATTTTTTTCCAAATGATATGGAATAGTATAAAATGAATATATATACTGGATATATATGATATTTAAAAAAACAATACTATTCTGGATATGAGGTACCTATAACTACATGGAAAATTCTTTTCCAACAAGTTCAATTTTTACTCATGTACCGAACATCGACAAAAACGTCTGATGTGAACTCACTTTATTAACCAATTATTATAACATTATGAAATGAAGAATAATATTTAAAGTATTTCCTTAAGAAATTATAAATTGAACAGATTTTTTTATTCAGTAGATTAAAGAACGACTGAGTCATGTCGGACACGAGCAAAGGGATCCAACCTCTCTATTTCTTTTTAAGTACTCTCTTTTATGTCATTTCTTTTAAGCTCATATTTCTTATGTTTTGGGATGTTATTTTATATTCCTATTCCATTAAATTTTATGTTCATATTATGAGAGACCCTATTTGATCTCATAAATACATTTTTTAACGTTTTAAGTTGTGCCTTTAAGCTGCCGAGTTTTTGTAAGGGATTTTTCATCTCACTTTTATTCCCGTGACATTTATGCTACATTTTCCACTATTTCCATTGTGTGGTTTATGTAATTCACATTATTATACTCATTGTGTTATATAATTTCATTTATTGGTATTTACATCTTCATTGTATGACCCTTCTTCCATGGGGTGTACGTTTCGAAAGTTATCCAACTCGGTAAGGGGACCTTTCACCCTCCTATTTTTAAAAGACTTCTTTTGATATGCCTTTTAATTCACATACTATTATGTTGGGATATGTTCTTCTATATCCTTATTTATGTAAATTTTATGTCCAAGTGATGAGATGAAATTTTCTCTCTCATCAATTAATTTTCTTAATTTCCATGTGACGATGTTAGACTGTTGGATTTCTTTAGGGAACTTCTTAACCCACATTCAATTCTTTGGGTTAAACCTCTACTTATTGATTTTATTATGCCAATATTATGTGTGGAATCTCTATGTTGTAATTTCAAAAATCCATTGTGTAGATATACTATTTCTATACATAATCATCTCATTGATAAATTCTTATGAACTTGTATGGGAAATAATAACCCAATCTCATCTCATTGAGTTAAATACCAATGTCATTGGTTTTTTCCATGATTATGTGTGAATGACCTCTGATTGTTTCACACTTAATATCCACTTATATTGGGAGTATTTATATTTCTCACACATAATTAGGTGATATATTTATCCTTAATTTAAGGATACTATCTTTATAATAGATTTCATCTCAATTTACATTTCCAATGAGACTTCATTGCTGTTATGCAGCAATTCACTCTTATATGGTGTGTATACTGTCATTTGACATATTATATCATAAATCCTTCTATTGTCATGATATTATAAAGCTCGGATTAAATGTTATTATGCAATTATTTGTATTCAACTCTCTCTCATTTTGATAAAAACTCTTTAAAAAAATATCATTTTAAATTTTTAAACATTCATTATTATAAATCATTATCTTTAATGTCCATGTTTTCAAAATGGTTTTCAGTATTTATTTATATGGAAATTAATGTATTAAAATTATAATTCCATTAAAATCTTCAAAGAGGTATAGGTCACTTTGATTCAAAAATCTATTTTAAATGGTTTTTGAAAATGGATTGATTAATTTGATATCTTGGAATTTTGTATTGTGATTGAAAATGAAATATTGTTATTAAAATGTTTATATTTTAAATATTTTATGTGTAATGATGGTACTTGGACATTTTACAAGTGGTTACATGATAAACCATATGACAGGTGGTGCCGTGAATACTAGAACAGGTGGTTACATTATAACCTCCAATGCATTGGGTATGGAAGTTGGCCGTATGTCCATTCCATTAAGTATGTGTGGAAGTCGACCGTATGGTTATTCCATTTAAGTATGTGTTTGTCCCAAGTTACCTTTATATGTTATGTGTTCTTTATATGGGTTTTATGGTAATATTTTGGTTACAAAAGGGTAAGTAATGGGTTTTTTATTCCATGAATAGTTTTTACTACCTCATAAAGGTGAAAAGTATTACATTGTTAAAGTATTCATGGTTTACTTATTGTTATAAAAAAACTAACAATTTTCCTTCTTTGTGTATCCCTTACTGTGATTTTTATGCTCATCCCATGTTTTTGAAATGTTTTCTACAGGACTTAAAGATGAATAGGGTCAAGGATGGGTTCAAGGAAAGATATGCTATCTAAAACATGGAACTATACAGGTTTCTTTTTAAGTGTTTTTTTATTATTTTGTGGAAACTTAGTAGAAGTGTCTACTATGTAATATTTTGAGATGTAATAGTTATGAGCTAATTCTCTAAAACTCTAAACCTGAAATGATCCTCTATGTGAATTATTAATTTAATTCATGATTAAGTAAGGTTTAAGGACGGTGCCTTATAGTTGGTATCAGATGTAGGTTTATATAACTTTAGTGTTTTGGGTATTCTCTAAGCATAATTGACATTACCATAATGGTTAGCATTTCAGAAAGAGTCCTAGTTTTGATAAAGTTAATGAGTAAGTATATCATAGTGTTTATCTTCCTCATTAGTACATGATGGTTTTGTTGATATACTCACACTGTCAATTCTATTTTTAGTGAATGGATGGATCTAGAAGGCACCAAAGTGACAATAGGTTTGAAGGAAACTGTGGTGGTTCTCTGATTAAGAGACTGGATGAAATGGGGGATTCAATGAGGAAACTTGTGGTTGTTCCAAACCAACTATCAAGGAGTCATGATCAACCACTTGTACCTTGGTATGTTATATAATGCATCATGTGTGAGATGACCAATCGATGTGGATGTTTAGGTAATAATTATAAAGGTAACCATTAGGGTTTATATGATCATTAATTTTCAGGTAATTATGGGTTATTATATGTTATGATGGAAAATGAAAGGGATGAGATAAACCTGATGTTATAATATGTTATGATTATTTTTGAAGATTTTATCTCGTTTTGGGGAATGTTTTAAGAATTATATAGTTTTGGAAAAAGGGAATCATGCAGACCGTGTAACAACCCATCGCGTCGGACAAAGCTGTGGGAATCGAACACACAACCAAAGTGCGACTGGTATTTATCGCCTACAACTAGACAACATTATGTCCCTGGTTATTTTGACTAATTATATTTAGTTAGATTATTTTAGGAATCAATAGTAAGTTTATTTTGGGTTATCTATGGAAATTACTAACCTATCATGGAAGATGTGTGATTAGGTTAATTACTTTTCAATATGAGACATTAAGAGAAACTGATGTTATTTGGAGATAAATGTTAATTCTTACCATGGAAGACTATGTCATTAAATCCTTAAAATATTTGGGTTTCAATATTAGTTTGGTTTACTTTGAAGAATTTTATGGACAAATTTTGTATCTAATGGTCTTCGTTGAACATTGGGTTTGTTGGACAAATTTTGGAGATTAAGAATAGATTTTCTTTTTTTATAAAGGATTATTCATTTGTGGATCTTGTTCTAACAATTTTTTGTTTTGGATTTTCTCTAAAGACATGGGAAATATATAGTTCTCTTTGGATTAGGTGATTCTCATGAAGTTGATTATAGTACTCTTAATGAGAACAAGTCTTCTTAAATACTCGTCTTTTGGAAAAAATATGAGTTTGATTAAGGAATCTAGTAAAAGTTGAAAGTCTACGTGATGAGTAAGTATGTTTCATTATGATTTAGTTATGCTCAAAAATAAATTCCTCAATGAAGAGTATCTTAAAACAAAAATGTTTCCTGTTAACTTTTCCTACTGGGGAATCAAATACCGTTTAACCCATTATAAGTTTCTGATTTTCTTTTGGTTAGATTTCTCCTCGACATGTTTACTATCACTCTCCCTTAAAACATGACCCTTTTTTTCCTCCATATCCATTTATTCTTACATGGAATCCTAGTATGAGTTAACTCGGGTGACCTTTGTACTTCTCTTTCTTTATTTTAATGAGATTGTTTTACTGACACTTTTTCCGATGTGGGATTTTCAATGAAGTTTCCAAGCCCAATTTTAAAATTACGAGGATGCAATTCCCCAAAGGAGGGAAGGATGTAACAACCCAGGTAAATAAAGGATTTGACACTTTCACATTTATCCATATTTGTGAATAAAATATTTATATAACTTTAAAGGGGACGCTATGCTCGATGGCGTACCCAATACGCAACAACGAGTTTCTTAGGAATCTTACGTTGCACTCTAATAATAAAATAATATTATTTTAAATTACAGTTAATTCCTAGCTATTGTAATGGCAGGAATGAACAGAACTAACTAAAAAATGATTATATATTTTTGTCAAATATTTTTACTTTTTACAATAAATTTTAGAGGATTAAAAATGCGAATGAATCCAATTTTAAGCGTAAACATTCTAATATTCTTTAAAAGGTCAATTAACCGCCTTTTGATGACGAACCTCTTTCAAATACACTTTTTGACAATTTTATGTGATATATTTGAAAAAATAAAATTCTTCTTTAGAATCAGGATATCATTATTTACTTTGTGTACATTTTTGGTATTTTTCCGATAAAGTTCATTTTTTAATGAATAGTGAAAAATGTTGTATTTTAATTCAAAACATCTTTTTAATCTAATTTATTTATATGATTATATTATCTTTTTAATTTGTTTTAAAGTGAAATTAGAATATATTTTTACTATTTAAACCAATATTGGTCATTGTAATTAATTTCATCTTGAAATTGGACTTAAACTAGTGTCAATCTTTTGATACTTATTGTTTCATAAAAACACGCTATTTGTTCTGACAACAAGAATTAATTATTAAATTAATTAATTTAACTTATAGGTTTTTAATTTTGTGAAATAGACATCATTTTTGAATTCAGAATATCAAATATTACTTAGGGGGAATTTTTGGTATTTTTCTGAAAAACTTCAATTTTAGATGAATAGTGAAACCTCTATGTGGTTGTTAAAGAAACTGATTTTTCTTTTAAATGAAACATTGCCACTTCTGTGATTTGATTTTCAAAAATCCGACATACATGGTTTTCATTATGAATTAAAATGTGGTTCAATGAGATTAAAATAATTTATGGTGAATAGTAACTTTTAAGTTTTATTAATCGTGATTAAAGGTAATTAGTGTAATTTAAGGTAAAAATAATGTTTTAATAGTATGAAATGACCTAGACACATGTCCTACCCTAATTGGATGTGTCATGTAAGGCCAAGAAAACCCATGGGTCAACTTCGGGACCCCATGGAGACACTTTGGAAGGAAATGACATAAATAACTTTGTATTTAAAGTTAAAATAAAAATGACACAAAAATGAGTCATTTTACTAAAACAATTTTTAAATGGGGTAATAAAAGTCATATTTTTGACCATAAATATTCATTAGAAATATAAAAACATTTCATACATCATGATATTTTTTTTATAGTTTATAGACATTAAATAATTTAATTTATTTATGACACAGTGATGATGCAGTGATTTCCTCATAAATGAACGATTTAAATAAAATTAGAACATAGGGTGAAATATAAGTCTTACACTTGTCACAAACCTATTAGATGGGTGGACATCGAAACAATATTACCATTTCCTCGAAATATAACCTTTTGGGACCTTTTAAATTCTAAAAACATTTTATAATAATGTAAT
Organism: Viscum album; assembly: GCA_963277665.1. Taxonomy (NCBI): domain Eukaryota; kingdom Viridiplantae; phylum Streptophyta; class Magnoliopsida; order Santalales; family Viscaceae; genus Viscum; species Viscum album. The sequence continues at coordinate 76,667,808 of OY728153.1, read as the reverse complement.
ATTTTATAACTTTCCAGGAGCGCTCCTCCTCTCCTCTTATAAAAGGCCCCCAACTCTACAACCTTACACACACCTATCAAGCCTTTGGCTCCGCTAAACCCTGCCCATTTCATCTCTACACATCTCTATAGTCATCATTGAAGCCTCACATTGGGAAGAATTTTTTCCAAATAAGCCTTTCAGCTCAAATCAAAGAGAGTTACCCAATTTAAAGGTAATGTCTTCCCTTATGTTCTTTTGTCTTATTTTGATTCTCCAAACCACTAAACTCTTTTTATTAATTTTTTTTAACAACACCAGTATCTTAAATATACTAGGATTTTTTTATAAGATGTATTTGAGCTACACATTCACACACCTTTGTCTAATTGTTAAAGAACATACTGTTTCTGTGGATGGCGATTTACTGCCTCACGAAACGATGATTGTTCAATATTATTTTAACACCTTCAAAGGTGGTCATTAAAATGTCACTATATTTATATATGATATATAATATGTTTATGTTTTCCCTAATATTCTGTATTTTTCATTTATGGAATACCTTTATGGTTTCCATTATGGGTAAATGCGATATCTTCATTTTAGGAAGTGCGGACTACCGCCCCCTCAAAGTGATTTGATTCGTTAATGCCATATGTGGGATGTATAAACGATGGAATTAATTGTTATACATATGATATCCTACTGGAATTATAATATACCTTTATATAATTATTATTTCATTCCATTTAATACAAAAAAAATAAATGAAAGTAGTGTTCATGCGTACGTACGGCTTACCGTCTCCATGAACGGTACATTTCATTTCTTATCTCCAAATGTTATGTACTATTATAAGTACATATATATAATGTATATATATGTAATATATTACATATAAATGATATATATCACTCTGGAATTATAATATATATATATATCTCGTTTTGTTTTAATTCCATTAATATGACAAAAAATGAAAGTAGCGGTCATTCGTACCTATGGCCTACCGTCTACATGAACGATGCTTTTAATTTTTTTCCCAAATGCTATGTAATTTTATAAAATGAATATATAATGGATATATATTATATTTAGAACATAAATACTATTCTGTATATGAGGTACCTATAACTACATGAAGAATCCTTTTCCAACAAGTTCAATTTTTACTCATGTACCGAACATCGACAAAAACTTCTGATGTGAACTCACTTTATTAACCCATTATTTTAACATTATGAACTGAAAAATAATATTTAAAGGAGGTCCTTATGAAATTATAAATTGACCAAATTTTATAATTCAGGATATTAATGAACGATCGAGTCATGTCGGACACGAGGTAAGGGATCCAACCTCTCTCTTTCTTTTTAAGTACTCTCTTTTATGTCATTTCCTTTTAAGCTCATCTTTCATATGTTTGGGGATGTTATTTTATATTCCTCATAATGTAAATTTTATGTATATATTCTGAGATACCCTATTTGGTCTCATAAATCCATTTTTGGAAGTTTTAAGTGGCGTCATTAGGCTGCCGAGTTTTCGTAATGGATTTTTCATGTCACTTTTATTCATGTGACATTTATGCTACATTTGCCACTATTTCCTTTGAGTGGTGTATATAATCCAAATTATTATACTCTTTGTGTAATATAATTTCATTTATGGGTATTTAAATCTTCATTTTAGACACTTCTTCCATGGGGTGTACGTTTCGAAAGTCACCGAAATCGGTAAGGGGACCTTTCACCCTCCTCTTTTTAAAAGACTTATTTTGTTATGCCTTTTAATTCACATACTATTATGTTGGGATATGTTCTTATATATCCTTATACATGTAAATTTTATGTTCAAGTTATGAGATACCATTTTCTCTCTCATTAACTCATTTTCTGAATTTTAAAGTGACGTTGTTAGGCTATCGGATTTCTATAAGGGAACTACTTAACCCAATTTCAATTCTTTGGGTTAAACCTATACTGATTAATTTTATTATTCCAAGATTATGTGTAGAATATCTATGTTGTATTTTCCACAAACCTTTGTGTAGATATACTATTTCTACACATAATCATCTCATTGATAAATTCATACGAACTTGTATGGGAAATAATAACCCAATCTCATTTCATTGAGTTAAATACCTATGTCATTGGTTTTGTTTTTCCATGATTATGTGTGAATGACCTCTGATTTTTTAACACTTAATATCCACTTATATTGGGTGTATTTATATTTCTCACACATAATTGTGTGATATATTTATCCTTAATTTAAGGATACCATCTTTATAATGGATTTCATCTCAATTTACATTTCCATTGAGACTTCATTGTTGTTATGCACCAATTCACTCTTATATGTCGTGTATACTATCCCTTGACATTTTATATCATGAATCCCTTTATTCTCATGATATTATAAATCATTTATAAAATGTTATTCCGCAATTATTTCTATTCATGTGTATCTCATTTTGTTAAAAACACATTAACAAAAATATCATTTTAAATGTTTTAAAGATTCATTATTATAAATCTTTATCTTTAATTTCCATGTTTTCAAAATGTTATTCAGTATTTATTTATATGGACATTAATTTTTTAAAACTATAATTCCATTAAAATCATCAAAGTTGTATGGGACACTTTGATTCAAAAATCTCTTTTAAATGGTTTTTGAAAATGGATTGATTAATTCAATATTTCGGAATTACTTTTTTTGATTGAAAATGAAATGTTGTTATTAAAATGATTATATTTTCAATATTTTATGTGTAATGATGGTACTTGGACATTTTATGGGTGGTTACATGATAAACCATATTATGGGTGGTGCCGTGAATACCAGGACGGGTGGTTATGTTATATCCTCCAATGCATACGGTATGGATGTTGGCCGTATGGCTATTCCATTAAGTAGGTGTGGAAGTTGACTATATGGTTATTCCATTTAAGTATGTTTATGACCCACATTACCTTTATATGTTATGTTTTCTTTATATTTGTTTTATGGTAATCTTTTTGTTACAAAATGGTAAGTAATGGGTTTTTATTCCATGAATAGTTTTTACTAATTATTAAAGTTGAAAAGTATTACATTGGTAAAGTATTCATGCTTTACCTATTGTTTTGAAAAAACTAACAGTTTTCCTTCTTTGTGTATCCTTTTCTGGGATTTTTATGCTCATACCATGTTTTTGAAATGTTTTACATAGGACTTAAAGATGAACATGGTCAAGGATGGGTTCAAGTAACGACATGCTATCTAAAACATAGAACTAGACATGTTCCTTTTTAAGAGTTTTATTATTATTTTGTGGAAACTTAGTAGAATCGTCTACTATGTAATATTTTGAGATGTAATAGTTATGACCTAATTCTCTAAAACTCTAAACCTGAAATTATCATCTATGTGAATTATTCATTTAATTCATGATTAAGTACGATTTAAGGATGGGGACTTATAGTTGGTATCAGAGGTCAGTTTAGATAACTTTAGAGTTTAGGGTATTCTCTAAGCATAAGTGACATTACCATAATGGTTAGGATTTCAGAAAGATTCCTAGTTTGGATAAAGTGAATGAGTAATTATATCTTAGTGTTTATCTTCCTCATTAGTACATGATGGTTTTGTTGATATACTCACACTGACATTTCTATTTTTAGTGAATGGATGGATCTAGCTGGCACCAAAGTGACAATAGGTTTGAAGGAAACTGTGGTGGTTCTCTGATTAAGAGACTGGATGAAATGGGGGATTCAATGTGGAAACTCATGGTTATTTCAAACCAACTATTAAGGAGTCATGATCAACCACTTTTACCTTGGTATGTTCTTTAATGCATCATGTACGAGATGACCAATCGATGTGGAAGTTCAGGTGATAATTATAAAGGTAACCATTAGGGTTTATATGATCCTTACTTTTGAGGTAATTATGGGTTATTATATGTTGTGATGGAAAATGAAAGGGATGAGATAAACATGATGTTAAAATATGTTATGATTATTTTTGATGATTTTATCTCATTTTGGGGAATGTTTTAAAAATTATATAGTTTTGTAAAAAGTACAACATGCAGACCGTGTGGCAACCCGCCACGTTGGACAAAGCTGCGGGAATCAAACCCACAACAAAAGTGCAACTGGTATTTATCGCCTACCACTAGACAACATGAAGTCCCTGGTTATTTTGACTAATTCTTTTTAGTTAGATGATTTTAGGAATGAAGATTAAGTTTATTTTGGGTTATCTATGGAAATTATTAACCTATCATAGAAGATGTGTGATTAGGTTAATGAATTTTGAATATGAGACTTTAAGAGCAACTGATGTTATTTGGAGATAAATGTTAATTTTTACCTTGGAAGACTATGTCATTAAATCCTTCAAATATTTGCGTTTCAATATTAGTTTGGTTTACTTTAAAGAATTTTATTGACAAATTGTGTATATAGTGGTCTTCGTTGAACATTGGGTTTGTTGGACAAATTTTGGAGATAAAGAATAGATTTTCTGTTTTTATAAAGGACTATTCATTTGTGGATCGTGTTTTAACAATTTTTTGTTTTGGATTTTTTCTAAAGAAATGGGAAATATATAGTTCTATTTCTTGGATTAGATGATTCTAAAGAAGTTGATTATAGTACTCTTAATGCGAAAGAAGTCTTCCTAAATACTCGTCTTTTGGAGAAAATATGAGTTTGATTATGGAATCTAGTAAAAGTTGAAAGTCTACATGACAAGTAAGTATGTTTCATAATAATTTAGTTAAGCTCAAAAATAAATTCCTCAATGAAGAGTAACTTAAAAAAAATTCATGTTAACTTTTCCTACTGGGGAATCAAATACCGTTTAACCCATCACAATTTTGTAATTTTCATATGGTTAACTTTCTCCTAGACATGTTTACTATTACTCTCCCTTAGAACATGACCCTTTGTTTTTCCTCCATATCCATTTTTACTTACATGGAATCCTAGTATGAGTTAACTCGGGTGACCTTTGTACTTCTCTTTATTTATTTTGAAGTGATTGATTTACTAACTCTTGTTCCGATGTGGGAATTTCAATGAAGTTTCCAAGCCCAATTTTAAAATTGCGAGGATGTAATTTCCAAAAGGGGGGAATGATGTAACACCCCAAGTAAATAAAGAATATGACATTTTCACATTTATCCATATTTGTGAATAAAATATTAATATAACTTTAAAGGGGAAGCTATGCTCGATGGCGTACCCAATACGCAACAATGAGTATCTTAGGAATCTTACGTTGCACTCTAATAATAAAATAATATTATTTTAAATTGTAGTTAATGCCTAGCTGTTGTAATGGATGGAATGAACAGAACTAACTAAAAAATGATTATATATGTTTCTCAAATATTTTGAGTTTTTACAACAAATTTAAGAGAATTAAAAATGCGAATGAATCCAATTTTAAGCGTAAACATTCTAATATTATTTAAAAGGTCGATTAACCGCCTTTTGATGACGAACCTCTTTTAAATACACTTTTTGACAATTTTATGTGTTATATTTGAAAAAATAAAATTCGTCTTTAGAATTGGGACATCAAAATTAAATTTGTGTAAATTTTTGGTATTTTTCCGATAAAGTTCATTTTTTAATGAATAGTGAAAATGTTGTATTTTAATTCAAAACCTCTTTTGAATATAATTTATTTATATGATTAGATTATCTATCGAATTGGTTTTAAAGAGAAATTAGAATATATTTTTACCATTTAATCTAATATTGGTCAATGGAATTAATTTCATCTTGAAATTGGTCTTAAACTAGTGTCAATATTTTGATACTTATTATTTCATAAAAACACACTATTTGCTCTGACAGTGGGAATTAATTATTAAATTAATTAATGTAACTTATATGTTTTAAATTTTTTAAAATAGACATCATTTTTGAATTTGAAATATCAAATATAGATTAGGGGGAATTTATTGTATTTTTCTGAAAAACATCAATTTTAGATGAATAGTGAAACCACTATGTGGTAGTTAAAGAAACGGATTTTTCGTTTAAATGAAACCTTTTCACTTCTGTGATTTCATTTTAAAAAATCCGACATACATGGTTTTCATTAAGAATTGAAATGTGGTTAAATGAGATTAAAATAATTTTTCATGAATAGTAACTTTTAAGTTTTATTAATCGCGATTAAAGGTAATTAGTGTAATTTAAGGGAAAAATAATGTTTTAATAATATGAAATGACCTTGAAACATGTCCTACCCTCCTTGGATGTGTCATTTACGACCGATACAATCCATGGGTAAACATGTGGACCCCATGAAGCCACTTTGGAAGGAAAATGACTTTAATAACTTTGTATTTTAAATTAAAATAAAAATGTCACAAACATGAGTCGTTTTACTAAAACAATTTTTAAATGGGATAATAAGTGTCATATTTTTGACCATAAATGTTCATTAGAAATAAAAAAACATTTCATACATCATGATATTTTTTTTATAATTTTTAGACATTAAATAAATTAATTTATTTATGACACCGTGATGATGCAGTGATTGCCTCATAAATGAACGATTTAAATAAAATGAGAAGATAGGGTGAAATATAAGTCTAAAACTTGTCACAAACCTATTGGATGGGTGGATTTCGAAACCTTATCACCTTATCCTCGAAATATATCCTTTTGCGACCTTTTAAATTTGAAAAACATTTTATAATAATGTAATATTTTATAACTTTCCAAGAGTGCCCCTCCTCTCCTCTTATAAAAGGCCCCCACCTCTACCACCTTACACACACCTCTAAAGCCTTTGTATCCACCAAACACTGCCCATTTCATCTCTCCATATCTCTCTCTTCATCACTGAAGCCTCACTTTGGGCAGAATCCTTTCCAAGGAAGCCTTTGAGCTCAAATCAAAGAGAGTTACCCAATTTAAAGGTAATGTATTCCCCTGTGTTCTTTTGTATTATTTTGCTTCTCCAAACCCCTAAATTCGTTTTATTACTTTTTTTAACAACACCAGCATCTTAAATATACTAGGATGTTTTTATATGATGGATTCAAGCTACACTTTCACACACCTTCATCTAATGGTTAAAGAACATACTGTTTATGTGGATGGTGAATTACTGCCTCACGAAACGATGATTGTTCAATATTATTTTAACACCTTCAAAGGTGGAAATTAAGATGTCACTATATCTATATATGATATATAATATGTTTTTGTTTTGCTTAAGATTCTATATTTTTCATTTATGGAATACCTTTATGGTTTCCATTATGGGTAAACGCGATATCTTCATTTTAGGAAGTGCGGACTACCGCCCCCTCGTAGTGATTTGATTCATTAATGCCATATGTGGGACGTATAAAGGATGGAATTAATGGTATTACATATGATTTCCTACTGGAATTTAAATATACCTTTATATCATTATTATTTCATTACATTGAATAAAATAATTTAAATTAGTGTTCATGCGTACGTACGACTTACCGTCTCCATGAACGGTACATTGCATTTCTTATCTCCAAATGTTATGTACTATTATAAGTACATATATATAATGGATATATATGTAATATATTACATCTAATTGATATATATAATTCTGGAATTATGATATATATATCTCTCATTTTTTTATTCCATTAATATGACAAAAAATGAAAGTAGCGGTAATGCGTACGTACGGCCTACCGTCTCCATGAACGGTGTTTTTAATTTTCTTCCCAAATGATATTTAATAGTATAAAATGAATATATACTAGATATATTTGATATTTAAAACATCAATACTAATCTGGATATGAGGTACCTATAACTACATGGAAAATTCGTTTCCAACAAGTTCAATTTTTACTCATGTACCGAACATCAACAAAAATGTCTGATGTGAACTCAATTTATTAACCAATTATAATAACATTATGAACAAAATAATAATCATTAAAAGAGGTCCTTATGAAATTATAAATTGACCAAATTTTATTATTCAGGAGATTAATGAACGATCGAGTCATGTCGGACACAAGGTAAGGGATCCATCCTCTCTCTTTCTTTTTAAGTACTCTCTTTTATGTCATTTCTTTTAAGCTCATCTTTCTTATGTTTGGGGATGTTCTTTTATATTCCTCATAATTTAAATTTTATTTTCATATTATGAGAGACCCTATTTGATCTCATAAATCTATTTTTGTAAGTTTTATGTGGCGTCGTTAGGCTGCCGAGTTTTTGTAATGGATTTTTCATGTCACTTTTATTCACGTGACATTTATGCTACATTTTCCACTATTTCCTTTCAGTGGTGTATGTACTGCACATTATTATACTCTTTGTGTAATATAATTTCATTTATGGGTATTTACATCTTCATTATATGATCCTTCTTCCATGGGGTGTACGTTTCGAATGTTACCCAACTCGGTAAGGGGAACTTTCACCCTCTTCTTTTTAAAAGACTTATTTTGTTATTAATTTTAATTCACATACTATTATGTTGGGATATGTTCTCATATATCCTTATTTTTGTAAATTTTATGTCCAAGTGATGATATACCATTTTCTCTCTCATCAACTCATTTTCTGAATTTTAAAGTGACGTCGTTAGGCTGTCAGATTTCAATAAGGGAACTTCTTAACCCACTTTCAATTCTTTGGGTTAAACCTCTACTTCTTGATTTTATTATGCCAAGATTATGTGTGGAATTTCTATATTGTAATTTCCACAAGCATTTGTGTAGATATACTATTTCCACACATAATCATCTCATTGATAAATTCTTACGAACTTGTATGGGAAATCATTACCCAATCTCATTTCATTGAGTTAAATACCTAAGTCATCAGTTTTGTTTTTCCATGATTATGTGTGAATGAACTCTGATTTTTTAACACTTAATATCCACTTATATTGGGTGTATTTATATTTCTCAAACAAAATTATGTGATAGATTTATCATTAATTTAAGGATACCATCTTTATAATGGATTTCATCTCAATTTACATTTCCATTGAGACTTCATTATTGTTATGCACCAATTCACTCTTATATGGTGTGTATACTATCCTTTGACATATTATATCATGAATCCCTTTATTCTCATGATATTATAAATCACTGATTAAATGTTATTCCACAATTATTTCTATTCAAGTGTCTCTCATTTTGTTAAACACACTTTAACAAAAATATCCTTTTAAATGTTTTAAAGATTCATTATTATAAATATTTATCTTTAATGTCCATTGTTTCAAAATGGTTTTCAGTATTTATTTATATGGACCTTAATGTTTTAAAACTATAATTTCATTAAAATCTTAAAAGTGGTATGGGACACATTGATTCAAAAATCTCTTTTAAATGGTTTTTGAAAATGGATTGATTAATTAAATATCTTGGAATTACTTATTGTGATTGAAAATGAAATGTTGTTATTAAAATGTTTATATTTTCAATATTTTATGTGTAATGATGGTACTTGGACATTTTACGGGTGGTTACGTGATAAACCATATGATGGGTGGTGCCGTGAATACCAGGATGGGTGGTTATTTTGTAACCTCTAATGCATTGGGTATGGAAGTTGGCCGTATGGCTATTCCATTAAGTATGTGTGGAAGTCGACCGTTTGGTTATTCAATTTAAATATGTTTATGTCCCATGTTACCTTTATATGTTATGTGTTCTTTATATGGGTGTTCTGGTAATCTTTTGGTTACAAAAGGGTAAGTAATGGTTTTTTATTCCATGAATATTTTTTACTACTTCATAAAGGTGAAAAGTATTACTTTGGTAAGGTATTCATGGTTTACATATTGTTTTGAAAAAACTAACAGTTTTCCTTATTTGTGTATCCTTTACTGGGCTTTTTATTCTCATCCCATGTTTTTGAAATGTTTTCCACAGGACTTAAAGATGAATAGGGTCAAGGATGGGTTCAAGTAAAGACATGTTATCTAAAACATGGAACTAGACATGTTTCTTTTTAAGAATTTTTATTATTTTTTTATGGGAACTTAGTAGAAGTGTCTACTATGTAATCTTTTGAGATGTAATAGTTATGACCTAATTCTCTAAAACACTAAACCTTAAAAGATCCTCTATGTGAATTATTCATTTAATTCATGATTAAGTAATGTTTACGGCTAGGGCCTTATAATCACAATATGAAAAAATTAATTGAATTACCATGTATGACATTTAAATTATAGTAAATGATCCATATTTACTTCTCCATAACAAATACATTTGTCTCTAACTCAGTCACATCCAAGATCAAAATTTGAGAGGAGTGATAATGGTATTTTTTGAACTGTGATATATATAAATCATTAGGAATTATAATATAATAAACCAGAATCCTCAAATGATATTAAAACTATCCAAGTAGTTTTGTGACCTCAAGAGGACCCACATGTCATAGAGTCACTATCCCTATTTTCCAAGCTGATAATGAACCAATAAACGAGATGCAATCAAAAAAAATGTTCATCTAGAAAATACTCCCAAGGGTGATGTTGTTGATCCATATATGATTTTTATTATCCCAATATAGTCAAATTCCCATAGAGAGGTGACGGGGCTGAATCAGGTTACGATAGATTAAATAAAATCCCCCTTTGGGTCTATTATTTTTTTTCGAAAAAACACTGTTCTATCCCATTCTCATAATAATTTGTGAATACAAATAAAACCATTCACGAGATAAATCAATTTTTATGTGGGCCAACTTCCCTAGGATAAATCCAAGAATAATATAATAAAAATCATTCAATTTACACAATTTTCCTTAGATCACATCCAAATAAATGTTTGGTATAGATCAATTTTATGGTCACGCTCACTATCATTACCTGGTTTTGGGATATCTCACATTCTTCTTAAGGGTCACTCCCTAAATCTCTTTCGATGGCTCATTTTTTTATTTAGGATCTCCTTCTTCCTATTCCTTTTCTCACAACTATATAAAGCATTCACGCTCTGTTTATAACCATACAAGTCCTTTAATTGTCAATGATGAATACATCTTTAGTTTTAGATAGATTCTATGTTGAATTTATAATTTCATCCACATGATGAATAACACATTATAACATATTCATTGGGAAATCCCATTTATAGTGCAAACTACCATTCATTAAGTTCATTAATTTAATAAAGATCAATTACCCTTCTTAATTCCAGCAAATATTTTGAACCTCACCTCTTTAATGAATCTAAACCAACCTTCTTAAACAATTTTCATTTTGAAAAGATCATTCCTTTCATGATGATACCTATCCTGAGTGAATCTCATAACAATAGATCCACTTTCATATCCACCATGATTTTCATATCGTTGTATAATATTTTTCTAGAATAACCTTCAGAAATTACCTTCATGAAACTAGATCCATAGAATCATTGTTATGTATTTATATGTTTTATGAGGGGGGGGGGGTTAGTGGCCTATTTATAGAAATTTCCTCACATTACATAATCTTCATTACACACCATAACTGTATCACGATTCTCTAAAAAACATTGATGGTGATCCCTGATTCATGAAGCTCCATGGAAATTTCAATGTTCGCAAAAATTCTTATTGACACAGAGGGTACCATCTCTTCATCATGAATTTATTATTCTGCAAATTTCATAGTATTATAGATTACCATGAAACTGTTGGGATTTCATGATTCTTGTTCGTGATGGACCAAATAATTTTGAAACATATATATATGTAAAATTCAAGATTTTTAAATAATTTTTTTTGAATTCATGAAAATAAAACTTTCGTGATGATTGATCCAACCTACAAATTTAAGAAACCAAAACCTAGAAAACTCTAAGAAATAAATACATATTATATAAAAATTTTTTTATACATTCTCCAGGTCATCAATTCCTCTATACTGGATCTTTTTCAAAATTCACTATGAATAATCTATCTGGAAATCCAAAACTAAACATGTAATACTTCTTTTTCAACAAACAACATCAACCCAAAACACTATAATGTTACATTAATGGATTTATTTTGCCCATAATTTCAATTGAACTTGATATCAAACAAGATACCAATGTTTATCATAAATCCATAGAGATAACACCTAAACCAAACTCAGTACCACTAATGAATCGTCACCTTACACTGCACAATTAATAGGTGATCTGCATAGCTGACCATAAAGAGCCATAAAAAATCTATTCTGATCAATGATTGATATATTTTTTTATAAGAAAACTGAACCTATCGCTAATGGATATCCCATGATCCACCAAAATACAAGACACATGCATAGTTCATGTCCTCCAAATTTTGGATATCACACTTTTTTTCCTTCTATCTATGTATGGCAAGTTATACTAAACCATAATTTCAACCCCATCAATACATATAGACTCCACTAGAATATGGATGGAAAATTAGAATCCTAATTTTATAAAATATTTGAAGGAACCCCATGTAAATACATTGTCTCATGCACATACAATATACGAAGATCATCATCTTCAGGGGTTTACCTGATTGAAATGAAATCAGATGACATTTTCAATTGATCATTCACCACCTATATATAATTCCTCCCTTGGAGATTCGATGATAATCCAAAAAACAATTCAATGGATACCTCATCCCATTCCCAACCCAACAATGCATGATGTTAGATAAAAAAATAATGTTTCTGATGTTCATCAATTATGTATTGGTAGGATTAATAGTGGGAAACCTTATCAGAAATTTCACACATCAAACCCAGCCACGAGAATCATTTTCACATTTCATAGTAAACATCATAGACCCTATACGAACACACCAAAAATATATATATGAAAATAATAAAATTGAAATCCTTATCGAATCTTGGATGAAAAATACATCCCCAAAACTAAGAAGACCATCAAAAGATGCGTTCCAACTAGAAACATTGTCCCCACCATATTTGGACTCTAAAATTAATATCAAATCATCATCATGATACTGAATATTAATAATTGACTCAGAGAGGGGATATTATAACTAAAAACTAGTAACAACCATTAATAAAACATTATCTTAACAATCCATGTGCAATTTAGAAAAAACGGCATAATGATCCACTCTTCCATCAATTCCTGAATATTCAATGTACAAAATTTCAGGGTGAGGGAATCGACAACACTCCCCTTACCTAGGGTTTTGTTGATATCGATGTCAAACATTTGAATGAATTCAACTTATCACCTCATTATAGGATTATTGTATTTATGAGGAATGATATAGACCAAACTTTTGTGGTCATAAAATACTATAAACCCCTTCCCAAAAATATGGTACCACTAACACTTACGGGAATGCATAATTATGATGATATCTAAATCATTAGTGGGATAATTATTATTATGTGGTTGAAGATGAATAGTGTCATATGATACAACATGATCATCCTCCATGATCACACAACTAAAAAAAGTGCCAAAAACATCATAGATACCTACATAACCCTTATCGGGTTCCGGTAGGATAAAAATATGAGCTGATGTCAGATGTTTTATTATGTCATTGAATGAATAATGATACATTGAATCCAAATTTTAATTATACCCCATTCCCGTTAAGATTGTTCTAAGGTAAATCTAGCATTAATAAATCCTAGATGAAGCATCAATTGTATCTGACATATAAAAGGAATCTTCAAATATCAATGAAATTTTTTGTTTCTTACAATCTTAATAAAAACTATACCTTATCTTAATCAACGGATAATCTAGCCTTAGAAATCATGTTACCTATGAGATTTACTTCTCAAATCCAAAAAAAATCAATTCGAAAGATTTCCCTAAAATTTTTGGGTCCCGAGAATTTCCAGAACCAAACTCAAATGGTGCTCGTAATTGCACTCGAATCTCAGATGAAACAAAATAGCATCCAAGAAAATTGTCGTAAATGTGTCAAGATACTTGTAAAATATATTATTCATAAAATCCATAAAAATAGTTGAATTATTCAGAAAAAATGAAATCAAAAGATATTCTAAATTTCCATAAGTACTTCGAAAAGTCGACATTGATATATGACATTCATAAACTCTAATATGATTATAAACTGACTAAATATCGATCATTAAAAACATAATTTCGCAATTTAAATGTTAAAAAAATAATTCTAAAAATAATTCGATACTTATTTTAAACCATTACCTAATTTATCTCATGACCTTCCACGCACAATCTAATTGAACGATCTTCCTTCTTGAAAAATAGCCCAATGCCTACCCATTATGAAACACTATTTTAGAAAAAACCCTTCACCATAAAATAATCTAAGAAAATCATAATATATTTCAGCACCACTAGTTCCAAAAAAATATCAGGGAATCAAAATGAGACTCATACATGATAAGATGCCAATTATAAATTCCACTACCCTTTCTAGTGGATGCTCAATGGAAAAAATCAAGAAAGATATCCATAAACTCTTCAACAAAAAAATATGATAAATAATACAAGAAATTTTATTAGGATAAACTATTTCAATTTAATATAGATTTATGGTATATTATTTTAAAGGCCCAGTACATATAGACCTCAGGTCCCACACTCCATGAAACACCTATGAGCCGCAATTTGTTTTATTAAACATGACTCAAAAATGATAGCAACCATCCTTAGTACAATGATAAACAAACCAATAAATCCTAATTATGATGTAAAATAGTTATATAATAATAATGATAAAACCACATACTGACTTTGCATCATTTACCGATATAGTACAAGAAGAACACTGAAACCCCTACTCATTCCACATTCGAAGAGGTATCTCAAACTCTATATCAAAGGACCTGATATTTATTTGATGTTTAAACGTATTAAAAAAATAAATATATAAATGAGTGGGTTATACTAATATCCAATTATTTAATCACCATGGAAAATGGAATTAAGATGGTACCAATCACTGTCATTGGAACCACATCCACCACTACTAGAAATTCATCGAATGCATGAAGGTTATTCACTAATGGGTCATATGGATGGACACGATAGTATTTGAATCATATTACTATTATATAGCTTCCTCTGGAGTTGATGTTCTCTAAACATATCTAGGAGTATACATATGCTGTAAAAAAATTGTAGATGACCACAACATCCCAAAATGGTACACATATTTGTAGTTGTTGGAAAAAGACACTATGGGGGTCTAACATTTGTACACTGATAGAAATTCATAGTTATAGAACTAGATTCAACTAAAGGTTCTGAAGAGACCTAATATAGATAACCAACTACAACACTCATGTGATATTTCTACCACTTCCTATTTTCCCTGGAAAACCACTGATGCTGCCAATTAGATTGAGAAATGGTAAGAATATCCATTATTTCTTACCATATTCATTTCTTCCATCATATCCCTATATACTTTATCCACATAGGGCGGAATCGTTATCATAAATACCTTTGATCTGATATTTAGTCTCAAACCCCATTGGTACTTTTTAATTTGTTGTTATTATGATTTACAATCTCGAGTACAAAATGAACCCCCTCAAAAAATTTATTTGAACACACTAACATCAAATTATATCTGTGCTGTGAAGAGGGGAAATATTGAAAAAGTTCCATCATTAGTGACTGTAAAAAAACATCTTGTAAAAGATAGTAATTAAACCCTAGTATTCAAAGTCCATTTATAAATTCACTTGTACCAGGGAATCCCACCATCACTTATTAAGACCCTCAAGTCAAAGCCCTTCAAAAATCACCTTAATACTCATAGGTGTATCATGGAAGTAAAAAATCATATAAATATTGTCTAGATATTTCTTTACCCATTGAGGATTAATATTACATTTAAAGGATAGGGGATTTTCATTTAATTACCCCCACGGTCAATCTATATACCCACCATATCTCAGCTATACCAAAGAAACTACATTTTATACTTACTGTATGTTCTAGTCGAAATCATGAACATCCCACAATATTGGTTTATTAATATTATGATATATAGGAGTATTCCCTTGAGGATCATCAGTGGAACCCTAATGAGGAACTCATATAACATGTCTCTTAGGTATGCTGCTACATACCAAAACATAATGATTGACTAGACAAGAAAAAATGAACATTCAATCTAGAAAAACCTATAATTAAATCTGGGATCAAAGTCATGAACTCAAACTAGGACACACCCATCCCAACACCCCAGGGTTACTTTACCTCATCATGGAAAGAGCTATCCAAAAACACAATGCAACACAATTCTCAAGTTTATATAATATTTTACCTAGTCAACTAGAAATCACTACAAAATGACTCTTGAGGATAGAACTCCGTTTGACACAAGATGAGATGATCTTAACCAAGATAACCTATCAAACTGGTAACCATCCTAAATTTTAACATAACCAAAGGGAATTATCGATCTCTATGGGATGTATTGTAGAACCCAAGAATCAAGAACAAAGAGATGGAATGGTTTTTCCCTATGCGAAATAGAAAACATGACATATATATATAAAGTAGAGAAAACATGAATATATATATTATAAAAGACTAGGATATATGAAATCGATACAAATTAAATGATATCAAGACAATATTTATGTGAAAAGTTTAACATTCCAATGATGAAAAAACTCATATAGATACACTAAATGTCTCAATGTTATGGCATGGGAAAAATCCTACCATCTCAAAATCTGTCTTCCCAAAACCAGATGATTGGAAACCTTGCAACCTCATTGTAGTGACATTCCTTTCCCAATATTGAATTACATAACAAGGTATACACAAGGATGAAGGGTTCCATAGGTTGAGTGATAGGCACAGTAGTGTCCCATATAGGTTTTCCATAAAAAGTCTCTATACAACAATCCAAGAATTCTCAACATTAATGAAAACAATGCATGTTATATATTATAGGAATTTTATATCAAAATCATGGGGAAAAATATTTTACCATTTTTCCACATTTTCAAAAATGGAGGAAAAATTTAATTCAAATAATTTCATATACATATATCTAGATAGATATATCATATATAACCAAATCATACATCATATATCATATCATATCTGTTGAATTAAAACAAAAATAATACAAACAAAACATTCCATTTGGAAAAATAAAATCATAGGTAACATGACACTAAGGATCACGCTAGGATTGAATATCTAGGACAACAGTACCTAATCATATATTATTGTTCACACATCAAGCCTCCAAAAATATGCATCGAGTTTAGAGAGTAGAGGAATACCCTAGAAACTGAAAAAAAAAAGCAACATGTTTAATATGTTCTTAGAACAACATACCTACAGAAAAGAGGAACACTACATAAATGAACACCTTGATAGTAGAGGTGTCGTATCACTACACTAGTAGAATAAGTACCCAAGTCATCCCATGTGACCTGTTTTAAGAAAAACATCATATTATTTCATCATATCTGTCTCTGAAAACCATTTCCCAAACTAGATCTCCATTCTGTGAAAATTCCTTTTCATTTACTAATACCATGGGAAAGAAATATTTTATAAAAAAAATCATTTCAACATATAAAAATTAAATCAGTTAATAATTCCAAATTATTTATAAAAAAATATAAAAAATAGGAGGAATATAGTTCACCAACATATGTTATATATAGAACCACATACCTCAAAACTCATGTCCCACATGACTGTAATAGGATCCACTAATAGGATAAACGTAATAAAAAACCAAAATAAAATAGGACCTATAATCAATTGATACATATTATAATTTATTTAATTTATAAAAAATTTCATCGAAGAAGAAGTAACAACTATAACTCAAGAACACACACCTGTTACACCATAATCAATAACGTATCAGACCCCAACACAAGAACAAACAATGTTTTTAGAAGGAAACAAGAAGAATTATCATCATAGAGCAATGTATCTGATTGAAAAAAGAAACGATACTACCATGTCAAAAGGCTGTTAAGAAACAGAAGGATTATTCTACTAGAATATATATCATGCAAAACCCTAAGGATGAAATTCCAAATGAATCAATCAAGAAGGATAATAGTTTCCAAAAATAACTTTTTAATTATTATTTGTTGATATGGAAAGAGGAAATAGAGTAATGAAATAATAATTATCATTGTACCACTAAAATCCACAACCTGAAATTATTACAGGGCATGTAATCCCTATATATGATGTGTAATCCATAGGCTCTATATCCATCACAAAACCCATCACCTTTTTATTAAATACTAAATTTTTTATATTACAAGACATGTCACATTTATACAATGTGTACTCATTCACACTGTGTTCAAATATCACTAAATTATCTGGAAAATTAAATACACAACACATAAACCAATTATGTAGCATGTAATCACACAACAGACAGAAAAAATGGAATATTTTTACCCAAAAATCCATAAAAAACCTGATTGTTCTATGATATGAGACAACTCCGATAAGATATAAAACATTTATATATGGTCACCATTAATTATACTAAACACACATCCCTAAATATTAATTAATTTTTCCAAATAAAGTCCCTCCATCCTCATGAGTCTCAAGTGACACCCAATGAATGAAGAAAATATTTTGTTAGAATGTAATTATTAGAAAGTAGGAAACATGATGTTACAATAATAAAATTGATATGCAATGTTTAATCCTATCATCCTTATCCAATTATATTTTAAATCAATATAATGATATTGATGTTTATTACATCATTTACCACCATTGGGATCTATATCATGTGAAGGAGATATTAGAGGGAAATGAGATATAAAATCCATTGTTCACTAGTAATCTTTGTGATTCCTCTCTAGATGTGTCATATATTGTCAAGATGATTAGATGTATAGAGTCTCTATAAATCATAGAGTTTACCAGCCCAAATTCCTTGTGTATAGATGTCATTTTTCTTAACTACCCAAAACATTTTCCATATTTATTGGGAATTATAATATAATAAATAGTGCAATGACACTTTCACAAATTTTTAATCTTCTTCACCAATTTGATAAAGGAACGAGGAGTGAAAAACAAATATCATTATTATAAATAATATTTTAAGGAAAATGATAAATGGTCTAATGAATGATTTTATGTGTACGTCTCTAGGAAAAAGATCCTTCTAGGTTGAATAATATTCAGTGGTAAGAAAATAAAAATGATGAGGTATGTTTCTCACCTGGAATGTTGGGCCACTAGAATAGGAATTTCACCATACTAGATAATTAATGGGAAGATTAAAGTGTGTTCAGTATTTTTTATAATCATTCTCTATCTATATTTTTTACATTGATACTACATTTTGTGCTCATTTTTTTATCCAAATGCATATATCTTGTGGATTTCCTAATGGTTCCTAAGATTAGGTGGATCTGCGGGATTCCAATAAAGTGAGGTTGGATAATATATCTATTAGATACTACCATCTCACATTACTGAAATGATTTAATTGTGTTTTAATAAATACTTTTATGTTTCTATTGTTACCAAGGACACTGTTTCCATTTCTCTTTTACACATGGATGGATTTATTTTAATCTTTTTTATAAGGTTTTTTTACTTTTATAATGATAAAATACGTTATTGAATGAAATAGATGAATAATGATTATTCTATATTATATTAATAAAACAAAATATCATCAAGTTACATTGAAACAAAAATGACCAACTAATGTAACTCGTAGTTAGGGCATCACTGTCTTTGTCATATAGGCAAGAGGCATTTGAGAATATTTGATAATATTGTTACTTATATTATTTTATGACTAAACCAATTGAAAATTTTCTCTAATATTTTAAAATAATGATAACAAAACCACTATTCGGCGGTAAAGGTGAAATTTCTGTAGAGATTACAAAATTTTTACACACTAATATATGCAGACATTTTCATGTAAGGGCTATTGGAGGATTCTCATATATTATTACTTTTATCAATGACTTGAGCATGAATTATTATACATATTTAATTATTTATAATAATTTATCCTTTGAGATATTTAATGTATTGAAAATTGATGTTGAGAATCATCTTGGTAAGAAGATAAAAACATAGATTAAATTGAGGTGGTGAATATATTAACTAAGACATTAAATACATTCAATGGGACTATGATATTTTCTCTTAACTCATTCCACCTTATTCACCACAGTGGAGTGGATTAAGAGAAATAATGAACCATAAACTTCTGTTCATGGTAAACACAAGCCTTCCATTATCTTTTTAGGGATATTAATTATATGAAGTATTATACTTAATAATAAATGTACCAACCGAATTGGAAAACTGTATTCCCTTAATGTTACAGAGTGTAATGAAACCTGGTTTTTACATGTTCATGCATGGGGTTTCACGGCATTTATTATATTTATATTAGGAATGAAAATATAACATTGAAGAACCATGTTTATCATTAATGGATTTAAATAAATTAAGGTTATATTATTTATACAACCCTTCAAATGAGAAAGAAACCATCCAAATACTGACTATAATTCTTTAGAGGGATAATATTCTCATGGAGAATACTGGAAGCATGATTGATGACAATGAAGATGATGCTCATGATACACAAGACTTACTATAAGAACCAATTACACAGGTCCACATGGAAAAATTTATTCATAAAACACATGTACCACGTATGACTGCTAGAGAGGTTTGAGAACAAGAATGATATGGTTCTCTAGTCACTGATGATGATGAATCATTATTGGGGAACAATGATTATCCTCCCTCTAATGTGGATAGGGTAGAGAGATCCTAAGTTGTATAGTTGAAAAAATATATGAATACTGAGATAGATTTCATGTATCAAAACCAAGCATGGGTTTATATCGATACTCCATTTGATGTAAATCATTTTGGGTGTAAATGGGTATAGAAGAGAAAGATGGAAAAATAAGGTATAGTAAATACCCATAAAGCACTAATAGTGGATAATGTGTTCAGAAAATGTCAAGGAATTGAATATGGTGAATCATTTTATCCATATTATATGTTTAAATCCATCCAAATTTTTCTTTCCATAGAAACTTGAAATAACTATGGGATTTGGAAAATTAATATAAAAACGAATTTCTATAATTTCAACCATCAAAAATATGTTTCTATGACAGAAAAAAGGACTATTTACTCTAGGAAATAAAAAAAATATGTGAATGTTGAGAAGAAAAATATATGGATTAATGTAATCATTTAATTCATGAAATATTCAATTTGATGAATCGATAAATTTATTTTCTTTCATTAAGAACAAAATTTGATCCATGTGTTTACAATAGGTTTAATAGGAGTACATTTTTGTAGTAGTAAATGTTGATGGCATATTACAAATTCAATATGATATATCATCCTTACTAGAGGTAAAGGAATATTTGGGCAAGAACTTATCCATGAAGGACTTAGGAAAATCAACCTGCATTCTAGGGATCAATATCATGCATGATAGATTAATGAGAATTCTTGGGCATATCCAAAGTATATTCATTAATTAGATAAATAAGTCATTCATTATGGAACCATCCATGATGGGAATTGTTATAGTTTAATATGGTATACATCTTTCCATGAAAATGTGTCTTTAGACAAAAGTGGAAATTGAGGGAATGACTACGATCAAATACGATTATTTGATATGATCTATTTGTATCTAAAGATTTATATAAGTAATGATGTTTTCTATTTATTGATAATAGTAGTTAGATATCAATATTTTCTAGTTGAACAACATTGGACTAATATTAAGTCTATCATTAATTATTAGAGGATAAAAATGATATGTTCTTGGGGTATATTCAAGATGAAGTTCTAGTCATTAGTGGATATAAAGATTTTATATTTTAGGGAGATTAAAATGATATGAACTCATTGTCTGGATATATAATTTCCCTTAATAGAGGAACTGTGAGATAAATTTTTAAAAAACAAGCAATTCTCATTGAATATATATTAGATTATGAGTATATTTCATATTCTGATGTTGATTTGGAAGTTTTTCTTATTCGCCACATATTCTAGGATATTTATGTGGCATTAAATTAAAATAACACCATCATAGTTTAATATTATAACCCTAAAAATAAGTTTATCTTCAAAATGATGATATTAAACCAAAGGAAAAAAAGAACATCCTTCATATGTTTCATATCTTGAGGAATTTTTATCAATGCTGTGAAGTTGTTGTGAGCTTAGTACAAATGAATTAAAATGTGGTGGACACTTTGATTAGTGAAATATCTCAATTGAGGCATGATAATACAATTATAGCTACTACAATGAACGTTAATTTAAGTCATCTCTAATGAAAATGGGATTCATTTGTAGTTAGATCCCTATAACTGAATATCATTGTACTTTATTTCATATTTTTAATTATTAATTATGTTTTCTATCAAAAAATAGTTATTTGTTTTTCATTGATATTATATGTTTTAATTCCCAAAAAATTATGTGTTTTATAGAAAGTTAATAATTGTTTCTCGTTATGATGTGAATATAGAGGTCCCATGATAATATAATTGAATTTTATGCTATGCCTAGAGGATATTTTATTAATAGACATAGAAAATACATGATACCAGGGATAATCATGTCATAATACATTGAGACACCTTATCATGATCTTCTATCATGGTAATATTAGAGGTAATAGGTTATGAAATCAAAATTGTATGTAGGGAATCCATATTTCCATGTTTCAATTGTTGTTTTTATCTATAGATGGTGTATTGATCCTTATACTTTAAGATTACCATTAATGGATTTCCTGACTCATATAATTTTATGCATTGATGAAAAGTAAGATGACATATACTCATAGAGAGGTAGGATTCATTTGGTATGTCTTCTGTGATATTTCATTAATGTATAATATAAGAAATGATTCATTCCTTCAATCCCATGATGGAAGTTGATATCCCATTACATTTGATGAGAATGAAACATCCTGAACAAAATCCTTGGATTTGGAGTTTACTGTGAGATTTTTTTTCAAGAAGTTCTATGAAATAGATATCAATTGTATATGTTCGTGCCACATGTGTTAAACCTAATTGATTTGAGATAACATATTAATGGAATTATATTACACTATAAGAGTTCTCAATAGGTAAAATTTCATTTCATAAATAACTTATTTCTCTATCAGTTCCTTATCATGTTTCTATATTATAATCATGTAGTTTTGGAAGTTATTATTAATACCCCTGAGAGTGAGTCTAATAGGATCAAATACTATGTATATCTTTAATCATAGATAAATTATATAATTAAAGATAACATGTTAGAATAAGTAATAATTATACAATTTTGGTATATCATCATGATTTAATATCATGTTACTAGAAATAATAATTGAGTTAAATTTTACTAATAAATATTTATGTTCAATATTAGTGAATATATTTTTTTTTTGTATTTGTTGATTAATAATTATGTGATTTTAATTAAATACAAATAATTATTTTACAAGGATCCATAAATTTTGAAGAGGGTATGTGGAATGAGTTTAATGGTTTGATTTTAAATGATACAAATGAAAGTTATTTATATAATTAAATATTTTTGAATATCAAGTGATAAATAATAATGTTTATATTATTATTAGAAATGTGTAAAATTAAGAATTATAAATACAAAAAGGCTTTATTGTGAAATTTTATGACATTAAACCTTCTATAATAAATTTCAAATTACATAACCAACCATAATAACATTTTGTGTAAACAATGGATTGAGAGATAGTTAGTAAATTAAAAGAGATGGATATAGATATCTATAATGTTATATAAAATATTCCTCTCATAAGAATTTGAGATAAAATCAATATTCCATTCTCCTTCCAGAATAAATTAGTTATGATCAACCATGAACAACACAAGTGATACATATCATTAGTTCTAGAACTGAAGAATTATAAAGTTATTTTCAATTCTTGTGGTTCATATATGGATCACTAGTAGAGGTATTTTTCACTTGGATCTTATAGTGAAATGATGGTCTGATTAAATCCCATCCAATAGGTCATCAATGAAGAGATAATTACATATTGAGGTCATTCAATATATTCTCATTAACTAATTATAAATTACATGTGAAAATACTCTTATTATAGTTTAATGACTATATTATATTCAATTAATATAATATTTTAATTGAACAATACTTTTTAATAATGTGTGGAATATATTAAATATAAAATAAAACTAAAACCTGAGTTGGTCATTCCCCCAAAGGGCTCATCTGATTTGACATGATCCTGAATGTTATTTATGATAAATAGATAATTTTGATAATAATTGGGGATTCAAGGGATATTGGAAATTATATCATATATTTACAAAATTTATGGTCGTAACACCCCATTTTTTTGGTATTCTTTTTTTAAATAAATTTAATCTATTTGATAGATTTCGATACATGAAACACTGGTTTTAAATTGATTGTAATATAATATGCCATTATAAAATTTCGATTAAATTTTTGGGTATGAATAAAACTAACTAAAATAATAAAAAATATTTTTATACATTTATAAATTAATATTATTGGTCACAAATTAAATATAAATGAAAATAGAAATCGTTTGGGATTGACCGAATTTTCTTTACTGAAATTTTTTTTTCACGCACATAATATGTTTTTATCATAACAATAAAAATGAATCACTATTGATTAATAAAATTTATGAAAATTATATATTTTAAACTAAAAAAATTATAATTCATCTATTATTTTTTCTAATAATGATATAGGAATAAAACAAATTTTATGATTAAAACATTATTTTTCTAAAAAATGTTTCCATTGCGTCTTACATAATTACATTAAAATTAATTTATTTTCTTTTCTTAAAAATTATTTTAAAAATACATATATATATATATATGTAGTCATATTTTCAAAATTATATTAGAGTTAGTTTTTTATGTTTTTTGATAATATTAATTTTTTCAATGACGCGTCAATAATGTTGAATTTTTATTAAAACTGCCTTTTCATTTAGAGCATTTAAAAAGGTTTTTCATAAATTTTAACAGAATTAAAATAATGTAAAATATATTATTATAAATAAAATTTATATCAATTTATATAATTTATGTTGAAATTTTTTATTTAAATCATATATACATAAGAAAACATTTCTTTGGAATATTGTATTTTTATCGCTCTTAAATGTTTAATTTAAATTATATTCTATAAATTATATGAATTTAGTTTGGTAAAATGTATTCCGTATATTTAATTATAATAAAAAATATTACTTATTAAGGGTAACTTAATTTTTTCATATTGATTCCTAAAATAATTCAAAATTAATTCTTCTGGTTAATGATAATGAAGGGTTTTGTATGTTTCATTCACCCTTGTTAAAATTAATTTTCCATACACATAATACTTTTATTTTTAAAATTTGTATTTAATATTTGGAATCATTGGGTAAAATGATATATTAGCTATATTTTTATGTCTTAAAGGGTAAATTACCTATGTAAATAAGAAAAATGTTTACCATAGTGAAAACTGAAATGGAATATTATATTAACCATAGAGGTTAATGGAGTAACATAATTAAAATATTATTTTTTATTATGTTGGAGTCTTGGATCTAACTTATATTACCTTTGATACATTATATATCAATTTATATGTAACTAATCGATTTCTATGGCACTTGGGTTGAGAGTGACTTCACATTATTGATAATTTTTTAGTATTTACATAAATCCCAGTTATCCTCAATAATAAAAGGTCACATCCTCCCCCCACTTTTTCACACTTATTTTGAATGTTTTCTCAATGATGTCCTAAAAAAATATCTCCGAAACATCATTATACATGTTCTGGATATATTTATCTTCTCAAAATACAAATCCTAATGTCGTTAATATGAATAAAAAGGATGTTTTTTTAGTGAAGGTAATCGTCTTCACTAAACTCTTGGTTTTCTTACTGCTTATCTTACCGACATAATTCATGTATTAATAATTAAAAAATGATAACACCATTATATAAAATATACATAGTCTAATGTAATATTCTTTATATGTCTCCTTATCTATTGATTGAGAGACAAAATCATTGATCATATGTACTATGGACTACAACCATGCGAACTGATTTAATTTATTTTTCATCACCACCTATAATAAATGGATATTATTATGGATTATATATATATGATAATAATTAAATAATTACATTTTTTGAATTATATTATCAAATCTACCTTCTTACCTTCCAATATGTTGGAAATGATATCATCAGGCAAGCATACATGTAGACTACCACCTCCATCAAATAATATGATTCATTTGTTATTTCATTTATACATTGTTCGTAATAATAGTGGTTTTTCTGATAACATAAAATTTATATGATACAGTTATTATTATTAATTATTATTTATTATTTATCATTCATTTTTTCCATCCAGCAATAAATTGAAAATAGTGTTCATGCATTTGTACAACCTACCATCTCCATGACTACTGTAACTCATTATTCTATCTCTAGCATTAATGGAATGTTATGTAAAATTATATAATTAATAAATATTATATTAATATCACAGTTAAAAGAATATTTATTTTGGAACCACTATCAAAGTTAAAAAAATGGGAAATACTAAACCAAAACATACATGAAAAATGAAGCAGTTATTACCTAGAATAGTCATTTTAACAAATAATTGTTAATAAAATTGTAAAAAATGATTATAAATAAATAATTTAGGGTATTATAAATATAAATATCATTCTATAATATATTTATAACACATGAATATATATATATTGACAATTAATTTGACATCATTCAAGGGGATTTTACTTGATTGTTACAAAGTGTATGTGTTTCGAAACACAATTTTCTATCACTGGGATATATAAGGTCTTCAATGATTATATTATATCAATATTAATAATAAAATTGATTATGTTTATTTCTATTTTATTTCCATGTGTTAAACATGAATTAATTTTTTTTTCACATAGTCAAATAATTGAATAATTCTCACTTATACATTATAAAGATTTTAAGGGTTCTTCGTGAAAAAATTGTCTTCTTTCAAACATATGCTATGTTATACACTTATTTTATATTATTATTTTTATATACCTATAATTTTATATTTTACATAATTAATCTATCTAAATTTATAGAATTTAATGTTTCTTATTAATTTATTTCTTTCCCGGGATTACGATTTGAATGTTACTAATGTTGTAAGGGTTTATTTTGCAATTACAACATTTTTTTGGGATTGTTTTTGTATAAGTATCAAATGGGGTATTTTTATTATATTCAAATCCTAAAACCACTACATTTTATTATAATTTGGTTATATTTCAAAAATTATTTTTTTGTTTAATTTTTGATTTTTATGTACTCAAAAGATCAAAAAATTGTTTTTTATAAAAAATATACTTTAATTTCTCTTTAGTTGGTAATATTTATCTTCCAGGTTAATGTTTTCCAATTTTTTTAATATTTTTTTTATTTCTATGGTATTATTATTTAAATT
Organism: Viscum album; assembly: GCA_963277665.1. Lineage (NCBI taxonomy): Eukaryota > Viridiplantae > Streptophyta > Magnoliopsida > Santalales > Viscaceae > Viscum > Viscum album. Next base: position 76,640,293 of record OY728153.1, on the reverse strand, counting down.
CATTTTTTCGCATGATATAATGATAAAAAAAAGATTAAAAATGAATATTTTCTTTAATTTCTAAACAATGTACTTATTTAATTTTTATTGAAAATGTAAAACAAATATTATTTTCCCATAATCGTGAGTACTAAATGATTTCAAGACACTTTAAAATTTTTAATTATTATTTTTAAGTAAAATTTCATTCCTTTTATTTGTTAAAATTTTAGTTCTTAAAAATTAATTTCAAAGAGAATATGGTATTTTTCTCAAAAATTATTTTAATAATCTTCTTATGGAATTTATATTCAAAAATCACGATAAGAAATTATTTTACCTATGATAAAAAAATGATACGTAATAATGATATCATATTTATTATTTATATATATGTTTTATGATAACATTTAAAGGTGATATATTATTCTTGTAATATTAACCATTTTACTCTGGATGGTTTATGATTATGTATAATAATCAGTAAAATTATTTACATTTTTCATGCTAGTTTTTGAATATTAACTTTTTTACATTGATTAAATTTCACTCTTTTATTATGATTAATTAATTTGAATATAAATGTTATTGGTGTGGCCCATTATATCCCCACAATGAATCGGAAGGCCTCATGAGACAATAAATATTAGATATTTGGAGGTTACTATACCAATTTATGTAAGATGCCTTGGTATGAGGCCTTGATGGTTTGTTTATGGTATTTGATACTATGAATACTCTATTTATGAAAATATTTAATGATATCCATGTGATTATTTTTTTCATTTATGATATCCATGGGTAACTCTCATGATCATAAGATTATTTATATATCATTATTTTATCATCATTTTTCCTCCACATAATATTCGTTTTACCTAAATATTTGATTAAATGTAATGTGTTTTTAGTTATTTACAATTCTATGTTGATTATTTTATATTTACTCATGATATATTCCGTTATATGTAACCATTACTGAGAATTTGAAAATTCCACTTATTTCGTTTCTTTTCTCAAATATATAAAGTTGTAATAGAATTGTGATTTTAAGGATGTTGTTTTTATATTTTTAATGTGTAAAGGGAGATTCATGTATGTATCTAGTTTAATTAGACTACTATAATATTTAGTATTTTGGTATGAAATCAAGAGTATCTTTTACCAATGTCATAATGTAATCCCAGATACCAAGATACTAGATTTGGGCTATTTATAGTTGGTATTAGTGTAGGGTTAGTGGAAATAATGATAACCAGATATAGTAAATAATATAATGGGGAGTAAAACTAGATGAAGAAATTTGAGGAAATTTCTATGTATAGGATAACATTCTAAAAAATCATGTTGATGATTATGTGATTTTTCTAGAAATACATCAATATATAGATACAATAATTGGATGTAGATTTAGAATAAATGAATATAGGGGAAATAAGCTTAAAAATTGTTTTTTTAGTATATCTTGAATATAATTCTAGTGCATGGTGTGTGTTACCTTACCTGTACACCTAGTTCGAATCATTGGATGGATATGATTGGGTTAATTCAAAATTTCTCCATAAAAAATTATGATGAATTTAATAATAGAACAAATAGAAAAAATGTTATTCCATAGTGATATCGTATTAACCTAAACTATCATGGGATGGTATATATAAGGTTAACCATATTTTTAAAATCATTGATAACTATTTTGTGCTTTTAAGCAATATAATCCCAATATAATTAAGAGTATTTGGGTGGAATATTTGGTAATATGACCTCTGATATTTTTCTGGGTTTTTAGTCGAAAATTTATTTGAAGTAGAATATATTTACATTTTATGTTAATCAGTTTAGAGGTAATTATAACCTATAGTAATTATATGATTATTTATGATTATATAATTATTCATTATTAGTATTTGGGAAATTATTATTTATAGCATATATATAAATATAATTGAAATTTTTTGTAATGATTAATTATTTCTTGACGATGTTCCTCATATATTAATAATGTTATAGGAGTTATATTAATATAGTTTTAGAAAAATGAAAACCCATGTACCAATTAACAACATGTTATATCTAGAAATTATATGGGGATTGAACGCACAACTGAAGGGTGCAAATGGTTCAATTACTACCATCAGCCTACATAATATCCCTGTTAGTATGAAATTTTATTTACATAAATGGTTTGGAAGGTAAATATTAAATTGATTTTGGGAAAAATATTATAGGATCTATATTTGTGTTTTTTAACTTTTTAGTGTATTAGTGATATTTTAGGAGATATATTATTTTTTTATTCATAAATAACCATTATGTTTAACATAATTATATATTTTTTAAGAACAAAATTATATTCTTTGATATTTCAGAAATGGGTAATGAGAAAATCTTTTTTGTTTAAAACAGCATTCATGTTAAGGATATAGATGTTATTTGGGATATAATATTATTTATTTATGGAATGATCTATGTATAAAATTTTATTTTATTTTTTAATTTTGGAGATTATTGTGTTCATATATAGGAATACTCATTTTTGGGGTTATCGTACATCAAACAATACATTTTGGCCTTATTAAAGATTAGTTGAATATCTTTTTATTATTTACTGAATTTTGTTATCATTAAGAAGTTTTTTTGTACATCAGGGAAAAAATTCCAAAATGATATTCATATATTTGAGAATGAAATGATATAGAAATTAATTGATTCCTAACCAAACAATTGAAGTATGATCATGATATAAAAATATGTCATGTAATTTTATTGGAGTTCACTATCTTAATAGTAAAATAGTCCCTTAACATTATGAACTGAATATTCTAATAAAAATTTTATACATTTAACTTCACCTATGTTGAACCAATTTTATTTTTCATAACTCGTCGATTTATGGCTCTGTGGTAGTTAACATTATACAGATCATAAATTTTTTTATGAACAATGATCTCTACCACTATTTATAATTATATAGGCATTAATACTTTATTCCATGTGCTTATTTTACATCCAAATAATGTTTTAATACTAGGAAACCTAGTTATGTGGTATTATAAATGACTTTTATACTTAATTATTTCTCTTATAAATAGGATGTTTTATTAACACATTTTATGATGTGGTTATTCAACAAATGTATTCTTAAATATAAAGCCATTTATTTCTGAGTGAAAGTTAAAATTGATAGGAAGTGATTTATTAAATTTGGTGAGAATATAACCGAGTGAGATTTTAAAGACAATATTTTTTTGAATAAATTTAATCTCTTCAATTTCTTGTGATACATGCAACCCCGAGATTAAATGAACTATAATATCACATGTTGTAATAATAAATAAGTTAAATGGGTTGGTATTAATTTAACGAGATATATGTATAAAAATTATATATTTTATAGATGTATAAAATAAATTAACTGGTTACCAGTTTAATTGAAATTAAAATTGGAATCATTGGAATGTAAATGAAATTCCTTTTATGAAAAACTATCATTATTATTTTCATGTGATTTATCATATAAAATTAAATTAATGATTATTGGGGAATGATACTAATTAAATTTATATATTTTATATTGAATAAATTTTTAAATCCTTCATATAATATTTTTTCTAAGAATTTGATTATAAAATATCAATGGTTATGTTTAAAAAGTCAATATTTCTAATAATAGATTCCACCGAGTTTTGGAAAATTATATTAAAATTAATTTTTATAAAATATTATAAAATTAATTTTTTAAATTTAAATTCATTTTTAAATCATCATTCGATAATTTTATCTGAGTTAATTTTTGATAATTTCCATCAAAGATATATTTTTTTGATGAATAACGAAAATTGATGATTTTTATTGAAACCTTAATTTATTCAAGAATTTTAAAAGATCAATTTTCTTATAAAATTTAATTAATTCAATTATATAAATATTAAACCAATTTATATAATTATAATCTATTATATGTCAGAATTATATATAAAAATTATTTATATATAAGAAAATTCTTCGTAAAAAAATCTCATTTTCCTCACCCTTGCATGTTTAATTTTAAAATAAATCTAACCACTTCTATAAATTGAATTTGTTAAAATGGATTCTATATTTATAATAAGAACAATTAACATTATTTAATTTGAATACTAATTTATTTCAACAATTAATAGTAGAAATTTCAAAAATTAATTTCCATTGTTATGGTTAAAAAAGGGTTTGAGTGTTACATATATCATTATGAAAATGACATTTTAGAACACATATAAATACTATTTGAGAAATATGATTTCAAATTTTGAATAATTAGGTTAGAATTACCTAATAAGGATTAATGGATCATTTTATTGGGTAAATAAAAAACAAGTTATTGTACTAAATACCAGAATGTTAAAATAAGTAACATTTGAAGTTAGTGGAATAACATGCTTAATATATGATTAATATCTTATTTATGATGTTTTTATCAAAACTATTTTCCATGAAATCCATTATATATAAAATTTTTGAGAACATTTGTTGGGAGTGACTTCTCATTATTGAATAGTCCTTAGTATTTACAAAACAAAAACTCCTCAATTATAAAATGAACATCATTCAATCACTTATTAACACTTCTCAATCAATTATTTTTGACCAAACCCATAAAAATAACCTTCAAAAATTCTGTATAGATGTTATATATCTTATTTTATACCCAAATAATTATATCTAGTTTTCTTAATAATTGATCTATTGGAAAATTTTATAAGGAATCTAATTGTGTTCACTAAAAAAATTACATCTTCTCTAACAACCAGCATTCATGTGTTAATAATTAAAATAAAATAACACCAATATCTACAGTATACATATATTTTATTATGTTTATTTAATATCATATACCTATCTTATGTTCCATCAAATGGGAAATAAAATTATCGATCATGTGTACAACATACTACCTCTTCGCGAACCGATTTTCTTTATTTTCTATAACCACCGACAACGGCTAGATATAATGATATATTTTATATATATAATTTATAATTAAAAAATAATTATAGTTATGTAATTATAATATAAAATCTACCTTCTTACCTTCCAATCTTTTGAAAATTTACAATATCACTCATTCGTAAATTTTGAATTTCCCAGCCACAATGTATTGTGATGTTTTTCATTTTATTATTAGAACAATGGTAATAAGGATGGATTTTATGAAAATATATTATTTATATTATATAGTGATGATTCCTTATTGGTTAATTATATTTACCTTTATTTATTTCCCAATGTAAAAAAATGAAAATAATGATAATATGTACGTACGACCTAATATTCTAATGAATGATATAACTCATTATGTAACAATATCTTCTATAGACTATTAAAATTAATTTTATGTGGAATATATATGATATTTATAAAATTGTTAAAATTATGGATATTATGGAACAATGATCAAATTAAAAGGATAAAAACATCATAAAAACATACATTAAAAAAAGTCGTTATTATCCAAAAAGTGGGTTTAAAAAAGAATTATTAATAAATAGTTAGTAAAAAATTATAATTAAATAAATTTAGTATGATATATATTATTTTTTTTCTAAAAATAAATATATAATAAAAATATTTGTATTTATATAAGAGGAATTAAAACCTGAGTTAAGGGATTTCGATTCAATTTTTATTTAGTGAGGAATATTTTGAGGTTATAATCCCTGTTTGTTTTATATGTTTTATATAACTTCCCTTTAGTATTATATATCATCAATAATTTATAATTCATGGTTGTTTTATTTATAATTCATTTTAATTCATCCATTGGGATTTCAAATCAATGTTTCCATGTGTATGGTGTTTCATAACTCCATTTCCATTCATCGTGTTATATCACATATTCATTGATTATATCAATGTCAATATAATATGTGGAATTAGATTCTTGAATTTATTTTTTCATTAATTTATTTATACATGATCACTTCATTGAACAATTCTTACATCAAGGTCATTATTATTTTAAGGGTTCTTCATCTCAAATTGTCTTTTTGGGGGGATATGTGAGGTTATTCACCTATTTTATTTTATGGATTTTATATAAATACCCATTGATATATCATATCATGAAGATATTTAAAATGATATTATTGTATGTTTAATTTGATTATATAAATTACAAGGGTTTATTACTCAAAAGTTACCAAACATGTATGGTTTTTTTCAAATTTTCATCATTATTCAGGATAGTTTATATTTATGTATCCACTGGGGGAATTAAATGTTATTTATATACTAATCAAAATATTTTTTCTTCAAAGAAATTTATTTTTAATAATTATATTTTTATCTTTTATTATTTTATTTATTAACTCAAAATATCAAACGGAATGTTTTTATAATAATTAGAGTTTATTTCCTCTTTAGTTTGGGAATCCTCATCTTTCATATCAATGTTTTATAGAAACTTTTTCATGAATTTTTTTAATATTCCTATATGAATATATAATTTAATTTATTCATATGTTATTTTTATACATATTTTCATAAAAGGAATATTTTTAATTTTCTAAATGAGGTTCAAATTGACGTATTAACTAAAATGTTAATGTAATATTTTTTCCCACAATCATTACCAATTAATTATTTGAATTTTACGTTAAATGTTTTCAGGGTTATTTTTTTTAAAATATACTTATATTAAATATTTTTTAAGATTTTAATAAATATTTTCAATCATTATTGGAATTCTATTCATGAATTATTTGAATTATCTTTTTATGGAATTGTTATTCATAAATGTCAAAAACCCGTGATTTTCATTATGATCCACTAGGGACATGTTATAATGATATCATAATTCATATTTTTGTTGATTATTAATGATTAGTATGAATGGGGATGTACTATTTTGATATCGTTCACCATATTACTCTAGATGTTTTCTGATTATGTTTATTGATTGGGGAAATTATTAATATTTTTAATAGTGTTTTTTTATTTTAGTGTTTATATTGATTTTGTTTCACCATGTTTATTTAGGGAATGAATTTAACAAAGTAGGTTATAGATAGGCCTATTTATATCCTCATGATGCATTTTTATGTCTCATGAGGCATGCTATCTTGGTTATTTGGCTAATTCCTTAGCGATTTATATAATAATTATTAGAAAGAGGGATGAAATTTTAAATGATGAACCAAATTATGAATTACCTTTTTATGAAATTATTAATTGATGTTCATGTGTTCTTTTTCATAGTTATGAAATTCATGGAAATGTTCCAGGTACATGTTATTCTTTATATGAAATTATTTGATCAGAAATAATTTATAACATATTATTATTTGCGATCATTTTATTGATAAAATGGAAAGTTTTTTAGTTATTTAAATTTTCTATATTGATTATGATTTCATAACTCATGATTGATTCAAATTTATATAATCCTTAAAGATCATTTTAGCTCAACCATTAATTTTTTTCTTATCCTTATGATAGTACCAAGGAATCATTAAATGATTTTAATGATACTGAATATTTACATTCAATATATTGTATTTTTATGTTTTCATGTAGAATGAAATCTTCAATTATATATGTTTTTAACCATTAGTACTAATATATTCAGACTGTTGGGATGTGATAACATGTATCAAATGATAATTTAAAAATTTAACTACAAATTATGGGAAACAAGAATTAATGTATTTATAATAGTAGCCTGAAGATTAATTTTATGACCTTGTTTGTGGTTTGTCACTAATGAGGCTAGTTGGGACTAATTTTGTGGATGATTTGTCTGACGATAATCCTACCTTCAGTTTTTTTTACATTAGAATATATAGTACTCATTTTATAAGTTCATATGTTGTTTTAGAATGCTATATATCATATGTTATAACATTCTTATGTATTACCATGTGAGTGTCTTATATTTAGTTTATATTATTTTTATGTATTGGTTATTTTTACTTGAGTATTATTAATATATGTATTTCATTATTTCATTATTTTTATCATTTCATAAATATATATATTTTTTATGTTTATTCTATATCTAAAAATTATATTCACTTTTGAGGAATATTTTCTAATTTAGTCTTAAAAATTTAAAAGAGAATATTGATTACAATGAAAGACTCGTAAAATTAAAGTTTTGAATACACATTAAACTATGACAAGTTTATTTTGAAAAAGGTATGTTTAATATTAAAAATTAATGTTCAAATCTATTATTTTTGAAAATTAATTTTTATTTCCATTTAAAATGTCATGGTCATTTTTTAAAGAAACATTAACTTGGTAAAGCCTCTTTAGGGAATGTTTTTATAATGGTTTTTTCTATGAAAAGATATAAGTAATTATTTTTTTATCTACACATAGTTTAAATTAAATTAAAATCTTTTTTATTACTTTTAATCTAGTGGACATGGATTCCTTATAGAATAGGAATGTGATAGACTTATTGGGGTATACTACAGGTCATTGGAAAACACCCTACAAACTCACAATGGTGGGTATAAAGACTTCATGAATTTTTATAAGATCTAAAGATATGTATTTCATTTTGGTATGATAATGCTCTCCATTGGGAAGTTAGTGGTATTTTGGTTATGGCGGTGATGTGAGAGTCACAGAAAAATGGTTATGTTTTTTTATCAGTTTGGTAAAAAAAATTCAAGTCCTGTAGTGTATCTTCCACTTAGTCAACCTATAGTATTTTAATTTAATATATGTTTAACATTTTATGAAATTTTAAATCTTGAATAAATGGTCCAGTTTATGTATCATTTTAATAAAAATACTCTTCATTCATTCAAGTCCTAAAGAATGTCTGGTTGAATCTTGTTTTTTAGTTTGTCTTATTTATTTTAAAACCTAATCCAAAATAAGGAAACATCATATTTGTTTCTTATTTAGAACCATTTTCAATCATTTATTAACTAAGGTTAAAATCCTTCCCATGTGTTTACTTTTGACACCACAATGTTTTCATCTGTACAGGTTGATCGAGAAAGCGCCTCAGGCCTTATGAAAGAATGACATGGGTGATGTGTTATGTTAACCCTGGTTGGTTTGCTATATAATTTTACGATTTAACAATTTTTTTTGTAATATGGGTATACATGATCTAGTAATTCCATATCATGAGATTTTGGTTCAAATTACTGGTTAATCAAATGTTGCTCAAGTTATACCTCATTTTATATGGGATTTCAATAGTTTTTATTATGAAATATTAGTCTAATTGTGGTTTTTCCTAGTGATATTTTGATATGGTGTGCTATTACACTTCATTATTTGATGAAACTAGAATATTTATTTTGATATTCATAGTTTCAGAGTGAAACTATTGGAAATTAATGGGCACATAGTTATAGATCATGTCCATTTAAACCATGAACCACACTTGTAAAACTATCCTCAAAAACTCTAATGGAACTCACACGGTTATCGTATAATCTTGAAGAGTATACGGTTGAACCATTCATAGAATATAATTTTGTGAATTTATATTTTCATCCCCCTTTGATGATTTAAACCACTATTATGTTTTTTGGGACTTTTATGAGTTATTAACTGTATTTTTTTAGATGATTATTTTTTTAAAATTTGTCTTTAAGAAATATTTCATGGATTTATAAATTTTACATTTTTTAAACTTTGTTTTAGGGTATATGAGTTACATAGTAATTTTTTTTGGAGATCCTCCAATAGTGATGAGATGATTTTTTTTCATTTTGAACGATTTTAAGGATAAAATTTCATTGGTTTTAAGTAGTTAAAAACTCATATTAATTTGGAATGTGTGATATAAAGGGAAATTGGTCTCAAGAACTTATTTTATTTTTATTGGTGGTTTTTAGCCATTTTTAATGTGTATAACATGTTTGATGTTTTAATATAAAATAGAGGACATGTTAGGAACTTTTTAAATGTTGTTTCAAAGGGTGTTTTGTAATATGTTTTGTTTGTATTGTGCCTTTATACTATGAGTTGGTATTTGTGGGGATTTTATTAAATATTTTTTTGATTTTTTAGTTTGAAATAATAAATTAATAAATACTAATAGAATGTGATATATTAGGTAGTTCAACTATTGATCTATAAGAATCCTATATAACCATAGAATCTTTCCATAATTATAAAGGAGTGGGAGGACTGGGTTCTTATTAGATATTATATCACATGTGAGAGTATGTAAAGACCTGGAATTTCCATGGAAAATGTTTCATAAATACATAGAAATTTTATGAGTCTTCACAAATTTACGGCACTTGATTCTGAGGCCCGATGTGCCCAGAATCAATTTTTGAAGTTTTGTTTGGGTACGTTCCGTAAATTTATCAGTAGAATTTTATATCTATTGGACCGGTACTCAAAATTTAAATCTGAGGGCATGATGAAACTAGCAGTGCCGTTATCCACTTAAGAATACTTTTTCCTCCATAGATGATGGTTGAAAATGGATGCTAGATTTTGTGGATTTTAATTAAATTAAATAAAAACAAAGTGTTACTTTATTAGTATTTGTGGTGGTTAAAAACTACAAGAGGTTGTTATAGGTGGGGGCCACCACACCTAAACCTCCCATGAGAGGTTATGGTGGTGGGCCCACCTACACATAACCTCCCTTGGGAGGATATCGATGGTGGGGACCACATGGGTTTTAATCCCCCTTTAACTCTCCATAAAGAGGGAGTAAACTCTTCACCATCCCACACCAATTAATTGATCCAACTACACCCATTTAATTAAGTGAGATAAATCATTTAATTAAAATGCCCATTTGAATTATTTTGAATATTTTGGCCAACAAATTAAATAATGGGTATGCTTAACCCGTTTTTTTGGTTGGCAATTCTTTTTGTGGAACATTGAAAGAGGGGTTGGATGGATTTGGAGAAACTAATTCTCCAATGAGGATGTATCTTCAATAGTGTCAAAAGTGAAGGAGACGATAACGAAGAATGCTGTCTTCAACTTTGCCACTTCAAAACCCTCATCTGCCAATGACGGATACCCTCTTCCTTTTCTGACCTTGACGAATCGACACCCACCAGTCTTTCTCAATGATCATCAATATGAGGTAGGGTTTTGAGTTGAATTTGTTCCTGTTCTACGTCGTTCAATTTTTGGAATATGTTATGCTTATTGATATCAACATAAAATGGAGGGCTCGGACCGCATGAACATGGCTCGACCATACCTCTTTGATTGTTCTCTTATGTTGACAACAGAGGCAGAACAATGGTGGGCAGTGTCGGGTCGGCCGCAAAAAAACTGGTGGTGCTAGGTTTCCGGGTTTCCGGAAGTGCATGGCATCGTTGCGCCTCGTGGGGGAGAAGGGGGTCACGACCAGGCTGGGTCGCAGCCAAGGCAGGCCGCTGCAGAAGGGCATAGCGCTGTCATGTCGTGCGGAGGAGGTGACTTGTGGCTAGGCTGGGCCGCGGCGAATGAGCTAGAGTGGCTGGCTGCTTAGCCATCCAGGAGTAGCGGGACCCAGTGGGTTCCGAGTGAGCTAGACTAGCACCACCTGACGCTGGTTTGGTTCCACCTGACCGGTTGAACTGTTCGGGAGCCAGGGGCATGCCGTTCCCTCCCTATATATGGTTGTGGTGGACCCTCTATGGGCCGCAGGGCCACCAGGCCACCGGGCCACTGAGCCGCAGGGCAGGACCCAGAGCAGGCTGGGCCGCCCAGCGCGGGTCGGTCAGCCCAGCGCGGGTCGGCCCACCATCGCGGGTTGGGCCACTGCCCCCTCAGTCTGGGCTGCCCTCATAGGTCGGGCCACCCACTCAGGCCAGGCTACCCCATTAGGCCGAGTCGGACCCTCGGGCGCTGTCGGACCCTCAGGTCGGGTCGGACCCACATACCGGGTCGAACCCCAGTCCAGACACAGACTCGTTATGGCCAAATTTTACATTTTCACCCATAACATGGGTCACAGGAGTCCGATTGACAAACATCCTACGTCGACGTAAATAATATGGTGAGATGGTTCATTTGGAATACCCCACATGAGGTTTGAACACTGTTGGGGTACGGTCGGGTTTGATTGAACCTAAAATCTAACCGATCCCCCGGAATAGAAATGTCGATAACTCATAGATCGGACATCCGATTGACGCACCGTCTATTGCATTGAGACCCCTATGATTAGGTGGACCATTGAGATAAATTTATAGACCCACAAATTTCATGGAAATTTTTTTATTAATTTCATTGGAATTTTGAGAGTGCGTGGTTTTTTACGGCACTTGATTATGAGGCCCGGTGTTCCCAGAATCAATTTCCAAAGTTTAGCTCGGTATGTTTAGGGAACGAATGAGTGGGGTTTTCTATCTTTTTAACTGGTGATCGGAATTGAAATCTGGTGGCACTGATGAACTCACAGTGCCGGTAATTATTTAAGTGGACCTTATGCATAATTACGTTTTGTCACATGAGATAGTTAATTTTTTGGGATTCAATTAATCTTAAAAATATTGTAGTGTTACAATTTATTTTAAGTGGAAGTTAATTTCTCCATAGAGAAGTTGGAGGTGGGGCCACACCCCACCTAACATCCCATGAGAGGGTATGACCAAGGGTGGTGGGGTCTGCACAAAACCCTAACCCTTCACCTTCCGTTTAACCCCCTTGACCCCCCCATTAACTCCTCTTCATTGTATTGGACAACCCCTCACTATTGAATTTTTAAAATAACCCTTCAGCTTCTTCTCTCTCTAATTAATTTTGCCAAACCATGATAAGATAATTAGCTGATTCAATTAATTAATTTTTTTAGTGTTGAAATTAATTAGATTTGCATGGATCTTCTTTAAGACGGGAGATATCTGTTCTAAATATTTTCCTATAGCAAATATTTTGTGGGGAAACCTCGTAAGAATTAGAAGAACACCACTCTTCTCTCGACGAAGGATACCTTCGGTGAAGAACACTCGACGGAACGAAGAATGCTCCATGACCCGAAGGACGTGAAGTAATTTCTTCAAACTTCTTCTTCCTCCATGGCAAGTGAGGAGACACCGACGTGGGGAACTCGCCAACAACCGTCGTCACCTTCATCTCATCCCTTGCATCGACGTCAACGAGACGACGACCCCTCTTTTGCATCACCGTCATCCAGGATACACAGATACCGGAGATCTTTCCTGAGGTAGGGGTTTGATTTTAGAATGTTAATATTCTCGTGATTGTTTCCTTCTAAACAAAGAACACGGATCAACTCATTATCAAGTTGATCCGCGAATGTTTTTATTTGCAGAATGTAAATATTTAATTACAGGAGTTTTATTGGGAATTAGGATCAATTGTAATTGATTAAAATTGTGCCTTTGTGTTTTTGAAATCATGTGTTGATTGTTTCTAATTGATAACACCTAACACGGAGCATGCAGGCCTAACAAATAGGGCCCGACAACCCACCATAGATTGTTGTTGCTACGCGGAATGACGTCAAAAATGAAACAAGACCACAAAAATGATTTGAGGTCTTCGCAGTAAAGTACGGGACCCAAGATAATCTCCGGTGCAGACGATATATGAATCGGACCACCAGAGAAACTTCGGTGATAGGCAAAACCTCAAGGCGGTGTGGGTCGCCGGTGCGGCGGCGCCAGCGACCGGAGGCGGCGGCCGGAGCCCTTCGGGCGCCTGGAGGTTGCGCTGCCCCAATGCGCCACTGGAGAAGACCCACCTTGGTTGTGCCGTGGAGGCGAGGCGATGGATCCCAGGACCGCGCAGTATCCCGAGACGACGGCGGGGCAGCGCTAGCTGGCCCCACCGATGGTAATTAGCATCGAGGGGCCGAGCCCCCCCCCCCCCCCATGCTCAGCGTGCTGTCGGCCACGCTAGCAGAGCCTCAACCGGCCTGGTCTGGCCGCCCATGCTGGGCCGGGCCAGGCCGCGCCCAACAAGGCCAGACCCGGACACGGGTCGGGTCGCCCGGTTCGGGCCGACCCAGGGGGGTATCGGGCCGGGTCGGATCGGGCCCGAACCCCCTACTTTTGGACATATCCGTTCAAATGCCCATAACATGGGTTGCGGACCTCCGATCGATGTACCGTCAGTTGCTTAGGGATCCTTCGATCAAGGCGGTTGTTTCAATAAATTACAATCAAGGTATCAGTGAACTTTGTGTATAGACGGGTTTGTTCGAACACGAAACCAACCGGGCCCTCGGAGTGGAAATGCTTATAACGTGAGCTCCAGATGTCCGATTGACATGCTGTCGACTTTGTTGGATTCCTTTTGGTGAGACAGATCTTTTTTTATACTTCACCTAAGATTTTGATGCATTTTGAGTATGGTCGGGTTGGATTGTACCCGAAATCCAACCGGGCCACTCGAACGGAAAAGCCAATAACTTTCAGAGCGGACGTCCGTTTGACGAACCGGTTAGCGGTGTTGGAAATCACATTGAGAAACTGTCCCTATGAATATACCCCCTAAGAGTTGAGGGAACATTTGAGATACAGTCGGGTTGGTTCGTACACGAAATAAACTGGGTCCCCCAGACCAAAAGGTTAATAACTCACAGACTGGGCGTCAGATTGACATGACCTCTGATGTGTTGAGACCACTGTGACAAGGTGGTCCATTGTGATAATTCGTTGTGGGAATTGGTGATACCTGGAGTATCGACTAGTAGCTCGTGTAGTAGACCCTCCTAGAGAAGAGGGTGCGAAGTGCGGAGACCTAGTTGCTGTAGATCTAACAACTTCTTGACCGATTCGACATGGAGTGAGTCGACTAGCCCAGTAGATGGAGCTCCCAATATTTGGCACCAGACCCATAGTGGGCAGAGCGCTTGGTAGTTGGCAGCATACACACGGTAATCGACAGGAGGAGTACCTCTGTAGGCCATTAGGGGAACCATTACTATGTTTGGGTGGAAGACCCTTAGTGGGGAGCACTACTATTTTTGTGTACGGACCTGCGGTACTCGATAGGAGGAGTACGTCAGCTGTCTAAGGCTAGAGAGTAGCACCTAGGAGTCGTGATAGGACCACTGTACTCGACAGAGGAGGAGTTCTCCAGTAGCTGTGGTTTTGACATCATGAATAAAATCTTGGTTTGAGCTGAGTCAATGACCTTTATGTTTTCCTCATGATTGAGATGGGTTACTTGATAACTTACGTATATTTATAGGAATATACCAAAGTAGTGGTTATCCATCGACTTCATATCTGTGTGATACCTCGTGGTTGAGATGGTTTACTTGATAAATTAGTTATAAGTATGGGCTTATACCTAAGTAAGGGTTACCTATTGAGAACGTTATTTGTGATTATCCTTTTTGGATTTTGTGAGACCTATAGGGTCTCGGGGTCCCTACTAAGTATCATTATACTCACCCCTACACGGGCTATGCCCGAACCTCGTTGTGTTGGATGCAGACGACAGAAAACCCTGATAGAGACCGAGTGTGTGAGGACTGGACTCTACCTGGAGGTGGACCTTACGACGAGTCAGTACCCGGAGGTGGACTTCACGGTGAGACAATACTCGAAGGAGGTGATGGGCGAGAGCATTGAGGAGGATATCTATACCTACCCTTCAGGTAGGATCTTTGGTGGATGATCCATGAGTTTCACTATCTATACCTACGCTTCAGGTAGGATCCGAGGTGGACGACCCAAGAGAAATTTCTGTATTCTAGTTGTTGTCTTTTCTATTTTACATTCGTTTAGTTGTAGCTGTACTTTTCAGTTTGGTTTGTATTCATTCCCATTTACTTTCCATCACTTTCTTTTGTACTTAGTGTTTTACTTCCGCTTGTACTCTGGTTGGATGTGTTTATGTTCTATAAAGGCAATGCCTTCCAATTTATCAGGATTTACCCATTTGGTGCTAGTTTCCAGCCCCTGTCCTATGGAAGGTGGGCTTGGGGTAGTAACGGCACAGACCCTAAGGATGGGTCGAGACAAATTGGTATTAGAGGAGTCGGTTCTGCCACAGAACTTAGGACTCTGATAGTTTTCCTTCTGTAAAGCAATAGTGTTAAGGGTACTAAGTGTGGTTTATAGTTTAGGGAGTCCAATGTTGGTGCGGGCGGCCAACGTATCCATACACTAGGACCATGAATACTGATTTCCGACTCAGTGCAGAAAAAAACAGATTGTGTGTGTGGTTTCAGAAAGTTTCTTTAAAATTAGCTCAAACCAGGTCAGCTCACCAGGTATAATCGTTTGATTATGTCACATCTGTATCTTTCAAGATGTCTTCACCTAGTTAGACAGTGTGGGAACTGAGTGGGGAGCGCGATGACAGCCCACTGAGCAGTAAGGCCTCAGTACAGGGCCCTCCACCAGTTGAGACACTAGTAGAGAGTATACGCCACTTGAGCGTGATGCACGAGTTCTACTGTCAGAGGCCTCCGAGGTTTCGAGGCAAGTCATATTTTCAGACAGGTGGACACTAGATAGAGTTTGTAGCACGAGCTCTTCACACATCTAGGACACACACAGACTTGATGGTGTACCTAGCTGTTAGCCTCTTCCAGGGAGCAGCTAAGAGGTGGTGGAGCCACATGTTCCAGTTTTGAAAAGGGATGACCTTCACCTGGGGAGACTTCGAGACCTTCTTCATAGTGAAGTTTATACCTACAACTCTACACTCTGAGCATGCTCAGGAGCTGTTTCCCTCGCCGCAGGATTTTTTTTCAGTAGCCGAGTCATCTGTAGGAAGGAGACGGGTGATGCAGAGGTCCAAGAGGGCCAAGCCAATAGTTAGGTGACCTCGGGTTTTAGGTTCGGTAGTGCGAGGATCCAAGTGTAGAAACAGAGCCAGCCATATGAGGAGTAGGAAGTGCTATTCATGTGGCAAGCAAGGTCACATGGAACGTGACTATCCGACTCCCCGCACAGTTGATCCGCAGACATTGGAGGAGCCACCGAGACAGAATCATCGGTGAAATCTTGAGCAGCAGTCGAGCGGTGGACAGGGATGTGGAGCTCTGGAAGCAGGTGGACAGGAGCAAGACTAGTTCAAGGCATGGAGGCCTTGTTATTGGTTCTTCTAGATTACTTTTTGTTGATTTTGTGGTTTTATGTGTCTTTGTACTTTGAGCTGCAGTAATAAAAGACACCTTTCATTGTGGCATTTACTTTCCTACCCTCTCTTTATGTTGTTACTAAGAGGTTCCGGTTTAAAACTGTTGAATTGATCCTATATTTTGAGATACCAAATGGAGGAGACCTAGTGACCATACACTACTGCCAATAGTGTGACTCGACCCTTGGATGCGAGAGTAACGGTTGGATCTCTTGGTAGTAGCGTCGAGGCCTTACGACGTCATCCATGGCATGAAATAGTATTGTTCATGTCAGGATTGACTGTATTAGGTAAAGAATGATGTTCATCCAGGGGATGAGACCATATTTCTATTTTCAACAAAGGAGAAATCGTAGCAACGCTTTCAGATCATAGGTGAATAAGGGTGGTAATTGACCTACTTACCACGTTGGCAAACTTCATATCGACCAAAGATTGAATGAGCTACGATATAAAAGGTTCAGATCATCCAGGAGTGGATGAAGACTGAACAGTGCAGTAAGAAATAGGAAACTGGCGCCAGTCTCGGAGACTCGGGCTTGTAAAATGTTTCAAGAAGAAGAAGCATCAAGGACAGATGAATCTGCAGAGCAGCGGACGAGGGAAGCAGATCTAGGAGATCAGCGTGGGGTGGTGTATATTTCGATATGTCACAACCACCCGCCATTGTTGTCCACACCAAGCTCCAGGAGCTATAGGGTAGGTGAAGAAAGAGGTTGCATACGATCAAGGAGTGTGACCCAATAGCTCTAATGATGATTCGAGGGACAGTCTGTGTCCACTTATAGATGCTGTAACAACAGACATTGATACAGACCATTCTTTCCTCTCACAAATCTTGTCCTAGACCTAGAGTTTCTAGTCAAAACTGTTAACTCAACCCTTTCCTCTGGAGATATTTTTTGGAGGAGACTCAATAATAACACTTACGCCGATAGTCAGATCTGACCCTTGAGGTGAGAGTTTCAGTTGGAACCACTTGGTGGCAGCGTCGAGGCCTTACAACGTTGGTCTGAGTATGGATTGGTTCCAATGTTCATATGCAGATTTACTATATTAAGCAAATAGGTTGTGGCTTACCTAAATTGTAGGAATGGGTCTTCCTTGGTTGTCTAAAAGGAAACCCCAGGTCTCACGGAATAAACTCATGCATAGAAGGGTGCGGCCGATCACTTTTGAGTCAGGAAACCTTACCATCATCGCAGCAGGAGTTTTGAGTATCAGTTCTAATTAAGAAATGGAGGCCTCTATAGTTTAATGATGGGAGCCACGTCCTTATAAGGGTCTCACCTCGATGAGGTTTACGGAGATGTGGTCAAAGCGGCAAGTTATCTCCGAGGTTCAATGAACCTTTTTAGGTCCACAGTAGTGTAGGAGAGGTCGTTTACCACTTGAACATTCGACCTTAGTTGCACCAGGTGCATGATGTCATCCACGTATCATTGCTGAGGAGATATGTGAATGATCCTTCACACATCATTGACCAATGGATAGAGGAAATCAATGATAGGGCGACTTTCACAGGGTTCCAGTAGATGTTGAGGATCAACATGAGCGGGTCCTACGGGGATGGTCGATTCCTCTTGTGCGCTTTCGCTGGTAGCATGGGAACCCCTAGGAGAGCACATGGGAGCAAAAGGCTTAGATGCATGCTCGATACCTCCTTCAGTTTCCCTAGTTTTGTGTTAGATCTTTATGGGGACGTAAAGCCCTGAGGTTGGAGTAATGTAAAGACCTGGAAATTTCAAGAAATTTTTTTCATAATTTCTTTGGAATTTTGGGAGTGCGCGGTTTCTGACAGAACTTGATTCTGAGGCCCGGTGTGCTCGGAATCAATTTCTGAAGATTATCTCAGGTACGTTTTGTGAATGAACGAGCGGGGTTTTCTATCTTTTGAATAGGTTCTCAGAATTGAAATCTGAGGGCACCGATGAACTCACAGTGCCGATAATTGTTTAACGGGACCTTAAGCGCAGTTGCATTTTTTCGCATGAGGTAGTTAATTTTTGGTGATTCGATAAGTCTTAAATAAATTGTAATGTTACAATTTATTTTAAGTGGAAGTTAATTTTTCCATAGAGAAGTTGGAGGTGGGGACACACCCCACCTAACTTCTCATGAGAGTGTATGACCAAGGGTGGTGGGGTCCTCACGAAACCCCACCCATTCACCTTCCCTTTAACCCCCTTGACCTCCCCACTAACACCTCTTCAATTAATTGGACAACCCCTCACTTTTGAATTTTTAAAATTACCCATCACCTTCTTCTCTCTCTAATTAATTTTTCCAACCCATAATAAGTTAATTAGATGATTCAATTAATTAATTTATTTTGAGTATTGAAATTAATTAGTTTTGCACAGCTCTTCTTTAATATGGGAGATATCTATTCTAAATTTTTACCTTAGGAAATATTTTGTGGGGAAACCTCTGGCGAATTATAAGAACACCACTCTTCTCTCGACGAAGGATAACTTCGGAGAAGAACACTCCACGGCTTGAAGAACGCTCCACGACCCGAAGGACGTGAAGAAATTTCTTCAAACTTCTTCTTCCTCCCCGGCAAGGGAGGAGACACTGACGTGCGAAACTCACCAATGACCATCGTCACCTTCATCTCATCCCTTGCATCGACGTCAATGAGCCAACGACCCCTCTTTAGCATCACCACCATCCACGATACTCGGCTACCGCAGATCTTTCCCGAGGTAGGGGTCTGATTTTAGAATGTTAATATTCTCATGATTGTTTCCTTCTAAACAAAGAATGCGGATGAACTCATTATCAAGTTGATCTGTGAATGTTTTTATTTTCGGAATGGGAATATTTAATTATGGGAGTATTTTTGGGAATTAGGTTCAATTATAATTGGTTAAAGTTGTTCCTTGTTAGTTGTTGAAATCATGTGTTGATTATTTCCAATTGATAATAGCTAATGCGGAGGGCGTGGGCCGAACAAACACTGCCTACCAGCCCTCTGCATATTGTTGTTGGTGCGCGGAATGATGGAGACAATGAAACGGGACCGTAACAATGATTTGAGGTCTTCGTAGTACATTTTGGGACCCGAGATAATCATCGGCACAGGAGAAAGCTGAATCACACCACCGGAGAAACTCTGGTGGCCCATGAAACCTCAAGGCGGTGTGGGATGCCGGTGCAGCGACTCCGGTGACCGGAGGCGGCGGCGAGAGCTATCCGGACACCTGGAGGGGGCGGCACCCCAGCGCGCCGCCGGAGAAGACCCACCGCGGCTGTGCCACGGTGGCGAGTCGATGGATCCCACTGCCGCGCGGGATCCCGAGACAATGGCGGGGCGGCACCAGCGTGCACCGCTGGGGGCAATTAGCGGCGAGGGGATGAAGCCCCCCCACCCACTTCGCGTCCGCTCGACCACACTGTCCGAGCCTCAACCGGTCGGGCCGGGCCGAGCAACCCGCACCAGGACGGGCCATGCCCAGCAGCAGGTCGAGCCACGCCCAATTGCAGGTTGGGCCATGCCCTACTGGCCCGAACTCGGACCCGGGTTGGGTTGACCCGGTTCGGGCCGACCCAGGGGGTATCAGGTCGGGTCAGATCATGCCCGAACCCCCTAATTTCAGAGAGATCAGTTCAAACACCCATAAGATTGGCAGCTGTCCTCTGTTCGACACACTGTCATTTGGGTAGGGATCCTCAGATCGAGATGGGCGTTTCGGTATATTTCACTCAAGGTGTTGGTGAACTTTGGGTATGACCAGGTTTGATCGAACACGAAACCAACCAGGCCCTCTGAGCGGAAACACATATAACTTGAGCTCCGGATGCCCGATTGACGTGTCGTCGACTTTGTTGGATTCCTTTTGGTGAGACAGATTATTTGGGATACTTCACCTAAGGTTTGGATGCAGTTGGAGTATGGCCGGGTTGGATTGTACCCGAAATCCAACCAGGCCCCTAGAACGGAAAAGCCGATAACTTTTAGATCGGACGTCTGTTTGAAGAACTGTCAGTGGTGTTGGAAATAATGTTGAGAAATGGTCCCTATGAGTATACCTGATGAGAGTTCAGGTCACATTTGAGATACGGGCTAGTTGGTTCAGACATGAAACCAACTAGGCCACCCGGGACGAAAAGGCTAATAACTCACAGACCCGGCGTCCGATTGACGTGTCGTCGGATGCGTTGAGACCCCTATGACAAGTCGGTACTTTGTGATACTTATTTGTGGGACTTTTTGATACTTGGATTATCAAAAGTAGCTCATGGATCGGACCCTCCCAAAGACGAGTGTATGGAGTGTGGTGACCTAGTAGCTGTAGACATGACACCTACTTGACCAATTCGACTTGGAGTGAGTCGACTAGCCCAGTGGATGAACCGCCTGATATTTGGCGGCAGACCCATGGCGGACGGACCCCCTAGTAGTTGGTATCAGATCTGAGGTACTTGACCTGAGGAGTACCTCTGTAGGCTATTATGGGAACCACTACTATGTTTGGGTGGCAGACCCCTGGCGGGGAGCACTACTGTGTCTGGGTCCAGACCCACAGTACTCGATAAGAGGTGTACCTCAGCAGTCTAAGGTTAGAGAGTAGCACCTCAGGGTCATGATAAGACCACTATACTC
Organism: Viscum album; assembly: GCA_963277665.1. NCBI lineage: Eukaryota > Viridiplantae > Streptophyta > Magnoliopsida > Santalales > Viscaceae > Viscum > Viscum album. The sequence goes on along the minus strand of OY728153.1, from coordinate 76,618,665 downwards.
AACAGAGGAGGAGTTCTCCAGCAGCCGTGGTTTTGACATCATCAATAAAATCCTGGTTTGAGTTGAGTCAATGACCATTTTGTTTTCCTCATGATTGAGATGGGTTATTTGATAACTTATGTATATGTATGGGAATATACCTAAGTAGTGGTTATCTGTCGACTTCATATCTATGTGACACCTCATTGATGAGATGGGTTACATGATGACTTAGGTATAAGTATGGGCTAATACATAAGTAAGGGTTATTTGTTGAGAAGATTATTTGTGATTATCCTTGTTGGATTTAGTGAGACCTTAAGGGTCTCAGGTTACCTACTATGTATCGTTATACTCAAACCTGCATGGGATATGCCCGCACCTCGTTGTGTTGGATGCAAACGATGGATAGCACTGACAAAGAACGAGTGTGCGAGGACTGGACGGTACCCGGAGGTGGACCTTATGATGATTCAGTACCCGAAGATGGACTTTGCGAAGAGACGGTACTCGGAGGAGGTGATGGGAGAGAGAGTTGAGGAGGCTTTCTATACATACCCTTCTGGTAGGATCCGTGGTGGACGATCCATGAGCTGAACTATCTGTACCTACCCTTTTGGTAGGATCCGAGGTGGACGACCCATGAGCTATTTTTTCTTCTAGCTGTTGTCTTTTATGTGGTACTTTCTTTCAGTTGTAGCTGTACTTTTCAGTTGGGTTTGTATTTTGGCCCATTTACATTCCATCACTTTATTTTGTACTTAGTTTTTTACTACCGCTTATACTCTGGTTGGATGTGTTTATGTTCTATAATGGCAATGCCTTCCCAGTTATCAGGATTTACACCCTTGGTGCTAGTCTCCAGCCCCTGGCCTATGGAAGGCGGGCTAGGGATAGTCACGGCACGGGCCCCGAGGATGGGTCATGACAATACTTCTACATGGGACATCATGACAATTAGAGAATCGACATATAGTTCATGGAAAGGATCCTCCCCAAGACGAGCGAGAGGAGTGTGGATACCTAGTATATGGCTGAGACCTAACGACTACCGACCTTTTGACTCAGAGTGTTCCAAATAGTCAAGTGGGGAGCGCATCTATATGACGTGGTAGACCCACAGTGGGGAGTGCCTCTTTGTGATGTAGCAGACCCATGATACTCGACAGGAGGACTACCTCAGTAGGCTATGAGTTGGAGAACCTCTATGTGAGGGTGGCAGACCCATGGTGGGGAGCGCCTATGTGTGAAATAGCAGACCCACGGTACTCGATAGGAGGAGTACCACAATAGTCCAAGAAGGTGGGAAGTGCCTCTCTGTGATGCAGTAGGACCACTGTACTCGAGAGAGGAGAATTACGCCATCAGCCGAGGTTCTGACAGTATGATTGGGGATGATACTTGATACTACGCCTTAAATAAAATCCTGATTTGAGCTGAGACATTGACTTTTGATTTCTCCTCATGATTGAAATGGGTTACTAGATAACTTAGGTATATGTATGGCCATATGCCTATGTAATGGTTATCCGTTGAGTCCATGCTTTGTGGTTTATCCTTGTTGGATTTAGTGAGACCATGTGGGTATCAGGGTCTCTACTGAGTATCATTATACTCACCTATGCTCGGGTTATGCCCGCACCTCGTTGTGTTGGTTTCAGATGACAAACAATGTTGACTGAGGCAGAGAGTAGCAGGTCTGGACGGTACCCGGAGGTGGACCACTCGGCATGTCTGTACACAGAGCAGAAGGATGGACGTGGAGTACTGAGGATGCCATTTGTACCTTCCCTTTATGTAGGAACCCTATAGGATGACCCATTAGCTGATTTACATCTTCTTTCAGTTGTACTTGTACTTTTCAATTTTCTTGTACTTTACTGTTGGGCTTGTTTGTCTAGACCCCTTTACATTCAGCACTCTATATTTGTATAGATTTTATACTTAGTGTTTTCTTCCATATGTACTCTTACTGTGTGTGTTTTCAATTTATAATAAAAATGCCTTCCCATATTATGGATTTATGCATTTGGTGCTAGTTTCCATCCCCTGGCCTATAGAAGGCGGGATTGGGGTAGTCAGAGCATGGGCCCCGATGATGGGTTATGACAAATTGGTATCAAAGGAGTCAGTTCTACCATAGAACATTGGACACTGATTATTCTTTTCAGTTAAGCAGTAATGTTAAGGGTACTAAGTTTGTTTTTCAGTTCAGGGAGTCCAATGTTTGTACGGGGGATCAACGTATCCATACACCAGGACCTTGACTATTGATTTCCCACTTATTGCACGAAAAAACAGATTGTGTGCATTTCATTAAAATTTTTCTTATGTCCTCTCAACCAGGTTATCTCACCATGTATAATCTTTCGACCATGTCACAACTAACATACTAGTATGCGTCTACCCTCCTAGATATGCGTCTACCCTCCTAGATACTCGGTTGTTCAACATGAAATTGTGGCCAAACCTCACTTGATCACTAACATACTAGTATGCGTCTACCCTCCTAGATACTCGGTTGTTCCCTGTTGTTCTCAATAATGATCCGCAGGCCATGAAATATAATTTGCACAGGAAAAAACCATTTCCATGTTACACACGAACCAAACAAACCACATTTACATCACACCAGTCACATAATCCCATTTATCATTCAAAATCATTTTGAAATCGTACACACCCCAAAAAAATCCACAACACTGTTCATATATCTTTTACACTTAAAAAAATTATTTAACAATTTTTTAAATTCTTCACATGATATTTAAAATCACATAAAAGCCTACACACATTTCACATAATTTTCCTTTAACAAAAAAAAATTATTTTTCACATCATACTCACTTAAAACAGCCCACAAACTTGTTTCACGCCATTTATGAAATTTAATAAAACCCTTCTACATTTTATAAAACAATCTAAAAAGGTTTAAAATCTTAAATCACTACTTTACCTTTCATGATACCATCTTAGTTGAACACACTAACCAAAACATTACTTGTTCATTCTTGACCCACATTTCTTAACTCAATAAATCTTTTAAAATTTTCATAAATCAATACCATGGGGTATAACAATGTTCATCACATATAACCTATTTCAAAACCCTCTTTTAAATCCAAAATCAAACCAAATCATTACCAAACCATAATTGGAAGCCCAATTAAGAAACTAATAAATCACTTTCAGATTATATAAAACTACCAAAAATTATACCCCATGAGTTACATTGGAATATTTCACAACATCCTCCAAAAATGTAAAATTAATACTACATTAAAAACTAATGATACCAAAACTCGTTTTTGCACCTCACACAACATATTAAGAACATGCTAAATTAATAATTCAATCCATCCAACTCATCAATAATTTCTTACACATGGAATAACTAACCTTTTGAACCAAAACCCACAATCTATTATGAGAAACATAAACATCACCATTGCCACACCACTAGGGAGTGAAAATCCACCTAGAACCACAATATTAAACCCAAATTCCATGAAAACCCCTACGTATAAACCCTATCATATTGAAATATTTTAACCTCAAAAAACAATTGATGAAACCCTAAGAAAATGTGAAAAAGATGAGGGGAAACTCACTTAATTGAGATATCTTGAATAAAACCACCCATATACACCAGTAGATTAATTTCCAAACAGAAAAAATGGACGTGAGGTTTTAATTGGGCTTAGAAGGCCATTTTAGAACTGAAATGGATAAAATAGAGTAAAAATTTTAGGAGGTATGAAAGAAAAAATTTACCTCTTCAAATCTAGATGATTTGAGACATCCCGAGATGTTTCTCCCTAATTCATGATGAATTTGAGCTGTAAAGAGCGGGAGGAGAGAATGGGGATGCCTTGGGAAATTGGGTACAACTAATAGTTTGAGTCATGAAAAACACTTGAAAAGTTAATGTGAAATTAATAAATAAAAAATAATGTAGAAAGTGGGCTTCTGGGATGGCCCATCACATTAATTAAAAACCCAAGTCCATCATTATTATGGTTGTCTATGGGGTCCAAATTGACATGGTGGATTTAATATATTAGGGGATGCTAATTGGTAAGTGTAACAGGTGTAAAATGTTTAAAAATCAAGGAATTATAAAAAGAACAAAATTTATTTTTAAATTTGTAAATGGAATCATAATTTGTAAAAATTCTTGAAAACCCGCCATTTCCACCAAAATGTATGGGAAACCCCCATAATAAATAAAGAATAAAAATTAAATTAAAGTTTCATTAAAAGAAGTCATGGATCTGAAAATTCTATGCACCATTAAACATTCATCCCTTAGAAATCCACTACAACGACAAAGGAAAAAACCAATCCCAACTGAAAGGCCAAAATGGAATCATATTCCATGTTTCACCGCCACTGAAAAAGCTAAGATATCTCAAGTTAAAACATCAAGTAACGAATACTCTCAAAATCCAAAACATACCCCACTTTTTTGTAACAATCTTGAATATTCTAAATTCATCCCAAATGAAGCACCTCAAACACCATCTGAACAAGACTTGACCAGTTTACCCAAATGAAAAACAATATCCACCAAGGATATACTGACCTTACTTTAACTAAATAGTTGGGTGATCTCCAATCTAAATGTTTACCCAAGGAAGATGTTGGTAGTTAGATTTATCTGAATGAGACTCCCTACCTCCAAGCAAATAATAAGGGAAATACCAATTTAATGACACGAGGAGACAATAATGAGCTCCCCACCATCAGAGACAACATAAATTTTCCCGAGACAGAATTCAAACACTAGGAGGGGGATGCCTGAATGGAATCCCTGATATAAGGGGTATAATCTCATTATATTTTTTAAAAAAAACATACATTATACCCATAGTGGGTATATTCACCATTATAACCAACCATCTAAATCGACTACCACATTCTGACCTGAAAAGAAAACAAAATTTAAAGAGTTGGCATGACCGCACGGTTAGTCCGTACAGTTTAGGAAAATGTGTGCTAGCCGTCTCGGGCATTCTTTCCAAATGGGACACTCTACATGGTTACATGGGGCAATGAACATGGATATGTGGAGACAATGTGATATCTATTGTCTCTTATTGCATGATTCCTTATGTTGGAACACAATTACTACTAACCATGTGCAAACAGTGCACATATATCTGTATAGCCCAAGTTTCAAACTTTTCTCCAAAAACTCGTAGGAAATAAAAGGGTGAATGTATGAACACATGATAACATAGGAAAACGAGGTCCTCCCACGTCTACCACCAAATGGGAAAAACTATAACAACATGATGATAAAAGAGGTTTAAACCATTCCCATCATTCATCTTGTGGATAGTAATTAAACCAATGGGTTTAATGACCCTGGTATTTCCCTGACTAGGAATCATCTTTACTCCAGGACCTATGGGTGGAGATCAAATGATTAATTCATCTTCAACCACATAGTTAGGATTTTAAAAACCTTGAATTGAATTTATTCATCTGGTGCCAAAAACAGCTACACTGAGATCCCAGATGGCTTCAATGCGACATAACACACTCCAACCTCACTTTATCATCACTGACCATTATACTGAAACATGGTACTAGAAGATACACACACATCAACCCTTTTTTATTCATATTATAAATGTAAATATGGAAGTACATTTGGAAATTCCATCCTCTAAAAAATAGATGTTGAAATTTTATGAAGGGAGACACACATCCAATAAGAAGATACTCTCATAGGATTACACAACCTACACATTTTAGTCAAATGATCATGTGACATCACAAGGCATCACCAAACATGACTAATGTGAGTGATAGAAACAAGACATGGAAAGGGATCTCATGCCATGTCCCAAATAGTACACAATTCCAGAAAATTATAATAATATCCTCTCCTGACCAGATTTTCCACACTTATGGATTAACATCAAACCATACTTCGAAGGGACTGATGAAGGACCAAGTGGACCTCATAGAGAACCTCCGGAATTTACAACCATGAACTATTGTCACCATTTATGACTCATATAACTTAAGGAACTATGATCTGGTTAAAACTATGGAAACCCCTCTTCTACTACAATAGGATCCCCAAAACCACAAAAGGAAAATTGTGTAGACTCAATATCCAATGATCGAGAAAAATATTCTTTATATTTATCAACTAAGGGACCATCCAATTACAAAACAATATGGTTCTCACCTTAGTTGTGTGGAAACTATTAATGGGGGCGTTCTTTATCTAACGAGAGAACCCAAGGACCCAACAAAGTTGGTCCATTGACCATGACATACCACAGACCAGATTGGAATACATAAAGGGAACTTCCATAAAGGCAACCTAAAACATTTCTCATAAGGAGACCACAAACCAGACCTACAACCTAGCTTACTAATAAAACCCATAACCAAAACAACATTCAAACTAGAGGGGTTCCTAGTCTCAAAACATCCCATAATGACAGCATTTCTGAAAACCCCTAATATGCACCATCCCAAACCAGTCATCAAGATATCATGTTTTCCCATGAAATAGTCTCTTTGAAAATAAATGGTTCAGCAGTTAGCACAAAAACCAATGGTACCCACCGAGCCTCACACATGCATGATTCAATGCAACAATGGGCACCCCCCTCATATCCATCCTGACACTCATCCAGTCATTCCATTAACCATCAATAATCCCATATAACTCCATGCATGTGAATGCTCAGGAAAATACCAATCGTTAAAACAAATGTTCCTTCGAATTATCAAAACCAAAACATTCAACTGTTACATCCTTTTTTTTCAAGACAGCTATCAACAAAATCATCACTCAATTTATGTCTTAAAAATCTTTTCAAAATATCAACAATCATTGAACAAAACTCACATTAAAATCATGTACATTAATTTCAAAACATTACATCCCTTTTTAAAACACATATAATATCATCACAAACTCCATTTCCTAAATCCATATTAAATTGCAAACTCAACTCATCTCAATTTAAAACATGATTCCAAAATTTCATAAAACTTTTCAAATGATATCTAGTTACCAAATCAAAATCCATTTTCAAACACCACACATGACCTCAAAAACATTACATCCCATTAGAAAATCATTCAATAATTTAGAAAACATTATTGGAAACACATTTTAAAACAAACAATAATATAGTTATTTATCTTAAAAGAGGTGTAAACATGCCATTTCCGTTTCAAAAAAACTCTGAATGTTCAGTTCTACCATTTCACAAATCAAACCAATCCTTATTTATTAAAAAATCATTTCAAGAAAACATTGATATTATTAAGACGAAGTATTTTTTTCATTAAAACCAAACATCTATGATTTCATAACTAAAGGACACAAGAAAATATGAGCAGAAACTAGTGACATGGACATTTTGTTGGCGGCCATACACCAATTACATCACCCTCATGAAGAGTGTTCTATAGAAATATGCGTAGATCTACATGGCTTTCCAGGCCCTACAAACTCACTAAGACCATTATCTCAACTCTTTTTTCATTTCCCCTTATTTTTATCAAACCAATAAAACCAATGGTCTCAGATAAAACCCAAATTCCCCGAAAGAAATGAATCACATCACATGGTGTGCTGGACATACACCCTACTTGTAATTAGAATATCAATCCCTTACAATCCTAACTCCAGATTATCCCGAATCTTCCCCAAATAATATGACCCAAGAAAGCTAACCACCTTTAATACCATTTTGTCACTGACGGAATCCGGTCACCATCAAAACTGACACCTAACATAGTCTGCAACAAGGCCCAAAGAGCATTCTCAATCCCATTGGGATGTAACAAGGGCTCAGGAATCATATGATGAAATTTGGGAACGATATACCTAATATTATAAATAATAAATCAATAAACAAGTCCAACATAACAATTGTCGATCTTTGAAAACACACGATATTTTACAAAAAATCATAATTCAATTACATAATTTAAATAAATTCGCAAACACTATAACAAATGAAGAAACCCAAAATGGACAGCCCATGAACCTACTCATGGTAGGAGGCACCAACCTCAAGTCATCTCCACAAAAATTCATTATGAAGGACTGCTAAAAACCCGAACCATCGATACAAAAAGTTTTACCCAATCCTGCGAAAAAATTGACCATGTCTACTTACACCCGGATATGTATGTAGGGTGTGAGGCAAAGACGAGTAGGATTTAACCACTAAATGATTCCATGAGAAAGATATTAAAAGAAGAAAATAATGTAATATTTCATTAACATGAGATGCTAATAATAATTTCAAAGAGATGCAACTTTAAATAAAAACCATTTTCAAGTGGGATACTTTAAAGAATCAAATTTTTTAAAAAGATTTCAAATTATATTGATTTTTATAGCCAAACATACCATATGCTGATAGTAATCATGAATTATCTAATAAGAACAAGAAACAAGATATAAACCCTAGGCACTAGCTTGCTCTAGGTCCCAGGTACCTCATATCTCAGTGAAAGTAACCATACAAATATTTTTTCTTGTGAACACAATACACTAGTAGGGATCATAACCAAAAAATAGTGGCCCCCAAAATCATCATCATCATCATAATCATTGTTTTTTTAGTTTTTTTATCATCAAACATTCTATGTAAAACTGAATCCAAACCCCATGGGATAACTAGCATACTAGTATGTGTTCACCCACCTAGATACTTAGATGTTCCCTCTTGTGGTCAAACAAGTTCCAGAAGCCATGAAATTTAATTTACAAATTAAAATAGGAAATTCAAGACATAAACACACAAAACACCCCACATTTATGTCACATAAGTCACATATTCACCTTTTTCATTCAAATTCATTTTGAAATCACACTCACCCCAAAAAACCCACAACACTTTTCTCATATCTTTCACACATAAAAAACATTTAAAATTTTTACGAAACCGTTACATGAAATTTAAAATCACAATAAATCCCGCACACATGTCACATGATACTCCATTCACAAAAAAAATTAAATTTTCACATCATACTCCCACAAAACATCCCACAAACATGTTTCACACATTTCTTTCAATTTAATAAAACCATTTAGAAATATAGAAAACTTTAAAAAAATGTTTGAAATCTTAAATCACTTATTTACCTTTATAAAGAACATCTTAGGTGAACAATATAACCAAAAAATTAAATATACATACTTTACCCACTTTGTGTACCTCAATAAATCATTTAAAAGTTTCATAAATCAATACCAAGGGGTATAACGGTGTTTTTCACATAAAACCTACTTCAAAACCATTTTTTAAGGCCAAAATCACACAAAATAATTACCAATAATGAATTATAAGCCCCACTCAACAACTAATAAATCACATTCATATTTTATAAAACTACCAAAAAAGATATCACATGAGTTATACTTGGAACGTACATAACATCAATAAATAATGTAACATTAATACAACATTATTAATAAATGCTACCAAAAATGGTTTTTGTACCACAATGAACATTTTAAGAACATGTTAAATTAATAAATCAAGCCTGTTAACTCATCAATAATTCAATACACATGTAATCACTTACCTTTTGTGTCAAAACCCCCAATCTATTGTGTGAAACATCAACTGCACAACTGTCGCACCACAAGGGTGTGAATATCCACCTAAAACCACAATATAAGACCAAAAACTCAATGAAAAACCCTAGGTATGAACCCTAACATATAGAAATTTCATAACCTCAATACATTGAAATATTACCTTATAAAACGGGAATAAAGTGAGAGGAAACTCACTTAATTGGGAGATATTGAATAAAACAACCCAAATACACGAGTACCTGAATTTCCAAAAATCCAAAAAATGAAAGTGAGGTTCTAATATGGATGTGTACGTCATGTGAGAACTAAAATGGAGATAATAGTGTAAAAATTTAATTAGTTATGAAAGAAAAAATTTACCTCTTTAAATGAGGACTATTTGAGACATTCAGAGAGGTTTCTCCCTAATTCACAATGAATATGAACACTAAAGAGGGAGAGAAGAACATGGGGAGCGCCTTGGGTAACTGGGCTCTGGTGACAATTCAATCACCAAAATACACTTAAAAATTTAGTTATATATTAATGAATTAATGAAAATATTTCAAGAAGTGGTCTTTCAGGCTGGCCCCAACACCTTAATAAATAATCCAAATCCATAATTATTATGGATGCCTATGTGGTCCAAATTGATATGGTGGTTTTTATATACAAGGGGATGAAAAATTGGAAGTGTAATGGCTGTAAAATGTTAAAAAATAAATGAGTTATAAAATAATAAAAATTTGTTTTTAAATATGGAAATTGGATCAAGTTTGACCCAAATGTTGAAATCCCACCATTTCCACCAAAAGGCTAGGGAAACTACCAAAACCAATCATGATTGGAAATTAAATGAAATATAAGACTAAAAACAGTCATGGATATTACAAATTCCATATTTAATATCAACTATTACAAATAATAATTTTTATTATAAATGAAAAATTATATATACAATTCCATACATTCAAAATTCAAGTGAATTTTTCAGTAAAAACTATAATTTAATTAAAATTTCAATAATAAAAATTTCCAAAAAATATTTGTTAATATAAAAACATGAATAATAATTGAAATTTCCATTATCCTATTTTTTTTTTGAAAAATATTTATATATTCCATTTAATTCAATGAAAAAAACAACTAGAACTCAATTTATCAATAATTATATTTCATGGTCGAGGCATTGTGATTGTGATGAGGTGTCATGTAGGGAACTATAATATTATTTTCACCGCCCCTTTCCACCTTATCATATACACCCCAAATCTATTTTACCATTTCATTAAATCACATATCTCAGTCATTATAATTTTAAATATGTATTCATTATTATTTTTAAACCTTTAGTAAACAGGAACTTATATCTTTTAACTTTTAATTATTTTAATAAATCCTTTTAAATTTTGATTCATATACATCATTATAAAAAAAAATTATATGATAGTTACACTATAATTTAAATATATATTATAAATTTGGAATATATGACACATATTTAAATACATAATAGGGTTAATTTAATGATAAAAAATTTATAACCTATTATCAGTTACATATTAAATCTAATTTTAGTTTTTTGAGATAAAAAAACGAAATTCATGAATTTAGAGATAATTTTATTAGTGAAAATATATAATTTTAATGCTAAATAAGAAAAACTATTTTATTTCACATTTGAGAATAATTTTTCACTTAGAGGTAATAAATTTTCCTACATGAAACATATATTGTCGAATTTAATATGCATGATGTTTTTTTATTAAAATTTAAAGTATAAAACACATAATTTGGATATTTTTTAGGGAAATATATCCATATATTTTTCATTATTAATAGTATTTAAATTACACCACTAAATTAAATGATCAATACAATATAAATGAATTTATAGATCCCCATAATTTGTGAAATACTAGGTCTATTGAATAATATAAGTAACAAAATTCTATATAATTAATTTTTACTAAAAAAATATAACATATAAGTTTACCCAAATGACCTCTTTTGAAAATGTGTTTAAGAAAAAATGAATGAATAATGTAGTTTATTATTTTCATAAAATTAAATCTCAAATAAAATAATGAGCATAAATGAATTTATGGTAAAATTAAGAGTAATGAATAATGGTGAAGTTGAATGAAATGTTCCAACACAGATTTGAAACTGCATTTGTCGTTGATCAGATAAAAAATGTCACTTAAATACTGCATTAAATAGTGGTGGGGTTTATAACTAGTTTTATGTTCTAAAACTACATACTGGATGTATTTATGTAATAATAAATATTTAATGAACTATATAAAAACATTAGCATATAATTTGATAGAAATTTTATGAATATCTATGATTAAAATGTAGAACATCATAAATGAATGTCATATATAACTACAATAAAAAATAATAGGAAAATATAAACCAGAAAAATAATTATAATGTAGGTGTAAAAAAGTGAAAAAAATTTAAAATTACCAAAATATACCTGAAACACTTTGTTATACATAGTGAAACATGCTTTAGTAATGAAAAGTGTTGAATAAGTGTGAAAATATTTTTACCAAATTCTTTCTTATATATTTAACTAAAACATTTTAAATTGTTAGGATGAATGAACATGTTATTTCATTCTAATAAGATTCATATCACATGTAAAAAAATAAATAATTCAAATAAATACACAATATATTTTTAAATGGTTTATGCATTATATGAGTGACTATATCTTTATTATGTTTAGTGAAATATGATTCATAAATATCTTTTAATAACATAAATTTAATATATGGAAGAAGGTATCATCTTGAACCCTTAAACTATTACCAACTATTTTATGTATCTCGATTTGTTATTTATCTATCATGAAAAACCTTGATATTTTATGATATATTTCTCTTTGAATAAATTTAATTTATATAATAGATTTTGATACACCCAAACCCAAGATAAAATAAACCATAATATACTATACAATTATAAAATAGCTATTAAATTTTAGGAATGAATTGGAATACCCAAATTTAAAAAAATTCATATAGTTTTTTGAAAATTTAAATATATTGATAGATAATCACTCAATATTTTGTAAATACTTTATATGCTTAAGAGATACATTCTTCCTCAAAAATGGTTTTAATTAAATTTTTTAGATAATATTATAATCAGTTTTGGACAATTTTATAAAATCTATCATTCCAAATTAACTAAATTTGTTAAATCATTATTTTAAAATTATATTATAGTTAAATGTTTAGAATTTTATGAAAAGATTCATTTTTTCAGTGAATAGTGAATAACATTTGTTAATGAAAAATTTTATTTTATTTTAATAATTTAACAATATTAATTTTTTAATGTTTTGAAGATAAAATTATTTAATTTATATAATTAATAATTCAATAAATTTCATTCTAATCACATTTATCTTTTATTTTTGAATAATAACATTTTATACTTTAGGGAACATTTTTTCTAGAAAACATTTTTCATCATGTTTCTCATATTTAATTTTTATTAATGTTATTTCACCAATGTTAGATTTATATGATAAAATGTATCAAATATTTTTGAATCATAATAATTTATATTTTATAATATGTTAAACCTAATATTCTTTCATAATGAATATAAAGAAAAATACAAAAAATCCTTACTTTAGTTAAGGATAAAATAGATTTATTAGGGGGTTAAAATAATAGATAAGTGTCAGTTTTAAAAATATTTTCTTATAAATAATGTGGAAATATTTTGAACTCATCATATCGAAAAAAATTATCTAACCACTTGGATGAATTTTTCATGATTAATGCATTATTAAATTTTAATATTTTTAGAAATTCCAAGAGTGTCTTATTTGCCACTTATAATAGAAGCCCACTCCTTTTTATTAACTACACTACTTTGAGATATATTCATTGAAAAAAACCTAAAATATCATATTATAGAATTTATTAGTGACTAATTAGATGTTATGGTATTATTAGAATACTATTACAAGGGTCGTTAATATAAATCTAAAGGGGGCCTTCCAAAGAAGAGGTAATCATCTTACTCAACCTATTTCAAATTATTTGACATTATAAATAATCTAAATTATTTTTATGCATTATAAAATAATAAATTTTTTATCCTAAATATATATATATATTATTATGATTATGTAACCATCATTATTCTCCGATTTTCTCTCAAATGGGAAGTGAATATATCGCTCATCCTTACGTGTGGACTACCACCTTTACATAGCAATACAATTTATTTTATAGTACCAACATTGATGGATGATTATTATGATGGTTTTAATTTTTATATATGATGTTTATGAAATAATTCAAATTATGTAAATATAATATTATATTCATCTTCTTACCTTCTCGTCTGTTTGATGATGATAACGCCGCTAGTGCGTACATGGGGACTATGACCTCCATGATGTGATGTGATTGATTTTTCATTAAATATTTTCGTGGATGGTAATAATGATATCTTTAATGAATATATATTATATATATTATATAATAATGATTCTTAATATGTGGGTTATTTTTTAACATTCTTTCATTCTATCTGTCAAAGAGAGAAAATACCGACCATGTTTAAAAATGGCCTTTCGTCTATATGAATAGTGAATTTCATTAATCTATCTAAACCAATTATTGATGTCTATAAACGTATATAATGAAATTTTATTATATTTATATCATTATTAAAATTCTATATATGATGTTACCATGATAAAAGTACCTAAATTGGAACTACTAAAGTGAAATTATCATGAAAATGAAATAGATAATACCCAAAAATGATGAATTTAATAAAGAATTATCAATAAATGGTTATTGAAATTTTATATGTTATTAATATATGATATTGTAACAATGTAAATTATGTTTTAATAAATTAATATATTTTAAAATTTATTATATTGTAGGTTATATCACATTCAAAACAATTCAAACATTTCATAATATACCTATCAATAATCTCATAAAATATTATTATCCACTATTTATTAATGTAATTATCTTGTAATAGATTCATTTTAATCTAATTGTTATATAAAATTCTGGAAAAAATATTTTCTGAAAAAATATTTATTTTCTATTTAGTCAGGAATAATTCTCTTTTATGTACATGTTTTATTTACACTTTTCTCAAGATTGCGTTTAATATTATGTTGTGATTATTAAAATTGATTTTAACCCATATTAGAAATTTCAAAAAATAGTTTAAAATCTATTTTCTTTTTTTTTAATCATGAAACATTAGATGTTTTAGTAAAATTTTTAAAGGGATCATTGTTTAAACGTACATGATATAAATAGAATTTCCCACTGTCATGAATGATCAATGAATTGAATATTTATTTAAGAGTTTCAGCTTTTATTTTAAATGAAAAATTTTCCCTTATTATTTTTTAAATTGATAAATTTTAAATAATTGATTTTATATGAAAAATAATGTTCATCAAATTATATTTCAATGATATTTTAAATAAATTATTCATTTATGATAATATACATTATGGTTACATATGATTTTATAAGGATATAATCCAAGTAAACCACATTTTTTATTTCAATATATGGTTTATTATAATGATGAATATATATTTTTTAAATCTATTTATGTCAATGGTTTATGCTATCGTGAAATTTTTTTGAAACTCATTTCCTTTCCATGGGTTCTGATATGTTTATATGATTAGTGTTTTATGGTCTTGTGGAACACATATGTATGGATTATGATTATGTGATGTGTTGTCAAGGAATTATATACCACTCTAATTTATTGGGTTAATATTGACATATCATGAGATAATGAATTTCTTAATGGGGAGTGAAAGTAGATATGTAAGGGGCTCTTTGTTATGGTAGTGTTCATAGAAAATATTAACTAATGATATGATTGAGTGGGTATTGATCTCAATCAACTATGATAGTATTACTAGAGATCCTTTACTAAGGAATAGATTTTCTATGATTATATATATGCCAGAAACTCATGCCTTATACAAATGTTATGCTCTGATGCATCATGTTCTTTGATTACTTTATGATTCATGTCTTATGGATTTCCAATCATTATGTGATGGCTCAAGATTATGATAAACGACTTGATAGGAATAGTTTTAAAATTTTAGTCCAATTTTCACATACCCTTATTAACATTATTTGTTTATGTGACCATATATATATATTCCTTTTTTACCCTTACTGAGCATCAATGTTCACCCTTTATTTTGTTTCATTTCCCAGGTTATAAAGAAATATTTTAATAATGATATGACTAATAAGTTCTCTAGTTATAAAGAACATAGAGGGAGATGGTGTAGATATCATTTGGATAGGTTGTTTATGTTTTCATGTTTTTATGGACACTTAATCCATATGATTCTATATTTGGATCAAATGTTATGTATTGAATGTACATCTATTAAGATGTATTATTTATGTTATAAATGAATAATTTCAATACTTCATTACATATATTTAAAAAATATTTTCAATATAAATAAATGATACCTTAAATAATCTATTGAATTCAATTAAATTTATTTATTGATCTACTTCATAATTAAAGAGTATAATGAATTCAATAAGATATATCATTCATAATAATATTCGTACTATACTCACATTCCTTTGAAAATTAAATAGTAAAACATTCTCTCTAATTCAGAATGATTAGATCACTTATTTTAGTTTGTGAGAAATGATTTTATTACTCCTGTTGGAATGATAACCATAGGATCATCCGTGCCACAAACTAAACTCACTTTTATGTGTATATTCATGTAAAATGACATGTACATTTGAATTTAATGTATTTGAGGAAAATTTTTTATTTGAAATCATTTTCTAGTCCAAAAGGTTACCATAATGTTTTGTAAAACATGTGGGGAAATTGTGAAAGTATGAGGATGTTTGAATATAGTGGCACTCAAATAGTTTCTACATAGTTTAGAAAAAAATACTGTTAAATCCCAAATCATTCTGGAGAGTTGATATTTTATTGTATTATAATTATATTTAGTAGGGGAATTCCCCCATTCCTTATCCACTTTTAAAGGTTCATCTGAGGGTCTTATTATCTATGTTCTACGACATTCCTTATCTTTATTGGTTGGATTTAGTCATGATTCCTCATGGTAAACCCCCACCTCTCTTTCTTTTTCTCCTCTTCTCATCTATTCCTTCAATTTCATCATTTATTATTCACATCCTCCAACCCTAATGTTCATATCGGATCAAAATTATGTCCTGGATTTATCCAAACATAAATAATTGAATTGTGGATTTTATAGGGGAAATAGAGATGGAATGATTGTTCCACAATTTATCATTTATCTTTAGGCATGCCATCATAAAATTTTTCATTGAGATTTTTTATGTTATGGTTTAACAAGAAAATATATTGGGTGTGTGTCTTATATTTGAATGAATATGGAGAGTTTACTGAACCCACTTAACTTTTTTTTCAACATCATTAATTCATTATGTGAGATTCAAAAAATAAAATGACTTTATTAGATTTTTTTTATTGTTTGTTTATTAATTTAATGGTTTTTATGGAATAGTTAGGTACTCAAAAAGATGGATATGGTCATGGATATATTTCCATCACAATGTAAATTTCTATTTGTGGAAGGTGAATCAAGGAATAACAATAAAATTTTAATTTCTTATTTCATTCCTATTAAAACACATTATTTGAATTAATTACTGAAAAATGATATATTATAAACATAGTAGTGGATGGTAAATTCTAATAAGGAATTTTATAATGAAAATAAGAAATATAAAGAAGTTGATTAGTTTGAAATATATTTTAAAGGATAAAAATCTTATTTTTAGAAATTGAATATATACTATGAATGGGTTTAGGTTTTATCAATGTGTTTTTGTTCTTTATTGAGTTTTTTAAAAATATCATTTTAATTTTCTTTATATTTGGACTTAAATGTGGTTAGGTAATGTTTATGAATGGATGAAGTATTTTTATTTTATTTTCATTGTAAATTTTCATTATTTCTATTATCAAAAAAAAATATTCCAACTCTGTTATAAAAAAAGTCGTTTTAAACGATCATTTTTAAATTTTAATTTTTTTTTCATGATATAAACGTTATCATTGAGTAACCCCACTTAGATTTATTTGTTTTAATTTTTAAATTGTATTTTTATTATATATATTGATTTGATTGTCCTAATTAAGGTATGTGATGTTTATATTTTATTCTCAATGTGAAATGGATTTTTTAAGCCTGTATGCAGAAGAGGGAATATATTTTTCTTGGTTTTTATACATTTTTTACGTCATTTATATTTTTTATTATTTATTTCATGTTTTTATTACTTACCTCGATTGTTTAAAAATGGTAAATTAATGTACTTAGGTGGTATTAATAGGTCGTGTATTTATAGGATTTTGGATATGGAAACCCTGTATAGGATAACAACACACTAAAAACCCTTTTCTTTTAATTATTCCATGTCATTAACGTAGTGATGTATTATTGTTGTGTTGTAATACTAGTATGGATTTCTTAATAAAATTAATATTTTTTCCTGTTTTACCAATCATTATGTGGATGTTATATATTTATTTACTTAAAAAGATTCATTAGTTGTAATAAAATTAATTTAATGTACATTATAAAAATAAGAATTTCTTTAAAATAAATTATATTTTTTAAAAACTATAAGTATATATATTTTTTAATATATTTTTTATATTAATTACATTTTAAATATCTTATGCGTAAAAAATATTTATATATAACTATAAAATACACAATATGATAATTTTATATATTTATACCTAGTAACTACATATCTGAAAAACATATATCCAATGGTCAATTACTCAATTATTATACATATATATATAACTTCCTAGATCTGAGTGTCACTCAATAGTTCCCTGAACCCAGTTGGTCACACAACCTCAAGTGCATTTTCTCAAATTCCAGAGGCTACCAACTAGTAGTGAGGGTGAATATGTGATAACAGTGAGACTATTCCCTCATTGGTAGAGTATACATAGCAGAGAACCAATATAAAACAAAATAAGAAGCAGTAATACCACATTGTAAACATATGACAACTTAAAGTAAATCCAAAATAAGACACTATATATATATACATATGATTCATGGAATATGTATCTATGAAAATGTCCAAATAAGTCACAATGCTTGAAATCAATACATATACCAAAGTGCAAAAGAAACAAGTAAACTCCAACAACATCGCAAGCCTCAACTTGGTCCCATGCTCTCCTACTCTAATAGCAATCATGTACCTAATGAAGATGGGTTCTTGACCATATCTATTCATGAAAAAATATATAATTTTTGGGTCCAAAATCATAACCCATAAAAGGTTTGAGATGAATCCCAGTAGGTATCGACCAAAAGATTTATCCCTAACTACCAGTGAATATATATTACAGGTAATGGGAAAGATTGAAGAAATAAACTAGTATGTACTCAAAATTAAACAATCTAACAATTTTAAATTACATTCATTTATCATTTATTATTCATATGTTGAGACATGTAAACCTAGGATCTAGCGTAATCTATGTATCCTCCATCTAATTTAACCAAAATAGACTTATCATATGACTATCTATACAATCATGTAAGACCAAATCAATGTTTGTTCTTGGTATGGAAGACATGACATAATGAATAATCTATTCATAAATGACCCATTGGTAATGTTCTCACAGTCTAACCACTATGGTCTAACATAATCCAAATTCAGTAGATAACAACCTTTTGGGATGATCTCACATTCTATCCACTTTGATCTAATATAACATCAATCAATTAAATAACAACCCTATATGAAATCTCTCACAGTCTAACCCCTTTATTCTAAAATAGCATCAAACAATTATAAAAACTCGCCTTGGCATGATCTCTCTATATAAACCCTAGGGCCGAAGATTCAATTAATCAAATATAAAAGACCTCTTGGGATGCCCTCATAGTCTAACTCCTTTGGTTCAACAGTTATAAATGACCACCTGGGCAAGCACTCGTGGTTTATACCCTTAGGTCAACATTCACTTAATTAATTATAAATGACCACCTAGGTATCTATCATGGTCTAACACCTTTGGGAAGTTACCACAGTCTATCCCCCTTGGTCAACATTCAATATTCATATCCGAGGCATTTCATAAAATCTGTAACTTCATCCTAACAAAACAAGGCATAGAAAAAAAGGCATGACTAACATAAATTCTAGACCAAATGGCTATAAAAAATCTATAAAACAAGAAACACATCCATTAGGTGTCCCATAAAGAAGTTATCTAACCTTACCCATAAGAAACAGCCCTTTATCAATCAATAAAACCCTAACAGATAATAAACAATGATAAATTCTAAATCAAGAAATACCCCAAACGTGGGTAGGCAACACATTTAAAATATATATTCCAAGACTACCCAGTGAAGGGAAAAAACCACCCAACTTGATGTCATATGATTGATATACATAAACATCGACCCTTAAATCGACCACGATTAGCATAGATCTGTAAAATGGTGAAAAACACCCATCCTTTAATAACTAATTAAATAGGTGTATTTAAGAATAATGGATCTAGGGGTTCTGAGAACTCACCAGTGGGATTTCAACGCACAGGAATGTGTCTCAATCAGTGCTTAGATAGAGAATCAGGATATTCTTGGTGTTTTTCGGTCATTCTATAGCACTCGTATATCAACCGTGGCCAGAAGAAGATGTTTTCCGGATATGAGATGTAACTCCTTTCTAATGTATCAAATAAAAATAACACTACACAATGTGTTCTATAAATCGACACATCATATTGTAGCCTTACCCGAACAATAACTTTATCAGGTCTGATTGTTCACCACCTGACATTGTACTTGGTCGTTACACGACCAATACATAGTTGTACGCAATAACTGGGTATACAACATGTATCGGGATGTACACATCGTGTGCCAAGAAAATCTTCATTTCATATTTTTCCAAGAAAAAACCCGAAATCAAGATCCATACAAGAAAAGAATATCTATGTTCTTACAAATTTCCCCCCTTAAATCAATTCATCATTGAAATTCCCTTCAAAGGGAATCTAAGATCGCACATCAGCCTCCCTCTCCCATGTCTCATATTTTACCCACCCGTGCTGCCATATCACCCATACCATAGGAACAGACCAACCATGGGAACCTCTGTGCTATAGTTCACAATTTGAATAAGTTTATTTTAGAATGATGTATCAACCTTCAACATGACATCCTCAGGTTAAAAAACATGTGATGGGTATGAAACATAACGTCGTTGTTGAGAAACATAAAATACATCGTGCATAGCCCAATGATAATAAGGTATCTGAAACTGATCAGAAACTAGCCTGATTCTTTCTAAACCCAAAATCTACCTGATGTATCTCAATGAATGATTTACATGTCTCATAATCCTATTGTGTCCCAACCTCAGTGTGGCATGTAGAAAAACCTGATCCTCAAACTCGAACTCTAGAGGTCATCTCTGTCTACCAACATAATATTTCATCCATTAATGTGCAATATTCATCCACTTCTGAATAAACTCCACATGATATATGGTCTCATGGTCTAGACGAGGTCCCACTATAGCTCCTTCTCCTGCCTCCATCCAACATAGTGGTGATCTACATGGTCTACCCTACAAACCGTCATAAGGTTCCATATGACTCATTGCCTGAAAATAATTATTGTAGGAAGAATCCAAAAGGGGTATGTATCTCTCACAAGAGACCCAAAAATCCAAGATTCATCCTCAATGCATGTCCTCCAAAACCTAAATCTTGTGCTTTGATTGACTGTCTATTTAGGGATGATAATTTGTACTCAAAATTACCTATATTGCCAATACCCTATGTAGTCCCTTCCTGACACAAGTAAACCTGGCATCCCTTTCTGAAATGATAGAGTGAGAAACCTCACAAAAACATAATATCTCTCATATTTACAACCATCCAAGAATATTGACAGATAAGGTTTCCCTGATCGATATGAAATGTGAACCCTTCTGTGCCTATCGATGATAACCCAATCCATAACATTTCCTTGAGTTGAGCTCGATAAACCTTTCCCAAAATCTATCATGATGTCATTTTACTTCCACATGGGAATGAGTAACTTGTGACAAATCTACATCAGTTGTTGAGGATTTGGCTTCACCTTCTTATAGGTATAAAATCTCAAAACAAAACCCGTTATCACCTTCTTCATACATGGCCACCAATTCTGATGATGTAAATCTTGACACATTTTTGGGACACCCATATGAACATCCCATACTAGGGAATAATAATCCCACAACTCCTCATGTATGATTATTTACACCCATACGTGTCCATGAAAACAAAAATTCTCATCCTCCCTTAGGGACCACCAAGGAGTGGGGTCCACGCCTGACAGACTCTACCATAAGACATGGAAATTGGAAACAGATGGTTGTCTCATTGAATCTCAATCCAGTACATTATAGGTAGAATCTATATAAGAATGAAAGGTATTCCTCTATCTATCATGAACTTCCAGAAGGATCTTATATAATACAACCTTATGAATCTTCTCACTAGTGGCCTCCTAAATTTCATGTATATGAGTCCTCAGGCATAATGCATCAGCCACTCCATTACCTTTCCCAGGCGTGTGTGTAAGAACAATGTCAAAATATTGAAGGTACTCAACCCACATTCCATGTATAAAATTTAGATATATTTGAGTGATGATATACATGAGAGTTTTGTGGTCTTTGTTAACCCAAAAATGCTCTCCAAAAAAATTATGTCTCCAACATCGCAAAGTATGCACAACCACAACCAAATTGAGATCTTGCATCACATTGTTTCTCTCATGTGGCCTCAAATACTATGACTTGTATGCCATGACCCATTCTTCCCGTATAATCATGGCTCCTAGCCCAATACCTAATGCACCAATATAAATGGTCCAACTCTTGTCCAGATCTAGAAAACTCAGTATTAGTGCAGATGTAAACCTCTATCATAGCTCCTGATAAGATGAATCACATGTTTTTGTCTACAACTACTGCATTCCCTTCTTAGTCAGGCCCTTAAAATGTGATTCTATTTATGAAAAGTTTTATATAATGCATTTATAGTACCCAAACACCCCTATAATACTTTATACCTCATAGAAGTTATATGTATCCTCCACGTAAACTATATTTCTAACCCAATTTGGGTCTATAGATACTTCTATCTCCATGAGAAAATGACCCACTAAACGAATTTGGTCCATCCAAAAGTGACAGTTTGGGAGCTTAACAAAAAATGATATTGTCTCAGTGTACTCATTATGATATCAATATGGATTTCATGGTCATGTCATGTGTGAGATTTCACCATGATATCATCCATGGAGAATACTATAAGAGAATCAATGTAAGGATAAAACACCTGGCTTGTCAGTGCCATGAATACTTTTGGAGAGTTCTTGAAACCAAACAGCTTAACCAAATACTCGTATAGACCATACATACTTCAAAAATCTATAAGATATATATGTAATGGTCTAATGCACAACTGATGATAACTAGATCTCAATTTAGTGTTTGAGAACACCTGAGATCCTCGATGATGATTAAAATAATCATCAATTATTGGCATGGGATATTGGTTTGTTACTGTCAAATGGTTCAGCTTCTGATAATTCGTACAATTTCTAAGGGCATTGTCTATCATTTTCTCAAAATGGATCGGTGAAACCCAATGACAAGTACTCAGTTGGATCAAACCCAATTCCTACAACACTTGTAATGGAATCTTGATCTCTTGTAATTCTGGCATAGAAATCTTATAGGATGGAATATACACTAGTTCCACTCTTAGAACAAACTAAATATAGAAATATTCCACAATGTATGGAGGTAAACTTGAATATTCAATTTGGAAGAGATTCCTGAAATGATCCACTACAAGAGGAAAGTCCACCTGTGATGTCCCTTGTCATCTAGATATAAACTAGAAACTTGGGCAGAAATCCCACCTAACCCATGATTTTCGAGTCCATGTTTACTTTCTTGGACATCCCATTTTCCCTTATGTAGAAAGGATCTACCCTTTGGTGATGTGGAACACACCATGTGGTGATAGTATCCTACAAAGGCCTAAAAGGAGACCGAACAACCTATTCTATGAATGAAATCGAATCCTATCAACTATAAGACATAGAATTCCTATAATATGTGACACCCCCAACCTCAAGAGGAGACTCTTTGAACTAACTTACAGTAGAAATCCTTATTACCAGTGGAGTGTCTAGCATCATAACATCATCAGAAGTAAGGATATATTGCTCAAGGCACTCCACAATGAAAATACAAATAAACTTATGGGAATCCGCAATATCAAAAAGAGAAGATGATAAAACTGAGAAAACTAGAATCGTGCCACTAACTGTAGATGGTCCAAGATCCTGTTGTTGTTTTGTCTATTCCATCACAAAAGTCAGACCTACACTAAAACGGTCCAAAATTTTAAATGAATCTTGTTTTCTAATTTTTTGTGTTATTTAATTTTATACTCAAACAAACGGTTTAATTTGATAACTTCATAATAATTAAAATGAGACCGTTGGGTTTCGACTGTTATATGACCGTTGGTCAATATGGCCGCGGGAAACTAAAATTTTTGATTATTGTCTCTAAATACATGTTATCTTGGTTAATTAATATATAAAGAAGATTAAATGGCCCCATCCAGTAGTCTCAGGCCAATCGAAGCCCATCTAATGGAACATGGGAAGGACGTACCACCACTGGGCTTTGCTCTGAAAAAAAACCCAAGTTGAACATCATCGTGTGAAGCTAGAACGGAATCTCCTTCATGAGAAATTCAAACTGATAGAAATTACTACTCGTGCAATGTTTCACGAGCGTCCCCAAGATTCTATCACCCTAGCACACCTTACTCTTAGGTCCTATGCGGGTGTTATAAAGGGCTATGTAACGAGACCGCAACAGCCTTGTGTAATCCTTTGATTTAAATAAAAACTTTGTTTTCTTCTTATGACGATGTTTGTGAATTTTCAAATGTCCGGATAAATATAGTATACATATTTTATAAGAATTCTAGAAAAAGGATATTTGAAAATATTTATGTAAACCTAAGATAATTAATTATGTGTAATGATTTTCTAAAAATGGTCTTCTACAATTATGTTCAGTAAAAAATTTAGAGTCTAATAAGATCAACTTAATTATTGATGAATAGTAAATTAAGAATAGTGATTTATGCTTAGGATTAGTAATGTGACCAAATGTATTATTAATCTCACTTAAAGAAAGTATTACTATAATCAAGGCACCTTGATTAAGTAATGTGATTCAATAAAATAGGTAAATAACTATTTCAGAAATTATTAGTCAAGTATTAGTTTTTTTAGGGGAATAATTTTTTTTAATTAAAATTAAATTAAAATTATTTATAAAATTATTTTTATAAAATGGATTTCATTTTTGAACTCAGAGCATCGATATTATGTTAAGGTAATTTTTGGGGATTTTTCTGAAAAAAATGATTTTTTGGTGAATAGTGTATTTATTAAGAACATAAATTAAAAATATTTAGAAAATTATTTTTATAAAATGGAGTTACATTTTGAAATCAGAGCATCGATATTTGGTTAAGGAGAAATTCTGTGATTTTCTGAGAGAGTTGAATTTTCGATGAATAGTGAAAATACAGTTTTAAAGTTACGGGTGTTTAATGACATCATTAAATGATGTATTAAGTATGTAATCAATAAGGTAAACTTATGAAATGTAAGATAAGGTATTAGGTATCCCAAGTGGCCAATACCATGGGCAAGCCCATGGATTTTCCAATACCACCAATGAGGTGTCCCTTGGCCATTAATGCCTTGTCCCCTCACTTTCCCTTTAAATACCCACCCTTTCCTCCTTTAGTTTTCACTCCCAACTCTCCC
Source organism: Viscum album (assembly GCA_963277665.1). Classification (NCBI taxonomy): domain Eukaryota; kingdom Viridiplantae; phylum Streptophyta; class Magnoliopsida; order Santalales; family Viscaceae; genus Viscum; species Viscum album. The sequence continues at coordinate 76,593,115 of OY728153.1, read as the reverse complement.
CAACGAATCTCTAGTCTCATTACCTCCCAATAAGTCCTCCCAAGGTACCGAAAGCCCTCAAGGTCCCAAAATTTGTGTTTTAAGAGTTACCTTTTATGGTAAGGGATCCTACTTCTCTCTTTCTTTCCAAGTACTCTCTTTTATGTCATTTGTTTTATGATCCATGTTCTTATGTTGCAGGATGTTCTTTTATATTAATCATACTATCATTTTCATGTTCATATGATGATAACACCCTCTTTATCTCATCAATTCGTTTTAAGAATGTTTATGTGGCGCCGTTAGGCTACTAAATTTTTAATGGATTCTTCCACCCTTCTAATTTTTCAAGTTCTATTTTCATGTCAAGTCTTTCATGTTCCTTTTTATTATATTGGGGTATGATATCTATCAATATCATACTGATATTTTATTTTCATTTGATGAGAGACCTCATTTTATCTCTTCAATTCAGTATTTTGAAGTTTTAAGTGACGCCGTTAGGCTGCCGAATGTTTAAGGGATTCTTCCACCCTTCTCATTTTTCAAGATCTATATTCATGTCAAGTATTTCATGTTCCTTTTTATTATGTTGAGGTATTATCTCTATATCTATCATACTGATATTTTATGTTAATATTATGAGATACCCCATTTTATCTCTTCAATTCAGTATTTTGATGTTATAAGTGGCGTCGTTAGGCTGTCGAATTTGTTAAGGGATTCATTAACCTTTCTCATTTTTCAAGTTCTATTTTCATGTCAAGTCATTCATGTTCCTTTTTATTATGTTGTGGTATGATCTCTATATCTATCATACTGATATTTTATGTTCATATGATGAGAGACCCTATTTGATCTCATCAATTCTTTTTTTGATGTTTTAAGTGACGTCGTTAGGATGCCGAATTTTCATAAGAGAAATCTTATTTTTGTCATCCTTCCATGTTTTTCATTTCATATGGTATGTCTTTCAAATTTCTTTACCATGTTCTTATATCCATTTTATTCTTTACCTCTACTATTTTATGGATCATTTATGAGTGGGTGACCCATGCCCCCTCTATTTTAAATGTTTTCTAAAACCCTGTAACATAGCCGTTATGCTGCAGAATTTTCGTCTCAAATTGTCTCTCTCTTTTTCTAAAATTATTTTATTTTATTAAGTGAATACTCAAAGATATTTATTCTATAGGGTTATTCACATATATATCAAAATTTCCTATTTTAAATTCTGGTATTTATATACATGAAACCCACTTTCCTTTTTCCGTGGTTTTAAAGTGACATAAAGATCATGTCTTTAAAGCAGTTTTTAAAAATGTTATGATTATGAAAGGAAACCCATTTCTATTTTGCTATATGGGTTATTTATGAAATGTTTGATGATGATATATGTTTATCACATGATAATGAAGTACAATTTAAGGGTGCACCCTGATAGTTCTCCAATGCATTGGGTAACGAATATCTAACGACGCCTTGGTGAATAACCTTGGTAATTTTTAATGACACCTTGGGGGTGGACCTTGGTGAAACGGAAATGATTGTCTATGTTTTATGTTGCAGCCACATATTCATTTTATGAAACATGTTATTTTTATTACGATATGCCTTACGATCTCTTTCTCATTCCTTAAAGTTATTTTTCATGACTTTGGATGTGTCTCAAGTTCTCATGTAAAATGTGTCACTTGTTTCCCTTATTGGGCCTTCTGCTCACCCTTTCCTTTGATGTATGCTCCCCAGTTATGAGATTCTTTAATGAATATAGGATGAAGAAATGAATAATCCTTTCAACTGTTTAAGAAGATTTTTTTGTCATGTATTAAGTTTTGGTTTCCTCGACACTAAACCTTAAAGATCCTCGGTTTTGTATAATGTAATGAAAGTTTATGTGATAAAAAGGTGGGATGCTATATATACCATGGTCTTGCGACCCTACATAGAAACCCTAAGATTATACATCCTATTGACCTTGAAAACCTATCATCTGGATAACACATCCTAGACAACCTGCTTTGCATGAACGGCCTGATGTACTCCAGTTCCCAAACATATGAGAATTTGGTTTTCCTTCTCATGAACATGGAGTCATAACAGATCCCCACTCACTCTCTACAAGTGATAAATTCTTGAAAAAACAATGAATGCGGCCCATCATGCCATATTATCCACACTTGATTGGGTTCTTCAAGCAATTTGGTCTCATATACCTACTATTCCCACAGTGGAAAGACACCACATGGAGACTTAAAGAAACCTCCATGATACTAGAATAATCATCGCGTGAATACTCTCTACGACACTTCCTATAATCGATTGACGGATTGCCATCCCATGATTCTGAACCGCCCTGGTTTGATGCTCTGATCTCCCTTAGATTTCACTTCATAATCGATGTCTAGTTTAAAATAGATGTCACGGAATTCAATCTGATAACATTCACCTACAATCAGATTTCATACCTAAGTCCATCCTCAAATTTCCAAACCAGTGATAAATTGTTATCCCCTATAACATGTGTGAATCACAAAAGATTCACAAACTGAGTAGATTAATCCATCATTTAAAGAGAGACCTTCTCCAAATGCATGAAATACTAGTCTCAATCGAGCTAAAATGTATCAAGGTAGAAGTAATAATATAATGTCCTCTAAAACACTACCTAGTTCATATCCTGATGACATCCCCCTGTGAGAAAACATTCCACCGTGTCTTAGAGGAATCATACAGCATGTAAGTCACGAGATTCACCCTCCTCTCAGGAGGTTTCTCCCGATGTTCGAAGAATGAAATAATGGCCTTCAACCATTACTCTGAAACCTGTTGATCTTAGTTCTCTGAAAAAGTGGGAGGATTCTACTATTAGGACACCCATGTAAATTGTTCCATGGTCAGGGCAGGATGTGGTACTCCCTAAAAAGTATCCATCATTCTTATAATGCCTCTATTAAACTCTGCATTAGCACCAATTTCCAGTATAATAGCTGGGTCCATGATGGGCATGACAGGAGGATCAATTGGTAGTCCTTCACCTTCCATTTATGATGTCTAATCATCTCGTTGTACCTGGCGTGCAACCAGAGGAAATCTTGGTGGCATGAATATGCAGGGTCAAGCACACACCTCAGTACTATATTAATGAAACTTCAACTCAGAAGTTCAGTAACAATATATATGAATGAAAATATTCAATTTTTTCAATATATGGTTATATGGAATGTAGAAACAATTCAGGACATATTCCCTTTAAGCCTCAAAATGGGTATGCATCTCTTTTAACATGGTCATGTAAAACTCATACACATGGAATGTTTCTCCTGTGACATAGTCTGTATAATAATATTCACTCTTATCCATGTACATTACATGGCTATAATAAAATGGTTCTCTTGGTGTAACAATAGACGACATGCACACTATAGACAAGACATGTACAACCGAAATTTTATCCGCTATTGTCATTAGTCTCATAATTGAACAAACGACCCATTAAAACATGGAATTTACTTCCAGTACACAGTGTGTTCTACCAAGTGTTTACCATACCCATGAATCTTCACACACAGTTAGTCACACAGTCAACCACTACACGCAATGTACATATGGTACACATCCTGTTCAATTAAAGATTCATTTCTTCTAGAATATAAGAACACATGGCGTGTTTTCATAACACCACACACTGTTTTTTCTAGGTTTTCCACATATTAATACCCAAAATAATCTCTGGAAGCCCCAAAAACTTTTAATTTGGCCATGGAATTATATGTTCTATTTCAGGAGAGCCCATACTCCGCATGAATCAATGTTTAGCATTCTCATTCATATCATGTCTTAGAAAAATTTCAATTAATGATCAAACATGATACACAACATTCTGATCCAAGAGGGCCCATAACACCTCAAGGACTAAATCCTGGAATCCATATAAGTGAAACATTGCATATAACAATACCCTATCAAAATAGAAGGTATTATATCAAGTCATTTACCACAACAACATGAATATCTTGAACAACATCTGTTACAACAACATGCAATCAGTAATGCATCATACCTGGCATGACGGTAATGCATGAAATGTGATCTCTATAATTCTTCTATATGATTCATTAGATGGAATACCCTCATATCATTGGTTTTTAACAAAATAGAACAACAATTGTATCAATTCTAACATCAAAAAACAAGTGTGTCACCCAAAGTTTGAATTGAATCAACTGTAATAATTAAAAATATAAAAATTAAAATTCTATATGAGGTAATTTGGATTTTCCCTGTACATGGGGTAGCTAGTCCCAGGCCTAGATAATTACCAAATTACATTTTACATCTTATCCCCTTCTAATGTTGCCATAAAATAAGGCAAACCATAAAAAAACAGCTCGGATACCACTGTGTAACGTGCCTGATCTAGGTGCTGCATTAAGGTTCGCTGAACCCGGTAGGACACATAACCTCATGTGTGTTTCTCCATACTCGGGAGGCTAAAAACTAGAAGAAAAAACTAAAGTTTGATAAAGTGGAAATTATCCTCTCATTGGAAGAGTATTACCAGCAAACAAATATAAAATAAAAGCGGATGTAGTGATACCACAATGTAAATAGCGGAAAACTGAAAGTAAATCCAACAGATGCCACAATATATATATATATATATATGATTCATGGCATATGTATCAATTAAAATATCAAAAAAAAGTCAAAGTTATAGATTAAAATATATAAAAAAGTAAACAAAAACATGTTTACTCTTAAAACATTGGAAGCCTCAACATGGTCAGATGCTCTCCAGATTTAATAATAATCAAGTACCTGATGAAGAATTGAGCTTTACCTTATCTGTACCTACCATCATATAATATGTTTGGGTCCAATATCATGACCCAAATAGGGTGTGAGATGAATCCTATTTGGAAACCACCAAAATATCTATGCCTAAATGTAAGTGTATATATATAACAGGTAATATGAATGAATAAAGAAATAAACTAGGAAGTACTCAAAAGTAAACAGTCCTACAATTTTCAATTACATTCAATTAACATTTATTATTCATCAATTGAATAATGTAACCCCATCATCTAGCCAAAGATCTGTATCCTCCATGTAGCGTAACCAAAACTGATGCCTTATAAGACCATCTACACAATCAAGAAAAACTAAATCCAAGCTTGTGCTTTGGCATGGCCATTGCATCACAAGCATTAAACTATTCATAAATAACCCATTAGAAATGTTCTCACAATATAACCCCTCTGGTATAAAATAATATCAATTCATTAGATGACAACCCTCTAGGAAGCTCTCACTGTCTATCCCCTTTGGTATAACATAGAATCAATCGATTAAATAATGACCCTATAGGAAATCTCTCATTTTCTATTCCGTTTGTTCTAAAATAACATCAAACCTTTATAAACGACCACTTGGGAAAGATCTCATAGTATAAATCCTTAGGTCAAAGAATATTTTGATAAAATATTAACAACCAGATGGGTAGATCTCATAGTCTAAATCCTTGTTCTATCATTTATAAATGACCATCTATGAATGCTTTCACACTCTAAACCCTTGGGTCATCATTTACATAACCAATTATAAAAGTCTTTCTAGGAAGATATCATCGTATAACCCCTTTGGGAAGTTCTCCAAGTCAAATCCCCTTGGATGACATTCCTAATGCATATCACATCCATTTCATTTAATCAGTAACTCCATCCTAACAAAAAAGGACTGGAAAAAAATTCATTCCTAATAGTCATTCTTTACCAAACTGCCATAAACAATAAATCAAGGGGGAAACAGGCACATGTGGTTTCCCATAAAAATGTATCTAACCTTATTCATAAACTAAAAACCTTTACCAATCAATAAAATACAAGAAGATAATAAATAGGATTAAATTCTTAGTCAAGCAATACCCCAAATGTGGGTATGCGACACTTTAACCATATGTAATCCAAGAAAACCTAACAAAGGCTAAAAACAACCTATCATGATTTCATACAACCGATATACATGAATGTTGGCCCTTGAATTGGCCTAGATTACAATATATCTAAAAATGATGAAAAAATCCCATCCATGAATAACTCGCAAGAGATAATAAATCAAGAAGAAAAGCTATAAGGGTTTTTGAGAACTCATCTGTGGGATTCCAAAGCACTTAACAGTGTCTCAATCAGAGCTCAAACAGTGAATCAGGAGGGTTTTGGAGTTCTTCAGGCATTCTGTAACACTCTTGTATGAACTAGGTCCAGATGAATAAATTTTTAGGTATGAGATGTGACCCTACTACAATTTATAATATAAAAAAAAGAAAACTACATGGCGTGTTTTTTAAAAATACATGTTGTGTAGTAGCCTTAACTGTTCCCTGACATAAGCAGGTTTTCTAGAATACCACAAAACTATGTACTCATCCATTACATGTCTAGTACGTGGGTGTACGTGGAAACCGGGTACATGGCGTGTACATGGAAGTACATAGTGTGTACTAAAAAATTCCCCATTTCTTCAATCTTCATAAAAAACAACCTGAAATCAAGATCCATACCTACAAAAAAGATCGAGGTTCTTACAATATAATAATCATATTCATTTTCATACGAAAAATTAGATGATTTATTAAAAAAATTATCCTAATTTTTATGTAACTCTCAAAATGTTTATTATTTATCTAATGTTTCCCTTCATTCCATAGTTATATTAGATGGTGTGATCCTCAAGGGAAAAATAAATTTGTATATTTCATGTTCGTGATATTATTATTTAAATATTATTCTATTCTTATTGAAATGTTTATAATTATTTCTCATATATAATTATCAATAAGTTATGTAGTGATTTATTCAATTTAGTGTTGATTTTGAAACAAGTTATTTATCATATTACAAGGATAAAATGTAGAGTGTTAGGATAACCCATATATTTTCTATGATTATAAAAATATATATTTTCTCCTTCCATGAAACATTATTTTTTTCAAACTCTTATAATTCATATATAATAGATATAACCAACTATAAATTCAAGCATTCCATTCATAGTTCGTACCTTATCTATCATATCTTTTTTATGTCTAGTGAGTTGTGAATCCACACTAAGAGGGGTTAAAATAATGTGAATATATTTTTACAAAATTATTCATTTATATATTATTCAAAACTATATATATATATTATAATGGACAGACCTAAAATGTGATAGAAAACACATTCACACTATATATAAAATAGTTAATTAATAACTACAACTGATAGTATTTTTACAATATTTATAGTCAATATGAGTGATTATATCCTTAATGTATTCAATGAAATTTGATAAAAATTTATCAAATAATAATATAATGTGAATACCTTTCAGAATATATCATTATTAACCTATGAACTATTTTCTCATAGTTATGTATCTCCCAAGTGATCCATTATTCCTGATCCCTCGTGTTTACAAATGGATTTGACACTAAATATGGTCTTCGATAATCTTAAAAATAATTTTTTATCAATATTTCGATCATCATCCAATGTTAAGAGTTAAATCATATCAAAAAATCATATAATTCACAAGAAACACTTGAATATAATCAATTTTATTTGAATAATCAATAATTACACATTTTCCCTTCATTTGAAGGATTAGTTAAATTATGGAAACATGTAAAAACATTATTTTTTTCCTTCTCAATAATGAGACTTATAATCTTCATTAGTAATATAAAATTTTCTTTATATCATAAAGTAAATCAGTTTATATAATACTAAAAAATATTACTATAATATATATCTCTCTTTATCCCCCAAAACATTCCCCTCACATCGTAATCTTCCTCAACCCATCATCGTCTTTTTTAAATCAATATGATCACATGGTCTTGTTTCATATTGTAATTTGGAAACACAAAGAAATGTTGTACCATATTATTTGATATTTAATACTTATCAAATATTCATTTGATGAAAAAGTACAATATCAAATATCAAAACATATAATCATGTATTCTCACTTATATATCCATAATTATAATTCAATGTCCCAAAAAAATATATGATAAAATTTTAATTTATTTATATTTAGATCATAAATGTTGATATAAAAAATCTTCATCTCTATGAACAAAATTTATATAAAATTTTAGATAAATAATATATAGACTCAGATACAAATGATTATTCTTAAGTGAACCTTCATCAATCTTATGATATAATTTGTTACTCACACATGAGACTCAAAATGATAAATTTAATATGGATGGAACATTAATTTATTAATATACAAGATCTAGATGAATATTTTTTATCCTTTGGAATCACCGATTTAATCATTAATAGATTTCATTTTATTATTTTTAATAAGACATATAAACTTTTCTTTTTTTTCATTATCAGAGAAGATTTATACAGACTTTGAATATTCAAAGATACTTATATTCTTCTTTTATATTACTCATAATCATACATAAGAATATAAAATTTGTTCTTTTATATAATGTTGTTTTTTATATTTTTACGTACATATCATATTTAGTATTTTCTATCCCTCACGAAATAACTAAAAAATAATAAAACAATATTTAAACATATTTATCCACCATTAGTTGTATAACAAATCCACAGTATATATTCAAAAAATATTTTATCGTAATAAAATGATCCCAAAATCTTATGTTTTATAATAGAAATAATCATTGTACTTAGATGTAATTTCAAATGAATTAACTCACTCCACTACTTTATAAAATCAGTAAATTATTTCAGTTTAATTTGTTTTAATCAATAATAAATAAATAATGCACACTTATTTTCTCAAAATAATATCATCTCATCAATCATCATCATCCATCTGCTTAGATCAAATTCTATATCATCTTTTAATCAAGTATCACAAGATTAAATTATCACTATAATTTATAGCGAGTAGTTATATTAAGTATTGTTCACATAAATATAATATTCAATTGGATTACTTAAAATTTATTTTAATCAACAAAAACTGCAACATTTGGTTAATTTATTATTTTATAAGCTTGTTAAACCATATAATCGACCACTTTATGTCATAATTCCTATAATATTGATAATTACACAATATTCTTGTATAGTTTTGTAAAGTCTACCTTATATCCATAATTTCACAACTATTCACCCTATCAAATTCATTAAATCATCAATATTATAATATATTTTTTCATATAAATATTCCTATAGTAATAAACTCATGTTTCAACCAAGACATCTTCCATTAGGTTCCTCTATCTCCCCATTTACTGATACATCATATTCACTCAACTTATATTGACAACAAAATCAATTAAACAAAATAAAACATTATTTATCTCAATCCATAGGGTCATTTAAACATTTAATCTATTTAAAGGGTTAATATTAACACACTCGGATTTTTCCTTAGTTATCCTTTATTTTCATACATTAACATTGTAATTTATTAGTGACTAGTTGAAACATTACACACACATAACCTAAAGATGATATTAATCTAGTGAAATTGTAAAAATTGATTCATAAACACTAGTACATATGTGAGATAAATTATCATCAATTAGTTTATTCATGACTAGAACCCATCATTGAAACATCATTCATAAAAAACATCTTCATAAATGGGGTAATGAGATCCTAAAAACCAGTGAGATCAGATTCTCAGAAAGGGAAGTAAGGGTGATATGTATAGATAGACATGTGTTTAAGGCTATGAGATTTTTATAATCACTTAATAAATTTATACACTTCATATCCATTAGTATAAATATTAATCATAGAGAAAATATTGGTTGTTCATAAGATATGAATCACAAGGGAAAAAATATCATAAGCCTTGAATGTAAAACATAGGACTATGATATTAAATTTTGGAAGACATATAAACTTGTAATATCATTCTCTATATGATAATATTAAATTTGAAAAAAAATAAGGCACATCAAGGAATATATACCTACTAGTCAGGAACACCACCATCCCTAGTTTCAGTTTTTTCCTTGTGGTGGGTTGTTTTTCTTGATCTTCCCATTGTGTATTAGGTTTCTCCATCATCCCATAGTGGATTGAGTTTCCCTATCTTCCCATTATGAAACATGTTTCTCCATATTCCCATAGTGGATTAGGATTCCCGATATTCTATAGTTTTTCATTATCATCATAATGAATCCCAAAATTATCACATGAGATATGAATTATAACCCAATGCATTAGAGGGAGATATAGGTCCCACCCATCTCGTAATGAAATCATACAAACATTTTTCCAAAAATTCAAATAAAATCTTACCATATCCCATGAAATGAAATATGTTTCATAAATATGTATTAATATCATAAACTATGGAAAATTGTACGTTTAATAATCATTTCATTAATGGATAACATGTAAAAATAATAAATTTTTGAAGGAATATAACCTAGAAAATATAAAACAATATTATAAAAGTAACTTCATCATAACATAAACCATTCAAAAAAAGAATATAACATTTTGATAATTTCCCATAAATTAATGAGTAATATCAATGAATTTTATATTTGATGTAAAACAATTTTTGAAACCTATTAAAAAAATCTGGATGAAATTATCCTTTTTTCTTGGAAAATATCTTTTTAAAACCGAAAAATATTTCAAAAACGCTTTCAAATTGAAAATACCTTTCAAAATATATAAATGGATCTTGGAAGTCATAATTTTTTTAAAATAATATTTCTTGAATATTATGTTATAATATCATATTTATAAACATTTTTTTAAACATTTTCGAAATCATTGTTTATTTAAATTCATTGAATGTGCTCGAAAGAAGAAAAATTGAGAAAAAACTACTTTACCGATACAGTATCTTTTGAAACATAAAGACATAAAATAGGGGTAAGAAAATTTATAGGTAAATAACCATGTATTTAATTATTATAAAAATAGAATATATTCATGGGTGTTATATATACAACAGAAATAAAATAACTTGTGAACAAGGCATAATTCTCATGAGAAATATAAGTGAAACTAGAAATCCCCTTACATTATGTTTTAAATCCCATCATAATCGTTCAAGAATAATGTATAATAGATATAATGTTATTATATATATATATAAGAACATTATTAATTTTTATAATACCATATGTGTATTTATATTATACACTTATTAACACTAACATGTTAAGGTCACATTTGGATAATATATGCTCTGTTTTTTAGATTTTTCTTAATTTGTTATATTTTCTATCATAATACTTGTATCATGATTTATAATATGTATAACATGATATAAATTTCATGGTTATTAATTTTATCTATATCTATAATAATCTATATAATCTATAAATATGAAATGAAATACCACTTTTATGGAGACGATAGGTCGTACATACGCATCAACACTCTTTCTATTTTATTATCATACAGAAAGAAAGAAAGTAAATGAAATTTATTTATATATAAAATATATATAATGTATAATTATTATTTTATGTATATAATATAATATCACTAAACCCATCTTTAATACACTACATGTTTATTGTGAATTAATAAAATCACTTTGAAGAGGTGGTAGTCCACACATCCCCAACCAAAATTATGGTATTTATAAAAAATGGATAGAATGAAAGTATGGGTTTATATAATAATTCAAGAAAAATAAATATTTCATAAATATTAAATACTTCATATAAAAACACATTTTTAGCATAATTATCTACCATGAGTGGTGGTAATGTAAAATATGAAAAACATCATTTCGTGTGGTGATAGTTCATTGTACATAAGAACGATAAGATTGTTACCCATTAGATTGATGTGTGTGTAACTGTAAGTTGAAAATATATAATAACAAAATATATTTATATTTATTATAATTAGGTAATTATATAGTAATTTAATATGAATATTTTTTTGGTGGATAATGAAAATAAAATGAAATATCATGAGGAAGGATGTTACCAATTATGGGGAAACTTGTTTTTTTTCACCAAAGGACTTCCTTGGATAGATTTATGCCAAATTATAGGAATATAGGATATTTTAGGAAATTTATTATCATATTTATGATTTTTTTTGTACTATACAAGAGGTTTTTAGAGGTTTAAAGATAGGTGGAGGAGTGGAGGCCTTTTATAAGCGGGAAAAAGGACACATTGGGTATTCTTGAAAAGGATTGAGTGATCCACAAGATTTACCTGTACCAAAAGGTTTAAAATGAATACTTATAGATCCTTAAAGGTTTAATGGTCGAAATATATCTATAAAATAATGTTTAGATAAGTATAGGGACTTGTTTACACAATACGTTTAGTAATTAGATTACCTTGTTTTTTCTTTATGAAGTGCACTGAGTTGCATTTGTTTTCAATGAGACATGTTGTTGTCTTAGAATGAATGGATGTCAAGGATTGTCAAGATGTGAATGACAAAGGTTGTGATGGTGTTGGTGGTGAAGGAGAATGGCCATGGTACTAAGATGCATGTCACATAGGAGATTCACTAAGTGGCATTGGAGATGTGGTTGAAACATTCTCTAGTCAAATTTGACGATTGTTGAGCTGATCTTTAAGTTATAAGAACTTGTATCAACTGGATACAAAGTCACAACAATGTTAGAAGACCATGCATTGTATTGACAATGCATGAGGAGAGGAAGATGATCCATCCACAACCACTGAGTGGATGGAGTGGATTGAAAGAAGTCCATGCACTATCACTTAGTGCATGTGAATCAGAAGAAGATCCAATTGATCTCTGATTAGATCAACGAAGAATGTTGAAGAACATGTGTGATTCATGAGATTCAGTTGAAGAAGTCCCTCCTAAGTATTGAACACATATGGAAGAGGAGATGAAGAAGATTAAGAAGAAACCTTTTGAATTCCATATCCTAAGTGAAGATCATATGAGGAGAAGTAATGGAATTCTTAAGAAGAATATGAGAAGATATGAAGAAGAGAAGATAAGAAGAATAGAGGAGGAGGCATTTGGCATTTGGCACTTGGAATTTGAACTTGGTCACTTTGTTTTTACACAAAGTACTTGTTCTATACTTGCAAAAAATTAGCCACCAAGGGCCAGCCTTAAGGGTTCAACCCCCAAGGCACATGTGGGCCTAAGGCGCCACGCCAAAGGGGGGATCCCATGTGGCCAGCCCGAGAGGCAGGGGGGCCATGTGTAAATCCCCGGGCCACGCAGGGAGTCAAGCCTGCGCAGCATGGGCGCTAGTAGCGCGCCCGGAGGATGCATAGTGGGCGCTAGGAGCGCGCCCGCAGGGAGCAGAGTGGGCGCAGAGCGCGCCCGCAGAGAGAACCCGGTGCGGGGAGGCACCGGGAGGGGAGAAGTTCAATTGGTGAGTTGCGGCAGCGGCACATTGATATGCCGTGAGAAAACCGCGCCCCGTTTCGATGTGGGACGCGGAAAAATTCCCGGGAGCGAATCTGAGCCGCTCGATTGATCGCGCGGACGATCTAAGCCGCACATCTGATCTACGGAGAGATGATCTGATCCAGGCCGTTGAAGATCTGATCCGACGGCCCCTACATCGTCTCCTCCCTCGAGCTCAGCCAAAGGCCACCCGAAGCCACCCGCTAAGCCGCCACTGAACCAGGAGCCTCCCGACGACAGAATTTGAGTTCCCGGCCACCGCTGATCGAGCCGAAGCCTCCATTGTGACCGTCTGGCCTCTACGAACACGATCATGCATTAAAATGTTGCATGCATTCCTCGAGAGAGAATTCGAAGCAATACCGAGGCAAACGAAGTTGCCGAGGCTTCATGGGTTCGTGCCTTTGCATGGATTGGGTTTAAAGAAGGCCGTGCATGCGTTCTAAGTCGCATGCACGTAGAGGAAAATAAGGAAAGAACCCGCGGTGGAAACTAATGAGAAAAACAAGATTTCACCGAATCTTGAAAATCTGAAATCTTCGGGAGATCAAATATTTCTCACGCGGATGCACCGCCTCACCACTGCCTATAAAAAGAGAGGCTGAGCTCTCGTTTATGCTTGCTGATCCTTTGAATATTTGAAGTCCCGTGAGAGCCTCTTGTGCCTCGTGAAGTTTGGAGCTCCGCGCAACCCATTTGCGCGACGAAGCAGCCCGAAGCCACCCTTGGCTTCGTGAAGTCCCTTTTGCGCATATTTGCGCAAAAGAAGTTGGAGGAGACCCTGCGCGCATCCCTTGAGCGACAGGAAGGAACCCAAGGCCGCATCACCTGCGCGCCTTCGTGGTTCGTTGAGGCTTGCGCGACAGAAGCGCCCACGGTAGTGTTGCACCCTTGCACACTTGAGCCTGTGCGGCATTTGAAGACAAGAAGAGGGCCACACCCCCTTGCGCGCCTTGTTTGAGTTCGGGTATATTGAGACAAATACACTTAGTGTGTGTGTGTAAATTGAAGAGGAAGAACCCGAGGCTTGGTTGTGTGTGTGAAGTGAAGAAGTGAAGGCCGAGCCCTTACACCCTTTGAGTGCCAAGTGAAGAAGAAGACACCCTACGGGTGGTATAAGTGCAAATGAACAACAGGTCGTAGCCTTGTGTGTGTGAAAGAAGAGAAGGAAGGTCGTAGCCAAGTGGGATGACAAGAGGGCCTTAGAACCCAAGTGTGTGCATAAGCACCAAGTGAAGACCACACATTTTGTGTGTATGCAAAGTGAAGGCAAAGCCTTGTGTGCAAAGAATTCTAAAAGAATAAATTGTGTGTGCTAAACAAGAACAAGGCCGAACCTAGGTGTGTGCACTAAAAGTAAACACACTTAGAAGAAGAAAGAAGTGGAAGACTCACACTAATGTATAATACACTTTTAAGTGTGTAAACAAATTGGATAAAGTGTGTGAAGTTCAGTGAAGGTGTGTGCTTAAAGTGACTACACCCTTTGTGGGTCTACTGCACCAAGAAGAGGAAAGAGGACCGCATGCATGCATGCATGCACGTGCACACGTGAAGAAAGTTAAATCAGTGGTGTGCAATTGAGTTGTCCAAGATAGAAGATCATGAAGAATTTTGAGAAGCCATGCAATCAGTGCATGAGGATGCAGAGATGCCATGCACTCAGTGCATGAAGTTGATGTGAAGTGAGACTGGACCAGACCAAAGTTAAAGATATCAGTTGTCTGAGTATTCAGTAGTTGGAGAGAGAAGCCAGGTCATCCTGAAGAAGGAGATAAAGCCTGAGCTAGACGAGAAGACCTGATCATCACAAGTGATCAGAGGTACAGAGCAAGGCCAACAGTCTTTATCCCAGACTGCTGAAGATACTTGAAAAGCTTAAAGAGAAGAAGAGCTACTCGTGTGACTCGAGGAGCCAAGAGAAGACCCTGTGGGACTCAGGGAGAAGAAGTCTTCAGTGGGATTCTGGAGCAGGCCAGTGGGACTCTGGTAACACTGTGTGAAGCAGTATAAAGACCCTCCTGTGGGACTCAGGAGAGATACAGTGGGACTCTGTATCGACCATTGTAATACTAACAGATTATAATGGGAGAATCCATGCTGGGAGAGCATGGCAAGGATGTAGGCCTTTGGTGCCGAACCTTGTAAATCCTTGTGTCCTGTGCCTTTTCATTACTGCATCATTCGGGAAAGGTTGAGAGATACAAGAAGAGTGGATCGAGGTTTTAACCAGCCATAGAAGTTTAATTGATAAGAATCAATTAGTAAAAAGTTTTAAGGGATCACTGATTCACCCCCTCCCCCTCTCAGTGATTCACACTGATCTGGGCACTTCAATTGGTATCAGAGGGAGGTTGCCTCTAAAAGATCCAAGAGAGTCTACATGGAGTGCATATTTGAGGAAATGAAAGAACAACCTCAAATGGAGATATCTGCCAAGACTCTGAAAAACAGAATGAAGAAACAGGCAAAGAAGATGAAGAAGAAGGCTGGTGCAATCAGAGAAACTCCTTCTATGGAAAGAAATGTGAAAGTCACATCAGATGACAATTCCTTTTATCATTCTTTTTATGAAGCCTTCTCTAGCTGTGATGAAGATGGAAGAAACAATGATCTTCTAAATGCAATCAAATATCTTCAGAAGAGAGTCCCCAAGGAAGTTGCAATGTGTATAGCTACAGGCCTCCTTGATCTTCAAGAAGAAAAATTACAGCTAGATGATGAAGCCAATTCTCTGGAAGTCCAATTGGCAAAAAGGGTTGGCATAACCAACACTCTCAGAAAGCTGGTGAAGGCCAAAGATGAAACTGTTTCCCTTTGCAATGAAAGATATGAAGATACCTGTGAAGAATTTCAAAGGAGCTCTTCTGAGAAAGAAATATTTTTGATAATGATCAAAGATGTTTTCCATGCACTGGAAAAGAGGCACAAAGTTTCAATGAATGTCAGAGATGCTCAACTTGAAGAAAAAGTCAAACTGGTGAAGGAGCTGGACAATTCATTGCAAGAATTGAAGAAGGTGCATGAAGACCAGATGAAACAACTGGTGGAGAATTGGAAAGGAAAGATAAGATTGGTTGAGGATGAGAAGAACTCCCTCAACATGAAATTCTTTGAACTAGAGGTGATATTGAAAAATCTGCAATCACCCAAAGCTGAAGCCTCCCAGTCAGCTGAAAGGAGAAATGTTGCTACTCAAGTATGCATTGAGCAGGATGATTCCAAAATAAAGACATCCTCTAATAAAAGGGCAACAACTTCTAAAAAGAAGGTACCATCCATCCCATCTTGTACTCATGCTTCTAAATGTGTTTCTACTAAAAGTGCAGGATGGAAGAATGAATCCAAACAAGTATGGATGAAGACAGTGAAGAAAGAATGCTCTCCTGAAACAACACAGCAATTCAAGACAAGTACCCTACAATCAGAAGGACTGAAGAGGTCAAGATTCGTGGGACAATGCTGGTGTTGTAATAAGTATGGGCATTGTGCAAAGGATTGTTGGTACAATCCACTGAATGCCAAAGCACAGAGGAAGCCCATTCCAAGGGGGAGAAAGCCAGAAGGAAGGAAGCAACATCCACAGGTCCAGAGACATCTGTTTACTGCAAATAGATTTGGATTGCTTGACAACATCTGGGATGTGTGCAAAAGTGGTCAAATAGATACTTGTCAATCTCCAACTGTATCCAGAGATCAAAAGAAGAAAATATCACTGAACCTGGCTAAAATGGAATCCTTGGGAAGCAAGAAGAAAGTTGAAAATGCTCCCAAGAGGATTTTGAAGAATGAAGAGAAGTCCTTGGAATTGAAATCCAAGAAGCGTGATGCATCCAGAAGGACCACCAAGAAAACATGCTTCTACTGTGGAAAGAAAGGACACATCATGGACCTTTGTAAAGAAGCCATGAAACTAAATAGAAGTAGACTGAACTCCAAAAGACAATCAATCCAGAAGAAGAGGGGATTGATTGAAAATAAGTTGCCTAAGAGAGGTAGCTTAGCAGCATCCAAAGAACCATGTGGAACTTCCAAAACTGAGGCCACTCTTCCAAATGATTTACTAGTCATATGGCCACATCAGTTGCAACTTGCCAAAGATCTACAAAGAGCTGAAGATGAAGTTCTGGAAATTGCTAAGGCAAAAGGGAAGAAGAAGATTCCACATGAAGATGTGTTGAGATCCACACCAGCACAACCATCATTGAAGATCAAATGTGCAAGTGTGAAGAATGGTGAAAATGGGACATCTCGGTTGAGAGAATCTTCTCAACCTTGTTGTTCACATTGATGAACCAAGGAGGTTCCATCTTATTCCCTAATCACTTGTATTTACATGTGCTGACATTGCAGGGAATTGAAGATGATGATCATTCTCAACTGGAGGATGATTTGGACAGAACGGAGTGCACCCCTTGAGGGGGAGAAAATCTGAAGAAGATGATGTTCTGAGATTAATATCATCTTAAGAAAATGGATGAATGGGGGAGCTTTATCTTTGCACCTGAACATTCTAATGTGTTTTGTGAAGTATGTGCAGGATTCATCAATTCATTGAATATCTGAAAAATTTCAAACCCCTAAGCATGATCTCACATGTGTAGAGAATTATGGACAGCTTTGAATTCCTTGGTTATATCACTCTTGTTTTCTACACCAGGTTAGCCCAAGTAGACTTAGATTTGATTTACTAAAGGTTCTTTGCTAAAGAAGAACATGTGACATCATCCCTCTCTCAGTGTTTTTCAAGAAAATACTTTTATAAGGTAGGAAGAGATATTTTGAAAGCAAACCACACCACACCTTTGCATTTGATTGCCAATAAGGGGGAGAAAATATTGGCACACATATTGACCCATTCATATGTGCTGAGTGTATTGACAAAAAATACAAAGGGGGAGATTGAAGTGCACTGAGTTGCATTTGTTGTCAATGAGACATGTTGTTGTCTTAGAATGAATGGATGTCAAGGATTGTCAAGATGTGAATGACAAAGGTTGTGATGGTGTTGGTGGTGAAGGAGAATGGCCATGGTACTAAGATGCATGTCACTTAGGAGATTCACTAAGTGGCATTGGAGATGTGGTTGAAACATTCTCTAGTCAAATCTGACGATTGTTGAGCTGATCTTTAAGTTCTAAGAACTTGTATCAACTGGATACAAAGTCACAACAAAGTTAGAAGACCATGCATTTTATTGACAATGCATGAGGAGAGGAAGATGATCCATCCACAACCACTGAGTGGATGGAGTGGATTGAAATAAGTCCATGCACTATCACTTAGTGCATGTGAATCAGAAGAAGATCCAATTGATCTCTGATTAGATCAATGAAGAATGTTGAAGAACATGTGTGATTCATGAGATTCAGTTGAAGAAGTCCCTCCTATGTATTGAACACATATGGAAGAGGAGATGAAGAAGATTAAGAAGAAACCTTTTGAATTCCATATCCTAAGTGAAGATCATATGAGGAGAAGTAATGGAATTCTTAAGAAGAATATGAGAACATATGAAGAAGAGAAGATAAGAATAATAGAGGAGGAGGCATTTGGCATTTGGCACTTGGAATTTGAACTTGGTCACTTTGTTTTTACACAAAGGACTTGTTCTATACTTGCAAAAAATTAGCCACCAAGGGCCAGCCTTAAGGGTTCAACCCCCAAGGCACATGTGGGCCTAAGGCGCCACGCCCAAGGGGGGATCCCATGTGGCCAGCCCGAGAGGCAGGGGGGCCGTGTGTAAAGCCCCGGGCCACGCAGGGAGTCAAGCCTGCGCAGCATGGGCGCCAGTAGCGCACCCGGAGGATGCATAGTGGGCGCTAGGAGCGCGCCCGCAGGGAGCAGAGTGGGCGCAGAGCGCGCCCGCAGAGAGAACCCAGTGCGGGGTGGCACCGGGAGGGGAGAAGTTCAATTGGTGAGTTGCGGCAGTGGCACATTGATAAGCCGCGAGAAAACCGCGCCCCGTTTCGATGTGGGACGCGGAAAAATTCCCGGGAGCGAATCTGAGCCGCTCGATTGATCGTGCGGACGATCTAAGCTGCACATCTGATCTGCGGCGAGATGATCTGATCCAGGCCGTTGAAGATCTGATCCGACGGCCCCGGCATCGTCTCCTCCCTCGAGCTCAGCCAAAGGCCACCTGAAGCCACCCGCGAAGCCGCCGCTGAACCAGGAGCCTCCCGACGACAGAATTTGAGTTCCCGGCCACCGCTGATCGAGCCGAATCCTCCATTGTGATCGTCTGGCCTCTACGAACACGATCATGCATTAAAATGTTGCATGCATGCATCGAGAGAGAATTCGAAGCAATACCGAGGCAAACGAAGTTGCCGAGGCTTCATGGGTTCGTGCCTTTGCATGGATTGGGTTTAAAGAAGGCCGTGCATGCGTTCTAAGTCGCATGCACGTAGAGGAAAATAAGGAAAGAACCCGCGGTGGAAACTAAGGAGAAAAACAAGATTTCACTGAATCTTGAAAATCCGAAATCTTCGGGAGATCAAATATTTCTTACGCGGATGCACCGCCTCACCACTGCCTATAAAAAGAGAGGTTGAGCTCTCGTTTATGCTTGCTGATCCTTTGAATATTTGAAGTCCCGTGAGAGCCTCTTGTGCATCGTGAAGTTTGGAGCTCCGCGCAACCCATTTGCGCGACGAAGCAGCCCGAAGCCACCCTTGCCTTCGTGAAGTCCCTTTTGCGCATATTTGCGCAAAAGAAGTTGGAGGAGACCCTGCGCACATCCCTTGCGCGACAGGAAGGAACCCAAGGCCGCATCACCTGCGCGCCTTCGTGGTTCGTTGAGGCTTGCGCGACAGAAGCGCCCACGGTAGTGTTGCACCCTTGCACACTTGAGCCTGCGCGGCATTTGAAGACAAGAAGAGGGCCACACCCCCTTGCGCGCCTTGTTTGAGTTCGGGTATATTGAGACAAATACACTTAGTGTGTGTGTGTGCAAATTGAAGAGGAAGAACCCGAGGCTTGGTTGTGTGTGTGAAGTGAAGAAGTGAAGGTCGAGCCCTTGCACCCTTTGAGTGCCAAGTGAAGAAGAAGACACCCTACGGGTGGTATAAGTGAAAATGAAGAACAGGCCGTAGCCTTGTGTGTGTGCAAGAAGAGAAGGAAGGTCGTAGCCAAGTGGGATGACAAGAGGGCCTTAGAACCCAAGTGTGTGCATAAGCACCAAGTGAAGACCACACATTTTGTGTGTGTGCAAAGTGAAGGCAAAGCCTTGTGTGCAAAGAAGACTAAAAGAATAAATTGTGTGTGCTAAACAAGAACAAGGCCGAACCTAGGTGTGTGCACTAAAAGTAAACACACTTAGAAGAAAAAAGAAGTGGAAGACTCACACTAATGTATAATACAATTTTATGTGTGTAAACAAATTGGATAAAGTGTGTGAAGTTCAGTGAAGGTGTGTGCTTAAAGTGACTACACCCTTTGTGGGTCTACTGCACCAAGAAGAGGAAAGGAGGAGTGCATGCATGCATGCATGCACGTGCACACGTGAAGAAAGTTAAATCAGTGGTGTGCAATTGAGTTGTCCAAGACAGAAGATCTTGAAGAATTTTGAGAAGCCATGCAATCAGTGCATGAGGATGCAGAGATGCCATGCACTCAGTGCATGAAGTTGATGTGAAGTGAGACTGGACCAGACCAAAGTTAAAGATATCAGTTGTCTGAGTATTCAGTAGTTGGAGAGAGAAGCCAGGTCATCCTAAAGAAGGAGATAAAGCCTGAGCTAGACGAGAAGACCTGATCATCACAAGTGATCAGAGGTACGGAGCAAGGCCAACAGTCTTTATCCCAGACTGCTGAAGATACTTGAAGAAGCTTAAAGAGAAGAAGAGCTACTCGTCTGACTCGAGGAGCCAAGAGAAGACCCTGTGGGACTCAGGGAGAAGAAGTCTTCAGTGGGATTTTGGAGCAGGCCAGTGGGACTCTGGTAACACTGTGTGAAGCAGTATAAAGACCCTCCTGTGGGACTCAGGAGAGATACAGTGGGACTCTGTATCGACCATTGTAATACTAACAGATTATAATGGGAGAATCCATGCTGGGAGAGCATGGCAAGGATGTAGGCCTTTGGTGCCGAACCTTGTAAATCCTTGTGTCCTGTGCCTTTTCATTACTGCATCATTCGGGAAAGGTTGAGAGATACAAGAAGAGTAGATCGAGGTTTTAACCAGCCATAGAGGTTTAATTGATAAGAATCAATTAGTAAAAAGTTTTAAGGGATCACTGATTCACCCCCTCCCCCTCTCAGTGATTCACACTGATCTGGGCACTTCACTTTAATAATTGTAATTAATTTTAATCACCTTCTATAATGTTTTGGTCAAAAAATATGTTGAAATTACTAGAAATAATAAATTATACTAATTAAAAATATATATTCCACATTTACATATTTCAATCACAAAACGGAATGTAATTAATTTAAACTTAATCCCACAGACGGGTCCCAATAGAGGGTCGTTAAGAAAAAATGGAAACAATTTAAGAATGAATTGATATTCAATTTAAATATGAAATTGTTACAATGAAATAGAAAATTTTAATTGATGAAATATTAATATCATTATACAGTAAAACAAAAATGAAATATAATTTTACTATACAAATAAATTATATGAAATAGTAGTTATGAATAAAAATTCATTATTTTTAACTATTCATCCAAAAATAATGTTTTCGGAAAAATCTCAAAAGTTGACCCAATGATATTTAATATATTTTTAATTAAATAAATTTTTTGATTTTTTTAATTTAAATTTATAAAATATTCAAAAATAATTTTTAATATTGTACATATAAGGATATAATAAGATGTTTTTTAAGAAAATATTATATTCAAACAAATGAAGAATTTACTATAAATTGTATATCTTATTATAAATATGATTTATTTATATAAACCTCAAATAATATTATTTAAAAACTAGTGAATACTATTTACATTACTACGTTTAATATTTATGTTATAACTATTTAATTTAAAGAATTATAATAATAAAATATTGTTTTGTAGAAACTCAGTGTTACGTGTAATGCAATCTAATATGGTGTTGCTTATATCATGAGCATAAATTTGTATAATGTATATACAAAGTATGAATTAGTGTATTGTATAATGCAATACATCAAATAATATTAGTTTCATCAAAAATGGTTCATAAAAACTCTTTTTGTTATTAGTTCATCCTTTGACCACTCATATTTCTATTTTTGTAGGTTATACTAATGAATTTTCAAATAATGTATGTAAAAATAAATAGCCTTATAACTCAGAGTAAGGAAACTATAATTTATTTTAACCCATATATTAAATCAAATATATTACATTATTCATATATTATATATAAAATGGTATAACCCATGACAAAAAATATCAACACCACCACCATCAAACATTACCATACAAACTAGTAACTATTACTATAAACCCCAAAATTCATGTTTCTAGAAAATCTTTATAAAAGACACATATAAATAATAATATTCATGAACGTCTTGTTTCACAGTCTCATCACTACTTCATTAATGATAATTATATGTAAACGAAGAAAATGCAATCCTTCCTCCATTCAATGTTATAATTATATTTCAATAATAAGATAATTCCCCATAACTATTTATTAGGAAGAACATTTTCTATCACACAAATAAAAATAATAAATCATAGTCCCAACCCTATATAAAAAAAATTATTGATTATAATTATCATAATATACGCACTCAAACTCTACATTAAATGAAAAAACTATCTTTTATAATAATCAACATTTCACATCAAAAAATTAAATAAATCTTATTTAAAGTCCCCAAAACCCTCTAAATTAAAATACACTTATCAAATAATATAAATGGGTCCTTAGATATCAACCCTAAGATAGGTACTAAATGACCCCTACTAATTCCTACCAAACAAATGCCTTAAGGAGAAATAAATTAGAATCCCAATAAATAATCATCATATTTTTTGATCAAACATATTTATTGATCAAAACTAGATTACCTATATTCTAATAAATATAGTCAATAACAACAAAAAAATTACCTCATATAATCAATGGAAACTGATTAACAGTGAAATTAAATTAATTACATCGGGGGAATATTTTTGTGGACACTAACCTGGATCACCCAAATGGAACCAGAGATGGATTTATACATACTATAGGTGTGGCTTCTATTATACTAGAGTCTACTAACAAGCAGCAACAATTTATATATGATCACGAGAAAACTATACCCCATTATATAAAATACTTTAATAAATAATGGAGTTATATAGAAAAATTAGTCAGCATAAATGTTACAAATATAATTATATTACATGTAATAAAAATGAATATATATAGTTTTATATGACGTGATTGTATATAAACAAGACTACCTATAGTCCAATAATATATACATCAGTCTAAAAATAATATAAGACCACTTCATATTGTTATTTATGATCTACCTAGTTCAACTCGTTAATCCACCAATGACCCACTCATGTATCCACACCACGTCTATCCATATTTATATCATTCACTAGTCCATTTCTCATTCCTCCATCATAAACCATAGTGAATAAACATTTCTCAGAGTGCCCTTGCAGTGTGTGATTATGATCTTAGTAGGCCACCAATATTGGTGACCGTAGATAATATCCATGTGTATATGATTGTATGAAAATTAAAATATAAGTAATACAATACAATACACTAAATTTACTCCAACATTTTCCCAATTAGACATAAGGGAGAAAATTTCCTTCATTAGTTATTGATGTAGTAGGATGTTGCATTATTTTATTCTGAACTCCCTAAAGGGGGATGAAGAATCATAAATATTCTCATAATATAGAGAAATTTAATTTCCATTATCATGGGGTCCTAGTGAATAAGTAATCACCAAAACACATTTCACATCCATCCTCTATACATCCAAGATAAATGGTCTATAAATATTCAACACATAATGTGTATTCCACTGCCAATAGGTGATCATGATTCACTCTTACTTCTTCTGTCCATTAATGAAATTTCACTCATCTAGTATAATGGTCAACCTCAAAACTCTTCAATAATCACATACTTATGATATTTTCAATCATCTAGTGGTCGAAAAAACCTCATTGGCCTCTTCCTTTTCACATGACAACAACATCCTTTTCACCACGGTGACTATCATCACAAACATCATATTAACAAAATTTGATTAACCTATCACATAAAACTATCAGTAATTGAGTTATCACCATCATACCATAATAGAGAACCACATCACTACATATTACCAAAATTCATACCAATATTATTATCAATGAACCACATCAATAAACACATAAACGTTCACTTTAAAATACATTAATCATATTAAAAAACCTTCAGAAAGCCAAATAATTATTAACCATAAACAGTATAACATATATCATTGCCCATGTGTTAATACCCTATGATATATTCTTCAATCTATAGAAACCACCAGTGGTTAATTTTTAGTTAGCACACATGACCTCTCCCTAACACACAAATAACAATCATATAAACACACATATAACATAAAAAATGTATAAAAACACATATTACATAAAACATAACATGGTATGAGCAACCTAGTAGTATAATAATCCTCCAAATATATTTTTGGGTATTAATTTGGATTTGATCCCAAGAAATCATGAAACCAAAGAAAATCATACAAATATTGATTTTAGTTGAAACTCACTATATTAGTAATATAATAATAAACATTTAATTATAAATTATGAGTTGTACCTATGAGTACTCCGGGTAAAAGATGAATTGATTAATAGATGAATAATGCTAAAGATCCCATCTATGATTATTTAAGTGATAGTGGTGGGGGGTTTTGGTTTCTACTAGATGAATGTACCTCCCTCTTTTTACCTTTTCAAAATAATTAATCAATCGATTAATTAAAATTAAACATTAATGAACTACTAAGTGTCCAAATTTGCCCTGGTGGATCTTGTTGGAACTCAAGTGCATCTATCGAGGTCACGACACACCTCTAATGAGTTCATGGTTCAATGTCTACTTGATCCGAGCTCACCCACTAGAGTTCTAATAGCCACTCAATATAGATTTGGATGGTATTTTCACACTTGTGTTATATTATATTTCCAACCCCCTTTCCCAAAAACTAACTTCATGTCTTTTATAACTATTACATCACCCCAAAAAGGATTATATACATATTTTAGTATGATTATGTTAAGGAAACACTCTATATTGAAAAATATTACATTAACCCTCCCCACAATAGAACATTCCTTCTTAAAGATGTGTTTGGCCCCAAACTAACCAAACTAGCTATATCCTGAACATCCAACTCATCACATTCCCTATATATTGTGATAGTGTGGAATAGGTCCCAAATTTACCAATTACTCCCACCAAAAAACACAATGGAACCAATTTCAATAATACGAACTCCCTATTATATGATTAATATACCCTGTCACATAAGAACCAAGCTACCAAACAAGACAATGATATCATACCCGATCATGTTCATAAGATCCCCCAGTACTAGTTATCATTACATAGACACCAATCATTAACCATATCGTTACTAAAAATAATAAATTATTCCCATATTTAAACAATCTAATGTTCAACCAATATACACATTATGAATACTATGAACCAACACCCAACATGAAAATCACAACCAATATGACCAGAAAATATCGTTGGCCATTCATAGTTTTCTAACATACTTTGAAAAACACTACTCAATCAAATAAATCTGAACTAACCCCCCACATCTTGATCCATAATATTATCATGGACTTGATATCTGTGACATAAAATAACCCCATTATTGATCTCCCTACCTTCTACCATGACTTGAGATCATAGAGAAATGATAGAAAATATTTCCAAATGATGCTCCCCACCCTAACTAAAATGGATTAGTCTAACTAAATAATTAAATTTTATCTCACCATGATATTTTCAATACTCATAACTCTAAATACCCTATCATTTCATAGGCATGAAACTATGTAGGCATTTTATCACTCTGTGCTGAAATAGAACCCATTTCCTAAAGTTATAGCACATAGTAGATGACCTTCATTTAGGTGGAGAAGAATATCCCATGCTCTGAGCTTTCTGTTATGTCACCTCATAACAATACTAATTACTATTTAAATCATTTTTAGTAGTATTACCTAGTTTCAGTTTTATACTAGGTACACATTTATATGTAATGTTATACTCAACTCATAATTAATAGTTTATCACAAAATAATATGAGTTCAAATAAAAAATGATCACCCACACCCCAATAACAGGTCTGTGACCATTTTTAAATCACTTCACATTTAGAATCACATATCCAATTAGTAATGATACAAAAAATAATAAAATATAAAAAGATAGAGGTAAAATTAATGAGTATGGTCGCCCCCTGGCCGATGTGTGAAAACTCATGGGATCGTTCCTCCATCATTACCTTTGAGAAAAGTATTTGAAGAACCACACCTAAATAATCCCATGTCACCCCTCATGTATACTAGAATTTAGCTACATGTTCCACTAGTGTATCACTAGATACATGAGGATGTATTTCTATAGCATCACCCTCTATCATTGATGTTTCTAATTAAGATCAAAGATCATTTTAACCAACTCATTCCCAAACTCGAAATCTTAGAGGCCACTATCTCTATAAAACGTGGGAGGATGTTGAGTCTATAATTAATCCAGCTCAAATGATGATGATATCTAAACCCACTAATTCCCATGGTCAATAATTTGAATAACATGTATCATACTCACCCATAGCTGATCAAAAAACAATATTCCTAGATAAACTGACTTCGTCAGCTACCATAGGACCTTTGCATGTAGACCATATCATATATGTACATAGAGATCCCAAACGGGTTTTTCTCTATTGGAACCACATATCCACCCTACTTATATTCCAATAAATATTATTGATGTGAAATTTCATTTTAAAATAAATAACATCGCATATATATAATAGTATTGATATCACAAATAGAGAAATCATTAATATAATTTGTATTCTTTAAGCTTAAATGCTTCCCACCCACAACCACATTCTGTGACATTTACCCATTTGGAAAAAAATTAGAATTCCATGTTTAAGTACCACCCAAAACACACACATGTATTATCAATAAGCCAGATAACACTAAGCATCAAGAACCTCTTTTAACAGTGTAGAATGAATAAAAGAATATTTACAAAATAACAATTTATAACATGTTGTTGTGAATTTAAAAAATTACCTCCTGTTTTTCTTCAACTATATATACAATAACACATAGGTTCACATATTTCATGTGGTCCAATATATCTGAAATTAAGTATGAACACAAAAACACATCCTATTTCTACTAAAATTCAATTGTAAATCTCAAAAAATTAAACAAAAACATGAGTTCATAGTAAACTCAAAACCATCAATCAAAAAACAAAAAGAAATACTATAATTCATCAACACATCGATATCCCCAAAATAGTATTTAGATAGTCTTCTTTATCGGAGAAATTTAAAAGTTTATAATTTTCTACACCACAAACCCACCATCCCAATTAATAATATAATATCCCACCTAGTTTCGACCATATCTAAATTAATATCACTTTGTAACAACCCTACTATGATAGTCCTTTCTAGTTCCCCAATATCATATTTCATGAATGAACCCCATGTTGAAATGTCACAGACCTCGGACATTGATCCACATACACCATTAGATTTCAACTCGTACTATGGGATTGTAATTGATCATGAAGTGGATATTCCCATAATGTAAATATATAAAAGAAAAAATAGAAGTATAAAAAAGAGATATAAAAAATATAAGGATATAGCTATAAATATATAGCATTTTAATTAAAATAAATAAATAAAATTTGATATAATATATATAGATATAAAAATATTTGATCATAGGTTTATCCATTACTAAAAAATATTAAAAAATCATCATTAGTTCTCAACACATAGGATCCATCTTGTCCTACACAGAAATTGTATGAGTGACCTACCAATTCATGAAATCCACATCTATTCTTCTATGAATTAGTCACATGAACATGTATCATTCATATACATTGAAACAAAAATCATATATGTATCTCAATGGGATCAGGCAATATGTGACTTATAATGGATTAGGACACCACAAATGTTTTTCGATGATAATTTTAAAAAGTATATTAGTATATTATTGGTGAAATTTGAGGGAAAAAAATAATCAACTCAACCTAATCCACCCTATACTCGAATGTCCACAAGTAAGATTTCTACTTGATTCTTATTATTCGTAAGTTCGATGATTCATCCATGATATCTACACACCACGAGGGAGAATGATGAATCACCCATAATCTAATAAACTAATAAAACTTCATTTATATTATCTAGCATCATCATCACTGAGGTATCAATAAAAGTTGTTTAAAACTCACCCCACACCTTAATATGATAAACAACATTGAAAAAATTCACATTTGACGAGAACTCCACTCCCAAAAAGTGATCATAGTCAACCCCAAGTCATGTGTCCACCTACAACATATCCACCCTTCAGTTCAGTGGTCAAGACTGTAACCTTAATTTTAATCTAATTAAGAATATATAAATCTTATAGTATTAATAACTATGTCATGGTACCCTATGTTTTCAAAAGATCTCAATAGCCTTAGCCCAGTAATGACAATCATATATTACAACTACATCCATAACTCAGTGAACATCCACTATCCTACAATCAGTGAACAAGATATTAACATTTAAATATATTAGTAAACCAAATTTACAAATATTTATAGAAGAAACAACCATCATGTTTCCAAGGAGGAACATTGAGAAAACAATACATTAAATCATCACCTTAAAACATGTAGTAACATTCCAAATTGGCCTTGTATCCCCCAACCTTTCCCAACCTAGGCATAGTATAACCGGAATCATTAACAACAATATAATACCAATGGAAATCTATCTTTATATATATAAATCAAAAGTGTTTACATTCTTATTGAAAACATTACCCTACCCAAATCCATAAATAAAAAAAATTCCTAAATAGACATTTAACAATTAGAATATCAAGAAACCACCACCCTAGTACGAGTTGGAGCCTTCACACAGAATAGCATATGCTAATTTAACTCTTCTATGAAAAAATTTGGAATAAAGAGAAAAATACCTAAAATTTATATTTTATATAAAACCCAATAGAATAGATATTGAAAACAAAAAAATGATGATGGATGATAATCCTTTGACAAAAAAATCTCTATAAAACTCAGGAAAAATAACGTAGGAGAATCAGGTGAAATCACATCATAGAGTATATAAATGAGAGATTGAGATCATCTATGTCATTTTGGTAATATGGCACACCTTCATTCAACATTATAACCTTCATTAATCAATTAATTTATTAATATTAAAAATATCAATGTATCAAGATCCGTAAAAACTTACAGTTTCACCCACCATAACTCTACTTGGAAGAAATTGGGTCTTGGTGCCTCTCCACTATAGTTATAGTGGTAGGGATAATTACCTATATCTCACTCAATAGAAATATATTGTAATCCCAGTAGGGTTTTTGTGGGAATATTCTAGATTTTATATTCCTCTATAATCCCCCCCTCTCTTCTTGAAATCAAATTATGGGTATCATAATATCACTCTATCACATCAAATAATCCTAAATACACATGGTTTGGAAAATTTTATACCAATAACACCCATTAAAAACTCCCCAGACATTAATGCATTAACCTATAATATTATAACTTATTTAGATAAATATAGATATAAAATATTGATATTGTTAAACCTCTTAATGAAATGAACTACACACATGACTAAAACAAATATTCCACATATAGAGTAACTATATAAATATTGAAACTTGTTAAAAAATAAAACACCACTTTGAACGAATAAAATTATAGTGTAAGAGTAAAATCGCAAATTTCCAACAAATTTATGATTAATTGTCACAACACTCCAAGTCACACACAATAAACCATAAATGATATCCATCACCATAACATTACTATGTAAAAAATAAATTGCATGTTCTCCAAGGAATACAATATGGTTAACTTCATGGGATTTACCATTTGAATACAATAACAACTTATACGCATGAGAATAAAACTACTAAATGTGTTAGATAATTAAATAGTATGTTATTTAGAAATATTATGTTTATAAAAAAGAATATGTACCAAATGATGTTTTATCGTGATATAGACATATAGTAATCAATGATATAAAATTTATAAAAAATAATCATCCTTAATCAAACAAACATAATCATGTCTAAGAAAATTTAAGGGTTTCATTAATTCACTCAGTATCCAATTTTGAATTAAGGTGCTAATTAATATCTTGTAACTATCATTCGTGTGGAAGTTCATAGTGGGTTACCTTCATCAGTAGAATACTCATGAGGTGATAAGTAGGAGAGACTCATTATCATAAAATTTAGAAGTGAATTACTAATGAATAGTATAACATCTTGGTCATCATAAAATTAGTAAAATAAATATGGCAACCACATCAATATCCTATTCTAAAATAATAAAAATATTTGAAATATATATCCTATGACACATAATATTTTGTAATTATTCATTATTTTATAACCATTTATAATTAATATAATCATAATTAGTTCACATATGAGCCCCGCATATCTCTTAAAATCATTCTAATGATATCAATATATAAAAAAATTTAATGGAAATATTTTAAAAATAAATTTGATCTAGTGAAACTAATATACATATTTTAAATAATTATTTTCATTATATGAAATTCCATCATGGACTAGTAAACAATCCTTTAATTTCATAGAATATTATTTAATTTATTTACATGTTCTAATAGAAGCATAAAAATCAATAAAAATCATTTTTTATATTCATTTCATTAATAAAAAATCGGTATTTCAAATATTTAACATATGAAATTGTATTTTTAATCACAACAGAGTGTAAAATTTGTCCACTTGCCTCATTTTTTAATTATAAAATTTATCCTCGAATTCCATTTATATAATATCACTACCTCAAATATAGGTAATAAAAATGATAATGAATAATTGTTTATGAATTAATTATTGATATGTCTTTCCATTGAGGGGGGGGAGTTGAATCAGTTTTAGTTTTTATAATTTTTATATTGTAAATAAACTAATATTGACATGTTAAAATCCCTTTGAAAATTTTTATTGAATAATTTTTTTTTGAATTCCTTACAATAAAATAGCACAATAACACAAAAAAATTACTAGTATTACTCTAAAAATGATACACCTCTATATTGTGATTGGATAGACTCCACAATCATAGATTACCCACCATATCCACCAGAGGTTACAAAATATTATTATTGGAGATCATATAATCACACTATTAATTATAGATTCCCCTTAGAATAAGGGACCCACACTAACTACAAGAAATATGAACATAATAAACAAATGAAATCCCTCTTTTGAATATTAATTTATCCTACAACAATTGATGAATATATTTCATCCAAATATTAAATATAATTTGGTTATAAAATTATCACTTAATACAAATTCATAGAAAGAAATAAATTATATATTTTAAACTATTTTCTTACCTACTTTCTTCTAAAATTCTCAAAATCCATAATTCAGCATGCACTGTTTGTCCACATAATAACATAATTCAAATTCTCATGCGAAGTTCATGATCTGTCAATTGTTATACAATTTAATGATAAAAAAAAGTCTCAAGAAACATATTTATCTTATTCTTATGTGTTTATATTAAAACTTTTATGTTTAATAGATATGGTATGTAGGATTAATGATTTGCTTGAGTTGTATGAAAGGATTGTCAACATCTCTCTTCATGTGACCATAAAGGGTTTGTGAAAACCCTATTCCTTTAATCATATTTTTTGTACCAAATTAATCTAATGTTTTTGGAGTCTTAATCCTCATTCCCTTAAATATATAACACAAATTCTATTTTTCATTAAAAAGGAATTCCACAATTTTCATTACACTATGTGTGGGTACTTCACATGAACCTAGTTTGTTCATGGATTTATTATTATGAATGAGAGGTTTTCTCCCCAATATAGCTTTGGGTAATTGAATAATGTGAACCTCTTCTTCATTAGTGAGAACTAAATGGACTAAAATACCAATCCAAATGCCTTCACATGACTTTTTTTTTGTTTCCATAGGTACCATTGCTTGATGAAATAATGTGGGATTCTTCTTCATCACAAGAATGATTCAAGAAAACCAATGTTTTAAAAATAAATCAATTATTTTTATCTATTCAACTCATTGATGATAATAAAATATTTTAGGTGAGTTAACATCATGTATCTCATATTTTTAAGGGGTGTCAGAAAATCCTTTAAACACCAATGATATGTTGATCACTACAATAGTGAAAATATTGGATTCATTGGGCCTAATATATCACTAGAATGATAAAGTGATTCACATGATTTCTTCACATGGACACTTACATGATCATGAAATTCCTAACTAATAGTCAGTTGTTTATGAAGTCGATTCTTCATGGATAATATCATGAAAAACAGAACATATTTCATGATAAAATAAATAAAAAGAGTACAGATTCTTATGATATTTGATCTTCATGAGACAATTTAAATGTTGTCTTACTACTATCACATGATCCATGATTATCAAACAATGACATCATGTGATCATCACAGGTTCATGAGACAACCTCTTCTTTGATGGTCTCTTTTATTCAAATTCATGCAAGGAAAGGATTCATGCCTTACTCGGTTTGATCTTCCTAATCACAATCTATCACTATATTTCCTTGAAATCTCACTGTGGTAGTCTTTTCCCATTCATGAGAGAATAAACAATATATATAAGTAGGAGACTATTGTAGAAATAAAATATACATGGAATGGGAAATTGGACGACAAAGATCTCTTCGATTGAACAATGCTCATTCTATATGTCTATTAAATAGATGATTGAATAATATCTGTGGGATCTTGTCAAACAACAATTATCTTAAGTGATTCATCTACACTTTATAAGAAAATTGGTGACTGATGATTGTTGATCCAGTTATGGGTTCGTCACACATTACTCATGTACACACCAATGGGATTCATCCCAATGGGTTTCTGGCCCTAAATATGTGCGCCTATAGGCATGTTTTCTACTATATCCTTACACATAGGCCCAGAAATCCTATGGGTCTTATACATAGGCCCACTGTATTATTTTTCAACATGAAACTATGTGTGCAATCTTTTTGAAGGCTCTCCCATAGGTATTGACCCTCGGGTCTCCCTATATTTGGTTAGGTCCAGAACATGGGTGTATTCCCTTGGGTTGTCTTTGTTTTAAATTTGATTCCTACCCATATATA
Source organism: Viscum album (assembly GCA_963277665.1). Lineage (NCBI taxonomy): Eukaryota > Viridiplantae > Streptophyta > Magnoliopsida > Santalales > Viscaceae > Viscum > Viscum album. The sequence goes on along the minus strand of OY728153.1, from coordinate 76,559,301 downwards.
CATGTGCATAAAAATGAGATTCTAATCTTCAATAAATATTTCACTAGGATAGAAATAAATAAATTAATTCCCTCAATTTCTCTTCCTCAGACACTCAAGAAATATAATATTTTCATTGGATATCCAAATCTTCTCATCAAAACAACTCTTCATGAAAATAAATATTTTCATGTTTTGATCTATTAGAAACTGATCATTCAATAATATTCACATTGCATTTCCTTCATTGAACTTCTTCATTAATTTATAGATTCACATGACCTTTACATATTTCCTAAAATGTTGTAGAAATGTGTAATATTCTAACATCAACTGCAAATAGCTTCGAAAATAGGAACAGTTCAATATTCATCATAAATATAACATAGAGAATTGTTTGAGTGTCGCACGTCAAATTCCATTATTGGAATCAATAACACCTTTTCAAACATCGTCACAACATCCACCAACATATATTGACTTTGTAACAAAAAACCAACCTATAATCAATAATAAACAATATTTTTTTATTTATAAATATGAACATATAATAATCAATGTGATAATAAATTTCTCCCACTTATTGTAAAACAAATGAAAATGGTTCATGGGATTTTTTATGATCAAATTTTTTCTAAAATCATATTCACCTCCCTTTAATTATTTTTTAATCAACAATATATGAATGGATTTATATCACATGGTTATCATCGAAAATATTCTTTAGTTAATAAACTCCAATTATATTATAGCTATCCCAGTGTAGAAAGAAATAGATATATAATTAATGATGTCTAAGAAATCCATAACAACCATGCATGTGAAATAATTCTCATAGAATCTTAATTGTTATATTATGACTTTGAAATAATCATCTTCATAAATGAAATGCTCAATACACTAAAAACATCAACAATCAAACTAGAAAAATCTTATACAATATATATAGTTTTTTCTATTTCTCATCTTGTATTATGAAATATCCCCCTTATGAGGTGACCTCATTTTTAATATCATTTAACTTAATGAACTATATGATGAAAAATGATTCCCCTTAAATTCAATATATGTTTTTTCATGAAAATTAAAAAATAAGGAATCAAGAAGAACCTATTAAAAATAATCAAGTGAGAGGAGAATTAAGAATATGAAGAATCAGATGAAGATCCACAAAACTCTCTTTGGGCATAGCTATGGCGAAAATATAGGCAACTTGATATTTTATAGAAATGTATTCTAGATTTATATCTCCATCATACAACTTTTTTTTGATAGTGTGACATCTGATATCAATATTCATGGATCATTAATGTTGAACTGATGTTTTGATAACATAATAATACACAAATTAATAGAATACATTTTTTGTGTTTTTTCTAGTTTTAATTTACAATTCATGAAATGGAACATTCATAGAGGTCATCTATGTACATGCATGTGTTGATGCTATATTTTTTGCCTCATTTTTTCTCAGTTTCATTGAATTTTTTTCTTTCTAAACCAACTAACATGTACCTCTCTCTAGAAGAATGTTCCAGTAAAGGGTTATCATATTTCTATAAATTCACCTTCCACATTTTCATTGTTAACACCCAATATTTTTAAATTGGTACAGTGTCTATACATTGTCCCATAGTTCAATGTCCTTTTCACATGTCACAAAACTCTCATAGCATCCATCATGTGAGAATATTTATGATATCTTTGAAATTTAAAACACAGTGTCACTAGATAAGTTATATCTATCCTTAAAGTTATTAGATAAAGTAGATATCCAATTATTCCATTGAGTTTTTCTGTTTAACATAGGGTTCAATATCTTATTTTCAAAAATAATTCCAATAAAAATAAGGCTAAAAACTTATTCTTTATTTCCCATTCTAAATGTTTTAACCATTTCCTTAGAAAACCTTTCTTGAGATACAAATATGTAATTTTTTTTGTTGAATCTGAAATCCAAGAAAGTATGTCATTTGAAAAAGCATGAAAATCCCGAAATTCTTTTCATATGTTCTAAAAAAAATTTATATTGAAATTAATTTTAGCCAGAAAATATATTATTATCCACATAAATAATTATTATGAGAGTTTATTTTGGCATTTATCTAACAAAATTTGGTAATATATTGTACCATTTATAAGTTTTATATCCCTTAAAACCCATCTAATATCAAATACCAGACCCTAGGGGTGTACATAAAACTATCCAAGATTTTCTATAATCTGCATACCATGTCTCCATAAATTTCAATCACAAAACCTTCATGTTTTTCAAAATAGTCTTTTTCCTGAAGGGAAACATTTAAAAAAGAATATTTTACATCTATTTAGTAAACATCATAATATTATTCTGATTCCATTTCTGAGAACCTTATTATAGTTTCTGATCTTTATTCTGGTGAAAATTTTCTATCACATTGAATTCCATATATTTGAGAATATCCTTTGTACACTGTCATTTCTTTGTTCCTAGATACCTCACATTTTTCATTTAGATTATATATACAAACCACCAAGGATCTAATAAAATATTTTTTTTTGATCTTGGAACAAATTCTCTAGTGGATTTATTTTTAATCTGATCATGTAACTTATATGTAGAGTGTATCCATTTCTCATCCTCAGTTACTTCTACAATTATTTGAGGATCAATTTGAGAAAGAAGTGTAGTTTGATTTTAATTTATCAATATTATTCTTATTTTAATAGAATTATATTCAATTCCAATGATATTTTAAATTTCAATATGATTATTAAATTCAGTAATCATTTTTATCTTGTTTCCATCATCTTTATACTCATCACTAGTCTATTCAAAATCAATATCATTGGTGTTTGTCTCTTTCCAAGACCTTCATCATTTTTTATCCTTATTTGTACCATTTTATGACAAGTCTTATAAATATGTATCTTATAAAATATTCAATTTTTTATCATTTTAAATATTATTTACATCACTATTATCAACTAGCTTGTGAAGGAATTTTTCCATTTATATATTTCCATTTCCATTATGCAGATATCCCATAAAAATTTCTTCCTCTTATTTTTCTACACATTTTCCGAGATTAATGTTCTTGATCATTTTAATGTAAAGTATTATAAAAACTATGAAGTATTTAATAGTTATATTTTTCATTTAACAAATTTCATATGATGAATTTTTGTGTTTCTAATCTCAATTTCCATCTATTTTGTATATATATGATAGTAAATACAAATTATCTCTATAAATACATTGAGATTTTGTGATTAGATAACATAGTTCTTCCCATATCTACTATTGATATATTTTTTATTTAATCAAACCCACATTATTTTAGAGTATATAATATTTTATAGTGATACCTATTTCCATGTTTGAATATATAACATTTAAAAGAGTCCCATGTATATTACTTAACATTATATGTTCTTTGTTTCTGGATATAAAGACTCATATTCATCTAATATTCATTTAAAACAATATTGAACATTTTAATTACCTATGAATTACGTTTTATAAACAAGAAATTAGTCAAATAGGTATAATAATCATTAAATATAATTAAATACATATTAGATATGGTATAATTTTATCTCATTGGACCACATAGGTCAGTATGAATAAGTTCAGTGGATCTATAAGATAGAATATCCACTTCTATTTGTGATTTTTGAGACAATTTACATTTTTTATATCTTTCATATATTACATTAATTTATTTATATAGGTTGGTAAAATATCTCACAATATCATGCTTTAAGATTTTACTAATAATCTTTTCACCAAGAAGGAAAATCCTTCTATGTCATAGCTTTCGTTGATGTCTGAATTTCAAGTAACAGAAATTGGAGGAATAACCAATTTGAAATAGACTACCACTAGCTCACTTCCTTTGAGTAATAATTCTAAAATACATTGTGATTTTATGATGAATAAATAAAAAATTACAACCCCATGCATATGTCATCACAATATTGGTTAAAACTACGAAAATTTATCTTCACCCTTCAACAATTAACACACTATTAGCCTATTTTGTATTCAATATCTAATTTTTCAACTACTTTAATTTTAAGTAACATCATTTCCCAAATATACTGCTTCTAGTTCATGATTCTCAATGTTCCAAAGATTTTTTGGGCCACTAGTCATGTGTGATGAGAATCCACTAACAAGAATCCATGGCTTGATTTTTTTACAAGATTTCAAAGAAACATTAGAAAAACATAATATTTAATGATTCATTTTTTGTTCTCTAATTCCTTTCACAAAATTGGATGTTTGTTCAAGGATAATACTCAAGACATTTTTATCAATATTTCCTTGTTGATAAAATTATATATATATATATATATCTTTTTGATATTCATGTTTTTTAATAATAGTAGATATGATGAATTCCTATTACTTGATTTCTTATATTGAAAATTTTCACTTGTTTTCTAATAATATCTCCCCCTTTGTTCATGTATCATCTCTAATAAGGCCATGTTATACCTGAACAAATTTTATTTTTTCCCAAATACTCAACAACACTAAAACTGGCATCTAAACTATGATCATCCCAACTGATAATAACACCTCTATAAGGATCATTGTTATTATCTTTCCATATACTAAGATTTTATCTTCTATGGGGGAAATAATGTTATTGGAGAATTTATATCTTCCATTTATTAATAACAATATTTCTCACTTGTATTCATGATCCATAATTTTCCATAATTTAGTTTTTAGACCTTAACTATTAAAAATAATATATTTACCTAGAATTTTATAGAGTACTAAATTAACATATTTGTTTAAACCCATATTTCACCTATTTTTTATGATTCTTACATGACCAAAATAGACTTTTATAAACAGTATATAATATTTTTCAAGATATTTTATGCTTGAAAAATTTTCAACTAAGAATTTTGTAGTTTTTATTCACTCAGATAATGTTTTTCATCAAGGTCCATTACCATCATTCACATTTTATCCACATTCAGTTCCTATGATTTTATTTTTATCAATTTCACGATTCTATTTATTTCAACATTCTTCCATTTCTTTAGTTATATTTTTTTAAACAATAATGACTTTTCTTTATTGAGGTTTTTTCTTTTCTCAAGACAATATTCTAATTACTTCTTCAATATTTTTTATTTCTTTGTTCAGTCACTTTTATTATCCTCAATTCCAGAGGTGTCAATCATTTTTTCTACATTATCCATGAAGATAATTTAATAATATGATTAATTTATTGATGTAGAGTTAAAATCCTATTATATAATCAATAAAATTACTATTTTACATTTAATTAATTTTTCATTTATTCCATCATATTTGGTTTTTATATTTGAACACTTCCCTCATTTATTTTTCTATGGTTCCTCATCATCTATATAAATTTGAGCAGAATTATTTTTATGAGTATTTAATGAAAATTTTCCATTTTAATTAAAATTATAACACTTTTTGGTAGATTAAAATTACCCATAGACTTTCTCTTCTTGATTTGTTTATAAAATATCATTGATTATATTATACTATTCATATTCATCATCTTTATCATATTTACTTGATGCAGACATTTCAACATCAATGTTTTTTAGTTTATCATGTCCATAGAATCCATCTCTACTTTGAGAATATTCCAAAAGGTATGGATATTTATTATTTAATATGAATGTAGTATTTTATTTAATTCATCGAGGGAAATATATTCTATATCATCCAAATATGATTCATTATGATCAAGAATTTTAGGAAATTTTATCATTAGTTTTTTAAATGTTGTTAAATCATGCTTCATTTATCCAAAACAACAAATATTAATGAAAACTTCATTTAATATTTTGAATTATTCATCAACTTTATATTCTTCACCCATGCTGATTTCTACAAAATTTCTCTTATAAAATTAAAATTTGGCCTCCCAAGCATTCCTAATACCTTCATAACTATTATTAAATTTGTATGGTATTTTTGTTTCCCATAAACGTTGTATAACATTTTCACTATGAGAGGAAGAAAAATAGAATATTTGTATCTTTCATCAAATTATATATTACTTTTATTGATAAAATTCATAAGATACTCTGCAGTTATATGTGATAATCCTATAGTAATTGTATCTTTAAATTCATGGAAAAGAGGAATAATATATAGAAATATGATATTCCTACAATAATGATAGTTATTTTCATTGAATGTTGAAATACCTATAATATTTTTAGAATTTATATTATATGTATTTAGCACTATGTGAATCCTAATATAGTCATCCTTGACCTAATACCAATTTTAGTACCCATGGATATGTTACACCATTTAGAGGGGTGTTGAATTAGTGCTGGTTTTCAAAATATCTCTTTCTTTTGAAATTAACTTCTATTTACCTATTAGGATCTTTTATAGTCTTTTGATTAAATGACCACTAACAAATAATGTAAAATAAATAAGTATAGAGACCAACAATATTTACACTAGTCAGTCTCAAAATGGTCATATTCCTTACTAGGATTTTGTAGACTCCCCTATATAAGATTATCCACTATAGTCACCATAGGTTATGACTTATAACTCTTCAACACCATAGAATCCCACTATCCATACCTGACTCCCATAGTAGAAATACATTCACACTAACTAAAAAAGTATGAACACTAAAAACACATGAATGAAATATTCTAAATATTTTCCACTGAAGCAATTGTTGATGAACTTCATTATTTCATAACATAAATATAATTTTATTAGATAAAAATATCAATCAAAATTCCATAAAAAAATAAATATGATATTTTCCACTATCTTATTTCCTACTATCATCTAAGCATATCAAAATCCAAAATGTTTTTACACTTTATTCCAAAATCATGAAATATTTCACTCCCTCATTCAAAGCACATGATCTTTCAACTATTATGAAATCAGATGATTACCAAAAGTCTCAAGAACCATTTTAATATTCCCCTCACTTTTTTCATCCAATGTATTGAGTTTTTAGTAGACATGGTGCCTATATTTTATGTAATGCATGAGTTTCATGAAAGGATTTTCAATATATCAATTTGTGCGACCATGAATGGTTCATGTGAACTGTGTTCATTTAATCACAATATTCTTGTGAAATCCTAGAAAATATTATGAGTGATAATCAGATATTTCATGAATAGATCCTGAAATTTACACTATTATTTTCAAAATGCCATTACTAGATCTCATGAATATTTTTTCATTTCTTTTGTGTGACTCAAGTTTATCTGTGGATTGCTTTATATGAATGAAAGGTATTGTCTGTGAGATGTAATTTCAATGATTGAATCTTGTGAACATATTAATACTTCACAAGAAATATATGGCCCAAGGGTTCCTTCATAATACCTTCACATGCTATGTTTTTTTGTATGTAATTTCCTTTATGCGATAAAATCACATGGTCTTCTCCCGCTTCATGATAATTAATCAGGAAAGCCTATATTTTCATGAGATCCCAATGATATTCAGAACATGATCTCTTGGTTTTGCGTCGGTATATATAGGTGAGTTGACAACACATATTCTTAAATTTGAAGGCATTCCAACTACTCTATTATACACCCATTTATCATGGGATCTCTTTAATGATAAAACTATCATATTATTTGAGAATCATGCCTTACTAGAATGAACATTCCATTTACATGATTGCTTTATATTAACACTATGTTGATCATGCAGTGTCCTTGTGTTTTTTGTTTTTTTATAAAGTAGATTGTCATTCGAAAGTAACATGACTAATAGATAAAAATTCACAAAAAATCTAAAAATATAGTGGTTTTTCATGATTGTTGATATTACTTTTCAAAAAATGATCTTTTTCTTCCTACCATCTCATGATCCATGATCATCACATGAAAAAATCATGAGATGATCACATGTTCTTTTGGAAGCTTCTTGTGTTGGCCTTTGTTCATTAATTTATTCCATGGTTATGTTTCATGCCTTTATTGATATATTATTCCTGATCTAAATCCATCACTTTCATACCTTTAAATCTCATGGTTTGTGGATATATTCATTCATGTTAGAAGAAGCCTCATTAAGAGGTTGGAGACACTGGGGAAATTGAATATATGTCGTCTGGGAAATTTTATGGTGGAGACCTCCTAGATCTGAAGGTTCTTATTTTTATACCATTTTAATAAACTAGTTAATATTATATATGGGAGAGAATGCCAAATAATGTATTTGATGTGGATTATCTAGGATTTAGAATCCTATTGGTTAATGCTGATTGTTCGAGCTGACCATGGGGTTCAACAGTTGTAACATACGCACACACCTCTGGGCTTTAACGATGTGTGCTTCTAGCTGACATATGGCATGCTATTAAGTGTATGCTCTAATTTAACCTTACACAATGGAATAAACTTCATTTAGGTCTTATATATTTCCCCCTCGTGGATTTGAACACATTCCACTATGTGTGGCCTCCTATGGAAGGATCTTCCATAGGGGTTTTCCCTTGAGTCCCCCAATATGTAGATGAGGGTTATCCTTGGGGGATTCCCATGGGTTGTAGATCTTATTAAATGAGTAAAACTAATATATTCCGTTGTATAAAAATTATATTCAACAAATTTGATAAATATTCTTTGAATCCAACAATTAATAAATGCAAGCCCTTAAAATAAATTATTAAAATATTCTAAAAAATTAATATTTGCAATAGCCATACAATTATTATCATCAAAACATTTATTTATTAAAGTTAGTAATTCCATGGTCTCCATATATTATAATTTATTCATTCAATAGTATTTTTATTTCATGTTTTTCATTGGACACCCTTATGCATTTAGATATTGTAGTGTCCTTTACTTCATTCTTAAATTTTTGTAATAATGTGAAATGTTAAAACAACAATTTTACATAGATTAGGAAGGAGGAATAGTTCAACAATAATCATATGTATAAAATATATAATTTTCTATGCATGAAACATAAAATTCCATTACAGGAATCTCTAACACTTTTCTAAGAATCAATGAATCTTCAACTAAAACATATTGAAATACTGATAAAAATTGAATCCTAAGATCAATGAAATTTAATCATTCAAGGGGTATATTTGGGTTAAAAATTATAGACACATACTATTAAATTTTAATTTATTATAGAGCCACTAAATTGTTTATTGAGACTCATTTCAATGTATTCTGTACACTTTTTCTAAATACCAATAAAAACATATGTGGTTTTCCAAGATTTAATGAAACATTAATACTAAAATCACATAGAAATGTAGAAATATAAATGTGATGTCAGGACCCGCCCTCGGGGTCCGTGCCGTGACTACCCCAAGCCCGCCTTCCATAGGCCAGGGGCTGGCGACTAGCACCAAAGCGTAAATCCCGGTAAAAAGGGAAGGCATTGCCTTTGAAAAGTAAACACACACCACAGAGTAAACAAGCGGAAGTAAAAACTAAACAAGCAGAGTACGACTGAAAGTGCGGAAAAGTAAATGGGCCAGAATACAAACCCAAACTGAAAGTAAAGTACAACTCAAAAAGGGAAAAACAGCAACTGAAAAGTAAAAGCTGCTACTCCGAGCTGTCCACTGGAAATCCCACCTGAAGGGTGGGTACAGATAGCTCCTCTGCTCCACGGGTCCCGCCGTCTGCTCCGTGCACGTCCCGCCCAGTGGTCCACCTCCGGGTACCGTCCCGCTGTGCAAGCCTCAGCTAAGGTCAACGCTGTCCGTCGTCTGCAACCAACACAACGTAGTGCGGGCGAAGCCCGTGCAGGGGTGAGTATAAGCTACTCAGTAGGGACCCCGAGACCCCTGATGGTCTCTCAAATCCACAAAGGATAAACCACGAAGAAAAGTACAAATACGAAGTAACAACTGACACAGCTTATGTATATGCCCATACATATACCTAAGTCATCAATAAAAATACACTCCAACCTCCGAGCCCAAGTACAACTCAGTCCACGCAGGAAAGTATACGTATTCCACATAGGAAAGCAAAATATAATCCACACAGGATTGCACAACACAATCCACACAGGAAAACAACAGGATTCAGCTCACACAGGTATACTTCTTCAAGGACGATAAAGATGATCACTGATCCATCTAAGTCGTCGGACCCACGAAGGATCGATAGGTAACTAACCCCCGCAGAAGACCCACACAGGATCGGGCTCACACAGAACCTGTAGGCGCTGGCTCACACAGAACCGCTGAGCGCAAGGACCCACACAGGATCGGTCTCACACAGAACCTGTAGCACCGATCCACGTAGGATCGCTGAGTGCTGTAGTCGTCGTCGTCGAATCCACAGAGGATCTCTGTACTGTCGTCGTCCAATCAACACAGGATCTTTGTACTGTCGTCGTCAAATCCACACAGGATCTCTGTACTGTCGTCGTCAAATCCACACAGGATCTTTGTACTCTCGTCGTCCAATCCACACAGGATCTCTGTACTGTCGTCGTCAAATCCACACAGGATCTATGTACTGTCGTCGTCAAATCCACACAGGATCACTGTACTATCGTCGTCCAATCCACACAGGATCTCTGTACTGTCGTCGTCAAATCCACACAGGATCTCTGTACTGTCGTCGTCGCAGTCACAGTAGCAGTCGTAGCAGTAGAACAGTCGCAGCCAGCACTAGGGTTCCCGCACACAGCAAGCTCGTACGGAGGATCCGCTCCACGAGCCGAGAGGCTGATACATCAACTGTCACGAAGACCGAAGTTGATGTATCCAAAAGTTCCGTATCGTCAACAGGAACTCAACGCAACAGACGGCGCGTCGATCGGACGCCCGGTCTGAGAGTTATAGGCATTTTCGTCTCCGGGGCCCGGTTGGTTTTTAAGGCAAAACCAACCCGACCGTACTCCACCTGCGTCCAAACCTCGGGCGGAGTATGCCAAAAGATCCGTCTCACTAAGAGGAACACTACGCGACTGACGGCACGTCAATCGGACGTCCGTAGCTCAAGATATGAGCGTTTCCGCTCCGAAGGCCCGGTTGGTTTCGTGAACGAACCAACCCGGCCGAACTCAAAGTAAACCGAAACCTTGAGTGCGATATACCGAAACGACCGTTTCGATCCAAGGATCGCGTTGCCGCAGACGGTTCGTCATTCGGAGGTCCGAGGCTCAAGTTATGAGCCAAAAACCGAATCTGGTTCGAAACGGGGGGGTCCGGGTCCGGGCCGACCCGGCCCGACCCCCCCCCCCCCCCGGGGGCGGCGCGGCGGCGGCGCGGCGGCCGGCGGCGGCGGCGACGGCGGCGCGGCGGTGGCGGCGTGGCGGCGGGCCGCGTGGCGGCGGCGGCGGCGGGCCGCGTGGCGGCGGCGGCGGCGTGCCGCGTGGCGGCGGCGGCGGGCCGCGTGGCGGCGGCGGCGGGCCGCGTGGCGGCGGTGGGCCGCGGCGCTCGCGGGAGGCACGCGGGGGCTAAGCCCCGCGTTTTTGTCAAGTGGCATGGCCTTGTGCCGTGCCTTGCAAAAGAAACGGCCCCCCACAAATGGGGGCCGGCTGGACGAACCGGGGGGGCTTTGCCCCCCCTCCTTTAAATGAACCGCCCCCCTCATTAAGAGGGGGGGGTTTGGAGAACCGGCCGGGGGTTTAATCCCCCGGTTTTATGACATCCGGCCGGCCCGCTGGCCGGCCGGTTTTTACCAACGGGACCGGAAATTCCGGTCCCGCCCTCGACTTCCGACGCCGGCGGCCCGACCGCCGGTCTTTCCTTCCGCCGCGGCCCGGAACCGGCCGCGGTCTCCTCGTCCCGCCGCGGCCCGGAACCGGCCGCGGTCTTCTCGTCCGGCACGGTGCGACGGCACCGCGCCCCTTTCGCCGTGCCATGAATCCTTCCAACGCGGCGCGACGGCGTCGCGTTCTTGAAGACTCTTCTCGGCGAAGCGCGACGGCGTTGCGTAAAATAAAAGAACGATCGTCCGCGTGGTGCGACGGCACCACGCTACTTGTTTCCACCAGCATAAACAAACATGAACGATGGAGGGGGGATTCGGCCGTGTTCGTGCGGTCCGGCCCCCCCTCACGTTAAATAAATAAAAACGAAACTTAAATAAATAAGCCACACGTTATACTTATCATTCATGATCAAGAAAAGGAGTAAGGAAACAAAAATGAAAACAAAAACCCCTACCTCGGGTTTTAGATTCAAAGGTTCGGCTACGCTCCGTGGAAGACGGCGTCGCGGAGGTCGGTTGTCGCGGTCGTCGTTCGTCAAATCCGTTGACGAAGAGTTAAGCCCGAAAAGACACGTTGTTGGCGGAACTTCGTTTGCCGACGAAGAAGGCCCGAGGAGGATGCAGCGTTCCCTCTTGTTGACACCGAGGACGAAGAAGAGAGGCGTCGTTCTTCGTCGGAGTTTGAGCGTTCTTCGTCAAGATGAACGTTCTTCGTCAAGACGAAGAAGATGGAGGAGGAGCTCTCAAAAGCTCTCAAGGGAATAAACAACAACCCATAAACAAATAAGATTGCATCTTATTTTATTAACACATAACTCAAAAGAATTTCAAATGTTTGAAATTCAAAAGAGTTTAACTCCCCAAAATTAAATTAAGTAACTTAAGTCATTAAAGAGGGGGGTTAAGTATGTTGAGAGAATTTGAAAAGAAAAGGGGGTTCGTGTGGGCCCCACCACACTTAATCCTCCCAAGGGAGGTTAAGTGGGTGTGGGTCCCACTTCCAACCTCCTTTGGTAGGTTTTTAATAAGATAAATAAAATTGTTCTACACAACTTTATTTAACTCAAACTAAAAACCCCTAAAACTAACTTTAAACCCGCAACAAACGCAACTCCCGAAAAGGTCTATTTAAGCGAATATCGGTGCTGCGAGTTCATCGGTGCCCTCGGATTTCAATTCCGAGCACCGGATCAAAAGTTAGGAAATCCCGCTCGTTCGTTCACTGAACGTACCCGAGCCAAACTTCGGAAAATAATTCCGGGCACTCCGGGCCTCGGAATCAGGTGCCGTCTGAAACCACACTCTTGTAAAATTCTAAAGAAAATTAAGAAAAAATTTCCCTTGAATTTTACGGGTCTTTACATTACTCCCACCTCAGGGCTTTACGTCCCCGTAAAGATACAACAAAAACTAGGGAAACAAAAGAGGGTACTGAGCACGCATCTGAGCCTGCCGCTCCCATGTGCTCTCCTGGAGATTCCCGTGCTGCCATCTGATGCGCACAAGAGGAATCGATCGCCCACGCAGGACCCGCTCCTGGATGACATGGACCTCCTCTGACGTGGCCCGGACCATCTCCGGTCCCACCAGAGCTGCAAGATTTCTCTTTTGCCGAAAAGAGAAATCTGGTCTCATCCCCTGGATGAACCACATTCTTTGCCTAAAACAGTCAATCCTAACATGGATGATATTAATCCATACTAAGGATGACGTCGTAAGGCCTCGACGCTACTACTAAGAGATTCAACCGTTACTCTCGCCTCCAAGGGTTGAGTCACACTGTCGGCATCAGTGTGTGGTAACTGGGTCTCCTCCAGTAGATGTCTCACAAGTGAGGGTCAAGTCAACAGCCAAAACTGGAACCTCTTAGTAACATTACGATAGAGGACAGGAACGAAAACATCACAAGGTATGCGTCTTTTATTATTGCATCTCGTAATACAAGACGCTACACAAAAGCAACAAGGAACCAGAAGTACAAAGGATGTATCCACTAGTTCTGCTCCTGACCATCGGCTCTCAGGGCTCCATGATCGAAGGCCTCGGCTGCCTGAAGCTGAGCTCTCCCCTGCGGTCGGGGTGGACCTCCTGGTGGTGGTGGTGGTAGAGCCTCAAAGCGTCGGTCACCACCAGCTGCTCGTCCAGCTCCTCTGCCTCGTCCGCCTCCTCTCTGCGGACCGCCACGGTCGAACCTCTGCCTCTGCCTAGGTGGTTCCTCAACCGTCTGCTGCTCCTCCGCATGGCGGGTCGGGCAGTCACGAGCCATGTGGCCTCGCCCGCCGCATGCATAGCACTGTCTTCCACTCGAAAGACTGGCTCCGCGTTGTGTGCCCTGCACTGCTGAGCCAGTGCCCTGAGGTCTGGTCTGTCTGGACCCCTGAGTCATTCGCCGACTGCCAGCTGCAGATGACTCTGCCATGTGTCGTCCTGCGGTGGGTCTCTGTGCTGGTGTAGACTCAGCAAGGAAGCTCTCGATCAGAAGGGCCCGCTCCAGTACTCCTGTCTGAGTCGGTATGCTGAGGGAGATCAGTGATGCCCTGATCTCGTGTCTCAAACCCTGCTCGAAGGTCCGGGCCCGGAAGAATGGGTCCCGTACCATGTCGGTCGAGTAGCGCGAGAGATCGGTAAATCTCGCCGAGTACTGAGCGACCGTCATGCTGCCCTGCCGCAGCTGTAGAAGCTCCTGGATACGCACCGCACGAAGGGTGGCTGGGACGAACTCCGAGCGGAAGATGCTCTCAAAGTCCGTCCAAGGAAGAGATGCCTCATCGTGCACCTGGAGCATCAAGCTCCACCATCGTCCTGCTGCTGCGTGTAGTAGGCTCGCAGCGAGGATCACCATGAGGTCTGCTGGTGTCCTCACTAGCCTAAACACTCGAACCACTGCCTCCAGCCAGTCCTCTGCTGCCTGGGGATCCGTCTCCCCGCGAAACCTGGGCGGTCGCTGGCGCTGAAACTCATGCAGTGCGCTGAGGCGACGTGCATCGTCAGCGGCTGCTGCTGGAAGCATCGGGGGATCGGCGGGTAAAGCTACTGCCGGTGCCACTGCTGACAAAGGGCCCTGCACCGAAGCCTCGTCGCTCGGTGGGCTGTCGTCTCGCTCGACTCTCGGAACCCTAGCTGGCTTCCGTCGTGGGGCCATCTTGAAAAGGAAACAGGTGCGCCACGGTTAGAACAGTATACCTGGTGAGCTGGCACAAGTAATCACAAGGAAAACTTGAGACTTTCATAAAGCAGATCAGTATACCCGGTGATCTGACACAAGTAATCACAAAGAAAACTTTGAAACACACACGCAATCAATGTTTTCGTGCATTAAGTCGGAAATCAGAAGTCAGGGTCCTGGTGTACGGATACGTCGGCCGCCACACCAACACTGGACTCCCTGGACTGATAACCACACTCAATACGCTAAACATTATTGCTTCACATAGAAAAGATCAGAGTTCGCGGTAGAACCGAACTCCTCTGATACCAATTTGTCAGGACCCGCCCTCGGGGTCCGTGCCGTGACTACCCCAAGCCCGCCTTCCATAGGCCAGGGGCTGGCGACTAGCACCAAGGCGTAAATCCCGGTAAAAAGGGAAGGCATTGCCTTTGAAAAGTAAACACACACCACAGAGTAAACAAGCGGAAGTAAACACTAAACAAGCAGAGTACGACTGAAAGTGCGGAAAAGTAAATGGGCCAGAATACAAACCCAAACTGAAAGTAAAGTACAACTCAAAAAGGGAAAAACAGCAACTGAAAAGTAAAAGCTGCTACTCCGAGCTGTCCACTGGAAATCCCACCTGAAGGGTGGGTACAGATAGCTCCTCTGCTCCACGGGTCCCGCCGTCTGCTCCGTGCACGTCCCGCCCAGTGGTCCACCTCCGGGTACCGTCCCGCTGTGCAAGCCTCAGCTAAGGTCAACGCTGTCCGTCGTCTGCAACCAACACAACGTAGTGCGGGCGAAGCCCGTGCAGGGGTGAGTATAAGCTACTCAGTAGGGACCCCGAGACCCCTGATGGTCTCTCAAATCCACAAAGGATAAACCACGAAGAAAAGTACAAACACGAAGTAACAACTGACACAGCTTAGGTATATGCCCATACATATACCTAAGTCATCAATTAAAATACACTCCAACCTCCGAGCCCAAGTACAACTCAGTCCACGCAGGAAAGTATACGAATTCCACATAGGAAACCAAAATATAATCCACACAGGATTTCACAACACAATCCACACAGGAAAACAACAGGATTCAGCTCACACAGGTATACTTTTTCAAGGACGATAAAGATGATCACTGATCCATCTAAGTCGTCGGACCCACGAAGGATCGATAGGTAACTAACCCCCGCAGAAGACCCACACAGGATCGGGCTCACACAGAACCTGTAGCACTGATCCACGTAGGATCGCTGAGTGCTGTAGTCGTCGTCGTCGAATCCACACAGGATCTCTGTACTGTCGTCGTCCAATCCACACAGGATCTCTGTACTGTCGTCGTCAAATCCACACAGGATCTCTGTACTGTCGTCGTCAAATCCACACAGGATCTCTGTACTCTCGTCGTCCAATCCACACAGGATCTCTGTACTGTCGTCGTCAAATCCACACAGGATCTCTGTACTGTCGTCGTCAAATCCACACAGGATCTATGTACTTTCGTCGTCCAATCCACACAGGATCTCTGTACTGTCGTCGTCAAATCCACACAGGATCTCTGTACTGTCGTCGTCGCAGTCACAGTAGCAGTCGTAGCAGTAGAACAGTCACAGCCAGCACTAGGGTTCCCGCACACAGCAAGCTCGTACGGAGGATCCGCTCCACGAGCCGAGAGGCTGATACATCAACTGTCACGAAGACCGAAGTTGATGTATCCAAAAGTTCCGTATCGTCAACAGGAACTCAACGCAACAGACGGCGCGTCGATCGGACGCCCGGTCTGAGAGTTATAGGCATTTTCGTCTCCGGGGCCCGGTTGGTTTTTAAGGCAAAACCAACCCGACCGTACTCCACCTACTTCCAAACCTCGGGCGGAGTATGCCAAAAGATCCGTCTCACTAAGAGGAACACTACGCGACTGACGGCACGTCAATCGGACGTCCGTAGCTCAAGATATGAGCGTTTCCGCTCCGAAGGCCCGATTGGTTTCGTGAACGAACCAACCCGGCTGAACTCAAAGTAAACCGAAACCTTGAGTGCGATATACCGAAACGACCGTTTCGATCCAAGGATCGCGTTGCCGCAGACGGTTCGTCATTCGGAGGTCCGAGGCTCAAGTTATGAGCCAAAAACCGAATCTGGTTCGAAACGGGGGGGTCCGGGTCCGGGCCGACCCGGCCCGACCCCCCCCCCCCCCCCCGGGGGCGGCGCGGCGGCGGCGACGGCGGCGCGGCGGTGGCGGCGCGGCGGCGGGCCGCGTGGCGGCGGCGGCGGCGGGCCGCGTGGCGGCGGCGGCGGGCCGCGTGGCGGCGGTGGGCCGCGGCGCTCGCGGGAGGCACGCGGGGGCTAAGCCCCGCGTTTTTGTCAAGTGGCACGGCCTTGTGCCGTGCCTTGCAAAAGAAACGGCCCCCCACAAATGGGGGCTGGCTGGACGAACCGGGGGGGCTTTGCCCCCCCCTCCTTTAAACGAACCGCCCCCCTCATTAAGAGGGGGGGGTTTGGAGAACCGGCCGGGGGTTTAATCCCCCGGTTTTATGACATCCGGCCGGCCCGCTGGCCGGCCGGTTTTTACCAACGGGACCGGAAATTCCGGTCCCGCCCTCGACTTCCGACGCCGGCGGCCCGGCCGCCGGTCTTTCCTTCCGCCGCGGCCCGGAACCGGCCGCGGTCTCCTCGTCCCGCCGCGGCCCGGAACCGGCCGCGGTCTTCTCGTCCGGCACGGTGCGACGGCACCGCGCCCCTTTCGCCGTGCCATGAATCCTTCCAACGCGGCGCGACGGCGTCGCGTTCTTGAAGACTCTTCTCGGCGAAGCGCGACGGCGTTGCGTAAAATAAAAGAACGATCGTCCGTGTGGTGCGACGGCACCACGCTACTTGTTTCCACCAGCATAAACAAACATGAACGATGGAGGGGGGATTCGGCCGTGTTCGTGCGGTCCGGCCCCCCCTCACGTTAAAGAAATAAAAACGAAACTTAAATAAATAAGCCACACGTTATACTTATCATTCATGATCAAGAAAAGGAGTAAGGAAACCAAAATGAAAACAAAAACCCCTACCTCGGGTTTTAGATTCAAAGGTTCGGCTACGCTCCGCGGAAGATGGCGTCGCGGAGGTCGGTTGTCGCGGTCGTCGTTCGTCAAATCCGTTGACGAAGAGTTAAGCCCGAAAAGACACGTTGTTGGCGGAACTTCGTTTGCCGACGAAGAAGGCCCGAGGAGGATGCGGCGTTCCCTCTTGTTGACACCGAGGACGAAGAAGAGAGGCGTCGTTCTTCGTCGGAGTTTGAGCGTTCTTCGTCAAGATGAACGTTCTTCGTCAAGACGAAGAAGATGGAGGAGGAGCTCTCAAAAGCTCTCAAGGGAATAAACAACAACCCATAAACAAATAAGATTGCATCTTATTTTATTAACACATTACTCAAAAGAATTTCAAATGTTTGAAATTCAAAAGAGTTTAACTCCCCAAAATTAAATTAAGTAACTTAAGTCATTAAAGAGGGGGGTTAAGTATGTTGAGAGAATTTGAAAAGAAAAGGGGGTTCGTGTGGGCCCCACCACACTTAATCCTCCCAAGGGAGGTTAAGTGGGTGTGGGTCCCACTTCCAACCTCCTTTGGTAGGTTTTTAATAAGTTAAATAAAATTGTTCTACACAACTTTATTTAACTCAAACTAAAAAACCCTAAAACTAACTTTCAACCCGCAACAAACGCAACTCCCGAAAAGGTCTCTTTAAGCGAATATCGGTGCTGCGAGTTCATCGGTGCCCTCGGATTTCAATTCCGAGCACCGGATCAAAAGTTAGGAAATCCCGCTCGTTCGTTCACTGAACGTACCCGAGCCAAACTTCGGAAAATAATTCCGGGCACTCCGGGCCTCGGAATCAGGTGCCGTCTGAAACCACGCTCTTGTAAAATTCTAAAGAAAATTAAGAAAAAATTTCCCTTGAATTTTACGGGTCTTTACATGTGAGAGAACCTAGAATATGAGTATAGAATATTAGGATGATGTTCATGAAGAGGAAAGTAAAAGGGGGAGTGATTTGGTTTTCTTTGTATTTTGATAGAAACATATTACTATGGAGGTGGAAGAATGTAGTGGTTGACAAAAAATGTGAATGTATCACATCCTCTTAATGCTCGCATCAGTGACCCTACTACTATGGGGGGGAGGGGGTTCTCAATTTATCTAACCCAATTCCATTCATAAAAACAAAAATAAAAAAAATAAAATTTATAAATATAATAATATTACTATTACTTGGATAAATATAGGAACAAAAATAAATAATAATCAATATTAGGTATTGATGGGTACAAATTAAAATTGTTATAGACACATACCCAAGAGTTTACATTGTGTTAAGTCACAAAATTTATCAAAAGATTAACCAAAACCCTGTGAATATATAATAAAAATACTAAATTCATTTTAAACAAGTTTAAAATTAGATTATGTTTACTAAGACTAATGACTCTTCCATATTTGGATTAATAAGAGATTTATTTATTATATACTAAATTTTGATAGTGATTGTTTTCTTCCAGACAATCCTCCACCCATGAGGTCAACTTATTTATTTACAATATAATATTCTTTTTCTTAATTTCATCTTAGTATCATATTCATCATTAAATCATTTGTTATATTTTTAGATTTTGAATACACACCCATAAATATTCCTTTTAAATATATAAAACTAGGTATTATGCCTTTATTGGGATGATATATTGTTTCCTCAAACATTAATAGGAATTCATTACATATCTTATATTCCACTACCAGTTTCCCATACATTGATTCCATTATCAACTCCTATAAAAATCATGAGATACCAATAGATAAACACCACTTTTAATTTCAAAAAACGATCATGTAATATTTTTCTTAGAAACCCTTACATCATTACGCCAGGTTTATTATCTAATTAATGATCAGAACTAAGAATAAAACCACAATATATCATATTCAAATCCCTATAATTATATTAATTATAAATTAGGTATTTATTAAGGGTTATAGACAATCAAAATAATGTAGACACCCAATTTACATTTATGTTTGAATAAATATCACCCCTTCTAGGGTAGGCTCACATCATAATAAATCCCGTAGAACATTTTTAATACCTCATTGAAAGCCTGTGTTTTAAATATTGTCCCATAATTTACTTGTTTATTGACATGATGTGACTCACTAGGGCCCCACCTAGAAAGGTGGTAAGCCATTTGTTCCACACTAACCCCACCACTATAATTCCTAGAATTGGAGACTAACACCAAGAAGGTATGATTCACAAATAAATCGTTATCCTATATTAACTTGTTACAAAAGTGGATCTCCAAAATATAATATAAAACCAAAAAAATAGTACAAATACAAATATCAAAAACTAAACTATACAAACATAAATATATTAAAATAAATATATCTAGTAAATTTCTATAAGGATAAAACCTAATAAATAAAAATAAAATTAATAATTTCATTAAAAACAACTTTCTTTTGATAGGGGAAAATAACTATTCTCCACTAAAAATCCTTAAAATAAAACATCAACAACAAAAAATATATCTGTAAAACACTAGACAATAAAATGCACCAATAAAACATGTTCTTCTACCCATATATCTAATATTTTAACTATTAATTTATAAAAGATCTGAATAGATGAAACATATGTGGGAATAATGCATGTACAAGGATGAAAATGAACATATGAAGTGTCACACCTTAATGAAATATGTCAAATATAAAATATTTATTCATCTCAAACTCACAACCAATGAAAATATGTAGTTTCACCATGGTTATAGATATTCATAAATGTCATGAAAAACATGAAAAAATGAGAAACATAAACCTTATCATTCCAAGTAAACCAATGATCACATCTCTTAACTAACTAGTGATACTTATATCCACATATCTTTTAATAATTTTCTAAAATCCACATTATAGTTTAGTGGTAACTACGCACTTCATAATTAAAATAAATAAAAATTCCAAACATAAAATAAAAGAGACCCTAGACAAAAGATATAAATAAAAATACAACACTCAATAAATAGGAAGCAACCTGAGAGCACAATTATTCCATCATTAACAGCATTAATCCACATTTATCATCATGTTATTTCCACCCACACCCTTGATTTCATGCATAATAACATCTTTGAATTATAATTTTAAAATTTAAAATCACAAAAAAACAACTTCATAATGCCTTATTTGAAGATCCACCTTGTGCCACACACCAGGCCCTAAACCATACATGACAACCTCCCCATGAACATTGACAACCACCCACCCAAAATCCATTCCACCTATGAAAAACACCAGATTATCTATGAATAAATAAGGATCTTCAAAACTATATAGTACTGTGTAGGGTACAAAAAATACATTGTTAGATTAGAACCTCTCACATACTAGTCAAAACCCACAATAAAATCTCAACACTTCTAGTTGATTGAAATCAAAGAAAACATGTCACATCAATAACCACCATGCAAAGAGTCAAACCTTCATTTATCACCAACATGTTGACCAAAGTGATGTCTTTAGAGATATTATATGAAGTTTGTGCTTGATATAAGGGGGATATGTGAGTCCAATATAGGAATCCATAAATAGAGAATTATAGTAGAGAATGTCCAAAGGGGAAATCCACCCCATACGATCTTTCTTAAACCATGAAATACATGAAGATCACATCTCAAAGCGTCATGTAGACTATTGTACCATAACAAATGGTATAGATGCAATGGAAGCTAATTCTAGAGTAGTCCTTGACATTTTCGAGTGCAAAATGTCCTCCTATAGAACATCACCCCTCATTCACCACAGGGAGAACCAACATTGAAAACCCAAAAAAATGTTCAAAACCGCAAAAAAAATCAATTTAAAAATTAGATGTACACTCCCCCGTAATCTTCCCATACCGACTAAGGAACCATAGTTTTGCATGAAAATGGGTTATACCATGATGGGAATGCCTAAAAGATCATGGGAGGAGGGGGGAATGGTCTTCTAACATAAGAGAACCTGATGTGGAGGAACACCTGGAGAAATGGATGGGAATGCCACCAGCTAAAAAGGGGAAGAGACAATGAGACCAAAAAAGATGATGGAAAACTATCAGTGATAGAAGAGTAACCCTATATAAGGGTGTGGAAGACATGAGTGCACAAAAAAACTAGGGGATTGTACATCAATAAAAAACCCCATAACTAGTTATACTGATAAAAGTCTTATAAACCCATATATAGGTAGATCGACTATATGTAATACCTAAAAAATAATATACAGTGGTTTACATGTCATATGAACCATATCATTAATATAATTCATTGTTTAAATTACCTATATATCCTAACTATCATGTTATTATTGAAGCCAAAATCTAGATAAGGGACACTTCAGGTGGGTAAAATAGCACCCGATGAATCCAGAACGCAAAATAAGAAATCGTGGGGCCTCGGAAGGTGGGTGCAAACAAGATTCAGAAGGCGTGCACAAGAGGAGTTCCAGTGCACAAGTCGTTGCACGCCAGCCTTCCCTTCCATTCCCAAACTCCCGCCCTCTGTGTCAGGCGACTCCAGCCTCGTTTCTACAACTAAGACGACGTCGAATAGGGGTTTGCGGGCTAGCCTTCCCGTCTGCGTCCAATATCCCCCCTTCTGTGCCAGGCCGCTCCAGCCTCGTTTCCACGCCCAAGGCGTCGTCGAACAGCGGTTTGCGCACCCGACCATGTTTGCACGGCCGACTGCATTATAGCACACAAGGTGACGTCGAATGTCCGTTTGCGTGATCCAGCCCCATTTCTGCACCCAAGGCATCATCAAATGGGGGTTTTTGCACCTGACCTTGTTTCTGCATCCTATGCGACACTGAATGTCTGTTTTCACTACCGACCCTGTTTCTGCGCCCAAGGCGACGTCGAACAGGGTTTTCGCGTCGTGCTCTTACGGACCATTTTGAGGGCTCTAACTATAAAATGAACTGTATCACCACTCTTAGGGGATGATGACCAAATACAAAGCGATGTCATGCTCCCCAAAAACCACATCGTCCGTGACTGCTTGAAAAACACCTTGGCCTTCAGGTATGGGTTTTTTTGTGATAGGTTCCATGGAGGCACCTTAAATTGAGCCCTCTGATCCTTGTAAAATTTGGTTTTCCCTATGTTGTTTGCATGCAAGGTGTCCCCCCTTGCACGCAAGTCCCCGATCTATCAGGAGCTCTTGTGAACAGTCTGTAACACCCCAACCCTAGCTACCTAGAGTCGGTGCATTACTTTGTAACATTGGCATGATCATAAAAGATCAAGTCTCAAAAGTCCGATTAGTTTAGTAGCCTTGGAAACAATAGATACACTGATAAATGTTACATTACATCATAAAGTGAAAAACTACAATAACAAAGTCTCCATAGTCCAAACTCATATCCTCTTCTAACTATCCCTGCAGGTCATTCATAAAATACTTCTTCAAATCATGGAAAATATTAAAACATTGAAAGGGGTGAGCTCAGATTCTCAGTAAGGATAACAATATAGCGGAAGCTTTCATAAATAAACATTAACATTTAAGGCAGTGTAAAACTAAAACAAAATCCTTTTTAAACTTGAACTTCAGCATAATATGGAAAAAATAAAATTAAATAATGCCATTTACTTACTCACATGGATATTATACTAGTCGAATAATCACATGCAATATCAATAACCACTGTCATAATGATGGAATGCATAATGCCAGACTATCATAACCACGTAGCCAAGGCCTCGTGCTAAGACCACAAATAAGATTTTTTCAAGGCCTCATGCCATGACACTAGTTTGTCTCATGAGACCTACCGATGCATCGAGGAGCTATAGCGGGCTCCACCCATCACTTATTAAGTCTAATGCATTCCTCATCTGAACAGGTTTAAACCTATCATAAACCATAACATAATTGTATCACATACAACATGCATAAAGGAAACATAAGATTTCCACACTTCAATCACAAGATATCAATACAACACATTGATATAATAAAAACTTTATAAAAACCATTTTCAATTCCAAAATAAAAGAAAACTAAAACATGGTATTTATTTTTCTTTTTTTAAAAAAAGTTATGTCTTATAGAGGAAGCCGAAACTCAAATAATAGTCACGGCGGAAGAGAAGTCATTGTCGCCGCATACGTACGACAAGAAAATCGTTCATTTTTGTCATTTAGTAAAACTCTTTGTATAAAAAGATTCCTTTTGAATAATCGTAAAAGTCAAAGGGGTTTATACACCGTATAAAAGAAATTTGTGTATAAAAAAATATGCCTCAATGAATGGAGATGGAGACGAAGTCCCTTACAAATATAATTTTTTTAAATAAACAAGATCTATTATGTGTATTCACTATATGTACACATAAATAAAGTATAAATACAAGATAGGATATAATAATATCATGACATAATTTTAAAATAGGAGATTGACCCAAAGGATAGAAATTGGGTTAAGAAGTTCCCTTACCTCGTGTCCAAATTAACTCGACCGTTCTTTGATCTCCTGAATAATAAGCTAGAGTTAATCTCTACCTTCTTAATAACCTTTTTCAAGTTCATTATTCATCTTATATCACTAATTACTATTTTATGAACATTTTGTAATTATTTAAGTTAATAACGGTCGTTTTGTCGATCTTTGGTACTTGAGTCAAAAATAAACTCCTTATAATTACAAGTTGTTCATGTGGTGATATATCCATTATATCCAGAATTATATGAATGATATTGATATCATATATCTCATATATAACCAGTATATACATGCATTTATAATATTCCATAACGTTTAGAGGTAAGAAATGAAATGCACCGTTCATGGAGACGGTAAGCCGTAAGTACGCATGAATGCTACTTTCATTTATATTTCATATTTAATGGAATGAACTATAATTATATAAAGGTATAATATAATTACAGTATAATATAATGTATAATACCATTTACTCCATCCTTTATACATCCCACATATGGAATTAACGATTCAAATCACTTTGAGGGGGCAATAGTCCACACTTCCTAAAATGAAATTATCGTGTTTATCCATAATGGAAATCAAAAATTATGCCACAAATGAGAAATACAAAAGCATAAGGAAAACATAAACATAATATATATATCATATATGAAAATATTGTCATCAAAATGGCCACCATTAGAGTTGTTATATGAGTGTTGAATAATCATCGTTTCGTGAGGCAGAAATTCGCCATCCACCGAAACAGTATATTCTTTAACCATTAGATGTAGGTGTGTGTATGTGTAGCTAGAATAATTACTATAACAACATCCTAGTATATTTAGGATACTTTATTTGTTACAAAAGAAATGAATTAAAAGAGTTTAGGTGGTTGGATAAGCAAAATAAAACAAAATAACATAAGAGAAGTCATTACCTTAAAATCGGGTAACTCTTTTGATTTGAGCCAAAGGCTTCCTTGGGAAGACTTATGCCCAAAGTGAGGCTTCTAAGAGTAAGGGAGGGAAGTTGGGAGAGTATTTGGGAAGAGGTTGGCTGAGCCAAAAGGCTTTGAAAGTGTGAGTAAGGTGGTAGTGGTGGGGGCCTTTTATAAGTGGAGAGGAGGGGCACTCTTGGAAAGTAATGAAATGTTACTTTATTATATAATGAGTTTCGGATTTTAAAGGTCCCACCCATAAATAATTCAAGGATAAGGTAATAAGGGTTCCAAATATACTCATCCAATAGGTTTTTGACAAGTGTAAGCCTTTGATTTTACATTATCTTTTCATTTAATTTAAATCATTAATTAATGAGGTAATCGCTGCATCATCATGGTGTCATAAATAATTTAATTTATTTAATGTCTAAAAATTATAAAAAAAAATATCATGATGTAGGAAATATTTTATCTTTCTAATGAATATTTATAGTCAAAAATATGACTTTTATAATCCCATTTAAAAATTGTTTTAGTAAAACAACTCTTGTTTGTGACATTTTTATTTTATCATTAAATAAAAAGTCATTTATGTCATTTTCCTACCAAAGTGGCTCCATGGGGTCCCCAAGCTGACCCATCGATTGTATTGGTCGTCCATGACACATACAATAGGTATAGGACAAGTGTAAAGTTATTTTCATATTTTTATAATATCATTTTTACCTTTAATTTCACTAATTACCTTTAATCGTGATTAATTAAACTTAAAAGTTACTATTCACCAAAAAAATTATTTTAATCCCATTGAACCGCATTTTACTTCCTAATTACAACCATGTATGTCGGATTTTTGAAAATCAAATTACATAAGTGGTAATGTTTCATTTAAACGAAAAATCATTTTTTAACTACCACTTTGTGGTTTCACTATTCATCAAAAATTGATGTTTTTTAGAACAATGCCAAAATTTCACCCTAAGCTATAATTGATATTCCGAATCCAAAAATGATGTATATTTTACAAAATTCCAAACATATAAGTTTCATTAATTAATTTTATAATTAATTCCCACTGTCACAACAAATAGCGTGTTTTTAAGAAACAATATATATTAAAAGATTGACAATTGTTTATGTCCAATTTCCAAGTAAAATTAATTCTAATGACCACCATTGGATAAAATGGTAAAAATATATTCTAATTATACTTTAAAACCACTAAATAGTATAATTTATCACTATAAATTATTTTGATTAAAAAATTTGTTATTAAGTATTTATCACTATTCATAAAAAATTGGATTTTCTCAGAAAAATTCCAAAAATTCAACAAAGGCTAATTTAGATATTCCGAATACAAAAATGAAGTCCATTTTGAAATATAAAATTTCAATAATTTTAAAAATTGGTTATTACTATTCATAACGGTTACTTTGATTAGTCGCGGTCTGTTAGAAGTCGAACTTGCGTACAATGCAAGCTATTGCATTATTGAAAGAGATGCGTATCGTGGAAGATCTGGGTGTTACATTCTCCCCTACTTCAATAAATTGAGTCCCTGTAATTTGAAAATGTTCTTTGAAAATAGAAGGTTGAAAATAGAAAATACCTCTGTAGAAAACCCACATCAGAAATAGGGTTAATAAAAATATAACTTTAAAAGATTGAAAGATAAGTACAAAGGTCACCCGAGGTATCCCATACTAGGATTCTATGAAAATAGGGATATGGAAGAAAAACAAACCATCAAGGTCTGATGGAGAGTCGTAGAAAACTAGATTAGGAGAAAGTTAACCATAAGAAAATCACAAACTTGTGATTGGTTAAACGGTCATTGAATCCCCAGTTGGAAAAGTTAACCGGCAACGTTTTTGTTTTATGTTACCTTTCATAAAGTTGAAGAATTTATTTACGATATTTAATAGGAATGTAAGGAAATATACATAATTTTCGTGTATACTTTCATTCTTTAATAAACTTTTACCACAAACCCATCTTTCACTCCAAATGGTAACAGAACTCAAAAATATTCTATTTATCTTAACTTTTTAAGGTTCTAAATATTACCACATACCATTTAGATTAGTAAAACTATTTTTTAATCACCAGGGACTTCCTATAGGCTAGTGGTAGGTAATAAAGGTATGTCTCACTATGGTTGTGGGTTCCATTCCTGCAGCTTTGTCTGATGCGACGGGTTTTGCCCCACCCTGTAGGATGTCCTTTTCCAAAAACTGTAGTATTATAATATTCAAAAAATAATTTTCAGAAATGTTTTAACGTTAAACAATACTATTCAATGTTCAACTTAATCCATCCCAACCTTTATAGTTATCCAAAATACCTCTGTCCATACTTTCTCTAAAAGGTCTCTTAATTCCAAAATCAATTTATCAGATTCCCCAAACAAAGTAATGTTTCTCTTATTGTCACATACTAAAAATATGATTACCTTCATCATATTAAAACCTTAATGAAAAAAAAACAAGTACTGAAGTACAATCCTTATATATATCACATTATTCTTATAACCAGAATATAATCCGTGTCTCCAAAAGCACCAATACATTAATTATTCCACTTCAACTGTAGTAACAGCATAAGATTTTCCTTGATCCCTTGGGCTTTTTTGAGGTAAGTTTAACTGACGCATAGAAAATTAATTTGCATAATGACCCATTTCCCTACAATTGTAGCATTCAACATTGATAGCCTATTTCTTTCCCTTGAAATCACTATATTGGTGACCTTTTTCTCCACATTTATAACAAACTCCCATTCCTTTTAGGCAAGTACCAGGGGGATTCTTCCAACATTTATCACATACTAGAAAATCCTTCTTTCCCTTTTTCCCTTTATCTGTCACTTGTTCCACCGTCCTCTTCTTCTCTTGCATTACTTTATTGTCATATGATTTAGAGAATTTCTTTTTCTATCTTGATAGAACATGAGACTATATCTTCGTACTTTGAGAATGATTTTGATACTAATGCTCGATAGAGAAACGGTTTTAACCCATCAAAGAAACAATCGATCTTACTTCTTGGGTTACATATATAATCTGTAGCATGCCTCGCTATCCTTGTAAAGTTGGCCCCATACTTTGTGACATTCTTATCCTCATTTTGTCTCAGACTCTAAAATTGTCTTTCCATATCTGCTCGATGGTCACGAGGAAAGTATTTTTATAAGAAAATTTCCTTAAACTCCCTCCATTCGATACTTGATACGTCTTCATCTTCCTTTGTGTTTTGAATCAGCGACCACCATTGATCGGCATCTCCAGTGAGGTGGTAGACTGCCATGAAAACCTTCTCCCTGTCGCTACTACCCAAGGGGTGGAATATTTTCTCTAAGGATTTTATCCATTGCTCAGTTACTAATGTATTTGTACCCCCATTAAATGTTGGTGGTTTTTGCCTCATGAAGCGGTCTAACATTGATCCTCCACATTGTGGATCAGGGTGCTCCATACGAGTGAGGTTATTATTCATAACCTGAGTGAGTTGTCCCATTATGGTAATAAGTTGATCAGCACTAGTTGTATCTCCAGCTCCATAATAATTATCTTGAGCAGGATGGCAATCCCTACACGGAGTGCATGCATTGATACAGTTTCCATTCCTTCCACTAGGTGCCATTTCTAAACAATGGCATAAACTAGATTAGTTTATAAATCAAAATACATAATTCCATACTTGTAAAATACTTAATATAAATTGAAATATTTATGGATATAATCAATAAAAAAAATTTCTTTGAGGAAGTATATACTCATAACCCTTCATAGTGGTTTGTAAAGAAAATGAGAATTATCCTAAGCATATCACCCGGGAGTGTCGTAACCAAGAGTGCAGCAAGGCCCGTTGTCGTGCACCAGTTCCTGTTCAAGTCTAGCTCAAAGCGGTGTTTTCAGGTTTTACCCCTAGGTAAATCTGTTCCAGAGCCGCCTCTACCTTCTCGTATCCAGATAGGGATTTATTGCTCAGAAAACTCACAAAATCTCTACAACAACAAAATTCTAGGATGTTCTTCTATACTAATTCTCAAAGTCTGTCTTTGGGATATGTGCTCTAATCAAAGTTTATCTAAATCTAACTTCCAAGGTTAGTACTAAACTGCCTCTGATACCAACTGTAATGCCCCGACCCCAGCTACCCAGAGTCGGTGCATTACTTCATAACATTGGCTTCATCACAAAAGATCAAGTCTCAAAAGACCGATTAGTTTAGTTGCCTTGGAAACACTAGATATATTGATAAATGTTACATTACATCATAAAGTGAAAAACTACAATAACAAAGTTTCCATAGTCCAAACTCATATCCTCTTCTGAATATCGCTACAGGTCATTCATAAAATACTTATTCACATCCTGGAAAATATTAAAACATTGAAAGGGGTGAGCTCAGATGCTCAGTAAGGATAACAATATAGCGGATGCTTTCATAAATATACATTAACATTTGAGGCAATGTATAACTAAAACAAAATCCTTTTTAAAAATGAACTTCAGAATAATATGGCAAAAATAAAATTAAATAATTCCATTTACTTACTCACCTGGATATTCTACTAGTCGAATAATAAAATGCAATATCAATAACCACTTTCATAATGATGGAATTCATAATGCCAGACTATCATAACCCTATAGCCAAGGCCTCGTGCCAAGACCACAAATAAGATTTTTTCAAAGCCTCGTGCCAAGACACTAGTTTGTCTAATGATACCTACCGATGCATCGAGGAGCTATAGCGGGCTCCACCTGTCACTTATTAAGTCTAATGCATTCCTCATATGAACAGGTTTAAACATATCATAAACCATAACATAATTGTATCACATAAAAAATGCATAAAGGAAATATAATATTCCCACACTCCGATCTCAATATATTAATACAACACATTGATATAAGAAAAACTTTATCAAAACCATTTTCAATACCAAAATAAAATAAAAGTAAAATGTGGTATTTATTATTCTTTTAAAAAAATGTTATGGCTTATAGAGCAGTCGAAACTCAAATAATAGTCACAGTGGAGGAGAAGTCATTGTCGCCACATACGTATGACAAGAAAAACATTCCTTTTTGTTGTTTAGTAAAATTCTTTGTATAAAAAGATTCCTTTTAAATAAACGTAAAAGTCAAAGGGGTTTATACACTGTCTAAAAGAAATTTGTATATAAAACAAAATATGCCTCAATGAATGGAGATTGAGACGAAGTCCTTTACAAATAACATTTTTTAAAATAAAATAGAACTATTATGTTTATTCACTATATGTACACATAAAGAAAGTATAAATACAAGATAGGACATAATAATATCATGACATAATTTTAAAATAGGAGATTAACCCAAAGGATAGAAATTGGGTTAAGAAGTTCCCTTACCTCGTGTCCGAATTCACTCAACCGTTCTTTGATCTATTGAATAATAAAATAGAGTTAATATCTACCTTCTTAAGAACCTTTTTCATGTTCATTATTCCTTTTATATCACTTATTATCATGTTATGAAAATTATGTAATTATTTAAGTTAATAACGGTCGTTTTGTCGATCTTTGGTACTAAAGTCAAAAATAAACTTCTTATAATTACAAGTTTTTCATGTGGTGATATATACATTATATCAAGAATTATATTCATGATATTTATATCATATATCTCATATATATCCAGTTTATACATGCATTTATAATATTCCATAACGTTTAGAGGTAAGAAATGAAATGCACCGTTCATGGAGACGGTAAGCCGTACGTACGCATGAACGCTACTTTCATTTCTATTTCATATTTAATGGAATGAAGTTATAATTATATAAAGGTATAATATAATTCCAGTATAATATAATTTATAATACCATTTACTCCATCCTTTATAAATCCCACATATGGCATTAACGATTCAAATCACTTTGAGGGGGCGGTAGTCTGCACTTCCTAAAATAAAATTATCGCGTTTACCCATAATAGAATTCATAAATTATGCCACAAATTAGAAATACAGAAGCATAAGGGAAACTTAAACATAATATATATATCATATATGAAAATAGTGTCATAAAAATTGCCACCATTAAAGGTGTTATATGAGTGTTGAACAATCATCTTTTCGTGAGGCAGAAATTCTCCATCCATAGAAACAGTATGTTCTTCAACCATTATATGTAGGTGTGTGTAAGTGTAGCTAGAATAATTCTTATAACAACATCCTTCTATATTTAGTATACTTTTTTTGTTACAAAATAAATGAATAAAAAGAGTATAGGGGGTTGGATAAGCAAAATAAAACAAAATAACATAAGAGAAGACATTACCTTAAAATCGGGTAACTCTTTTGATTTGAGCCAAAGGCTTCCTTGGGAAGACTTATGCCCAAAGTGAGGCTTCTAGGATTAGAAGAGGGAAGTTGGGAGAGTATTTGGGCATAGTTTGGCCGAGCCAAAAGGATTTGATAGTGTGAGTAAGGTGGTAGTGGTGGGGGCCTTTTATAAGTGGAGAGGAGGGGCACTCTTGGAAAGTAATGAAATGTTAATTTATTATATAATGAGTTTTGGATTTTAAAGGTCCTACACTTATATAATTCGAGGATAAGGTGATAAGGGTTCGAAATCTACTCATCCAATATGTTTTTGACAAGTGTAAGCCTTGGATTTTACATTATCTTTTCATTTTATTTAAATCATTAATTAATGAGGTAATTGTTGCATCATCATGGTGTCATAAATAATTTAATTTATTTAATGTCTAAAAATTATAAAAAATAATATCATGATGTCAGAAATCATTTAGCTTTCTAATGAATCTTTATAGTAAAAAATATGACTTTTATAACCCCAATTAAAAATTGTTTTAGTAAAACAACTCTTGTTTGTGACATTTTTATTTTAACATTAAATGAGAAGTTATTTATGTCATTTTCCTACCAAAGTGGCTCCATTGTGTCCCCAAGTTGACCCATGGATTTTTTTGGTCGTCCATGACACATCCAATAGGGGTAGGACAAGTGTAAAGGTATTTTCATATTTTTATAATATCATTTTTACCTTAAATTTCACTAATTACCTTTATTCCTGATTAATTAAACTTAAAAGTGACTATTCACAAAAAAATTCTTTTAATCCCATTGAACCACATTTTACTTCCTAATGACAACCATGTATGTCGGATTTTTGAAAACCAAATCACAAAAGTGGTAATGTTTCATTTAAACGAAAAATCAGTTTTTTAACTACCACTTAGTGGTTTCACTATTCATCTAAAATTGAAGTTTTTCAGAACAATGCCAAAATTTCACCCTAAGCTATAATTGATATGCAGAATCCAAAAATGATGTCTATTTTACAAAATTCCAAACATATATGTTTAATTAATTTTATAATTAATTCCTACAGTCACAACAAATAGCGTGTTTTTAAGAAACAATATATATTAAAAGATTGAAAATTGTTTATGTCAAATTTCCAATTGAAATAAATTCTAATGATCACCATTGGATAAAATGGTAAAAATACATTTTAATTATACTTTAAAACAACTAAATAGTATAATTTGTCACTATAAATTATTTTGATTAAAAAAGTTGTTTTTAAATATTTTTCACTATTCATAAAAAATTGGAAGTTCTCAGAAAAATACCAAAAAATCAACATAGGCTAATTTCGATATTTCGAATACAAAAATGAAGTCCATTTTGAAATATAAAATTTATATAATTTTAAAAATTGGGTATTACTATTCATAATGGTTTCTTTGATTAGTCACGGTCTGTTAGAACTCGAACTTGCATACAATGCAAGATATTGCATTAAAGAAAGAGATGTGTATCATTGAAGATCAGGGTGTTACACAGCCCGTCCAAATTTCACGCACACCATCCACCATGCGCACAACCCTTCCATCTTGCGTGCCACTGGTCCCACTTGCACTCAACCCTTCCCTCTTGAGCGCCATTGGTCCCACTTACGTACAACATGTCCATCTTGCACGCCACCCATACTCCTTGCGTGAAACCTCTTCATCTTGCGTGAAAACCTTCCCTATTGCGTGCAGACTTCCTATTTTTCCCTGAACCATTCTCTATCATGTGCTCCATGTGCTTCCCTCACCATGAGGCACTATATTTGAGCCTCTCTTATGCTCGACACACTTGTGTCATGCTCTCTTTTCTCGTGTGGCCTATCATGTATGCACTGAGCAATTTCAAAGTCCCTTGGATGAAACTTCCCATTGCATTTCTTCGCCAAATGATCCTTCTCATAGGCATGATAATGTCCATTGCTTCTTCACATACCCAAACTAATGTGGAACCCCAATGGGATCACCTCTTGACCCCTCCCAGTCACAGTGTTGCATATCCCTTCTCTTCACCAAGGTGTAGAGGGTGCCAGTTATGTAAGTCTTTGGGGTGGGGAGTAAACACAACTCGTCCGAGCTACCTAACATTAAAATTCCTAGCACCATCGTCCTGAGAACATGACAGTAAACTGTGACCTCACCTCATGCATCCTATGCGGGGCACCCCAACTTCAACATTCTACACGTCCTCTCGTTTCAACGAGAGTGAAATCTTCCACAAATGGAATGGGATCCTCTTTGCTATGGTGGCACATGTCCGTGGGAAGGGAAACCATCTTTGTGTAATCCCTTATCCTTTCTTTCCATAGGTATTAACCTTACACCTCATTTATTTTCCAATGCCAAAGGCCGACAAAGGTCATGGTGGGGAACAATGCTCTTCTGCTCATCCGGGCCAAGTCCCTCTCCCTCTGGGCTTTGCCAACATCAGGACTCCACCCTAGAGTAAGTCATAATCTCCATCACATGGGCGGATAATCATGTGTATGCCACTGTTTCCTCTTTGGTTTGCTAACCATGCGTAAACCCCCTCCACTTCCCATGGACGCACCTTTCATGACGTGATAGTCAGGTCTGCACATCCTCTTGTTTCTCACACTGAGCATGACTCACAAGGGTTTAGAGTAAGCATTGACTGTAACATCCATTATTATGGGTCACCTAGAGTGTATGCCCGAAACTATCATCCCGAACTACTGTGGACTTTGATCTTTTCCTAGGCAATGTATGTAGGAAGCCACCCTGAGGTTCAAGCCCAACAACCATCAGTCCGGACCACTTTCACATCAGTGCACCAATGCCTCATCTAAACTATGTGTTCATTGATCCTCTCCAAGGTGAGGTACATAGGAAGCCTTCCTAAGTTTCAATCCCAACACCCGGTCATTCTAACAATATTCATGTCGATTCACTAACACCCCGGGGAGCCTAGAGTGTAAGCCCCACACCCTCATACTGAACTATGTCGACTTTGATCTTTTCCAAGGAAAGGTACATAGGAATCCTCCCTGATTTTCAATCCCAACAACCATTGGTCCCGACCAATTTCACATCGGTGCACCAATGCCCCATCTGAACTACGTGGTCTTTGATCCTTGCCATGGTGAGGTATGTAGGAAGCCTCCCTGAGGTTCAATCGCAACACCCAGTCATTCCAACGATCTTCACATCAGTTCAACAACACCCTGAGCAGCCTAGAGTGTAAGCCCCACAACCATACTTGATCTATATGGTCATTGATCCTTGCTAAGGAAAGGTACATAGGAAGCCTCCACAAGGTTCAATCCCATCATCTATCTGGTCCCTAGGTTCTCCTTCACATTAGTTCACCCCCATCCTGCATGACATTAAACTATGAAACTCAATTAGTAGCAAGTTTTTATCTCCCCCTATCATCAGTATGTCATTGTTTCCCCCAGTCAGTGTTAAGCCATTCCACCAACTTGATCTATGTTTACTTTGATCCTCACCATGGCGAGGCACGTCGAAAGCCTCCTTGAGGTTCAAGACCACCACCCATTGGTTAAGACCCCCCTTCACACCGGTTCACCAAAAATCTCTATGAACTACAAGGTCTTTGATCCTTTCCAAGCCATGGTACGTAGGAAGCCTCCACGAGGTCCAAACCCATCTTCCATTTGAACCCCAGGTCCTCCTTCACATTAGTCCACCGACCCTCATCCCATACACACTATGTGGGTTTATCCATGTATTATTGGCAGGGAACCTAGGAATATTCCATGAGGATCAATCCCATCTAGCGGTAAGCCATTGTGACCCCATCCAGTGGTAAGCTGTTGTGACCCCACCCAGTTTTAAGCCGTTGTGACCTTAATAAGTGGTAAGTCATTGAATCCCCTTCTCAATGGAAAGGCATCATAATCCCATTTGCTGGGACCCTCATCTTCGGTCCATCCTAGTATCATTAGAAAAACTTGGTCTAATAACCATGCGCGAGACCCATACACATCATCGGGTTGCCATTCTATGTGTATGCCCCCAATTCAAGTCTATTGTCTGTTTTTCCCTTCAAGCCTATGCGTTTTAGCAATGTCAGGCCCCAAACCATAGGTTTTATTTCCTATGGGTCCAATACATGCGTCTATTCTCATGGGTCACCACTTTAGGAATCCCTCCAACCATACCGAACTATGCAGTCATTGATTCCCTGCCACAGAGATACGTAGGAAGTATCTTCGAGGCTCAAGACCAACACTACCGTCACGTTCATGATGTTTCCATCCAATCCACTGCCCACTTTATTAAAACACTCCATCATCCATCTTGATTCTTACCCAGGACACCACATCCCTGTGAGGTCATGAAAACCCACTCCCCAAAATTTGTGTTCATTATAGAGGTTTCACACATTTGATTCACTTTGATCTGTGTTCTGATCAATCTGAACCATCTCCACAAGACGTTAACCCTGTGACATTCCCTATGTTAATCATGGGATGTTGAGGAAAACCACATATACATTCCTATGGAATACAATTCCTCACATTCGACGTGGGATTCATTGGGCTTCTGCACCCTCAAGAAGCCCTATAACAAGGGGAAGAAACCCAGACATGCCAATGTTCTAGTGTCAAGACACACCAATGATTTTCAACATGACATATCCAATGACTGAAGGTTGTTTCCCTAACCGAGCCCTTTGTAATGTCCCAACAGAAGTAGTGTAATTAAATGGTGTCCATAATGATATGGCACCCGAAAGAGATTCATGAACAACGTCTTAATTCTATAAGGGAGACATGGACTAGGTGACATGTTCCGAGGATAAATCGACAGATGAAAGAACCAACATCCCATCATCCCATTTCGATCAATGAGAAAACATCCCTGAATAATGAACAGATGCCGCCCACCTTTGGAAAGAGGGAATGTGGGGTAACAGCTACGCATCCTTCACAGACGGATGCGCGCGCCTCGGCGAAAGAGTCGGAAACCGAAATGGTGAACCCAATGTGAAGATCTCCTCCTAAATATAGAGATTAGTAGCGTTCGAGACATTAGTGGATTAGCATGTCCCCAGATCCATATATCTGGCGCCGAGTCCCCCCATGAAAATAGAAGTCCTTTCGTGAAACTCACCAGAATTTGGGGTAATAGAACATTGGACATCCTGGTCTGTGACATTGTCATTGTGGGTCCATCTTATGAGTCACAGAAGCTGGGATGGCACTGGGACACTGGTTGTTGATTTACTTTTTCTTTCCACACTAATAAGAAAATCTCCCTGCTTTCAGAAACCAAGATGCTACACCCAGAACATGGTCACTTCCTACCAATCGATGCAAGGGTAGGGGCAGTGATAACGCGACAGTCCCTTCTGGCTTTGCATCTTACGTAATAGCCTCTACACCCATGACCATAGGGTGCCCACGCCCCATCTCCCTATTTGAGGTCTTCCAAAAAAGGGTGATCAATGACATCATCACCAATATGAGGAGGAAGGAATTATCTCAACTCAGGATATTGCCCGCATGGATTTAGAGGCGTATGTGCCTCGTCATCAACACCATCCCCAAGGGCAGCACATAGAGACACTACTCCCCTGCCCAACATATAACTATTTTCGGAGCCTGTCCCAGGAACACTTTGACGAATCCCTTCCCTATGCCGACGAGGTAGGGGATGTCCGGGCCAGCCCGGTTAGAGTCCCATTCCAGGGGCTCCTAGAGAGGGCTCCCACCCGGCCGCATCAACACCATCGCCCAGTCTCACTGGACGAGGAGCAGGTAAGCCATACACCTAGACCACCAGCTCCAGTCAGTCTAACCTGACACCAGCGTCGGGATCAAGCTAAAGAGGATGTCTGCCAAGGGGTGTCAACATCAGTGGATACTATGGCCCGAGCCATTGTTTATGCATACCACCCACTCCCTGAGTATGCTGAACTGGCACATTTATATCTCTGACCTAGATTGAGGCCCAACTGCCACATGGCCAGGATGGGTTGACACTCTTGGTCACTGACACAAGCAGTGGCCTCTGAGGACTAACCCGTGGCAATGACACCCGGTGCGGAGGTCCTCCTCGTACCACAACCCTGGAGAATGCGGATCTCTCGCACTTTCACATTCTACATGGAGGTCTGCCCCATGCCACCTTCAGTCCAAATGAGGGTCCTCTTGTTGCAGTGAATCTCAACACGAAAGTCTCTCACATGCCCACTATATCGGATATAGAGTCATTCCTCCCACCACAGACCGTTGGTATGATGATATAGCACATCTGGTCACTCTTCATGGTGGGTACCCTCCCTGAGTCCTCATAGAAGTTGCAGAAGGTCCTCCTCGCCTCAGAAATCCATGGAGTGAGGGCCAACTTAGCCTCACCCATGCCCAGCACGGAGGTCCTACCCTTGTTTAGATCGACCAGTATGAGGCCCCTCGTTATACTAATTTCATCAGAGGGAACAAGCATGTGGGTCCCACCCATTCTCTCATGGGATCAAGCGGAGGACATACCAACTCTAGAACTTCTCACATAATTCCTCTATATATCCCTTTTGATATCTTACACAGTGATCCTCACACCCAGGCATTTTCGAGTGGAAGTCCTCCCCGCACCAGCACTAGTATGGCCGAAGGACTTCCTCATGTCAGAAATATTCTCTCTCCAGAAGAGCCATCCAAGGGCAAGAAGATTAGTCATCGCCACCATAAGAAGGATTCGTTGATGTTCTAGATATAGATCAAACCAATACACTTCTCAGACTGTGATGCGGAATACGATATAGCGCTGGAACCCTCCCCTCGCGTATCTGAGTCAAGGGCTGGGGCAGGAATGAGGTGCATCATCCTAGTACTCCCAGAACATGAGCTCCAAGTCTCCCACCTCCCTCCACTTGTATATCCATGAGGATAAAAATTGGTAACTCTATAGGTTACGGTTGTTCAATCACCACCTTCGTCACCAGAATCACTCCCTACCTCAACTAAAGATCACAGAGAGCTGTTATGGGGACCAATGGGGAGCGAGTAGTAGTGCGGCCTATTTCCAATAACCCTAGCACATTCACTAGGAACTACGGCCATCATCCCATCTTATCGAAACGTAGTGGCCAGGTCACTACACTTTTTAGAGCACAACCAGAGATTCGGCGGCCAGTAAGCCCATTTTCCGTATTCCTCACCGGACATCCTACCGTCCCAGCAATCAATCTCAGTACTGCTCTCAGTTCTTCAGCCGCCTCTAGTGGACAAGTGGGGTAATGAAGGTCTAGACCCTAAATTCGAGAAAATAATCTTATGGAATATCCTCACAGCATACCACTTCGCTGAGTTGTTTTGGCCCATGGCAGCGCTGAATTTCTGTGCACCGATATCCCTCACCCTAGAGGAATTTGAGTGTTTCCGCCAAACCCTCTGGGTGATGCACATCCTCCTTCATCATCAGTGAGTGGTTTATCCTAGGATTCAATCGCATTTTTAATACATTGGCTAGCAATGCCTTCTAGTTTATTTGGTCGCAATTCTTGTGGCTCAGATCCTCAAGTCCCCAAGCCACCGTAGGGCCCTCCAACTACAATGCGTTCATAGTTTCATGGTACACCATGAAATTATAAAGGAGGCTTCCCCCCATTTACAAATATGTGGCTGGGGGAAATATGCATCCCTATGATTCAGTCTTATCTGAAGGCATCCCAAATCACTAGGCGATATTAAGTACATGCCCCTAGGAAGGGTCACTGTCAACATGGCCGACATATTAGATGATCAGAATGAGCTGGAGCTTTTTGATGGGGACATACCATCCAAGGGCGTGCCACCACTACTTGAACCATTGGGAAGAGTTTGTCACCCACAGAATAATATTCTAGGTCTCCTTGTGCCCACCGAGGAATTGGTCCTTATCCGAAATCACTGCATGTGTAAAGAGAACCTCATAGATGCCAAGAACTCTGGCACACCCACCTTAGTGCAGAAGCCATAGGAGGACCCTGATAAGGCCATGTTGCACCAATAACATTCCAGACATAAAAAGATAGTTGATTACCTCCTCACTGAAAGCGCTACAGAGTGACGACCAGGATATGGAAATACAAACCAGGGTAGCAGGGGCAAGAACAACATCCCTTCAGCGAGAGAACTCAAGGTGACCCTGACCATCCTTCCCCTACAGAGAGGGTTAAGGCCAGAACCTACATCAAGAGGGCACGATATGTCTCTCAAAACCCTCCGGAATGGTGTGAAAATCCGAAGGGCCAAGCTCGGGTTCCTCCAGCTACCTCGCACGTCGCTCCCCCAACCGTTCCACAAGCTGCTGAGCAACCTTACAATGTTGAAGAACTTGCCAACACAATCATTTTTAGGGACCCCATTAAGACTGGGACCCCCGCCCAGATGATCTAATGGGGGCACTTATTTCTTACCTTGAGATTTTTTAAACGCAACAAGTGTCCCTCCCACCTGATGGAAAGCCATATCCATCATGGGTGGATGATATGTCATTTCCTTCTGGATTCAGTAATTCCACCTTTTAGCCATTCAATGTGATAGGGGAACCGCGACTGCATCTGGACCATTTCACCTCAAGGTGTGGGCCCATGATAGGGACTTTAGCATAGCAGTATGCTGTCAAGATCTATTTTTTATGCAGACAATGGAGGGGCCTACGTTGGTCTGGTACAACCAGATCCCCATCAGATCAGTGTCCAGTTAGGAGGACTTACGTAGGAAATTCCTCAACCAGTTCAGCCCCAACACGCGGAAAACTAGCATCGCAGACCTCTTCATGTGCAAACAGAGGCCTGATGAGCGTATCGTGGACTTTATCGCCTGGTAGAAAGGGATTACATACTAACATGACATGCCACTGACTCAGGAGAAAATACTGATGATGTGTGTGGGATATGTTAAGAAGGAACTAGTTCCCTCTCTAGTCACCCAGAACTACCCTGGAGGATTTTGGGACTTCTCTGAAAAGGCCCAATGCTGGGAAGCCGCCCTACAACAGGCTAGTGAGGCACATCTGTTGCCCCCTATAATTCCCACAATGATGGATTATAGAGCCGATCCCAATATGGTGGCCCAAATAAAGGCCTCAGACAGCTAGAATTATTACTAGTGGAGCTGCCTACACAACCTCACAGAGGCCCTCCACCACAGGCGTAGACTCCAGCCAATCATCATCTGCCTCAGAATCGGCAGGTGCCCCCACACAACGCGCTGACACCACCAAGGCGAGACAATCGGGCCCTGCCTCCTCGACAGGCTCCTCCAGCCCTTCTTCAGGGATAGGCTCTAGGGCCCCCCATTCTTGATAGATGAAACAAGACATAATCATTAGATGAGAAACATGGTCCCAGGTATTTCCAAAGTGCCTTGGAGTAGGGAATTTTGCGTTTTCCTGGGTGAAGAAGGCCAGAATAGGAAAAACCCATTGATCACCCCAACTACTGCCCCTATCACCGGATCCTGGGGAACACTCTCAAGAAGTTCTACATGTTCAAAGACTAGCTTCAAGACTATATCGATAAATACATAGTTAGGTTGAGTACGACCCCATCACAATTGGAATGCATCTTCGTAAGGCCAGACAACATCAATGACAATGAAGGCAAGTGGCAGTAGGTTTCTAAACATGGTCCCCAAACGTATTAAGACTGGATGTCTCAAAAAATGGTCACCCATGGTCATGGAATCATTCGTGCAGGCCTAAATTGGCCAGATCTTTCAGAAGCTAGGACCACCACTTCTGCATCGCCATCTCATTAGGCCTCTTCCCATAAGAGAAAAGACCAGTGGCGCAAGGGAAATCAACACACCCCTCCAATGCCATCTTCGCCCTGTACACTAAAAAACACCATGTCCCCATAGATAAGGATTCCACCGAGGATCTACCCAATTGTGGATGACTCTTCAAGTGATAATCAAGGGTATTCTTCTGTTATCACCATAGAGTTGGTAAACCCCTACATGACTTCTTACGACGGGGAGCACCAGGAAGATCCCCCAAACGTCCTCAGCCGATGCCAACGTCGGTAGAGCCGTGACCATATGGGTAATCGAGGAACGTCGATTGGAACTTCCAACCATTCCACGAATGACAATGACACCAGATAGTAGACTCAGTGCATAGCTCGGAACGCAAAGCCTCTTCATCGGGTGTCATCAGGCCCGTCTCCACAACCATTTCTGCTACTAGATCAAGAAGATCCACCTCAACCATGCCGTGACCAACCATGCCCTACAACAGGCCAGTCTCAGTTTCCTAGCCTTCATCTGGTTTCCATAATGTGGGCTTCAACTAGAGGGTGGCGAGATATGCTCAGCACCAGTTAGCCACCGGCCTAGCCGGCAGGGGAAACCATACCGCCTGTCATAGATCAACCTCTCTCTAGTAAAATTTCAACCCTGGAGAAGATGTATGATGTTATCAAGCAGCTTGCCAGTATCCTAACAAGGCTTTCCATCCTTGAGGACCTTAAACTATCAGTAGATATGCGTGAGGACCTCACTGAGCCTTTAACATGCCCCCTCCAGTTTGATATGGAGGTAGTAATTGTAGAGTACATTCATGAATAATCAATATAGAATGATCAATGGAAGGAAATTACCTCATTCTTTGAAGAAGATGATGGTTCTCCCATACAAGGGCACATTCACCCACTGTACATCACTTGCCAATCCAATGGTGTGGAGGTTCAACGATGTCTTGTTGACTCCAGATCTGAGATTAACCTTATCTTGAAATGGACAGTGCTGAAGCTAAGGTTATCCAAAGATGAATTGACTCCCTCTGAACTGAAAATCTATGGATATGATAGGACAGACTAGACCCCAGTCGGCAAGATCTATTTGAAGATGTAGTTTGGTGGCCTAGTTTCCAGTACCAAGTTTATGGTTGTCTCCCAAGACACTGTGTACAATGTATTGATGGGAAGACCGTGGATCCACCTGCACGTGACGGTTCCCTCATCATATCACCAGTGACTCAAGTACTTTCTAGATGGTCAAGTGGGTGTGCTGCAATGTGACACGTCTCCTTTTTCCACTTGTGAATCCCACTACCTGGATGCCAAATACTACAAGATCATGGAAAAGAATATTCATGCCAATGAGTTTGAGAAATCCATAGTAGAAAATGGCCCCTGGGCAGGTTTGGATGACACCTACATCTTCCCAATCCATCGATTGGAGGTCATGCCCCCTGATATGGGGCAATGTATTGTTGTATCTAGCATAGGGGGGAAGCATATTCTCAACTCCAAATGATGTCGGGAGATCACTTTGTATTCTTATATGAATCCAGCCTCGATGATCTCTAAGCCCCCAACTCCTATAATATATCGAGATGTTTGTCCCATGGTAATGGTAATACGTAATACTTGCCTATTATGTTGGGATGGAATCAACCGGATTAGGACAACGCGCCACTATTTCTTTAATATCATCAATTGTGGCCATGTGAGCCAAAGAACAGATGGGATAAGGTTGACAATCTTCATTGTTATGGTTTCAGTAGTACCAGAATCTCCCGTTGCAATGACCACTACTGATCAGGCTGGTACCAACCTCCCACCAGAATCTACTAACCCAGAGGAATATCCTCCCACTGAGGATCCCTCCTCTATAAACGAAGAAGAGGATTTTCAGGATGCTCTTTCTCCCTTTGAAGGGGGTGTTTCTACCACGGTCGATGAATTGGTATAGGTGAACCTCGGTAGTGAGGTAGACCCGAGACCCACGTTGATAAGTGCCTCCATGTCCCTCGAGGAGTAGCAACAGTACATAGACGTTCTGAAACAACATCTTGATGTACTCACCGAAAGCTGAGATGAGATGCTAGGACTAGATCCTCATGTAGCCGTCCACCGCCTCAGTCTCCCTGAAAATCATCACGGGTTCAAACAACCTCCCAGGAAGATGAACCATTCTCAAGGATCCATGGTGGAGGTGGAAGTTGATAAGCTCATCAGAGAAAATTTCTTCAAGGATGTCTAGTACCCCAAATGGTTATCCAACATTGTTCCAGTCAGGAACAAGAACAGACATATCAGAGTCCACATTGACTTCCGGGATCTCATCCATCACTGTCTGAAGGATGATTTTCCCCTTCATGTAATGGAGTTGCTGATTGACGCTACAGCTAGATTCCATGTCCCCTCCTCCATGGATATGTACCCCAGGTACAACTAGATTCGAATGTCCCCTGGGGACAAGGATTCCACATCCTTCAGGGGGCCAGAAGGTAAGTTTTCT
This sequence comes from Viscum album, assembly GCA_963277665.1. NCBI lineage: Eukaryota > Viridiplantae > Streptophyta > Magnoliopsida > Santalales > Viscaceae > Viscum > Viscum album. Next base: position 76,515,436 of record OY728153.1, on the reverse strand, counting down.
TACCAGGTAATGCCCTTCGGCTTATAGAATGCAGGTTCCACCTACCAGCGGACCATGCATCGCATATTCAAGCCAATCCTTGGGACGTTATTGGAATGATATGTTGAAATTATGGTGGTAAATCTCACCATCACTAGGACCATCATAAGGACCTTGAGAAAGTATTCTTCTTCCTCCTTTCCCACAACCTGAAGATAAACCCATTTAAATGTGCCTTTGGGGTCACCTTTAAGATGTTCCTCAGCTTTGTTGTCAAATAACGGGGTATCGAGATTGACCATGAGAAGATCAAGGCCATCAACCATATGTCTCCCCTAATAAACATTTGGGAGCTTCAAGATTTTCAAGGAAAATTATCATATATATGCCAATTCATTGCAAATTTGGCTGAAAAGTGTATGCCCTTTTCTTGGCTCATGAAGAAAGGAACAACATACGAATGGGATGGAGTGTGCCAGACCACGTTCTAGGAAATCAAGAAATATCTTCTCCAACCTCCAGTCTTGATTCCACCCATGTTCAGAAAATCAATGGTCCTTTAGGTGATAGCCCTAGAAAGATCCCTTGGCGCCCTACTTTCCCAGAAGAACAATGAGGGGATGGAGAGCAGCCTTTACTACCTCATCCACATGCTCTGATACGAAGACCAGATACTCCCACACCGAGAAGAGTGGCCTTGCGTTGGTATTCATAGTACAAAAATTTGTACATTACATGCAGCACCATGAAGTATAGTTGGTGTCTCGAGTAGACCCACATAAGTACATTCTTTACCACCCCATGTTGGCAGAATGTCTAGCTCGATGGGTAGTGATTCATCAGCAATTCAATATCAGGTTTGTCCCTTAGAAATCTATTAAGGGGAAAGCATTGGTAGACTTCCTTGATTCCCACCTCTCTCCTACTGACCAGTCCTTTGATTTCAAATTTCATGATGAGTCAATACTCTCAGTAGATCATGCCATCCCATGTTGGAAGATGCATTTCGATAGTGCTTCTCGGAGTCCCACCTGCAGGAGGCTCAATGACCCCACGCTCAACAGGGTAGGATTGGGTATCTTCATTATTACCCCAACACAAGTTATTCTTTCGTACTCATTCAGGTTGTCATAAGGCTGCACCAACAATGAGTCAGAGTTTTAGGCTCTTCTCACTAGCCTCAAGCTGGCCCTTGAGATCAATGTGCCTCATTTTCATGTGAAAGGGGATTCTGAACTAGTCATCAAGAAGATGAACACTGAATATGTCATCAGAGATCCAGAGCTCATAACACTGTTGGAGAACACTCTCCAGCTAAAGGCCATGTTCCCATCTCAGCCAGAAGTTACTCATGTCCCTCGATCTCAAAACAATCGAGCTGATTCCCTGGTCGCCCTGGATGCATCACTTGAAAAACCAGAGAAGGAAGACCAGATTATCCATGTGGAACATCAGAGAGTCATTGCTCTCATAACCCCCAGTGACGATGACAACCTACAGGTGAACCATCTTATTGCCGGAGCCTCCACGTCTGGGCCCCCAAGTCCCTCATATGTACTAGTTTAAGTGACTCTTGAATGGAGAGCCCCCTTTGTCAAGTATCTTCAAAATGATAACCTCTCGGCTGATCGGGATGAGCGCGAGCGAATCCGATGCCGCGTGCTGTGGTTTACAATCCAGATTGGTCGTAGTCTTAAAAGGATCCTATACAAGAGCGGGTTTGATGGTGTTATCATCCTTTGTATCCAAGGAGTCTATATTTCTCAGGTCAACCAGGAGGTTCACACCGCTTCCTGCGGGGCTCATCAAACTGGGCAGAAGCTATCTCACCAGATCCAGAGACTGTGGTACATTTGGCCCTCCATGATCCATGATTGCATCGAGTTCTCTAAGATATGTCATGTGTGCCATGATGATGCCAACTTCATGCATCATCCACAAGAGCCTCTACACACTACCATGTACTCTTGGCCCTTCGTAGTCTAGGGATTGGATATCATGGGACCATATCCGCTGGAAACAACTCCCCAATGTCTGTTTATCCTGACCGCTATGGATTTCTATTCCTAGTGGGTAGAGGTAGTTTCACCCAAGGAGGTCAAGGCCCATTCTATCATTTATTCGTGAGTTCCAATATAATCTACCGATTTAGAGTCCCTCATGCCATCCTCACCGATAACGGCACCAACTTCAGGGTAGCTGAGTTGAAGAAGTTTTACACTAATTACAACATCCTCTCTAAACATACATCCCGCTATCATGCGCAAGTACATGGGATGATCAGGGTGTTCAACAAAACCCGCTCTAACATTTTATAGAAAATGGTTTGTCATAACAAGAAGTGTTGGTAGGAAAAGCTCCACAATGCCCTATGGGCTTATGGACGATGACTCGTAATTACACATAGGTGACCCCATATTCCCTAGTATATGGAACAAAAGTTTTCTTACCTATCGAGATTTTGTTTCCTTCATTACACACAGTGGTCGATGACCATTAGGCTCCGTATAAGGTAGTTGAAATTCATATGGATGAATTGGAAGCAGTTGATGTGAATAGGCTTTATGCCCTGCACAACCTGAAAAGACACCAAAACAAGATGACTAGAGCCATCTACAAGAAGGTCTGCCTCCGCTTCATCCTATAAGGTGATCTGGTATTGGCCCTCAGGACAACAATGATACTGGGTAGGAAACCACCCAATTTGGAGCTTAAATGTGAAGGAACTTTTTTTGTTCACAAGGTTTACCCTAATGGTGTATACTCATTGGTGACCATGGATGGTGAGCGTATAACTCCTCCCACCAATTCTATGTTTCTCAAGAAATACTTTTCTTGAGCCAACTGGTCCTTCCTGACCCTAAACGGTAAGTTCCGGCATGACCCTAAACTACCTGTTCCTACATGAAATTAAATTGTAAAACTTCATGAATGACATTAAACTGTATGGAAACCTACAAGATGTTAAACTGCACCCTTAAAACTATCTGTGGCTTGATTCCCATCTGCATGGGAAATGTAGGAAAGCTGAAACATTTTTTCTTGATCCCATCCCTCAAACACTCTTCTTTGACTGCCCCCCTGGGGGTAGACCTCTTGGAGGATCCTTACATGGCATAGTGAAGTCTTCTTTGGACCCCATACATATCAAGATTATGAAAGTCACACCATGTTCCCCCTCCATGTTCTTCAATCTTCCCTTCTCCTCACTACATGATGTTAAACTTCATATCCATTATGAACTATGTATGGATTCATTCCCATCATTGTGGGATACATAGGAATTCCCAGACATTTATTCAGTTGGCCCAGCTCAAAACTCTAGAATCTCCCCTTGAGTCAAGACATGTGGTGTGTTGTGGATTATGTCCTCATTAAGGTTGGTATATTAATCCGTGCCACACAAATACCTTTGAAAAATTATTTCAATCATTTATCATCTTTTTCGTGAGCATAGGCCATGTCATGCTCGGCACGAACCATCATTTGGGTTTCCATCACCCTCTACATCCAAAAAGACCCCCAACTGGTACGGATGGGCGGCCTAAGGGCTCACCTACCTTTATGGACCAAAGTTATCGAGGGTTTCAAAAAAAGATTGATATAAGTTCCATCTTGAGAATATGTGAAATGGTCGATGCTCAATTGATTTCCTAGAATTCTGGTCACACAAGGGTGGATACTGTGTTGTGAACCTATTCAACAGTTGTCCTCTATCATCATTTATGCTTTGCAGTGTTCCACAAGCATGATGATTTTACCTTTTTGTCCCACACATATGATAATAAACTAGGCATATATGGTCCAAGATTAATGAACCTATACAAAGATCACCTTCATCCTCACTGAAATATAGTAATCTGCAAACTGGCCGGGGCCTTCGGTCTAGGGTCCAGCCTCAGGCCCCTCGGCCTTTTCGGGTGACTAGTCGAAGTTCTCACATAGGGTTGTATGGTGTGGTGCAAGATTATGTCATCATTCATGTTGGGTTGGTCTCCATGCTGTACACATCCCTGGATGAGATACCTTACCCTAACTTTTTCCTCACTGCATGATGTTAAACTTTAAACTAGTCGAGACTTTCTGTCTGAAGCCCAGCCTCCGGCCCCTTGGCATTTTCAGGGCCTGACCCAAGTCTTCACACAAGATTGTATGGTGTTTTATAGGATTATCTCCTTATTTATGCCAGGTTACTCATTTTTCCGTACACCTCCCTTGTTTGGGGTATATTAACCATTTATGTCTTTACTGCATGATGTTAAACTGCACCTTACCCTCTTCCAGAACTATATGTGTCTTGATTCCCGTACTCATAGGAAATTTCAGAACGCCCGGACATTTAATCCATTGGCCCAACCCCATATCTTAGGAATATCCATTTTACCTTGGCCCCATGTCTTGCAATTTCCCAGGAAAAGTGGTATATGGTATGGAATTATGTCCTCATTCATATCAAGTTTGTGAAAATCATTCCATGTGACCCTTTATCTTGAGAGTTCTCTATCTACTTATTATATACTCATCTCTCCAAACCGGCTACTCTCAAGTTGTGCCCCATGACCCTCTTCGTTGATTCACCAATGTGCCCATAAGTTTTCAGGTTCAGTGTCTGGAGTGTCGGATTTTACATGGACTTGCTTTCACCCATCTTTTAGGCTTCATGTTCCCCTCCATTTGGGCTTCCATAATTATTCAAACCTGAAGGGACCCCCAAATGGAATGGATGCTATCCCTATAGTCTATAGTACCATTATGGGTCGTCTTCCTCGAGAGTTTCAAACAAAAAATCGATATAAGTCTTGCATTACAAATATGGTTAGCGGTCGACACTCATTTGGTTTTCCCATTTTAGGCCACACGATATGGATGCTGTGTTTCGAACACGATCAACAGTTATCCCCCTTCGTCATGACAACCCCTTCAAGCCTTGAATGATGGTTACATGATTCATATTATTTTCCTCACCATCATGTAAAAATTGAATTTCGACACTCCTAGCACTATCCCTCAGTGCGCATTTGCACCTTAGGAAGAAAAAACTGCGGTAAATGCATCATTGGGGGCTCAATACAGATTTCCCTTTGGAATGTGTTCCGGGTATTGCAAAAAACCTCTTCCACCCTTGTTTCCCGCATTGAGTTTGACTCACATGGGCTTAGAGTTCAAGTTGAGGTCTTTACTGACTTGAATTGTTTTCACACATCTTGGGTCCGAGCTGTATAAACATAAACTAAGATCAATTTTTGAACTACGTACAACTTGATTCTCATTCCTAAGGGATACATAAAAAAGCCCATACTCTCGTCTTCAGGTCCAGCTCAATTGGGAGCTGGTTTCTCCTACCCCTTTTCCTCTAACCTTTCCTGGCCCCTTGGCCCGAGGTTCCCTCCTAAGAATTGCGCACGATATAGTGTGGACCTTGTCCTCATTCACATCAGGTATTCATTATCATGTCATGCACATCCCCTTTGGAACCTCATCCCTCTTGTATAAGTCTGATCCATATGAATTTAAACTATAATGCCCAGTCCTGAATGACATTAAACAGTTGAATCAATCCTACATGGCATTAATAATGTGTGGTTGGTCCCATCACATGACCCTAAACTGTGACATTATTTTCCCGACCACAAAATGAAAAACAGAAATTCATTGTGATGTCCTCACCCAAGGGGACTTCATGATTGGTATTAGTTACACACCATACTATTTTCCAATTCCTGCATATGAATTTATTCCTATGGAAATACCTAGACCATCAATCCTAGGTCCATCACTTCACAAAAAAACATGAATCTTAATGGAAATAAAGATATATCAAATACCTCTTCTTTTGGTGCATGGTCCGGACCTGCATAATTTTATAATACCTAGCACCACTATCATACCATGTCATCCTCTCCGAACTATGTGTTGCTTGATCTGCATTCTTATGGGGTACATAATAATGTCCATTCATCTTGTCTCGGGCTTAACCTACCTTTTTTTTTTCAGTCCCTCAACCTGAAACCTCCCCCAAGAAGTGTATGGTAATCTAAACTAGGTCCTCATTCACATTAGGTCTTGTAAGTAAATCACCATGTTTCTCTCATTTCCGAGATTTCGTGGTCCGAGCTCTATTTCCATAAACTAAGTCCACTCCATGTCCTTTCCGCAAGATGTTAATCTGCATCATATCTTCAAGAACTATGTATTGCTCGATTTCCATCTTCATGGAAAACGTAGGAATGCATAGACATTTTTTGAATCTAGGCCTAGCATTAGGAATCTACAAATAATGTCATTTATATTTCGGCCCCATGGTCCAAACTCAGTTGGGAATATGTGGTGTGACGATTACCTCTTAGGTTATCATTCATGTTGGGTTTTTCAATAGCCACATCGTGTGCATCCTATATATTTTCACAGCGTGGTCCGAGTTCGACGACCCGAAACTAATATTTTTCTATGGGAATTGCACTTCACGTTTGGCTATTTCGCCACCTTGTGCACAGTTTGTTATATCAATCCCCCATAATGGTTCACCTTAGAACCTTATGTTAGAAGTGTGCGACCTCAGGACCCGTTTCCTTGAGAAGGGACATGAATCTCTCTATCTGACATGTCTTATAGTCATATCCAGATTCATTTTGACAAAGAGCCTGATTTGTGGACCTTTTACAGGGATATTTCCATCATTCCATGTCCATCCTTCATGATCCTGATATTTGGATCATCATCCTCTTCCATGTCTGAAGGGAACCCTTGTGTGGCATGGTCTCATGCCACACTGGCTTACCTATCACCTTGGGCCAACGTCCCTGAAGATCTCGGAAGACATTTGTGATAGAACAAGTGTTTCAAACACGGTCAAAAATCGACCCTCATTTGTCTATCCCCACTTCAGGTTAATGTGATATAAATACTATGTTTTGAACATGGTAAACATTTATTACTTATCGTCATGCCACAATCATTGTGGTCCAGATCTCAAGCATCATGATCCACGTATTTCCACTTCCTTATGTTCAAGTGGAATTCCAACATACTCATCTTTACTCCACCACACATATAGGTTTTCTATATAGGCAAGTCAGAATCAGTGGTAAGTCATTCACCTACTGTCTCATCATCCATAACTTGTGCCTTCTTGTTCTAGGAAATTCCCATCACTAAATCTTGTTTCCCCCATCGAGCATGACTTACGTAGGCTTAGTAGTTCTTGTCGGATGTGTTCCTTCACATCCATGTCACGTGTATCTTCCCTCATCCCCCATGACATTAAAATGAAATCTCATAACTACGTATGGGTTGATTCCCATCCACATGGGGTATGTAGGAACACCCAACCACATTGCTGTGGGACCAACCTAATTATCACCCTTGGTCCCCTGACCTGAAGAGGTTCCACCAGGGATATGTGGTGTGATCTGGAACAAGTCCTCATTCACGTTGGGTTTATACATACCGCACCACATGCTCCTTTCCTTGGATCTTTCCTTCCACTCCATGTCCAATCATATGACATTAAACTGTAGGAGTTTGTAGGTCTTTATCCTAGGACACTAAACTGTGGTTCTACCCAGAACAAGTTTGGGTTTCCCAATGTTAATCATGGGATGAGTTAGTTTCCTCTGCAGAAAAAATTCTCCCTACCAGTGATAGTCTCAGACCATATTGTTCCCCATGAACAAAGTTTTTCTTGATTCTCATCCCCATAGAATATGTAGGAACCCCTATAAATCATGTCTCTTTGTCGATCCCCAAGAATCATAATTCTCGTTCCCCTATCTTTTTGTTCAGTCCCATGACTTGAGCTCTTTTGGGGAACCATGAAATAGCAGTGTTACCCAAGAACATGGTCTAGATGCCCCATGGAAATGTTGGGAGGCAATAGTTTCCTCATTAGAGTGATCCTATTCCGAAGTATGTTTAATCCTTGATCAGATTGATATCCCCCAACTAATGTGTCTCCTACATGGTGGTATAATATCAAGAGTGTTATACACCAGTCAAACAACCCATCGCTCAAATTTCCATGATTTTCTTAACATTTAGTCAGATCTTCTTCCTTTTTCACATCTATAGGAGCCCCCTAATAGTGTGGATGCATAGCACATGGGTCGCCTACTGTCCTGGGCAAACATTCCTAATGACTAATGGATGATATTTCGAGTCGGTCCTCGTGTTTCAAACATGGTCAGCGGTCAGCCCTCATTTGTTATACCCATTTCAGGCTAACAAAATAATGATACAATTTTTCGAACACGGTCAATAGTCATTCTTAATTTTCATTCCATCACTACAATGTTCCGAATACTAGGAGTTTTCACTCACACCTTCCACCCCCTTGTTCCGATTTATTCCAGCGCCCCTAGTGTTACCCCATTTTTCCATAAGATCACATCAGGAAGACGGTAATTTGACTATTCAAAGAGATTCATTCTCCAGTTAGGTCTCTCTTTTCTCGTTCTGGGAATCTAGATTGGTTTTTCATGCATCGGGTTCCCAAATATTGGTTGGCACTCCTACATTCAATTGAAGTAATTGTGTGCACATCCCATGTTTCTCACATCGGGTATGACCCACATGAGTTTTGGAATGGAGTGTAACTGATTTCAAGATTGTGGTAGGAAGATATTAAATGAAACGAACTAGTAAAAAAATCTATATGTACATGATGTTCAGAACAAGTGGCAGTAATGAGAAATGTGTTTATAAGTTCGACCAAAACAGGGAAATTAGGGATCAACATCATGGATATATCGCTCTAGAGATTCTACCTTTTGGATTGTGGCCTCCAAGATTTCCTCTCACCCCTGAGAACATTCTCTTCATCAGTTGTCGTAGGGCACAGTTTATTGACCCTAGCATGTTCTTGCACCTATCTAGTTTGAGTGTAGTAATTTATTCCCGCGATTCCACTAACTGCTCTTGGGTGTCCTCCGGTTGGTCCCTCAATTGCTCCACAAGCTCGGAGCAGTTTGTAATGAATACATCCTTCTTCTTCATCCATTCTTCAAGGAGTTGGACTTCTTGTTCTGCCTTTAGGAACGTTTGGGTACTCGCTGACTCTTCCTAACATTGGAAAACATTGGAACATTGGATTCTCTCGTGCATCTTCTAAGCCAGGTAGTTGCAAACAGTTGAATGATGGCGTTAAGCATCCACCCCTCCAACACAGAGAAAGCGTAGCATGGTATGGAGAAATCCCATCTGTTTTAGTCATTCCATCTAAGGATGACTGAGAAAACACTTGATACACATCCACCATTTTCACCACATCATGCGGCTCTCATCGAACACCTCCAAATTGGAATCATCTATTTCCTCATCATCCATGGGCTGATAGTCGAGGAAATAAGTGAGGAGTTCAGTAGCTAGGACTTCTTCAGGAACCTCCACCTAGTCTGTAACTTTACTCTTTTCGGGCTAGAATTACACCCTGGTGGCATTACCACCCCTCATTGCGATGTCCGTCTCATCGAGTACCGAGGTAGGGTTTTCTGGAATGGCTGATTCTGCAAAGGCTGATGTGGTTGCTTCCCATCCTGCTCCTGTAGAGGTCCCGAACTCAACGGTTCATCGTGTCTCCAACCTTGTGATCACTACATCAGGAACCCATATCTTGATTAGCTAAATTCTCCATCAAATAGGGAAAACCAATGAGAAAGGACATATAGGATCCAAGAGCAGCAGTTTCCAATGCCTCTATCATGGTGGGGGGCCCCACCACGGGAGATCCTTTGAGTCTTGTCAACACTATTACTAGTTTCGGCACCTCTTAGGCAATGGGGATGGCATGAGGCTCTCCTTCCGGGTCATCATCACCTAGTCCACCAAAAATAGTTGACCCATCATGCCCAATCCCAAGGGTTGGCTCCCTAGGTTTCTACATGATCTCCATGGGTATACCCGCTCCCACGGTGGGAGAGGCTTCTTGGGGACCCTCTTATATGTGTTCCTGAGTAGGATAGGGTTTGATTGATGGATCGAGACAATGAAACGATGAAGGTCGATATAAGGTTTAAACCATACCCCAATCTGCTCTGCTATTTCTGCATCAGAGCCAAAAATATTGCCACTTTCCTGGGAACTCCGATGGTGAGTGGGACTATCTGAAGGACCCTCGCCACCAAGACCCTCGACATGGTCCTCTTCTTCCAGTCATTCTTATTTTTCATATTTTTTCTCTTCTTCTTCTTCTCCTTTTTTTCTTCTTCTTCTTCCCCCTATACAGTTTCATCCTCATATGTTATCCTCTCTGGGTCCTACTCTTGGCCAAGCATTACATTCAACAAGATATTTGGTTCTTCATATCGCCCCTAATGGCATGCACACATGTCCATGTATGTCAGTTATGTGTGCCGACGATGAAAGTTTACTTTATCCAGTATCCGGATGTGCCTTATGTCAGGTAGATCGAGCCCGGTACACATAATCCTCTGCCATAAATCTTCAGCAGACATGGTTTGTCATAGTATACTTCATGCAAAAAAAAAGAATGGAATATTGCATCGGCATAAAGCGCCAGGAGGTACCTGATTTTCTTTTCTGTGATCTCCCTAGTTGGACCCTGAGGCTATGCATGGGACCACCCTTCCCCGAAGGGCAGAGGCACATTTTTCGTCTGTATTTCCCCAGCGGATGAAATACTGGCCTATGCTGTGCTAGACCCATGACCCATTAATTGCCTCACTTCCACAGTGGAACCACTCATACCTTCCCTCTCTTCGGGTTCTGCACTAGTTGCGTTGATTTGTAGAATGTGTTTCCAAAGAATCACCTCGGTGTACATTCTCATCTGTTGTTTAGCATACTCTTTCAACAGTCTGGCACTAAAATCAGTGGGGGGAAGAGTAATGATTTACCCCAAGCCTGCTGTTGTGAAAATAAGCCACAAATGGCGAAGAATATAGGGATGCCGCTCTTCTCGTACCTTGGTATATACTTTCTTGGGCATCCGTTGCATGCACCTGAACATCCTAGAATATTTGGTCAGCACATAGGGTTCGTAGATGATTTTTCCATCAATTCTGGCCACCAGTACACCGCTCTGGATGCTCTACAGGTACAACCTCTCCTCTAGTGGACCCCACCCATCATCTTCCATCTAGGAAAATAGGGTTTGGAATAGGTGGAAGTCGAAGTGTGTGTGGCTACCGATCTGGATCTTGACTTCATCATCAATGTGTGTTAATGGGAGGATCCTAGCGTTGTTCAAGAGGGATGGCCGCATAAAGTTACCAGTGGAAGATGGCGTTCGGGATGTCATACCCATCACAATGGGTTGCTAACCAACCATGGAGGATCTGTAATGGCCTACATATCCTCTTGTGCGTAATTCCCCTCTAAATTCACCATAGGATACTGTAATGGCTAGCCAACACTGGTACCCCTAGTCTAGCCATTTTTTTCACTATAATCCCATACATCACTAGAATCCCAGAACGGACTCCCATCCTTGTGTCCCTCACAGTTAACAACCAGCCGCTCAAGAATGCGGTGAGGAACCCGACATATCTCACATTCGGTTCTTGAATTTCATTGAATCCAAGTCCCCATGATCGATATTCTCCCATCTCCAAAATCATCTAATACGATCCTTCCTTTCCCCTCTAAGATGTGTTCGGGCATTGATTCCCTCGGCATGGCATCTTCACAGCCGTGTCCTGGGTCAGGACAAGACTAAACCAACCTGAATAGGGTATTTCCATTAGGATATATTTTATTTGGAGTTCCTCTTTAGCCAGCTCTATCACGTCCCATGACAGTGTTGGGGTGCAGGTCCTATCCCCCAAGACATTCTCCGTCAAGAGGAACTCATCATACTGATACCCCTCCAAGGGGATTCCCCTTATACGATGGACATCCCACAGACTGATTCCCACCTCCCCATAGTGGAGGTGAAAAGTGTTTAAATCATGAGACCAATGAATGAACAACTCTACTACTAATTCATGTTGACGGTAAAAATATAATTGAGGCAACCAAATAGCCTCAAAAATCCCAATGGCCCGTAGCTCTGGCCCGAATTCCTTACATTTCTGGCGTACCCAGCACGACCATGCCCATTCATTGGTAAAGATTCCCCTGGATCAGAAATAACACTCCTTCCAAACCATCGTCTCGTTATTAATGCTTCTCTTGAATTTACATGCCTAAATAGTGGGTGATTACTCAGGAACTGTATCACTTCCTTCAATCATTATGGTCATCGGATTAAAGATGTAGATGGTTGTGTTCTATGTTTCCCTAGAATGTTGGCCATTATTGGTGGTGTGGAATTATGGAAGACTATCCTCGTGCATCCCCCATGACTGTGGTGTGTCCGTCTCAAAATTGGCCATCAACACTTCTTCCAAAAGATAGTAAATCCTTTGCGGAAGGATACCACTCAGGACGTAGTGCTTTTGAGCTTCTGTGAGCAAGCTGAAAAGAATTTTATTGTTAGACACGACCCTCCTCGTTTGAACAATTTGTGGCTTGATGATCATTTGGGATCTTATTACAATAGTGGAAACATCCCTCTCATTGTCGGTCTGATGAGCGGCCATTTTTAGAATTCATTAAGGGTTGGCATGAAGGATAGAGGAATCGGTGCACAAAAGTTGTGTTGGTGTGAAAGAAGGGAGATACAGTGCGCCAAAGCGGCTTCACGAAAGAAGGTCGATGTTCGTGGAAAAATTTTTTATGGCGCGCAAACACCGGAGTCAATTGCGGAATCTTACACATAGAACAATATGTTTTTTCGCGCATGAGAGAAAGATAGCCAATCGTGCAGAAAAGGTCAAAGTAGAGCCAAGGGGGGCACTCTGCCTATTTATAAAGCGCTTACGCGGCTTTCACACCTGCACAACACTCTTTCATGAAGAAATCTCATTTTTTCATGCCACTGAAGATATCATTTATATTTTTTCAAAGACCCTCAGAATCTGACCTTCAGGTTCACTTTCAGCTCTGATTCTGAGGGGGGCATTCATTGAGGCCAAAATCTAGAGAAGGGCCACATCGGGTGGGTAAAAGAGCGTCGGATGAATCATGAAAATAAAATAGGAAATCCGGGGGCCCAGAAGGTGAGAACATGAAAGATTAGGAGGCGCATGTAAGAGGAGTTCCGGTGCGCATGACATTGCATGTCGGCCTTCCCCTTCGTGCCTAAACCCACACCATCCATCTTGTGCGCAACCCTTCCGACTTGCACGCCACTGGTCCAACTTGCACGCATCCCTTCCGTCTTGCGCTCCATCGGTCCCACTTGCATGCAACATGTCTATCTTGAATGCAACACGTACCTATTGTAGAAAAACCTTCCCTCTTGCATACATACATCATATTTTTCCCCGGTCAATTCTCTAACATGTGCTCCATGTGATGCCCTCACCATGATGCACTATGTTCGAGCCTCTCTTATGCGTGTCACACCTGTGTCACATGCTCTTTTCTCATGCGTCCCCTTAAGTTTTCATGGATAAATTTCAATGTCCCTTGGAGGATACTTCCCATTGAATTTCTTTTCCTCATTCTCCTTTGCATATGCATGCTAATTGCAATTGCTTCTTCTCATAGACACACTCACGTGGACCCCCAATGGGATCACATCTCGACACCCCCAGTTAGGACGTTTTTGTCCCATATATTAAGAAAGGTGTAGAGGGTAACAGTTATGTATGTCAATGGGGTGCGGAGTAAACCCATGTCATTCGAGCTGCTGGAAGTTAAACTACCAAGAACCATCGTCTTAGCACATGATGTTAAACTGTGGCCTAACCCCATGCATCTTATATGGGTTCCCCCACCTTGGACATTCTGCACGTCCGCTCATCTCAATGAGAGGGAAATAATCCTCAAATGGAATGAGATCCTTTTTTCTATGGTGGTTCTTGTGTGCGGGGAAGGGAAACCATCATGGTGTAATCCCCTAGCCTTTCATGTAGAAGGTAGTACCCACACCCCCCCTTTCTTATCCAGTTCCAAAGGCTGGAAAAGGGTGTTGTGGGGAATGATTATCCTCCTCTCAATTGTGCCAAGTCCTTCTCCTTCTGGGATTACTCACCATCAGGCTTCCACCCTGGAGTAAATCCCAATCTCCATCAGTTGGGCGGATAATCATGTGTAAGCCCATGTTTCCTTTTTGGGCTACTAACCATGCATAAGCCCCACTCAACTTCCCAGGGATGCACCTTTCGTGACATGATCATCTGGTCTCTGCTGCCTCTTGTTTCTCACACCGAGCATGACTCACGTGGGCTTAGAGTAAGCGTCGACCGTGACATCCATTCTCACGGGCCACCTAGAGTGTAATCCCCACACAATCATACTGAACTACAAGGACTTTGATCTTTTCCATGGCAAGGTATGTAAGAAGCCTCCCTTGGGTTCAATCCCAACAACCATTGGTCCCAACCACTTTCATGTCTGTGCACCAATTCCCCAACTGAACTATGTGGTCTTTAATCCTCACCAAGGCGAGGTATGTATAAAGCCTCCATGATGATCAAGGGCTAATCTCCGTCATTCCGACCATCTTCACGTCAGTTCATTGACACCCTGAACAGCCTAGAGTGTAAGACCCACACCATCATCCCGAACTACATGGACTTTGATCTTTACCAAGGCAATGTAATTAGGAAGCATCCCTGAGGTTCTAGCTAAATTACCATTGTTCCCAACTAATTTGACATCGGTGCACCAATGACCCATCTAAACTACGTGGTCTTTGATCCTCACAATGGAGATGTATGTAGGAATCCTCCCTGAGGTTCAAGCCCAACACCCGGTCATTCCGACCATCTTCACGTCTGTTCACCAACATCTCATGAAGCCTACAGTGTAATCCCCCCAACCATGCTTGAAATACATGGTCTTTGATCCTCTCAATTTCTTGGTACGTAGGAAGCCTCCAATAGTTTCATCCCCACCATCTATCTGGGCCCCAGGTCCTCTTTCATGATGGATCACCCATGTCTTGCATGACGTTAAACTATGAACCTCAATTAGTGGTAAGCCGTTATCTCCCCCAATCAGCGGTAATCCATTTTTTCCTCCAGTCAGCGGTAAGACTTTGCACCCACCTAAACTATGTTGACCATGATCCTCATGAAGCCGAGGTACATAGGAAGCCTCCCTGAGGTTCATGCCCACCACCCATTGGTTATGACCCCCCCTTCAGATCGGTTCACCAAACTCTTCCATGAACTACGAGGTATTTAATCCTTGCCAAGAAATATTAAGTAGGAACCCTCCACGAGGTTCAAGCCCACCATTTATTTAGACCCTTGGTCCTCCTTCACATTGGTCCACCGAACCCCATCCCATATAAACTTTGTGGGTTTGATCCATGTCTCTAAGGCAGGTTTTGTATGAATCTTCCATGAGGATCAATCCCATCTAACGTTAATCCATTGTGACCCCATCCAGTGGTAAGTAATTGTGACCCCACCCAGCGGTGAGCCGTTGTGACCTCAATCAGTGGTAAGCCATTGCGTCCCCTACTCAGTGGCAAGCCATATTAATATTATTTCTGGGAGCCTCATCATTGGTCTATCCTAGTAGCATCAGCCCAACATGGGATGCTAAAATTGTGTGATCCCGATACACATCATTGGGTTGTCATCTTATATTTACGCCCCCAATTCAAGTCCATTTTACGGTCTTCCCATCGAACCTGTGTGTTTCGGGAAGGTCGGGCCCCAACCTAGAGGTTCCATTTCTTTTAGGAACAATACATGTGTTCATTCTCATGGGCCACCTCCTTAGGCGTCCCTCCAACCATACCGAACTACGAAGACTTTGATTCCTTGCCATATGGATATGTATGAAGTCTCTTAGAGGCTCAAGATCAACACTAATGTCACCTTCATGGTAGTTCCATCCCATCCACTATCCACATCATTCAAACATTCCATCATACGTCTTGACTCTTACCTGAGCCGCCACATCCAGGTGAGTTTATGACAACCCACCCCCAAACATCAGTGTTCCCTCCAGAAGTATCACCCATATGATCCATGTTGATCAGTGTTCTAATTAGTCAAATCCGTCTCTGCTAGTCGTTAAACCTATGGCATACACTGTATTGAACATGGGAAGCTGAGGAAAACCTCAGATACATGCTTATACCATACGATTCCCCACGTTCGATGTGGGATGCCTCAGGCTTCTGCGCCCTCGAGAAGACCTATAATAAGGGGAAGAAAAACAGATGCGGTAGTATTCCAACATCAAGACATGCCAGTGATGTCCAACGTGACTAGTCCCCTGACCGAAGGTTTCTGCCCTTATTGGACCCTTTGGAATGTCCCGATAGAAGCAGTACAATTAACTGATATCTAGGAAGATATGACACCAGGAAGAGTTCATGATCAATGTATTAAATCTATAAGGGAGACCCAGACTAGGTGACAAGTTTTGAGGAGGAATCCATAGAAGGAAGAACTGAAATCCCATCATTCTGTTGTGATCAAGGAGAAAACGTCCCTGAATAATTTATAGATGTCTCCCTCCTTTGGAATGCTATAATATGGGGAAACAGCTGTGCGTCCTCAACGGATGAATGTGCGTGCCCTAATAAAAGCAACGAAAAAAATTACATTATGGTAATTATGGTAGGGGAATCATTCTTTAATAGGTAGTTCACAACTATTGAGTGGCTGGTGGGTATTCACTCTAATATCAAAAATTCAGTCAAAATATATAATTCAAAAATACAGACCTCCATAAAAGGAATAGCTACAACCCTTCACGTGCAGGGATTCCAACCGAACCTGTACTATAGGGGACAAATATTTCATTGCTATAAAGGGGTTCCCAATACTGTGCCCATATTATTTAGTCACTCTTAAATAATCGAATTAATGTTCCCTTATGACCAGACTTGGGTTCTCAACAACACAATGCATATGAAGGACCCATTTTCTATACATAAAATATTTTCACCCCCATTTTCACAAGGAATGTCTTACGTAGCATCCAAGAATGTTTTTTAAAATATAAGTATCTCTATACCAAAATTAATTGACAACAACAATTACTATCATTGAATCATGAACCATCATGTATTAACTTGATAATTACTCAGAATCCACTACTCAAGTGTTGAATTATGAATCCTAGATGAGAAAATAATAAGGACATTGAATAATTTCCAGTATATGACATGGAATTCATTGTGCACAGTGTTTATTCCCATAGATTTAACCTGGAGTACTTCTAGTTTCTAAAATGTTTAGAGTGAACCTATGTGGTGTTTCTTATATGGTAGATGACATATTGGAATCACTACTCCATTTGAATGTGTGTAGATACTATAAACTAAGTTATTTATTTTCAATACACAACTAATACATATAAATTCATGATTTATGGTATTTTCACCAAAATGTTCATGTGGTTTAAACAAAAAGTGTTGTTGGTTATGGTAAACAATATTTGGACCCATAAGTAACTGAGGCATGTATATCCATAACTAGTAGAGTCATTCCTCTTATACATGATTTATATTAAAATCCACATGGTGTGTGCTGCTATCTAGCAATCCAAGTGTGTGGTCGAGTACACGACAAATTTATATGGCCTAAATTACATATAATGTGACTAGATAGTAGACCCTATGAAATATTTATATCCATGTGGTAACCCTTTGAGTATAGATATATACAACAAGAACTTCTTACAAACAAGTTGTCTACTATTTATAAATCCCTTAAACCGTAGAACCGCATTGGGTGTGGGGTAAACGCTATGTGGCCAAGAGTATTATATCAATTGTAGTTGAGAAAACATGTACTTGAAATTTCAGTTTTTTTATTGAATCATCCACTCAATTCACTTATCATTATGACAATGAAAAAATTATCATTTGTCAACCTATAACATTACTTAATTTCAATATATATTCACCAATTAAATAATCATTTTTTATTATATTTTTTTATATGAAACCTCTTACAGAAAAAAACAAATATAAATTTTTTCAATATTGATTTATTATTTGACCATTATAATATAGTCACTGAATTAGTGTGTATAAATAGATAAAACTACGTTATAAACTCTATGAGAGTTAATGAAATCAATTAGTAAAATTATTCCTTATGATGATCAATAATTTAGGGTTTTATAAGCTGTAGAACTACTAGGGTTTCCCAAGACCAAGAATAACTTGTTCTTTAGTAAGTACATTTTAAAAAAACATCTGTGAGAAAAACTCAGGCTCATGAAAATAAATTTGAGATCTATTCTGGTCTAATCATCAACCAAGACCACCAATACTACATATCATACCCACAGGGAAAATGTGTGGTTCTTAATGGGGTTTTTAAATTTAATGATAAGACGTTTATCAAAGGTACATATCATTTTTATTCAGTCAAAATAAATTGTTTAATCTTGGTAGATGTGAAATATAGCCTTTGGAAGATCCCTGGAGCATCTAGGGCTTGTTAGGATCCTAGAGGTACATAAATTGGGAAAATATGGTAGACCTCATTGTTACCGCTTAGTTTCTACTAACTGTGTGCATTAACAGCAAAAATAACTTTTTTAGTAGAAGGGGTCACACAAATTTCCTACAACCATGTGAATTGAGGTACAAAACTATGAATTGTTTTCTAAAATATTGAGTGTAGGATTTCTCATGGTTTTCACATGGATAGGGAAACTGTTCACCTTAACCATACAATTCATATTATTATAATTTTAGGAGAGAAAGGTTTGCTTAAATCCTAGCTAAATCATGAATCCCTTTTTTATATGAAATAACTATATCTTTCATAATGAAATAAAAAACCTAATTTCATCATTTTTTTCTCATTCTAGTTGATCGTCTCTCCCTTCTACTCCCATGATCACTTTTCCTCCTCTATATATTAATCTTTATATCCCATGTATTTGGGATCCAAATCATGATCCATAAAAATCAAAAAAATAGACAGAGGTATTCTCTCAAGTCTTCTTCCTTTTTTCTACATTTTTCTCTGTATTGGTTTCAATATTTTGTTGATATATCATTTGAAATATTTTTAGGACATTTTTCCATTGTTCTTTTTTCTCCAAATATACATCAAATCTTAATCCCATATCATATTATGATTCATATATGACCCTAATGAAGGTGGTCTATATTTTATTCCCAAAGGTTATTGTGTTTTTATAGTTCCCCGATTATGATGCACACCATCCATTATTGTGTTTTTCTATAGAATGAGTTACATATGTATAAACTGGTATATTCAAAATGTTATACTCATGTTGAGCTTTTCTAGGTAATTATAGAATGAAAAACTCAATCATTTTCACCCCTTGGGTGATTCAACTTGAATTCACTAATTATATATATTTAGAAGATGATCATAACACCTCTTAAGTGTTCTTCGTAGATATCAAATTAAAATTTCTTACTTAAGTGATTAAATTTATTAGTTCTAATGGATTTGAATTTAATTTATATTTCTTGATTAATTAAATTGATTGTATATGTTATGCAACTTAGCTTCAATATGGTTAACTTTCTTGAATAAATTAAATTAATGAAGGAAATGGGTTCCAAGTCTATGCCTCATGTTATATATTTATTAAATGTTAATTGTAAAAACCTTTTTTATTTTTGAGAATGATGATTATAATGAATTAGAGGTGATTTATCATATATTATTATTATTATTATTATTATTACACCGTTAATATTAGTCATGTAATGATTTTTCAAGGATTTTTTGTCTTGATGTTTTACTATCCCTTACATTAGGTGTTAGGCAAGATGTATCACACCATTGACACTAATTGGGTGGTTGAAATAACAAAACACACCCATTGATTTGGTTTTTGACATGAAGACTCACCCACCATCTCTAGTGATGAACTTTACATCTCACATTCATCAAGAGAAGTACATATTGTACCTTTTCATGGGCCTATAAGTCATTAGACTTGTTTTATGGATGCTTGACTTACAACCCAATTCTACCTAGTATCTATGTATATGGATACTTAAATCCTCATGTATATTCTTCAAATAAGTGGATATTGTATATAAATATAATGTATATATTATTACTATACATACATATTGTTACAGATCAGACTCATTCTGAGCTAAGTCGAAGTTGGTAGAGCTCACCAAGTGTTCTTGGGGAAACAGAGATGAATGTATTTAATTATTCAGATTTATTTGTTATTCATTATTACCAGTACACTACATAACTATATAAACTACCTATCTTACATATATACACCATTGGTGTCAGCCTACTAAGATTTTATCTCAAACCCTATGCAGGTGTTCATTTATTCCTGAGTAGATTGCTTGTCTGCAGTTTGGGATAAGGGATAGTACCCTACTATATAATATTGATATAATTTACTTATATTTTGGAGAATGTAATCTATGGACTCATCATATGTCCAAGATTAATGTGGAACAATGCTTCTTCCATTTTGTAATTTTATATATCATGTTCTATATAAATGCCCCATATTTTCATATTTTTTATATAATATTTCCATGAAATAATCATTGTATTTGAATTATCCTATTTTATTTTTATCCTATTAAAGACGTTAATTATTTAAACTACTTTAGTTGTTCTAAATATTTTATAATTCTTTCTACTTTAGTGGGCTACTGCTCTAGTGGTCATAGTGTCTGATTATATATGCCTCTATTATTTTCTATCTAAACATCATATCCATTTTGATACTCTAAAATGAGGTTATAATCTCTTCATTATACAAAATTTATACAATTTCTACTAGTCAACAGCCTCTAGCCTATGGGGAGGTGCTCTTGAGGCCATGTGACCCAACAGCCCAGGACACATGTTATGTGTATCCCAATTCGAGATGTTACAAAGTGGTATCAAAGGTGTTTCATTTACATTTATTACTTTTTGGGTATTAAATAGGATAATAAGATATTATAAAAATTTTTAATTAGAATATTCTTGGGAATAGTTAGCCCATATATTGTTGAAACCCAAACTAAATGGGATGTGTTGTTGTTGTTATTGATTATTCTTGTTAAAAATGATACAAATTCACCAATGGGTGACACATGTGTCTAATGATTTTATTTTTATTGGTATATATATATATATATATATATTTCTCATAACTATTCCTGATAAAATTATGTATTTCATTAAATTCATAATTATAAGCACATTTGGATTTATATTCCATGCATTTTTACATGAGATGTTTTTTTCATCTTTAACTTACCTATCATATATAGTGAGTTCCTGATTATTTTATATTTAAATGAGATGCCATTTCATGTAAGAATGAGAAAAAATAATCGACACTTGATGTTTTTGCATTAACATAATTTTTTTCCCACAGACGTTAATGTAGACACCATGAGTAGTCGGTTTATGGAAAATTGAGACATAGACCACCAATTTCATGTGATGGAACATTTTATGGTCAAGATTAAGTGGACTCCAAATTACAATTTATAATATTTAAGGGCCCTCATAAATTTTAAATGGTGATCCAAATTATTAAACCATTCAAAGGGATTCAAATATATATATGAGAAAAAAATTAAATTTAATACAACATGTAATGTTAAATTCTTATCTTATATGTGGGATAAAAGACCTAGACCCATACCCAACCATAATAGGGGATATTTTGGTGTGTATAATTCAATATAATGCAATGGTAAGGTCCTTACCTATCACCTAGACCTTGATTAAAGAGTATGAGGTGAGGTGTGATCTTTCATCAGAAGGATATATACTAGTCACATCATCTGTCTGTAATTCTTTCAACTGTTAAGATATATTTTGAGGAATTCATTTGGAATTCTAGTTTTATACTTCCACTACATCCTCTTGTTGAACTCCTTGAAGGTAGTGAATGCCATGCACCATAGGTGGAAAAGCTTAAGACCCTAACCATACCTCATACAGTGCCACCTATTAACAATCTTCTAATTCTTGAAAAGGTAATTGAAACATAGTTTCTAATGGTTTTCTTGTGCATGATGAAATGTATGAAATTTGTCACTCAACATTCCTCGATTATGGTAGATTTGACTTGATAGTTCTAGTAGTATCATCCTCATACCTTTTTGCGTGATGGAAGACCTCATGTTGTTGAGTCTTGGCTTGAATCTATTCTCTCTATATTCAAGTATCTAGAGATTCATCTAGAGTATATTGTCAAACATGATTCTTATACGATATGAAATTATAAAAAATAATTTTTGGGAAGTTACTACCTAGAACGTTCGACATCAAGACATGGTCTAGGCAGATAGCTATACGATCTTTTACAACTAATTCATTCGACTAACTATGAGGTATAACCGATATATAGAGTTTACAAACATGCAGTCGGGATCCATGCCTCTCATGGTGTTTTCAACACATTTTATGAAGCTGAAACATTTTTATCTGAATCTATTTGGTAATGATCTTATAACCACCAGGTGATTCGAGAGTAGTCTGTTATATTCCATCCAAATAGAGACCCAACCATTTTATATATAAAATTACATGATTTTAATCATAGTTAATCATCAGAGTACATGCCAAGAATCTTTAAGTCTAGTATCTCGGAAGACTGGGCACATAAAACATAAAACATAGGGCTAAAAAAATATTTCTTTATTTAATCTCCATTAAGATCTCCTAACTTTCTTTGAGACCGTACATAAGCATAGGGTACCCTAGGGAACACTTGAACAATGGCAGGTGCTAAAAATCCCAGTAAGGGAATGAATATAAGGATACATCTTATGCACATGAGTTAGGAGGCATGACGTAATGAAAACAAAACATGGAACATAGGAAATAATATCATATAAGCATGGGATTATATAAACATGGAATCATATAAATGTGGAATAATCATAATACATTTTTTTAGTATGGGTCAAGACTAACCACCAATCCCTTTTCCCATTTTAGTACGGGAAATGGCAAACCGCCAATCCCGTTTCACATAACATCTCATGAGACTTAACATAACCCAAAGAATTGGAGCGTTATCTGGGCACACCCATCTCAAAATTTCAATGAATATTCTTTCAACATAAGTATTATTACCACATAAATATTCTTTCCACATAAATAATCATACATAATCAATCGTTCATAAACATAAGGATACCCATGGAAAGAATTGGGTACCATATTCATGACATAAAGCATAACTAATGACTAAATCATGAAAGTATCCATGAAATAAAGGGATTAAGACATACATGGATGTTCATAAGGTAATATAGGCATATAAAAAAGTAGGTCCTGACAAATATAAGTGGGAACATATAAGAAATTTATTTGAGAAACATTAGCATTAAAATATTTTTATGTGGTTTTAAGGAAAATACTATAGAGATTTTAAAATAGTAAAGGATAAATTATTTTATATAAAACCAGAATTGAATGAAGAAGGTTTTCATAATAAAAATACTGATTTTATAAACACAATGGTGTCTTAAAATTAAGGATTGAGTGCACTTGAAATTGGGTAAAAATTCGGGATATCCCTTTAAAACGAGTGTGCTTATTAAGAAGTATCGAAGAGGGATTAACTTAAAAGCATGTATATCCACAAAGGGAACGAAATATGGATCTTGGAACATGATTGTGGATCATATAAATAGAATTTATATTTTTTATGTAAATCTAAATGACAGCTACATTTTTGTAAAAAGAAAGATAGAGCAACCTGAAGGAACAAAGGAAGTTCGGGGAGAATCCATTACAGTTTACTAGCACGGTATCAAGTGTAACTAAGAGGGATTGGTGAGAGATATAAGGGGTTTATCATTACTTATAAACATTAGGGAAGTTTTGTGGAAGTGATAAAATATACCCCTTCACTTGGTATTACATGAAATGCATAGCATTGAGAACAATCTTGATTAAGAGTGAAATGGATAGGATCCCTTACCTTAATTCTGGTGGTGTCCTCCACATGTTATTAATTACATGAATAAAAAAATTAGGTTTATTAATTAATAATTCCTAATACTATTATATAAGTAATTGGGTTAGTATAATCATTTTATGTTCATTTATAATCATTTTGATTGGTTTTGAGGTTAAATTTCATTGTATGGGCTCATTTGTTTACTTGGTTTTAAAAGACCAGTTCACATATATTCACATTCTGATAGACATGAATGATGTATGTGGTTGTCTATAAATGAAGTTATATGATATTAGTGAACATATAAATGATTAAATGGTTTTAAAATTAATTTTTTTTTTCATATTGAAGTCAAACTATTATATAAAACCACAGTGACAATCGTTATTCTTAATTGGTGGGTTCGATTACAAAGAACAAATTTTTCTCTATAACATAGTACCATTTGTAAAAAAAATATTACAGAATAATATTAAGATATATTACCGATATATTCTAGTTCAACCATAACAAAAATAGTTTCATGACCAGATTTGATGATGATAATAGAAATTGATAAATTTTTGTCCTTGAATGTGCTAAATTATCACATCTCAAATGGTGCTGTCATTTCATTCAAATAGAAGGAGAGGAAATGAGATAATATAATTAAATATCTCATTATCATACAAAAATTATATTACAAGTATCTTAATAGATTTTTCATATCATTTGGGTGAAGGGAGGTGATGAAAGAAACCAAAAAAAAACATAAAAGAAAATAAGGAATTGGAAAGTGGAATTTACCTCTTGATACTTCATCCTTTGAGAACCTATTAAGGGGAGAGGTTTTAGTATTTTGAAGAGTCTGGGAGCTTTCTTATGCGTGGAATGATCTGGGGGATAGATTTTTGCATAATTTTTGAAAGGCACAAGTCTTGAGAAAAGTCAAGAGAATAGGGAGTGAGGGGGGTGGGGGGTTATAGTAGAGGATAGGAGGGTTTTCATAATTTTTTAATCATTAGTTTATTATTTCCACACAAGACAGGGAATAGTAATAATTCCATGACCAATAATAGTAATAAATGCATGTGAATTCGAACCAAATTGTCTTACATTAGTATATCATCATTAATGAATCAATTAATCCATTATTTAGCAATAATTGTGAATTATCAGATTCTACTAATCATTAAAAATTCAAGTATTTCAGAAAAATAACAAAAATTAAGCCTATCCATATTTCAATGTGTAGAATACAAAAATGAAGTCCATTTTTCAGGAATAATTTTCTAAATATGATTAATTTAATATTTAATTAAAATCATAATTTATTATAAAAACCCAGTTTTAAAACATTCATTTACTTATTCTAAAATATGAGAACATCATAATTTCAATTGAATATTATTTTATGTGTATTATAGGTAAGGTTACTATTCATTATGGTATTTAACTATTCATAAGAGTATGTTACTATTCATTAAGGTAGGTTACTAGTCCCCAAAAATTAATTTTTTCTTATCGGACTCCAAATTACTTACTTCTTGCAACCATGTGTATCAGATTTTTAAAATTCCAAACCTAGAAGTGACAAAATTTTGTTTAAAGGAAACTTAGAACATAGTAGTTCATTATGTTGTGTTTTATTGTTATTTTATGACATATTAATAAGAAGGGAAATTTCCATTGAAAACATTGGGTCATTACATTCTTTCCCCATTATGAAATATTACCCTCTAATCTTTTTTACATTCTAGGCCATAAACAGGTGAGGGTACTTCTCCTTCATTCCCTCCTCTAGTTCCAAAGAAGCTTCGTCAAACTTCTGGTTCCTCCAAAATACTTTAACAAGGTGGGTTTTCTTGTTGCATAGAACCTTATCTCTTCGGTCCAAAATTTTCACTGGCTTCTCCTCATGAGATAGATCATATTCTAGCCACTCCACCTCTGAGTACTATTCTTGTGAGGGATTAGGTATGTACTTCTTCATGAGTCATACACGAAACACATCAAGAACTCAATTCATATTCGGAGGAAGTGCAAACCGATGGGCCACGGCTACTATGCGATCACGGATCTCAAAGGGTCCAACGTATCTTAGGCTTAGCTTCATTTTCTTTCCAAACCACATGAATCACTTCTATGGTGATATTTGAAGGAAGAATTTATCCCCAACATTGAACTCCTACTCCTTCGATGGTTGTCAGCGTAGCTCTTTTTTTGACTCTGAGCAGATTTGATGTTTTTATGGATGACTTGAACCTTCTCTGTCATCTGTTGCAAACGATCGGGTCTAAGCAGCTTTCGTTCCCCAACTTCATCCTAACAAGTTAGAGTTCTGCATCGCTTTCCATACAATTCATCATATAGAGCCATCAGAATACTCAAGTGGAAGCTATTGTTGTATGAGAAATCAACCTATCGGAGATGAAGATCCCATCCACCTTTGAATTCTAGAGTGCTAGCTCTTAGCATATCTTCAAGTGTCGGAATAGTCTTTTCAGATTAGCCTTCAGTTTGGGGGTGATAGGCCATGCTGAAATTTAATTCAGTACTCTAAGTGTGTCGAAGACTCCTCCAGAATTTAGATGTGAACCTTGGATCATGATTAAAGACAATTGAGAGTGGATCACCATGCAGTCCCCCCACATCCTTCACATATATTTTTGCATGTTTCTCAAGTGAGAGGTCTTCCACAATAGCGAACAAATGGGCAGTCTTGGTGAGTCTGTCAACAACAACCAATAACGAATTATTTCCATTCGCTGTCTTTAGAAGACCTATGACAAAGTCCATTGTGACATTCTCCCATATTCACATGGGAATAAGCAATGGTTGCATCATCCCTTTGGACTTTTGTCGCTCTGTTTTAACTTGATGACATACTAAGCACCTTATTATATATTTCGAAATCTCCCTCTTCATGTTATCCCACCAGATGTGTTCATGGAGGTCACGATACATCTTGGTACTCCTAGGATGGATAGAGAAGGTTGAGCTATGTTCATTTTCCAATAGCTCTTTCTTTATCCCAGGTGATGATGGCACACGAAGCCGCATTACAGAAAAAATCACAGCATCATCATTGGTCTGTAACACTTGTATCTTCCCTTCCATTACTACATTGACACTCTTTTGTAACTCCACATCATCCCTTCATTCTTCCTTCATCATTTCTTGAATGGATGGTTTTTCAATCATTTAAGAAAGTTAGGATGTCTCCCCTTCCCTTATGATTCCTAAATCAATCCATTTCATATCATATAAGATAGGGTCTTTCTCAATCTATAACATGGATAGAGTAGTAGGTTATTTTATGCTAAGAGCATCAGCTACCTTGGACACCTTTCCATGATGATAGTGAATCCAGCAATCATAATCCTTGATTAGCTCTAAACATCTCCATTAACGCATGTTGAACTCCTTTTGTGTGAATATATACTTTAGACTATTAGGGTTTGTGTATATGTCACACTTCTCACCATAAAGGTTGTGCATCCATTTTTTCAAGGGAAAAATCATGTCTTCCAACTCTAGATCATGCGTCGGGTAGTTCTTCCCATGGATCTTCAACTGCCTTGAAGAATATTCTATCACATTATTATTTGGCCAGAGTAAACAACCCAAGCCTTTCTTTGAAGAATTGTTGTATATCACAAATCTTTCTCTAATTTTTTGTAATGTGAGTACAGGTGTAGTGATCAGCCTTCTCTTTATCTCCTTGAAGCTTACCACACATTCTTCTGTCGAGACAAACCTTACCCCTTCCCATGTCATCTTGGTCATTGGGTTTCTTAATCGTGAAAAGTTCTTCACGAATCATCGATAATACCCAGCTAGACCTAAAACCTACGGATCTCCATTACAGAAGTTGGCATGGGCCACTATTCAATTGCCTTTATCTTATAAGAGTCCATATATATCCCGTTTCTTGTGATAAAATGAACCATTAATGATACTTCATCCATCCAAAACTCACTTTTACTATACCTTGCATACAACTTCTCCCTTCGCAAAGTATTAAACATAGTATTTAAATTTTCCTCATCTTCCTCCATGATTTTGGATTATATCAGAATATCATCAATAATGACTATCACAAACTTTTCACGGTAATCTGTAAACACTCTATTCATTAAATCCATGAAAATTTCTGGAGCATTATTGAGTCTGGAGGGAATCACTAGGAAATCATAGTGTACAGACCTAGTTCGAAAGGCATTATTGGGTATATCTTCTTTCCTCACCTTTAGTTGGTGATATCCTGACCGAAGGTCCACCTTAGAGAAATAAATGGCCCCACGAAGATGATTGAACAAGTCTTCTATCTGTGGCATGGGATACTTGTTATTTATCCTGATTTTATTGATTTCACGATAATCAATGCAAAGGCGCATTGATTCATCTTTCATCATGGTGAAGAGGAATTGTGCACCCCACAGTGAAGAACTCTGGAAAATAAAACCCTTCTACATATTCTCCTATAACTGCTTCTTCATCTCTTCCATCTCTACATTGGCCATTTTGTAAGGTGTCTTTTAGATAGGTAGAGATCCTCGGATATGTTATATTGAGAACTCAACCTCTTAGTCAGGAGGAAGACTAGGAAACTCTTCAGGGAATAAATTAGTGTAATCCCTCACGATTGGCATGTCTTCAAGCATGATTCTCTCTTTTCTCTTAATCATTTAAGCTACATATGCTTACTCATAAGGAAACAACACACACACATGAGACGAAGAGTCTAATGGAGGTTCATGTTTCTCCTTACACTTGTAATGAATCATAAGAGGCTTCAGAATCTGAAAAGTGATCTCCCTTTCTTGAAAATTCATTTTGGCTTTGTACAATGATAGCCAATCCATGCCCAAGATTGCGTCAAACTCCACTGAAGGAAGTATGAAGAGATTTTCTAGGAGGTTAAGTACACCAAAATTAACCGGGTAGGAGTTACAAACCATGTATGTAGTGATTGCCCCATTTTCTATTCTCACAGATAACATTTCTTCCAATTTTTGAGGCGGTGTTCGAATTGTTCTACTGAAATTATAAGATATGAAAGAATGCATAGAATTAGAATCAAACAGCACATCTACTATTATCGAATGAATAACCAGCATATTTGTCACAACATTGTTGTCCGGATCCACCTTAGATGTAGTGATAGCATAATCCCTTAATTATTTCCTTGGAGGTTGTTATTGATTGCCTCTAAAAACCCTGGTCTTAGGTCAATAGTTTCCATAATGCCCATGCTCCTTGCAGTTCTAACACTACACGGCATGCTGACTGTTGATCTAAACCTCCATTTCATCATCATCAGTTGAGATATTTTTCATATCCCTTCGGTAGTTATGGGAAAGATGACCAAACATTCAACATTTGAAGCAATTCTTGGTTCTCTTCAGACAGTAACCCGAATTCTTCATCCCACAATTTTTACAAGGTTAAAATTCATGCTTCTTTCTATCATTGGATTTGTTTAATGAATCACCCATGTTGTTTTCCATTTTCCACTTCTTTCCACTGAGCCCACAAGACCACTGAGAATCACCAATCTCTATTTCCATATTGAGGGAACAACAGACAATATCCTCATATCTGTCAAAGTCTCGAATTATCAACACATTTCATAAACTAGGAATTAGTTCTCTAAGGAAGCGATCCACCTTGCATTCAGTGTTCATGAAAAATCGATATGTGTACCTTGAAACCCCTGTAAAGTTTTCTTCATAAACCCTAATGGGCTCATCTTACTTCTGCTTGAGTCTGAGGAACTCTCTTTGTATATGGAGATGGAGGGTTCGAAGAAAATATTTGTTGATAAACATCCTCTTGAATTCCTCTCAATCCAAGGAATCTGTTTCCTCTTGGGACAGTCATATTATTGATCTGTGTCCACCACTGATCAGATTCCTCATCAAAAAGATAGATTACAAGCACAACCTTCTCTTCTTTCGAGCACTGGAGAACAACGAATATCTTTTCAATGGAGTTAATGCATTGTTCTGTGAAGAGGGGATCAGAATATCAGCTAAATGTGGGATTCCTTTGCTGCACGATGGATTATATCGCAACATGCTCTTTCCTTGGAGGATGAAGGGATTCTGCATGAATCATGTTATTATTCATAACTTGAGCCAACTAAGCATGTACTATCATGATGTTTTGAGCACCCACTCTCATCATATTAGGCATATCGTTAGAGAAATATTCACATTTCTTATCACATTGGTTGTTGGAACGTTTTTATCTATTTCTTGCAATTAACTACGAAAAAGAACGTATAATTTGAGTTATTGAATACTTTGCTTTTGAGCATAAAAAGGAAACATTGAACAAAAAAGGATAAACATATAAAGAAGAAGTACATCCAAACTTGTGATTCTTTATGTTTAAATCTAGGTTATCCTCAATCTATTTCTTAACTTACATTCTTATGGTCTCTTTTTTTCCCTAAATAATTGTTTGTACTATGCTTGTGAATCTACCAAAACATATCCTCCGGGAGTGTCGTAACCAAGAGTGCAGTAAGGCCCATTTTCATGTACCAGGATACCTCGGGTCAATACCTAAACTCCTTTTTGGAGTTTTCATTCCTAGGTACATCTGTGTTGAGCCACCTCTACCTGCTTATATCCATACATGGATGTATTTTCTTCATAAAACACTTACTCTATACATACAAAAATTTAGGGATGTTTTATTATACTTCGTATCATCCTTAATGTTTTCACTATGGTGCTCTATTCCTAATCTCCAAAAATAACTAGACCATCCTCTGATACTAACTATAGCTACCTGAGCCTTCTACATATAACATTTCATGATTTTAAGCATAATTAATCACCAGAGGAGGGGTTTCATAATTTTTTAATCATTAGTTTAATATTTCCTACAATACAAAGAATAGTAATTATTATATGACCAAGAACAGTAATTAATGCATGTGTATTCAAACCAAATGGGCTTACATCCGCAGATCATCATCAATGACTCAATTAATCCATTATTTAGCATTTACTGTGAATTATCAGATTCTAATATTCATCAGAAATTCATGTATTTCAGAAAAATCCCAAAAAATCACCCTAAATTGTTTTCGACATGTAGAACCCAAAAATGAAGTCCATTTTTAAAATATAATTTTCTATATATGACTAATTTAATATTTAATTAAAATCATAATTAATTATTAAAAAACAGTTTTAAAACATTCATTTACTTATTCTTAAATATACGTACATCATAATTTCACTTGACTATTATTTTTTGAATATAATAGTTAATTTTACTATTCATTATGGTATTTCACAATTCATAAGGGTTTTTTACTATTCATAAGGGTTGGTTACTATTCACCAAAAATTATGTTTTTCATATCCGACTCCAAATAACTTAGCGATTTCAACCATGTATATCAGATTTTCAAAATTCCAAACCCAGAAGAGAAAAACATATGTTTAAAGGCCACTTAGAACGTAGTTGTTCATTATCTTGTGTTTTCATGTTATTTTGTGACATATTTATTAGAAGGGAAATTTCTAATGAAAACATTGGGTCGTTACAATCCAGTCAAAGGTCAATGTTTCCTAGCTAGATACTATTTCAAAGATAGTCAACTAGAACCTTATTACTGAGAGAAATTTGAGGGAACATAAAGGTGGTAACTAGGGTGTTCAACACCTAGATATACCAGTGGTTCTTATAGGCAACATAATTTTCACCAGGAGGGTTCTCATAGGGGTGTCATCATTCAACCATCACAGAATGATAGCTTATTCATTTTTCACTAGTGTGGTATTTCAAACATGAAAACATGTTGTAAATAAGAGATCAAGTGGAATGTAGAGGCTATGGAAGGATGTCCCCTATATAGTGTTTCTACATATCCTTTTTATCTATACCTAAAAATCAGCTATCTGCACAGTCCCCATTTTTTGGAGTGGGTCTCGTAGTATCTTGTGAGGAAGGTAGATGGAATACCACCGGGTGCTACGACTATGGTGGTGGTTGAGGAAGAAGTAATTAGATGCATGATCCTCAATACCAGTAGAGTGGTCCAACCCAGGGAAGTAAGGTTGTGAATTAGGTCCATTGGTATAAGCTATTTATAGGTAGTGCATCCATTGTCAGAGGAGTATAGCTCAAAAAAATTACTGTTTATTGTATTATTATAATAGCATATACTATAGTGTCTAATTTATTTGACACTAGTGTGTCACATTCCATTATATCATTTATGATCATGGATAGTCTAGGCCTCGATATAGACCACTTCTGTGGTTTGATTATGATCGATACCCATTTGGGTATCCGATCTGAGGGTATACACCTTTATAATGACTCTACCCTTCAGGGAGTTGTATTAATTTTCATATGAGAAATTTTAATCCTTGATATGATGGGATTTGTTGCGATCATAACGATGGACTAGTTAGATCCCAATCGAGACCATATTGATAGATATCACCAAAGGTTGATGTTTAAGTCACCAGGGGAAATTAGGCACATACATACGAGAGAATGGGATGTTCATGTGACTCAAGATGTACCTAAGAAATAGTGTCTGTGTAGTGTGAAAACCCATGTTTCTAGTCCATTATTGGATGATTAGGTGTCACATCCCACTATTTTCCCTCCTAAAGTGAATTGTTTTATATATGTATTCCTTGATTACTCTTTTAGGATACATGAAGAATGAGAAGTAGAATTCACATATTATATCTTTCTAGGACTAGTATCAGTGTCCAATAATACATACATGATAGATCCTATGGAGATTTTGGAACTCAAGAAGTAGTTAAAATATCTACAAGATAAATGATTTATTTTCCCCAACACTTCTTCATGGGGTTCACTAGTCCTTTTTTCGATAAAGCGGTTGATATCCTCATAATTTTAATGGATTCCCACTGATTGAACCAGATGATGGAAAAGAATAAATATTCACTACCTTGAATTGATCACCTCATTGATTAGATTCAGTGAGTGAAGGTGTTTTTAATGATATATTTGAGTTCAGGATATCATCAGTGTAACGACCCGACCCCAGTTACCCATAGTCGGTGCATTATTACATAACATTGGCATGATAATATGGAAATCATGTCTTGAAAGACCGATCAGTTTAGTATTATTGGAAACAATATTCATACATATGATCAACTATACAACTTGAAAAGAAACACACCACAAATATTTTTCACTAGAAACATCCAAGCCATAGAAATTATGACTAAATTTCACTCATAACTAACTTCTTCATATCCTGGGAAAATGAAACATAAGAAAGGGGTCAGCTCAAATTCTCAATAATGGTAAGTAATAAAGTAGAAAATGACATATTTATTAAGCATGGTAAATAAATTAAACCACATGCCTTTACCAATAATTAACATGAATACGTTTATGGAAAGAATATGAGCAGAGTAAATAATGCCATAATAAAACATAATCATGGGTATTCTACTAGTTTAATGATAACATGAACCATAAATGTTATTTCCATAATAAGGGAACGTATAAATTCAGACATTCTGAAACATTTTGTCAAGGCCTTGGCCAAGAAATCTAAAAATGATTAAGGCCTCAGCCAAAACCATAAATCAAAATGGGAAGGTGCCTCGGCCAATTCCACGTCTAGTTGTCTCATGAGACCTACCGATTCATCGAGGAGCTATAGCAGGATCCACCCATCACTTACTAAGTCCAATACATTCCTCATTTGAAAAGGATTAAACATAACATAAACAGTCGTATTAAAACTAGCATAAAAAATGTCAATACTTTATCCATAAATCATGAATGGTATAAAAATATCACATCCACAGTCATACATATCACAAAACCTTCAATACACTATGTAAGTTTTGTATCATAATAAATCAACTCCAAATAAACTTAAAATCCATCAAAGGGTGTTGACATAGATGAAATCATAAATCTTTTTAGAGAAATATCTCTTTCAATATTGAAATCATTTAAGAGTCACATAATTATAAAATAAAAAATTTACTTTGAAAATATTTTTATAAGCTTTTAAGGGATGCTTGGATGAGTTTATAATGGTGAAAAATAGCCACATCCACCATATAAGTTAAAAAAATACATTCTTACCTTAATTTTTTTCGAAAAGGTTAAAAAGGACCTTGTTTGGAAAACGACAGAAATATTCCTTTATGAGCATCTTATAAAAATTAAAACAAAGGTATAAATGAACTTAACCCATATTCTATACAATAGTAAGAATGTTTGGAAATACATTTTTAAGAAACATGGATGTGGATGATAAAGAGGTCCTAGTAGAAAATTTTGTATAAACAACCTCAGATAATGAAGAGATTGTGAAATAAACCCTTACCTTATACTTTTACTTGGATAAGGGTAGGTTAACCTCCTGTATAATGGTGAAATATTTTTTATTAAATTATACATGAATATTATACATTAATATGATATCATATATGATCTTTTAACATTTCTTTGTTAATAATATCTTAGTATTATCGTCGTTTTGGGTGTTAGCAAACTCGTTTTATTTTATATGTTTTGTTACATAAGACATGATTGTTATGGATAGGTTGTATATTATTCTTATCCAGAATGATATCAAGTCCTTAAACATTATATTTAATCATCAAATGAGAATTAGACATGAATGGATATGATGGGGAATGAATCTCATCGCGTTCGTGGAGACGGTAGTCCGTACGTACGCACGAGTGACAATATCATTCTTTTGATATTAAAATAATATATAATAGGATAGTATATCATATATATAGAATAATTATCATGTTATATATGGTATTTACATGAATTACACATCATTATTATACCCATCCAAATAATAATGTATTGAATAACAATTACACTACGACGTGGAGACGGTAGACCGTACGTATGCACATATGGTGACACGTCATTCAAAGGATGTATAGAATACTGAATATGGTTGTACCATATTTATAATAAAATCAAATTATATAGAATATAATAGAGTTATTATTTTATAATGTAAATAACAAATAAATAAGAAGTTGATGAAGAATGGAACTTGACAGAGGGTGGTGAAAACATTACCTCTTCTTAGGGTTCTTCCTTTTGATATGATAAAAATGGCTCCTTAACATGGCTTTCAGACTAAAGGAAGTCCTATATGATAAAGTTAGGATAGTTGAGATTTTATTTGGAAAGAGGTTGGAAGAACAAAAAGTCTTTGAAGGTGTGAAATTGATATAAGATGGAGTTCCCTTTTATAAGAGTGGTGAGGGGCACCTTATGAAAATTATAAATATTATTTTATAATAAATTCATATTCTGTTTATAATGGCTCCAAAGTGAATTATTCAAAGTATATGGTGGTGATGGGTCGAAATACTTTCATCCAATAGATTTTAGACTGGTTTGGGTCACTATATTAACCTTATCATTTATATTTAACTCTTAGTTAAATAGTTTGACATTTACCATGTCACTTTGTATTTTTATATTATATGGTTAATAAACATACTATATACTTCCAAGAGAACCCTAAATGGTCCATTAATGATACAAATATCATTATATAAGTCATTAGTCTGAACCATTGTTTTTTTGGAATAGAATATCAATTAATAATATAATATTTGTTTTAAAAACTCTTTTATGTAAATTTTGACACTATTTAATAATTGATTTTTGTTAAGTCTTAAAAAATTTATTAATTCGAACAAAATTCATTTAAGAAATCATAACATGTCATATTAATCAATATAATTCTTGGATGGAATCAAAACTTTCTAATTATATTTATTTTAACATTTATATTACCAATTATTTGATTCTTTCATTAATTAGGAAAAAATACTGCATCATTATTGTGTCATAAATAAATTTAATTATTCAATGTCTAAAAATAATAAATAAAATACCAGTATGTAGGAAATATATTTATATTTATAATTAATATTTATAGTTGAAAATATTACATATATAACCATATGTAAAAATTGTTTTGCTAAAAGATATATATGCTTATGTCATTTTTGTATTTTCTTGAAATTAATTAATATAAAGTGTCATTATCACTTACAAGTGGATCCATGGGGTCCCAAAATCGTCCCAAAAATTCCCATGGTAG
The DNA here is from genome assembly GCA_963277665.1 of Viscum album. Taxonomy (NCBI): domain Eukaryota; kingdom Viridiplantae; phylum Streptophyta; class Magnoliopsida; order Santalales; family Viscaceae; genus Viscum; species Viscum album. Next base: position 76,479,486 of record OY728153.1, on the reverse strand, counting down.
TAAATGTATCAACCAATAGGGTTAGAACACGTTTTAGGGTAATTCACAATTATTATAATATTATTTTTTACCCTTATTTACCGAATTTACCCTTTATCCATGGTAAATAAAATATTTACCAAAATAATTATTCAAAATGTCTAAAAATAAAAGTTATCTATTTAAACAATTTTAACCTCCTGATTCTAAATATTTAATCCATTTTTATAAATTCCAAAACACATAACTGGAAAAAATTAATTTAAAATTAATTCTCGCTGTCAAAACAAAATGCTTGTTTTTAAGAAATAAAACTATTAAATGATTGACACTTGTTTATGTACGGTTAAATGTGAAATTACGTCCAATGAACAAAATTTTATTAAGTGGTAAAATATATTCTAAATATACATTAAATCACTAAAATTCATAATTTATCACTATTAAATATTTCGATTAAAGAAGTGGTTTTTAATTAAAATTTAGTAATTTTCACTATTCATAGAAAATTGAATGTTTTCAGAAAAATACGAAAAATTCACCATTAGATAATATTGATAATCCAAATCCAAAAATGTAGTCCATTTTGAATGAAAAAATGTATAAAATTTCAAAAAGTGGGTATTATTATTCATAATGGCTAGTTTGATTGGTTGAGGTGTGTGTAAGAACTCGAAGTTGCGTATAACACATACTACTATATTATTCAAAGAGAAGCATACCATGGTAGCTTGGGGTGGTACATTCTACCCTCCTTCAAATAATTTTGACCTAGAAATTTCTATAATATTATTACATAAAAAGACTCGGTTGGTTCTTCATCATAAGTTCCACAAGTTCCCACGTTCCCTCTTCCACTTAATGGTTTCTCCATAGAACTTTTACTAGACGAGTCGTCCAGTTTCTCAGCACTTGTTCTCTTATATCAAGAATCCTGACGGGCTCTTCGCAATAAGACAGATCAGGTTCCAGTTCTCATTCCTCGTATGTGAGTACGTGTGTTGGGTAAGGCATGTATTTTCTCAACAATGATACGTGCAACACATCGTGAACTTTTTAGAGACTTGGCGGTATTGTCAAACGGTAAGCTACAACCCCAATTTGTTCTAGAATTTAGAAAGGTACGATGTACCTGGAACTCAATTTACCCTATAATCTGAAATGTATAACTCCCTTACACGGAGATACCTTTAAAAAGAAAAATGATCTCCTACCTGAAATTCCAAATCCGTCCTTCGGTTATCAGCATAGATCTTATACCTACATTGATCTGCTTTGATGTGGTTTTGGATTACAATAACCTTTTCCATCTCTTCCTCCAGAAGTTCTGGGCCTACGAGTTTTCTTTCACCAACATCATCCCAATAGGTCGCTGTGAGACATATCATTCTGTATAACGCTTCTTATGGTGCCAACAGAATACTTAAATGGAAGCTATTGTTATAGGAAAATTATACCCGAGGTAAATATTGATCCCACATACCTTGAAAGTCAAGTGAGAAGGATCTCAACATGTCTTCAAATGTTTGAATAGTATGTTTTTATTGTCCATCTGTTTGAGGGTGGTAGGCAGTGCTCAAACGAAGTTCAGTATGCAAGGCCTTTTTAAGGTTCTTCTAGAATCATGAAGTGAAATGATGATCACGATCAGAAACAATCGATTGGGGTAATCCATGAAGTCTCAAAACATCATTAATATATAGTATTCATAGATTTTGAAGTGGTAAATCCTCTCTTATAGAAAAAATGTGATAACTTGGTAAGTCGATCAACAATAAACCATATTGCATCGTTCCTTCTAGGAGTCTTTGGTAGCCCCATGATAATGTCCATCGTAATATTATCCCATTTCCACTCTGGTACGGGAAGTGGTTTCATGAATCCTATAGGATGTTACCTTCTAACTTTCAATTGTTGACAAACAATAAATCTTGACACAAAATCAGAAATCTCACTCTTAATGTTATCCCACCAAAAAATGATCCTTCAAATCTCTATACATTATGGTGCTCCTAGGGTGTATTGAGAAATTATAACTATGAGCATCATCCATCAATTCCATTTTTAGATCAAGTATATCGAGAACACAAAGTCTCTTCCCAAACATCAAAATTCCATCTTCATACACAGAGTCACTCAATTTACCATCATTCACATCATTAATTTTCTTTTGAAACTCTTCATCACAGGTCTGATAACTCTTTATCTTTTCTAGTAAATATGGTTTGGATACCATTTGAAAAATAATTGATGTTTCAACTTCCATGGTTATTCCCATTTCTATATTTACCAGATATATATATGTAGGATCCTTTTCTACTCTCATCTTGTTCAAAAATCCATTATCATTTCTAATCAAGCATCTGCTACTTTATTTTCCTTCCCCGGGTGGTAGTGTAAGGTGAAATCATAATCATTGAGTAGTTCAAGCCATCTCCATGGCCTCATGATGACTTATTTCTATGAGAGAATGTACTTAAAACTCTTTTGATCAATATAAATATCACATTTTTTACCATAGAGATAATGTCTCCATGTCTTCAAAGAAAAAATTACAGCATCTAACTCAAGATCATGAGTAGGATGTTTTTACTCATGAATTTTCAGTTGTCATGATGCACAGGAAATAACCCTATCATTCTGCATAAGGAAACAACCAATTCCTTTCTTCGATGCATCCCTATAAATAACAAACCCATCATTTCATGATGGTAGAGTCAAAATAAGAGCATTGACTAATCATATTTTCTGTTCTTCAAAACATTTTTCACACTCTTTTGTCAAAACAAATTTAAACCCTTTACGTGTGAGCTTCGTTAATGGGTTATCCAATCAGGAAAATTTCTAGATGAAACACTGATAAGAACCTTCTATGCCAATAAAACTACGTACCTTAGTTATACTCGTTGGTGTTGGCCATTCTTGGATTTCCTTGGTCTTAGAAGGATCAACAGAGATTCCATCCTTAAAGACAATATGGCCATGAAAATAAATCTCTTGAAGCCAGAATTCAAACTTGCTAAACTTCCCATATAATTCATGTCTTCTATAAGTATTCAGGATAATGTGCAAGTGATTTTCATGATCTTCTTATCTTTTGGAATATACCACGATATCATCAATAAATACCACCACAAAATCATCATGATATTCCTTGAAAACTATATTCATTAGATCCATGAATACAGAGGGTGCATTAGTCAATCCAAAAGGCATTACTGTAAACATGTAATGCCCGTACCTGGTTCGAAATGTTGTCTTCATAATTTCTTCCTTCTTCACACACAACTGATGGTATCTATATCAAAGGTCAATCTTTGAAATGTATTGAGCTCCATGCAGTTAGTCAAATAAATCATCAATGCTAGGTAGGGGATACTTGTTCTTAATTGTTATGGAATTGAATTCCCTATAGTCGATACATAACCACATAGATCCATCTTTCTTCTTAACAAAAAGGATAGGGGCTCCCCATGGAGAAACACTAGGGTGAATAAATCCCTTATTAATCAATTCCTCTAGATGATTCATTAGTTCAACTAATTCCCCAATGGCCATTCTATAAGGGGTATTTGATATAGGCCTTGAACCAGGAATTAAATAAATAGAAAACTCAATTTTTCATTCTAGATGATGTCCAGGTAAATCATCCAGAAACACATCAACAAATTCTCTCACAATAGATACATCCTCTATTTGAACATTACTTTCCTCACCCATAGTTATTTCATTCTCTTCCTCCCTGATAATTTAATTTAGTTCAGATACTAGGGGTGGATCTAGATAAAGAATCAGGTGGTGAAGATTATGATCTAAAGATAAGGTGTTCTTTACCGTCATCATCAAAAATGGTAACCTCCTTCTTCATACAATAAATTTTTGCATCATGGTATGAAAGACAATCCATACCAAGGATTATATCAAATTCAATCATGGATATGATGATAAGATCAGCCGATGAAGAACATTTATATGCCCTAATGGGAATGGATCTACATAACTTTGTAGCAATGATTCTTCCTTTAGGAGTTTTAATGGACAACTCCCTTGTTAAATCAAATTGTAAATATCTAAATTTTTTAGAAAACTGGGAAGATATGAAATAATGCTATGATATAGAATCAAATAAATCATTTTCTAAACATGAGGAAACCATTAAATTACCTTCCACCATATATCTCGGGGTGTCATCCTCAGCAGTAGTGATTTCATAATCTTGGCCTTGATCCCTTGGCCTTTTCTAAGGTAAGTTTCCCTGACACATAGGATATTAATTTTCATAATGTCCCATTTCTCTGAAATTGTAGAATTGAACATTGGTAGCATATTTCTTTCCTTTTCAATCACCAGCTTGATGACCTTTATCTCTAAATTTGTAGCATACTTCTTTTCATTTTTTATAGGCAGCAGGGTGTTTCCTTCCGCAATTATCACGGGTTGGAAATTCAATTCTTCCCTTCTTCCCTGTTTCCATATTATCTTTCCTAGAGTGTTCATCATATCTCTTCTTCTCTAACTTTGATTTAAATTCATAAGACATAGAGAATTCCATTCCTATCTTGATAGCACATGAGATAATATCTTTGTATGATGAGAAGGATTGTGATACTAATTCTCGATGGAGAAATGGTTTTATCCCATCAATGAAATGATCAATATTACTCCTTGGGTTATGTATATAATCTGTAGCATGCCTCTCTATCCTTGTAAAGTAAGCCTCATACTTTGCGACATTCTCATCCTCCTTTTTCCTAAAACTCAAGAAATTTCATTTCCATATCTGCTTGATAGTCACGAGGAAAGTATTTTTATAAGAAAATATCTTTGAACTCCCTACATCACAAATTTGATACTTCTTCATCTCTTTTTTTTTGAATTAATGAACACCATTGACCAGCATCTCTAGTGAGGCAGTAAACTGCCATGATAACTTTTTCCCATTCACTACTCCCCAAGGCATAGAATATTTTCTCTAAGTAATTCATCCATTGCTCAGTTACTAAGGGATTTATACTCCCATTGAATGTTTGTGGTTGTTTCCTCATAAAAATATCTAACATTTATCCTCCAATTTGTGGATCTGAGTGCTCCATACGGGTAAGGTTATTATTCATAACCTGAGTGAGTTGTCCCAATATTGTGATTAGCTAATCAGCACCAGTTGCGTCACCAGCTCCACAATAATTATCTTGAGCAGTAGGGAAATCCCAATATGGACTGCGTGCATTTATATAGATTCCATTTCTTCCACTAGGTTCCATTTCTAAACAATGGCATGCACTAGATTATTTTATGAATCCCAACACATAAATCCAAACTTGAAAAACACTGAACATTAATAGAACACTTTATGGATTTAATCCATAATCATAAAAATGTTTTCATTGAGGAAGTATATACTCATAAACCCTTCATAATGGATTGTAAAGAAAATGAGAATTATCCTAAGCATATCCCCCGGGAGTGTCGTAACCAAGAGTGCAATAAGGCCCGTTGTCATGAACTAGTTTTCATTCGAGTCTAGCTCAAAGGGATGTTTTCGGGTTTTACCCCTGGGTTAATCTGTTCCAGAGCCAACTCTACCTTCTTGTATACAGACATTGACGTATTTCTCGGAAAACTCACAAACTTTCTATAATACCAATATTCTAGGAAGTTCTTATATATTAATCCTCAAAGTCCATCTTAGGTCTATGTGCTCTAATCAGAATTTATCTAAATCTAGTTTCCAAGGATTGTAGTAAACTTCCTCTAATACCAATTGTAACACCCCGACCCTAGTTACCTAGAGTCTGTGCATTATAACATAACATTGGCATGATCATAAGGAAATCATGTCTTGAAAGATCGATTAGTTTAGTATTATTGGAAACACGATTCATACATAAGTTCAACATTACAACTTGAAGAGAAACACAACACAAATATATTTCATTAGAAATATCCATGCCTCCAAGATTATTCCTGAAGGTCACTCATAAATAACTTCATCATATCCTTGTAAAATGAAACATAAGAATGGAGTGAGCTCAAATGCTCAATAAGGGTAAGTAATACAAAGGAAAATGACAAAATATTAGTCGTGGTAAATAATTGAAACCATGTTCCTTTACCAATAATTAACATGAATACATTTAGTGAAAGAATATGAGATGAGTAAAAAATTCCATAATAAAACATAATCATGGGTATTCTACTAGTTGAATGACCACATGAACCATAAATATTATTTCCATAATGAAGGAATGTATAATGTCAGACATTCCAAAAGATTTTGTCACGGCCTCTGCCAGGACGTCTGAAAATGATTAAGACATCGGCCAAAACCATAAATCAAAATGGGAAAGGGCCTCGGCCAATTCCACATCTAGTATTCTAATGAGACCTACCCATGCATCGAGGAGCTATAGCGGGCTCCACCCATCACTTACTAAGTCTAATACATTCCTCATATGAAAAGGTTTAAACATATCATAAAAATTCGTATTAAAACTAGCATACGAAATGTAAATAACTTACCCATAAATCATGAATGGTATAAAAATAGAACATCCATAGTCAAACATATCACAAAACCTTCAATAAAATATGGAGGTTTTGTATCACAATAAATCAACTCCAAATAAACTTAAAATCAATAAAAGGATGTTGACATAGATGAAATCAAAATTCTTTTTAGAGAAATATCTCTTTCTATTTTGAAATCATTTAAGAGTCACATAATTATTAAAAAAACATTTAATTTGAAAATATTCTTATAAGAATGTAAGGAAAGATTCGATGAGTTTATAATGGTAGAAAATAGCGGCACCTGCCGTATAAGTTAAAAAAGACATTCTTACCTTAATTTTTTCGAAAAGGTTAAAAAGGACCATGTTTGAAAAACGAGGAAAAGATTCCTTTATAAAAATCTTATAAAAAGTCAAACAAGGGTATAAATGACTTTAACCCATATTCTGTAAAATATTAAGAATTTTTGGTAATATATTTTTAAGAAACACGGAAGTGGATGATAAAGAGTTCCCAGTATATAATTATGTATAAACAACACCAGATAATGAAGAGATTGTGAAATAAACCCTTACCTTGTACTTTTACTTGGTTGAGGGTAGGTTAAACTCCTATATAATGGTTAAATAATTGTTATTAAATTATACAAGAATCATATACATTAATATGATATTATATTTTATTTTTTAACTTTTCTTTTCTAATAATATCTTAGTAGTATCGTCATTTCGGGTGTTAAGTTACTCATTTTATTTTATATGTTTTGTTACATAAGACATGTTTGTTATGGATAGGTTGTATATTATTCATACCCAGAATGATATCAAGTCCTTAAACATTATTTTTAATCATAAAATGAGAATATAACTTGAATGGATACGAAGGGGAATGAATCTCAACTCGTTCGCGGAGACGGTAGTCCATACGTATGCACGAGCGACAATATCATTATTTTGATATTAAAATAATATATAATTGGATGGTATATCATATATACAGAATAATTATCATGTTATATTTATTATGTACCTGAATTACACATCATTATTATAACCATCCAAATAATAATGTATTGAATAACAATTACACCACGACGTGGAGACGATATGTCGTACGTACACACGTATGGTGACATGTCATTCAAAGGATGGATAGAATACTGAGTTTGGTTGTACCATATATATAATTATGTCATATTATATAGAATATACTGGATTTATTATTTTATAATGTAAATAACTAAGAAAGAATAAGTTGAATAATAAAGGAACTTGAAAGAGGGTGGTGAAAACATTACCTCTTCTTCAGGTTCTTCCTTTTGATTTAACCAAAATGGCTCCTTAGGCTGGCTTACAAACTAATGGAAGGCCTCTAGAATCAAGGCAGGATATCTGAGAGGGTATTTGTGCATAGGTTGGACAATCCAAAAGGCTTTGAAGGTTTGAAATTGAGAGAAGGTGGAGTGCCCTTTTATAATAGGGGTGAGGGGCACCTTAAGAAAAGATATAAATATTATTTTATAATATATTAATATTCGGTTTCTAATGGATCCAAAGTATATTATTAAAAGTCTATGGTGGAGATGGGTATAAATAATTTCATCCAATATATTTTAGACAGGTTTGTGTCACTATATTGACCCTATCATTTATATTTAACCCTTTGTTAAATATTTTTACATTTACCATGTCACTTTATATTTTTATATTATATGGTTAATAAACATATTATATAGTTTCAAAAGACCCCAAAGTTGTGCATTAATGATACACCTATCATTATATAAGTCATTTTTCCAAACCTTAGATTTTTAGAAATAGAATATCAATTAATAATATAATATTTTTTTAAAAACTCCTTTTGTCAATTTTGACACTATTTAATAATTGATTTTTGATAAATTATTAAAAACGTTATTAATTCGATCCAAATTCGTTTAATAAATGATAAAATGTCATATTAATCAATAAAATTAGTGAAAGGAATCAAAACTTTAAAATTATATTTATATTTATATATATAATACCAATAATTTGATTCTTTCATTAATAAAGAAAATAATACATCAGTATTGTGTCATAAATAAATTTAATTATTCAATGTCTAAAAATTACAAATAAAATACCATTATGTAGGAAATCCTTTTATCTTTATAATGAATATTTTTAGTTGAAAATATAACATAAATAACCTTATGTAAAAATTGTTTTTCTAAAAGATATATGCTTATGTCGTTTTTGTATTTACTTTAACTTAATTAATATAAAGTGTTATTATCACTTAAAAGTGGTTCCATGAGGTCCCAAAATCGACCCAAAGATTCCCATGGTCGGAAATGTATCAACCAATAGGATTAGGACACGTTTTATGGTAATTTATTATTATTATAATATTATTTTTTACCCTTATTTACCGGATTTACCTTTTAACCATGGTAAATAAAATATTTACCAAAGTAATTAATCCAATGTCTAAAATTAAAAGTTACCTATTTACACAATTTTTATCTCCTTATTTTAGATATGGAATCCATTTTTCTAAATTCAAAACACATAAGTGGAAAAAATTAATTTAAAAATAATTCTCGCTGTCAAAACAAAAAGTCTGTTTTTAAGAAATAATAACTATCAAAAGATTGACACTTGTCTATGTTCGGTTTAAATGTGAAATTATGTCCAATGAACATCATTTTATTAAGTGGTAAAAATATATACTAAATAAACTTTAAAATCACTCAAATCCATAATTTATCACTACTAAGTATTTTTATTAAAAAAGTTTTTTTTAATAAAAATTTAGTAATTTTCACTATTAATAAAAAATTTAACATTTTCAGAAAAAGAGAAAAAAATTCACCGTAAGATAATTTTGATATTCCAAATCCAAAAATGTAGTCCATTTTGAAATATAAAATGTATAAAATTTAAAAAAGTGTATATCACTATTCATAACGGCTAGTTTGATTGGTTGAGGTGTGCGTTAGAACTCGAAGTTGCATATAACACACGCTACTATATTATTCAAAGATAAGCATACCATGGAAGCTTGGGGTGTTACAATTAAGTGTATTTCTGGTCTTCATACATTCCTCACATAGTTTTTTGATGATTTGCGGTCTATAAAATTACCAGGTAATTCCTTTCCTCCCCATAAACACACCTACAATTTTCATAGAGCTAATGAATTGGGTTTTACACCAATAAATAGATTCATTCATGTTAGTATTTGTGGATGATATATTAGTGTATTCATTCTATTGAAATGACCATTCCATCTATTTTGAGATCATTCAGAATACACTAATTTATCCCCATATTTACACAAATCATGGTAAATGGCCCTTTTGTATTGACAAATTCTCCTTCCAAGGTCATGCAATCTTAGAGTCCCTAGTGTTAGTAGATCCAAAGAATGTGATGTAGTTTCCTACTAGCATACCAATAATGTCTTTGACATACGGTGTTTGTTAGGGCTATCCATATATTTTATACACTTCATCCATGATTTATTTCCCCATGCAGCACCCCTTTCTAGTCTCACTAAAAAGGTTTTGAAATTAACATGGTCATTAGATTATGATGTATCCTTTCAGAAGACAAATGGAGGATTTAATTTAGAAATGATCTTGATTCTACCGGATCTAGGAATGTGCAATACTATTTATTGTATCACATCACAAATCATTCTGGGATATTTTTTGATGTACGATAGATGATTCATTGAATATGACTTTAATCAGTTGAGAACCCATGAATATAATTACCCAACAGATATCCTCGAGCATCCAATTATAGTTTATGCTATACATTATTGGGGAAACTATTTAAATTTTAAGAGTTTTATTGTATTCACTTACCACAAAATCATTAATTATATATTTACAGTGTGATATGAATCTCATGCTTCATATATAGGATGATTACCTTCAATCCATTTATTTTGAGCATTCGTATATTGCTGGAAAATCAAATTCATTTGTCCTTGATTTGAGTCAGAACATGCAGACATAGTCACTTCATGAACCTATTGATTGATGGAAGCTCATGTGTAATTTCACAAATTTTCAATTGTGTTTAATATTATATGGAATTAATTCAGGACTAGGTGCTAATAATATGTGCAATTTTTGGGCCGAATGTGACTAGAATAAATGTTGGAATAATATTAAATATCATGTGATAATAAATATCCTGAAAAAATTGAATAACATCTAAATGGGTGCCTAGATCAGAAATTTGACTCCATCATTGTGTTCAGAGTAGTGATTTTACCCTAGGTGCGACATAATTTTGGAAAGTGTGGGTCAGCTATGAATATTATTATTTGGTGTATAAATACATAAAATTAAATAATATTTTAATTTATGATTAACATTTTGTAGTGATGAAGTGACAATTTTTTAAAAATAAACCTTGAATAAAGGATACAGGGTTAAACTCGTAACCCTAAAATTCCCTAGAGGCATTGGAGAGGAACCTGGAGAATTAAATTGGTGGAAATCAACGATAGGACATGAATCAGAGATCGATGAATTCCATTTATGATGCATATCATAGATAGTGAATGCAGGGAAACATATCATCTTTAACATGAAATCCAATCCCCATATAGGGAATTATTATTTATAATCCTTTCCGCATTTTTAGAATCAATGATGAATGAGGATCAATCAAAGAACAAGTTGAACCATAGATCGATCATTCTTATAGGATGGGTTTTACATGTGGGATTTATGGGGATGATTTATTCTTTTATTCTTTTATCATTATAATGGGAATGGATTGAGACCAAAACCCAAATAATGATCAAGGCTCATTCCATGGGTTTTTTCCTCATGTGTGGATGTCTTCTCCCCCATATGATCTATAGGACCTTCATTCTTCATGGATTATGAAAGATTGATCGTTTTTCCTTCATTTCTCAGATCAACAATCTGAAATATAATATATGACATTGTGACATCCTAGCGTAGGTGAGAAGATGATGCAGATGAGTGAATCGAAGAGATTCGTAAAATATTTTTCTTCAAGTGATTTATGTATAGGTTATCATAATCAGATTTTAGAGCTGACTGAAGGCCTAAAACCCATGGACGTGGTGATGTAATAGAAAAATGGTGTTCAATATTCTATTTCATGGTGAAATTATCATTGGACCAAACATTGGAGGATCGACTATGATGCATATATAATGACCATAGGTTCCGAAAATTTTCGATTAACATGGAATATATTCTTGTCTACATGACATGTGTACCCCATAGAGTGTCTTCTAGTTTTTTGGGTGGCATTCATGTTTCACATGGCGTGTGGCCCCTATCACATGGCATGTGATCCATTTTTTGAGACTCTGAGTATATCTTGAGAGATACATAGAAATAGGGTGGAGTATACAGGTTGCCTACATGGCATGTACCCAACCATATGGCATGGAAAAGTCGTGTTAAATTGAATATCCCATGTACTAATTCATGGGTGGGTAGAAATTCATTGACTCCATGTACTGAAACACGAACAGATTTGATGGGTGGACCCTAGTGGAATGACACAGTGTGGGGCCCTTCCAAATGGTGTGTACCCATCCTCTACATGACATGTTCTTTTGGAATAGGTTGTTCTATGGGTAATACTCGGGGTCAAGGGACTTTGTGTGTGACCCTACTACACATTGTGTAGAATTTTCTACATGTATTAAATATCTTTTCCATTGTATCATGGAAGATAATTTCTAGGATTCATTCCGTTGATCAGTTTTCTAATGGTGGATGTGTATAATTTATTACTCATAGGAGTATGACCCCTTTATCCAGGCCATCTTTATAGATTTTTTTGAATCCCCTCAAAGGGGACCAGAGTAGTATATTCTATTAATTCATAATGCCCTGGGTAGATTCCTTGGTATTGATGTGACCAACTTCACTAGGCTTCAATCCTTTACTTAGCAGGATAATCTAGATTGAGTTGTCGGTATCACCCCATGGCCCTGGCTATGATCCTCATCTATGAATCATGACTCTATTCAGATCTATCTGTTTATATTTCTCATGATTGTTTTCTAAGAATAGTACATATTTGAAGGATGACATCAGTGTTATAAGACTCAGGATTGTGTTCTCCTAGATATGTTATTCATGGGAATCATTGTACTAATCCTCTATTATTGGTTTTTCGTAGTTCTGTCTTACCTCTAGACATTATGTCGTGGTTTGATTATATCTAGATATTATTATTATATGTGGTGTGGATGTATAATGTGTTTAGATAACTGTATCTTCCTTTGTGCAATGATTTGTGGGTTCAGGGTATCCAATCGAGTATTTTTATACCCACACCTACAAAAGATAGTAAGACATGTGTCATGTAATGTGGAGATGAATGACTATTTGACATTGTCCTAGGTAGACTAGGATATGTCAGAACATTGTCTATTCAGATAGGTGGAGTACTTCCAATAACATTGATCACCAGTCCTAGTACATAATTTATTATAGGTTGGACTTTGGGGTTTACAGTGTCTTTAATTTTGGGGGAATGTATTCTTTCCCAATTTACATTACTGCACTTTACTTCCTATCATACATTGCTGGTTTGGACAGTTTTATGCTATCATTTTTTTCTTGTTGGTTTTTAAATTTCAATATTTGTGGGTTTCGATATGTGAGCATACTTCTAGGTACATATCACATTCCTCCCATGTTAGTGATATGCCTACTCAGTGCTAGTCTGCATCCCCTCACATATTAGAGGCAGGATTGTGGAGTTGCAACACAGGCCCCACTGGGATGACTCATGATAGAGTGGCATCAGAGGTGGATGATTATACCTTAGGATCGAGAGTCTATGGGATTGGATTTGGGAAATAGTTTTATGTGTATTGAGTTTGTCTTTCATGAATGAGACTCCAATTTTGGGGTGGATGATCGACGTAACCATACTGTTAGACTCTTATAACATTTTTTTGCCTTGGTACATGAGAGAAACTGTTACATGGTAAATAATTTTACATGAATTATATTATAATTGGTGTGGTTCAATGTACTTCAAAGTTTATATATCTAGATATAATCATTGATTTTGGAACATATTTTTTTCCATTTAGGATTCGCCCAAGATGCATTCCAACATGGATTTCATAGCTGGATCATGGGGATGACCCCCTTAGTGAAGATGATTCAATATAGGGGCTAGTTATATAGATTTAACCTCCAAGAGGTGCACTAGCTATACAACCACCAGTGGTGCAACACATAGTTCTTACAGATCTAGTAGATGAGGAGTACATGCTAAGTACAATCAACGAGACTGTAAGACTAAGACCCCTTAGGTTTCAAGGTGATTTTGTTCCACAGGTGACTGAGGACTATCATGAGTTAGTGACTAGATCTTTTTATCAAGTCGATACATCAGTATATCAGATGGTGATCCTAAAAGAGAGACTTCTTCTAGGTTTGGCGAGGTGATGGTTTATTTTGGCTATGCAGACTCACGATAAGGTGACTATTTTGTTGATGAAGTTCAAGAATCTCTTTAGAGAGGAGTTCTCACTAGTTACACTGAGTGTAGTGCATATGAAGGAGCTTCTTTAGATCCAAAATGGAAGCATGATGGTGGATTATTATTCATCAAGATTCACCAACCATTCCAAGTTCTCGATGGATATTTTTAGGGATATGTATTTTAGGTATCAAACCTTCATGTTTGGTCTTCAAAGAGACATCATATTCATTGTTATCTTTTATGAATTCCAACATTTAATGGGGTGATGGATTGATCTTCAGTCATCGAAATATTCATGGATAAGTAGGTACAACAATCAGTAGCCATCAATGGATGAGATGGTGTAGAGACATAGTTATCAGGGAGACGATGTCTTTCTTAGTGATCCATATGTGGGAGATGTTTCATGAGGATATCCCAAGATAAATGATCTATAGTTTATGGCTCGAAAGGTGAGTCCAATCATCCAATGGAGAGGTCGTGATATTTGTGTGATTTAATGGGATATCGCACTAGATATTGTCTAACCCTCCATGCCAATGACATGGAAACCTTGGACGGACCATCGAGGCAGAGACAACAACATGAGTAGGCAGATCCATAGGGTAGAAGATGTGGAAGAAGAGCTTGTAGAATAGAAGGAGCTTTTCGATGTTTTGACATGTCACCATCACCTCAACTAGGAGGTCAATACTAGGCTTAGGGAACTAGTGGATAGTGTTGGGGACAACTACATGTGATCTAAGAATTTGTCCTAAGAGCTCTAGGAAGAATTCGAGTTATGATCCTTGTCTTATCTACCTTTTTATCTGTTTTGATAGACATATGTCCTAGTCATTTCATCCCCACCACATACATTGTACGAGACCCTGAGATTCTGATAGAACCATTGAATCACCCTTTACTATTGCAAGCACATATTAGAAGATACCTGATGATCAAAAACATATGCAGACAATGTTTCCTGACCCTTGGAGTTTATAGTTTTGGTAGGAACATCTTGGTGGTAGTGTCGGGGACTTACAATGTTATTCTTGGTATGGATTGGTTATCTCTGTTCATTGCCCTGGTTGACTCTTTTTTTAGTGAAGGGTGTGGTTTCCATAGTGTGAGAATGAGGTTTTCCTTCTTTGGAGAATGGGAAACCCCAGAGCCATAGGATGGACACATTCATAGGATGGTGCAGCCTATTACCAATTATTTGACTATCCTAACCCTCATAATAGTAGAAATTATGTGTTTTTAGTTCGAAATAGTAGAGGGGGAGTATGAGTTTGTATTCCTAGAATTAGTTCCAGGGTTACCTTTCTAACATGATAAAAACATATAAAATGAATTACACCAAGGGATGACACTAATATCTACACCATCATATCAGATGGCTCTGTTAGGGATTTGCAAGATTCGTGTATAGTCCGAGGACTTGTAAAGAAAGGGATTTGTCAGACCTAGTGTTTCACCGTATTAAGCCCAATATTTTTTTTTCAAAAAATTCATGTGTTTGATTGTGGTTGTTTGTGGAATACTGACACTTGAACCATGTGATCTTGAATAAAATGTATCCACTAACAAATATTGATGACCACTTCAATCATTTGATGGGAGAACGATGGTTCTCAAAGTCTGACCATCTATCAGGTTATCAACAATTGTTAGTACATGATGAGGATATATAGAAAAATATTATCAGATGTCATTACAAACACTATGATTACACGGGGATACCTTTTCAAATGATGAATTCCATTATGGTGTTCGTGGGACTCACGAACAAGATCATTCTGCCTTATATTTACTAGTTTGGAGAAGTCTTCAACAATGATATCCTTGTGTAATCAAGGTCTATGGAGGATCATAAGAGACACCTAAAGATGGTTCTAGACATAATCTGATAGAACCATCTTTATGTGAAACTATTGAAGCTCTAGTTCATAATTTAGGAGGTCTACATTCTGAGATATGATATCTCAGTGGGTAGAGTGGCTGTGGACCCACCCTAGATGGAGGAAATTTTATCATGGGATCCACTAAGGAGAATGAGGGAAGTATAAATATTCATTGGTATAGAAGGATATTACTTGAGATTAATAACTAATTTCTCCAAGGTATCATCACCTTTGACAATTTTGAGTCAATAGGAGTATCCTTTCATGATGATAGAGAAGTGTCAATAGGCTTTTCATTTCTTAGGAAGAGTTTGACGAGCAATCTAATTTTGAGATTATTAGAGAAGGGTGTTGAGTGTGTGTTGTTCTTAATTACATCTAAGAGATAAATTTTTTGTGTCCTCATGTAGTGGAAAGTGGTGATTTTATATGGTTCACAGTATTTGAGGATACATGAGCATAACTATGTGTCCCATGATCTTTAGTTGGAAGCGGTAGTCTTCACACTGAAGATGTGGTGACTCTAGATGATGTGAGAGAAGTTTATCATATACCCCAATCTTATGAGTATCAAATATATATTTTATTATAAGGATCTGAAATTGGGATAAATGCGATGGCTATATTTCTTCAAAGATTATGTCTTTGAGATCATCAATACTCCTAGGAAGGGGAATGTGGTGTCAGATGCTCTCAATATGAGATCGAGATCATAGTTATTGCATGAGAAGATAAATATGTTGTCCATATTATATTTATCTTCTAAGAATATAGATGGAGAGGCATACCTCTAGTCGATGGTTGTGACCCCTCCACCCTTATCGCATTTTAGGGAGGAAAAACAAGGGGATAATAACTACAAAACCCTAGATGCTCATATGCCTACAGGATAGGTTCCTGATGGATATTGAAAAGGTAGGGATAATGTCAACCTTTTCATAGGATGCATAGTTATACTAGTGGTGTTGTGAGAGGAGGTTATAATAGAGTTTCATACATATACTTTTTCAGTACATCATGTAGTGGAAATGCTGTACAATGACCTCTAACATCAGTTTGGGTGGACAGGGATGAAGAAAGTAGTGGCAGAGTTCGTTTTTCGGTGAATTACGTGTCAATATGTGAAGGATGAGCACCGGTTTGTAGTGAGTTTAGGCCAACCCCTTGAGTTTCTTGATTGGAAATGGTATGAGATATTAATGAAATATTTGACATGTTTATTACGTATGTTCAAGGAAGTAAATTATATCTAAGTGATCATTGACTGACTGACCAAGTCAATCAAATTACTTGGTATATGAGAGCCAACATCAGTATATAGTTTGATATTCCTCTACATTCAGGAGATATTTCGGCTTCATGGAGTGTCATCAATGATTATTTTAGATTATGATGCTTCTTTCACATCTGGTTTTGGAATGGATTTTTAGAGGTTTTTGAGACTCAGTTATTTTTTAGTATAGCATTTCACCCCCAAAAGGATTTCAAAATAGAGTGGATCATTAAGGTTCTAGAAGACATGCTTTCAGTTTCCTTGATGGACTACAGTCGTAGTTGGGGGAATCTTCAACCATTGGTGGAGTTTGCGTAGAACAATATTTACCACTCTACCATTGGTATGGAGTAATTTGAGGCTTTTTACTATTGAACCTATAGGTCACCACTTTTCCAGATTGAACTATGAGAGCTTGCACTCATGGGCCCGAAGATTGTGCGACATATTACATAAAAGGTGCAGATCATACAAGGGTGAATTAAGACTTTATACTTCTATCATAAGTCATATGATAATAGGAAGTTCAGGCCTTTCAGGGTCATGGAAGATGACACAACATTCCTTCAAGTTTCACATAAATAGTGTTTGTAGAGATTTGGATATGGAAAAAAGTTATCTATGAGTTTTATCATCCATTTTTAGATACTACCTAGAGTTGTAAAGGATAAATACTTCTTATTTCTATCCCTACTATTAGAATATGTACATGACCACTTCCATGTGTCTCAGTTGGGGAGGTATGTGCAATACCTATCACATGTCATCAACTGGGGAGAGCTGGAAATTGAGAGTGGATAGAATTTTTTTATGTACCATGTGGAGATTGAGGATCGGAAGGAGAAGATATTTCTTGGATGATTGATTCCCTAAGTTCATGTTTGGTGGCAGCACATGAATCCCCCGGAGATCCCATTGCAGCAGGAGGCTCAAATTCGTGGATAATAATGACATCTTTTTTAGTATCATTGTTTTTGGATTTTTTTGGATATAAATATCAATGGTGGGAAAAATGTAAGTCCCAGATTTTCCATGTATTTTTTTTAAATATTATATAGATTTAATTTCATGCCAGACACCAAGACAACGTATGATTTTGATTCTCAGTGTTCCCAGAATAATTATTTTAAATTTATTAAGTATATTTAATCACACGTGTGAATAGTTTTCATGAAAATGTTAAGTAACATCTAAACATGTTACAAGATCAGAAATTTAAGGTCATAGATGATTTTAGAATAGAAATTTTACCCTAGGAACAACCTAACATTGGATGGAGTGGGTGAGCAATAAAACAAAGTTTTTGGAAATTTAATAAATAAAATAAAATAATAATTTTAATTTATTTTAATGTTTCTTAGAGATGAAATGACTATTTTTTTAAATGATCATAGAGGCAGAGATCCTAGGTTAGAATAATAACCTTATATTTCCATATAGACTATAGAGAGAAACCTGGAGAATTACCTCAGTGGTAAATGACATTGAATCATTGATTGGAGATCGACAAACAACGCTCTTGAAGGATCTCACGGACAGTGACCATGGACAACTAATATTCTTAAATGAGTGATCTGATCCCATATTAGGGTGTTATTATTTAGAATTACTTCCCCATTATTAGAATCTATGATTATCACAGATAAACCAATGAACATGTATACGTGCAGATCGAGCATTCTTGCTGGATGGTTTTTATTGGCAAGATTTATGGGGTTGATTTATTGTTTTACCTTTTTATCATTCTTACTAGAACTAATTGAGAGGAGAAAAATGGTTGAGGTACATTCCTATGTTTTTCTTCCTTTTGTGCATTTCATCCACACATAAATTCTATGTGTTCTTAGTTCTTTGTGTATTATGAACAATTGATAATTTCACATTTATTTATCAGTGAAATATTCTGAAATTGAATATTCGACCTCATGATGACCTAGAAGACGTGTGAGGAAGATGGGAATAGATGAATCATAGTGATTTGGGAAATATAATTATTCCATAAATTTACTTGTGGGTCATTGTGATCGGATTTTGGAGCCGATTAATGGTATGAAACCCAATGATTAGGTGTTGTAATAGAGAGAGAACATTGGATAAGCAATTTTGAGGTGAACGTAGTATTGGATCGAACACTAGAGGATTTTTTTGTGGAACACAATAGAATATCGATGGTTATGGAAATTTCTGATAAACATAGTTTTTTGTCTAATCTATAGGGGTGTGGCCCCTATAGAGAAGCAACTAGGGTGTCAAGAGGTAGTTGAGTCTCACATGACATGTGACCCCTATCATGTGGTGTTAGGGCCCTTCCCCAAAACTCATCATGTATATTGAGAGATACATACACATGGGGTGGAGTTCACATGTTATCTAAATGGAATCTACCCCACCACATAGCTTGGCCCATATTGGTTGGATGGGTAATACCGTGTACTAGTTCATGGGTAGGTAGACATAGGTTGACACAATAAACTAGAACATGGATAAATTACATGGGACGACCTCAGATGGAAAGACATAGTGTATGAACATTGTACATGGTGTGTACCTATCTTTTAAATGGCATATACATTTGACACAGTCCGTTTTACATCGGAAGCACCTGGAGTCATGGGAAACGATGTGTTACTCTACTACAGGTTGTATACCCCTTTTTATATGGATTGAATCTCATTTCCACCGTATCATGGAATTGTTTCATTAGGGTTTATCTCCTTGATCAATTACTTGAAGGTTGATGCATGTCGTTTCTTACTCATCAGAGTATGATCCCTTCCGGAGGACATTCTGGATAGAGTTGTTGGAATACATTTCGATAGGCCTAGAGTTTGATCCTCTATTAATTATTCGTTCCCTTATTAGATTCCATGATATTGACGTGAAAAACATCATCGGGCATCAATGCTATACTTAGAAGGTAAATCCCTATGTTTTTTTGGTATCACCCCTTGGACTTGGTTGTGATCCTCATTTGTGTATTGTATCTCTATTTGAATCTATCAATGTATCCCTCTCACGATGGTTCGTTATGAATAATACTTCTTGGGAAAACATCTTCAATACTATCAGACTCAAGAGTGTGTTCTCCTAGATGATTGGTTTGTGGAATCATCAGACTGATCCTCTAGTTTTGTAATGCATAGTTATGACTTCAAAACATTCTTTCCTGGTTTGAGTATATTTTTAAATTCTTATTATATGTGTTGTAGACAAATATTGTTAAAATATAACTATATATTGTTAACTATATCGATTTGTGATTTAGGGGTGTCCTACTATATATTGTAATACTGACCCATAGATGAGTGTTTCCTATATGTGTAATGTCTTGTGCAAATGAAGGACATTTAAATGGAGTCTAAGGAAGGTCCGAACTGGGCATAGCATTTTGAGTTCAATCACGATGAGGTGTTCCTATGGGTTCAAGTGGCAGTCCAATTAACTATTTTTTATAGGTTGGAATTCATATTTTGTAGATTCTTTCTTTGGTGGGCTTGTATTCTGGCCCAATTAACAGTACTGGACAGTACATATGGTCGTACTCTATGCGTTGGGATAGAGGTATGCAAGCATTTATTTCTTAGTGGTTTTTACATTTTGGAATTTGTGAAATTGGAAATGTGTGTGTGTGTGTAGGTACTTAGAAAATTCAACCCATGTTAGCGATATGTCTTCTCTGTGCAAGTCACTATCCCTTTTACAATTATCAATGGGCTTGGAATGTCACT
The DNA here is from genome assembly GCA_963277665.1 of Viscum album. Lineage (NCBI taxonomy): Eukaryota > Viridiplantae > Streptophyta > Magnoliopsida > Santalales > Viscaceae > Viscum > Viscum album. The sequence continues at coordinate 76,458,614 of OY728153.1, read as the reverse complement.
GCATCGGCCCCAATAGGACAGGTGTTGACATCATTGACTAATTTTCAATTATGCATTGTTTCGCGCGGAATCCGGGGATGACCTCCTGGACGGGAGATTCAAACGTTCCGATCGGTTTCTAACGGGTTTGTTCGTAGAACCGGAAACATCCAATGATTCCACATCCGTTTGGACCTACTTTCCAAAGGCAGGCGCTCATTAGCTTGTGGGCTAATGAAGCTTAGGAATTTTCATTGGTCGAGAGGATGGGACGTCGGACTCATCACACCTTTTTGAGGGGAATTATTGTCTACTCCGGGACTCTCTTTATAGATTTAAGTTAAGTTCGTGAATCCTTATTACATTACCAAGTATAAAATGAGCTTTCCTTTAGTTTTAACAATCAATGATTAAATATGCAAGAAATTTAGAGAATCTTTTATATGTATTTGAGGTTCTTAATTAATATAGAATCATCTATATTTGTTTAGAGATTCTTGGTCAATGGTATCCTTCAAAACATTTATATAAAAGTCTCTTGGTCATTTTGATGACCAGGCTTGTTTTAAAGCCACTCAGTGGGGCACTTGAAGTTTATCGTCATTCAGAAGGACAAAGATTATTTCAATGTTGGGATCGAACCCATAAATGGGCTACCTACGTATCCTTTGTTTTAAAAAAGGAATCAGAACCCACGTAGTTCGAGGAATGGGATATGATGTTTTATGATTGATGGCTCAAAGATGAATGTCATAATTACTTTTACACTCTAAGCTCACGTGAGTCATGCTCGGTGTGAGAAACAAGAGGTATTGGTAAAATTCAGACAATTGTGCCAAAAAAGATGCAATCATAAGAATTTGTTTTGGGGCTTATGTATAGATGACTGCCCAGATAGACGAAGGTTTAGGATTTACTTTTAGGGAGAAAATCCAAGAACAGGGTCCACAAAGTTATATGTGCTTCATGGAGATTTGAATACTCTAATCTTGGGGCTTACTCCTAAGGAGGATGCCCAAGTTAGGAGGGGACTTATGATTGGGTTTTATTCCTAAAGAGGAAACCCAAATCAAAGGTAATTTATGACTGGTTAAGAGAAATTTTAAGAGACTTTGGGCTTACTCCTGAAAAGGAAGCCCAAAGTTATGACTGAGTCTTATTCCTGAAAAGGAGACCCAGGTTAGGGGACTTGGGGCTTACTCCTGAAAAGGAAGCCCAAGGTTATGACTGAGTCTTATTCCTGAAAAGGAGACCCAGGTTAGGGATTAAGGTTTGGGGCTTACTCCTGAGGAGGATGCCCAAGATTAAAGGACTTGATTGGGGCTTATTCTTAAGAAAGATGCCCAAGATTTATGACTAGGACTTATTCCTGAGAAGGAAACCTAGGTTAGGGGACTTGGGGCTTACTCCTGAAAAGGAAGCCCAAGGTTATGACTGAGTCTTATTCCTGAAAAGGAGACCCAGGTTAGGATTCTCTCATCTTAAAGGATGAGGTTGAAATGAATGAACTCTCAATCTTTGGTGACATAAAGATGTTTAAATCACTGGGTGTTTGAGAGGTATTTCACAGAATTCCTTTCAGATAAGGATGTCAAATCAAGAAATCATGCCATAAATGGCTTTTGAAGAGTATCTTGAAGACTGAATCTTGAATAGGAAGGGTGAAATGGCTTAAGAGGGGTAAAAATGGGCAAGATGGGCACCCAAAAAGCTAGGGGCGCGCAAGTCTTGAAGGTCGCGCAAGTCTTGCGTCGGCGCGCAAGTGTTGGTCGCGCAAGTATACTTGCGCGACGTGAGGGATACTTGCGCGATGTTCAACCAGAGTTGAATTACTTGAGCGACTCTTTATTAAACCCTTTCCCATCCCCTTGAGGTTCTTCCAGAGAATGGACGCGCAGGTTATATTGAAGGAATTAAGTTGGCGCGCAAGTGTTTGATAAGTTTCAACACTTGGGCCTTCCTTCTTCCCTTTAGATCTTCCATTCTAGCTAAGAAATTACCTTAGAAGTGTTCTGGAAGCTTTGAGAAGAGACTTGGGCGTCGGGAGCTTTGATCCGAGTTTCTGGAAAGAGATCTTCCGAATGGGGGGCCCACAGGGTCTATTTATAGGCAAAAGAAGACCCCGGGCGGTTACTGGGCGGTTACCAGATCTGTCGCGCAAGTCCCTTGAACGACCATAAGGGGTCGCGCAAGTGTTGAGGCGGCGCGCAAGTGTACTTGCGCGACCAAGAGGGAACTTGCGCGACCTATGGGCAATGTTCTCCTTTTTCATCCCTTTGTCGATTTTTGATGTTTCTTCAAAGGATTAATCACTTTGAGCTCAGATATTCCCTTTTCCGAACTTTAGATTCCGTGACGAAAGGAGCGTCAACAAAAGTCCCCCCTCAGAGTTGGATCCGGAGAGAAAATGAGGATTTGACTCTGAGGAAATTGAATCCCTCTAAAGGAAAAGGGCGTCGTGCAAGTCTTCAGTGCGCAGAGGGAGGCGCGCAAGTCTGCGTCACGCAGGCCTTAAACCCTCTGGTATGGCACGCAGGTAGGCCTCCTGGCCTATAAATACACGGCTTCCGGCCGTAGATGGCATCTGAAGTTCCGGATTTCTCGAGCTCTCGCCGCGCAAGTCTTCCTCGTCGCGCAAGTCTCTTGTTTTCGTTGTTTCTTCGCTGCCGCGCTACTCTCAAGGTAATAGGGCTTGCGCGGTAATACGTGCGCGACCAAAACTTGCGCGGCACATGTACCACTTGCGCGACATCTCCATACTTGCGCGCCTTAATGCCTTAGCCATTTTTTTCAAATTCTTTCACAAATTTTATGAAAAATAAAACCCATTTAAGAGTTTAATTTATTCAACTCCTTTGCAGATTCAATGGCTCTTAGACCTGGATTACTTGATGAACTGGCTAGCAAGCGGATAGATGATATGATGAATATCATTGGCCCTGATTACTATACTGTCAAAAACAGCACTCTTCCAGATTTGGCTAAGTATCTGAAGAAATATCATTACGACTTTCCTCACTGCACTTATCTACCTTTGTATGGTCATGGTCATCTGCAAGAAGTCATTATTCCAAAAGTAAAGAATTATCTTCCATTTTCTTGGTTTCAGAATTATACCAATTTTTCTTCAGCAAATATCTCAGGCGGAGGAGTATTTCAAACTGCTGGAACAGTAGAGAAGGCTTATGTGATGCATCATAGCCCTTGCACACCAGATCTGAAAAAACATACACCTGAGCTTCAACCACATTGTCATCCTTCAATCTTCCGAGATGCTCAGATGGATCAGTCCAAAGGCTGGAAGAAAAGTTGGGATTTCCGCCCTGGGGGAGGTGTGAAGCCAACTTGGATGTGGGCATACTGGGTGCGACAGACTTGCGCAGAGTTTATTGAGGATCTGAAGAGAGCTGCAATATATGAAGCTGTTTGGGTTGGGCAGACATATATTTACAGACATGATATCTTCGTGCCAGAGATACTCAGCCACTGGAGTCCAGCGACTAATTCTTTCCACTTGACTCATGGAGAAGTAGGTATCAGTTTGTGGGATGTCCACAAGATTTCAGGAGCTCCAATCTTGGGCGACATGTATGATGAATTCATTCCTCCCAAGGTGACTTGGAATGATCCAGAGAAGACTCCTGCTTTGGCTCGAGAATTATTCAAAATCTTTCACAAGCTCAAGAGTTCAGAGACCTCATTAACTCATTTCAGAAAAGATATCCATCCGGAAGAATGGATGAAGGTGTTTCTTACTGAGAATAAAGGGATGGAGCCAAAGGAAAAAGGATCCAAGAAAAAGAAATCCAAGGATACCCGGCCCAGACGTCCTACCACTTGCCCAAAACCTGAGAAGAGAGGAGCTCCTGGCACATTCTGGCCAACTCTAGAAGCAGGAGAGTTTGAAAAATGGGGCTATGAAGTGAATCAAAGAATTCCAAAGAAAACTCGTCTGGCGGGTTTCTTGGCAATGTGGCTCAGTATTTACCTTTTGCCGGTCAGGGATTCGAAGGGAGGCGTTAGGCCAGGGACCTTCGTCATTGCGGCCAAGTTAGCTGAGGGAAAAATGGTTGGGTTAGCCACCCCCATTTTAGCAAAGATCCACAGGAGTTTACTTCATGTCTTCCAGGGTAAATCTCCTTTAAGAATAGTGGGACCATTCCAGGTTTTGTGGGGATGGATCACCACTCACTTCAGGACTTACAATGTACAGAATGGATTACAAATTCCTGGAAGCTCTTTCAGACCGTCAGTGCAAGCATTCTCTGGAATTGCTCCATTAGATATCAATGGTTATGACATAAAAGTAAGACTAAGCATGTATAAGGAATTCAACTTCTTTCCTTATGGAAGTCCGCCATCTGGGCGGTTTGTTGATGATGGGAAAGCCCCATTGGATTTGAGGGCATACATGCTAGCTTGCAGGGATGGCGTGTTAGTAGCCAGGATTGATGGAGAAATCATATGCGAGGCCTATGCTCCATATAGATTTTCACGCCAATTCAAATGTTTGCAACAGATTGTTGTATCCCCTCCAGTACATGTCAGGTTAGAGCAACATCTGATGGTTGCTCGACAACTATGGTTGCTGACATCAAGAGAGAAGACTGGGGCAGTATTTGATCTACCAGTTGAAAAAGCGGCACATTATCTGACTACATTTTATGCCGAACACTGGATAGCATCATACCCCAAAGGGATATTGAATCATCCTGTATATCAAGTGGGAAAGAGGAAGAGTACTGTAGAGAAAGAAACTCTTCCTCATGAAGGTGATGCTTCTCCTCCTGAAATAGGTTCAACAGACTCCTCCTCTAGAACTGATTCCTCAGATCATCATGATGGGGATGATGAGGCACAACCGGCAGCAAAGCGGTTTCGTGCCCGATATAATCCTCCGGCCAGAGTTAAAAGACCCACTCCATCAGCTCCTGGTGAGTTATTTGATTGTAATAACTTCAATCACTGCTACTTTATAAAGTAATAAGTCTCACTTTCTTATTCTCTATCCGTAGTTGCAGGAGTTGGGAAGAAATTAAAATCGAAAATTGTAGGACCTTCCTCACAGCCTTTATATCTAAGACCAGAGGCTGTTCAGCTATGGCAGAGCTTATACTGTGATACTGAAACCGCCTGGCTAGATTTGTGTGAGGGTCTACAACTTCCTGGGATAGGATATCTTCTAGCTTCCAAAGACCTTCAATACTGAGATAACCCCAATGAAGTGCGGGCTTACATCAGAGAGCTGGAAATGCTCATATATGCCACTGATAATTCGGTTCCTATCACCAGGCGGGTGAAGGAAATGATTGATCGTGGCACCACTAAGGGGGCTGGTGGTTCTGGAGATGAGGAGTGGCAAGAGTACGTGGCTCCTGAAGATGTAAGTTTTCTTTCCTTATTTTCTTTGCAACTTGATTTCAGTTGAAGCTTTGTTACTTAAGGAATTTATTTTCTTCATCTTGCAGCTTGCAAAGAAAGGGACCGGGGTTCCTTCGCCACAATATAGCCCTGGTGGTACCGCTGTTGGGGCTGCCGCTGATTCTCCTCGCGAACCAGGCGAGATATCTCCAGGCCAGCAGGCCATGAATGAGGCACTGGACATAGCTTTTCATTCGCCAATCCAAGTGCCAATAAAGGAGACAGCTGAAACTCCAAAAAAGCAAAAGAAGCCAAGGCAACGAAGGAGGAAATCCTTAGCTAAACGTTTCATTAGCAGTGGTAAGTCCTTCGAACAATCATGATTTTATACCCATAATCATATGGTTACTCATATTTCTGAGGATTGCAGGGGCTTCTTCAATTTCCCCCTTGAGGGAAGGGACTGATCCATCTTCAAAGGCCGTGGAGGGTGCTGTAGAACAACCACAAACTCAAGCTGACTTGGTAGCTCCTGGAGAAGAGCTGCCATCCATTCCCAGTATCCCTCCCACTACTGAAGATGCTGTCCAGGGTCAGGGGTTGCAGGACATAAGTCAGCAAGAAGACATAGCAAATGCTCCCACTGGTGAGACTAACCAAGATTCTAAAGTATCATTGGATGAAATGATGAATCAAGGAATGACTTTTGAAGAATTTTATGATCATGCTAGATTGTCATGTGATTTAGAAGACCTTGGGCGTGAGTGTTACCCTTCGCCCAAATTTTTCTTTTAAAAGAAAATATTTCTAACCATGATGTAAAATAATATGCAGTTTCTTCCGTAGAAGCTGCTGAACTGCCAATGCCTGAAGAGGGTGTGGACACTGATGTCAACCCTATCATTGCAGAAACATTATCTCAAGTAGAGCTAAATCAAATAAACTCTCCTGAGACCCATCTTGAAAATCCTGTTGAAACCGGGAAAGATGGGGAGAAGTCTTCTCATGTTGCTGAACCACCATTGGGTAAGGGATAACAATATTTGTGATTGTACTTTATTTGCAAGTCAATCCATTCTTTTGTTATCCTTTAAGATTCAACTAAAATCTTTCAATTGATCATGTAGGGCCATCAACTGTAATGGCTAGATCCGGAGATGAGGCTTCAGCCTCTACCCCAACGGGAATTGAAAGTGAAGAAGCCCATGTCAGAGGGGAAAGAGCAGAACGAGGCACTTCCTTAAGCATGTTAATTCCAGATTACATACCCCCTTCTGACGAAGATGTTGAATCAGATCCAGAGATGCTCAAAGCGTTCAGCTTTTCACGACGTAAGGCGTGGAACATTATAGGGAACATCATATCGGGGGTGCCCTTAGAAGAGCTACCATAAAAAATTTCCCGATTGTCATCCTAATTTGTTATAATGGGACTTGGTGGTTTTGGGTATGAAAAGATCCATGCTGCAGTGAAACAGATTATCTTCAGGAGGGAGCAAATGCAGACAAGTCGCGAAGATTTGACCAGAGTGAAATTGTCAGTCAACATAGGCGAATTTGAGGCTGCGATATTCCAGGCTGAAGCTGATTATGTTGTCAAGATGAAGTATCTGAAACAAAAAATCAAAGAAAAGGTCGTCCAGCAGGTGCAACTCCAGCAACAGTTAGATGCTGTTACTGGGGAACTTGATCAGCTTAATGAATCATTGGATGAAACTCATATAAATGGCATGAAAGCCATTGCAGATGCTAAGAAGGCATTTCAGCAAGCTGAACAGAGTGAAGCTGGTCAAGTGCATGAGCTTCAAGCAACTGTTGATAAGGCTCAGGATGCTATACATCAAATGAAAACTTTTGTTGACAATCTCCTGTAATTTCTTGAAAAAGAGAAGAGATTCCAATCTGTGGATGTCCTTCTAACTCTTGTGTATCAATGAAAAACACTTTTGTCTTCAATCATTTGTGCTTGCATTCTTCCATTACCTGCTTCAAATTTACTTAAGCCAATGGGATTAGTAAGCATAGTTTGATTTTTACTAGGATTATTACAAATAACCCTACAAACATTGAACCTTTTAACTGCTCAATATTACCTAAATCATACAAAAAAATGTATATTTAGTGAGCTGGAACTTGACTTTTATTCAGAGTTCCTTTGTCTTTTGTGTGGGCAGTTTAAAGTCATGCAAGCCGGACATAAAGAGGCTAATGTTTAAGGTCGAAATAGCTTTGACCGAAAAAATGGATTAAAATGGATTCAATTCCTTGATAATTTATCTGAAAACAAATTACCATACTCAAGTATGAGAGAAAATATGTAAACTATGACTTAAGAATATTTGAATCTGAGGAATGATATGAAAAAGAGCTAAATAGCATTAGAAGAAGTAGTTTCCAAGAATGAAGTTACTATTATTTAAGAAAACCCGTTAGGGGGTTGAAATATGCAGGGCCACCTATGGGCATTGGCTGCATAGTCAAATAAAATAGCATCTTTTGGCTGACAAGTCTGTTATGTGGACTGTTTATGCAAGGCCACCTATGGGCACGTGCTGCATAGTTAGGCAAAAGAACTCTCAGAAATTTACTTTCCTAGTGCTAAAAGCCAGTGAAAGTTTATGGAGATTCAAATTTTCTAAAGCATAGAGTTTGTTGTATGGAAAGAGGTACTTGAATATGGAGAAGATATTTTCAAACAAGAATATCGAAGAACTGGATGAATATCACTCCTACGAAGGTCTGACCCAAACGTAGGGAAGAAGAATAAACCATAGACTTGAATACTTTCAGATCATGAAAAAGGATATGGGACAAATATGTTAAGGATGGCTATTTTTGCGGATCCCTACATACTGTCGTTTAAGACAAATAAGGACAAAAGAGGCATTCTTCCCAAGAATGAAGTTATTATTATTTAACAAACCCGTTAGGGGGTTGAAAACATGCAGGGCCACCTATGGGCATTGGCTGCATGGTCAAATAAATAGCATCTCTTGGCTGACAAGTCTGTTATGTGGACTGTTTATGCAAGGCCACCTATGGGCACGTGCTGCATAGTCAGGCAAAAAAATTCTCAGAAGTTTGACATTTTTGTGACCATAAGTCATGAAAAGGGTTATGAAGATCTGAAAATATTTAAGGTTAGGATTATAATACATAAAGATGGGTATTTTCCAATGTATATAGAGATACATAGGTCAATGAAAACCATAATCATGTTGTGGCTGGGTCCTGAATTGAAACTTGGACTTCACTACGTATCTCATAAGAATGAGAATCAAGCCATACGTAGTTCTTGAAATGCAGTTTAACGTCGTGCAGGACGAAAGGATGAGTGATCTTAGTTTTTGGGGTCATAGAATTCGGACCATAATAATGAATACACAGTGTGTGTGTTTTCATGAGGACTTTTCAGCCAAGGGACTGAAAGTGAAATTTGGGGTTAGGCCCAAAAGGCTTGGGACTAGATTCGAGGGACACTCGAATGTTCCTACGTATCCCATAAAGATGGGAATCAAGTCCACGTAGTTCTAGAAACTACCCTTTGTACAAATTTGGTTCGTACATGTGAAGGGTGAAAAGGGACTTTAGTGCAATGATGGTTTTAACCTAAGATAAAAAGTTTAGGCATTACCATGTATGTACGTAGTCTTTTTGAAAATGAAAACCATGATTGAAAAAGAATCAATGTTAATAATGGTTCCTTCTCAAATGAGGAAATCAAAGAATATTGTAGTTTATTGTCGTACTGGACAAAAGTGTTGTATAGTTTAACGTCATATAACAAGGACGAAAGTGAATCAATGTAAAGATATTGATTCCAAGGGTGGTTTCACAAATCATCATCATATGAGATTGTGGTGAACCAATGTGAAGAGATTGTTTTTGGGCTTGAACCTTTGGGAGGTTGCCTACATACCCAGCCTGGAGGGCAAGGATCAAAGTCTGTGTAGTTCAATTAAAGAATGAATTAATGATCAAGTTGTTCTTGTGGACAATGATCTAAAAAAAAATGTTGTTGGGACTTACACATGGTTAGTGGCCCAAAGGGAGTGTTATGGTTGCTGTTCGCTCTAAGCTCACGTGAGTCATACTCGGTGTGAGAAACAAGAGGTAATAACAACCTTAACGATGCACAGTTTAATGTCATGTAGGACATATCAAGGATTTTCTGTACAGTTTAGCGTCATGTAGTTAGGACGATGGGGACAATACAGTTTAACGTCATATTGGACGAAAGGGGGATTGTGCAGTTTTAATGTCATGCTGGACTTTTGATGATTATATAGTTTAACGTCTTTCCGGACGTGAGAGACTTTTATACAGTTTAGCGTCATGTAGTTAGGACGTCACAATTTAACGTCTTGCTGGACATATTTGCAAATAGTTTATGGTCGTATACATGGACCAGGAATGATGCAGTTTTAAGGTCATGCTGGACTGTTTATGGAACCTTTTCACAGTTTTAATGTCGTGTGGGACGAAGTTGCAGTTTAAAGTCATACTGGACCATTGCTGTATAGTTTTAGCGTCATATAGCAAGGAGGAACTGATGCTGTACAGTTTAAAGTCATGTAGCTAAGACTAAGGTGAATCAATATGAGGATATCAGTTCTGATCTTTTTACAGTTTATCGTCATGCTGGACGTTGGAAGTGCCACACAGTTTAATGTCATGTTGCTAGGACACAATATAGTTTAATGTCATCTCGGACAGAATACAGTTTAGTGTCATGTAGGACAATAAGGGACTTAACACAGTTTAACGTCATGCTGGACGATGAAAGTGCCACACAGTTTAATGTCATGTCGCTAGGACAAAATATAGTTTAATGTCATCTCGGACATAATATAGGAACTTCTTATACAGTTTATTGTCATGTAGGACAAAATCAGGGACTATGCAGTTTAAAGTCTTGCAGTTAGGACTATTGGTGCTGCACAGTTTAATGTCATGTTGCAGGGACAAAATTTAGTTTAATGTCATCTCGGACATAATATAGGAACTTCTTATACAGTTTATTGTCATGTAGGACAAAATCAGGGACTATGCAGTTTAAAGTCTTGCAGTTAGGACTATTGGTGCTGCACAGTTTAATGTCATGTTGCAGGGACAAAATTTAGTTTAATGTCATCTCGGACATTGAAGGTGACACAGTTTAATGTCATGTTGGACGAAGTTGTAGTTTAAGGTCATACCGGACCTTGGTGTAGTTTAAGGTCATACCAGACCTTGGTGTAGTTTAAGGTCATACCGGACCTTGGTGTAGTTTAAGGTCATACCGGACCTTGGTGTAGTTTAAGGTCATACCGGACCTTGGTGTAGTTTAAGGTCATACCGGACCTTGGTGTAGTTTAAGGTCATACCGGACCTTGGTGTAGTTTAAGGTCATACCGGACCTTGGTGTAGTTTAAGGTCATACCGGACCTTGGTGTAGTTTAAGGTCATACCGGACCTTGTTGTATGAACCAAATGTAAGAGTCTTAGTTCTGGGAACAATATTTTGTGTTTATACAAAATACTTCTTCAGAAATCTGGCATTAGTTGGAGTCGTGATGTGTTCTCCATCCATTGAGATTAGAGAATACGCTCCATTGGAGTAGACCTTATGTATTGAATAAGGTCCTTCCCATTTTGGTTCAAGCTTGGGAGGTTTCTTTCCTGGTATCATTGGTGTTCTGAGAACCAATACCAATTCTCCCTGAATGAATGAACGAAGATGAACTTTTTTGTTAAAAGCTCGTTCTATTCGATTCTGATAGATTTCCAAGTGGTGCAAAGTGCACAATCTTTTCTCATCTAACTGTTCCAATTCATTCAAACGCTTTTGGGATTGCTCATCTGTTGATAACTGATCACAAATGGCTATTCTGAGTGAGGGCAATTGAACTTCAATTGGCAAGACTGCTTCTGTTCCATATACCAATGAATATGGAGTAGACCGCGTGGCATTGCGAGTGGTAGTCCGATAAGCCCATAAAGCATGATAGAGTTTATCAGGCCATGACCTCTTATCTTTATCCACCATCTTTTGCAGTATATTTGAAAGAGTCTTGTTGAAGGCCTCTATCTGGCCATTAGCCGCTGCATGATATCGAGATGAATGGTTGGACTTAATGTTGTATTCTTGATACAATCTCTTTACCTCAGAAGAACAGAAGTTGGTGCCGTTGTCTGTCAATATGGTATGAGGGACACCAAATCTAGTAATGATGTTAGACTTGATGAAGCTAACAATGCATTTAGAACTGACTTCTTTGAGAGGTACTGCCTCTGCCCATTTGGAAAAGAAATCAGTAGCAGTAAGAATGTACTTAAACTGCTTGGCCGTAGCTGAAGGGTAAGGTCCCACCACATCCATTCCCCATGTGGAAAATGGCCATGAGTATTTAGCTGTATGAAGCAACTCTGGAGGCTGATGAATGAAATTGGCATATACTTGGCATGAATGACACTTCTTTGTGAAATTAACACAATATTGTATCATTGAAGGCCAGAAGTATCCAAGCCTTCGAATTTGATCAGACAATCTATGTCCAGACTGGTGGGCACCACAGACTCCTGCATGCACTTCTTTTATGACAGCCATTGTCTCTTCACCATCAATACATCTGAAGAGAACTCCATCAAAACCACGTTTGTAGAGAATTTTCTCGAGGTGGTTTGGACCATCATAAAGAGTAAAATTGACCACACGTCGCCGAATTTGTTCTCTCTCGGCTTTATCAGGTGGAAGTGTTCCATTTTGAAGGTATTCCCTGATAGGTGACATCCATCCTGTAGTATGACCATATGGTTCAGGAATGGGACTAATTTCATTAATTTCCTCTGTTCTGACTTGAACATAAGGTGAAATTGCACGACGGTGGGCAATACCGAAGGTTGTCTCGTCCCGATTTGGATCTGCTAAAGCTGTGGCTATATTAGCCAGTGCATCAGCTTGAGCATTTTGTGATATTGGGACATAAGAAAATGTCGGTTCTGAAGGGAATTCCGACATTAACTCTCTGACGTAATCATACAAAGAGATTAATTCTTCTTTTCTAATGGCATAATCCCCATTGACTTGTTTGATTACCAGGTCTGAATCACCTTTTACCTTTAAGTGATTCACTTGTGCTTGAAGCGCTAACTCCAATCCTGCAATGAGAGCTTGGTATTCAGCTTCATTATTGGTACCACCTTCCCACAACAAAAAGGAATAAGGTAACACTGCCTTATCTAGAGAAATGAGAACAATTCCTAAACCAACTTTGTTGAATTTAGGATTTTCCATTTTCTTCCCTGTTGGACTTCTAGAAGCACCATCAAAATACATTTCCCATGTTTGAGGATTCTCTTGAATAGAAAAAACTTCCTCATCAGGGAGTTCGATATCTGAATACGTGTCTTCCACTGAAGGGTGTTCAGCCAGGAAATCAGCCAGAGCTTGGCCCTTAATTGCCTTTTGAGACACATACTGGATGTCGAACTGCTGTAAAATAACCGCCCACCTTGCCAGACGTCCTGTAAGCGTTGGACGACTAAGGATGAATTTGAGTGGATTATTACGAGATACCAATTGGACCTCGTGATGTTGCAGGTAGTGTCTCAGTTTCTGAACTGCAAAGATTAATGCTAGGCAGCATTTTTCAATACTCGAATACCGGGTTTCTGCTTCAAGCATAGTTCTACTGAGATAGTAGAGACTATTTTCATTCCCAGCATCATTCTTTTGAGCGAGAAAGGCACCCAATGATCGCTCTAAAGCTGTCACATAGAGGATAAGAGGTCTACCCTCAACAGGTGGCATGAGTACTGGTGGACTTAAGAGGTATTTCTTGAGAACATCAAATGCTTCTTGACATTCTTTAGTCCACTGGTAAGTGACTCCTTTCTTCAATAATTTGGTAAAAGGTAAACTTTTGCCTGCCAAATTGGCGATGAAACGCCGAATATAGGCTAAGTGTCCTTGAAGTCCTCTTAATTCTTTCAAATTCTGAGGAGGTGACATACCAAGGATTGATTTGGTCTTCTCAGGATCGACTTCAATACCACGATGGCGTACAACAAAGCCGAGGAATTTTCCTGAGGTTACCCCAAAAGCACATTTTAAGGGGTTCATCTTCAAATTATGTTGTCGAAGCTTGTGGAATATGATTTCCAAATCAGCCAAGTGATCAAAACGTTGTTTGGATTTAACCACCAAATCATCTACATAGCATTCAACAAATTTCCCTAGAAAAGGATTGAAGATACGATGCATGGCGCGTTGATATGTTGCACCTGCATTCTTTAAACCAAAGGGCATCACCCGGTAACAAAACACACCTTGAGGAGCTCTGAAGGCTGTATATTCCTCATCTTCTGGGGCCATTCGGATCTGATTATATCCAGAATATCCATCCATGAAAGAAAGTACTTCATAGCCAGCCGTCGCATCAATTAAGAGTTCTGTAATCGGAACTGGAAAATCATCTTTGGGACAATACCGATTAAGATCTCTGAAATCAATGCAAACCCTAATTTGTCCGTTCTTTTTCTTTACTGGGACAATATTAGCCAACCACTTGGGATATTGAACTTCTCTGACGAAGTTAGCTTTGATAAGCTTATCCACTTCAGCCTCGATTTTGGAAGCATAGGTTGGGTGTGTTCTTCTCGCGGCTTGCTTGAATCCTCGATGTTCTTTTGGCAAACCCAAATGATGGGTGGCAACATCAGGATCAAGGCCAGGCATCTCTGTATAATTCCAAGCAAAAATATCTTTATTTTGCTTTAGAAAAGAAATATACATCTCTTGTTCTTCAAGGGTCATGGCCGCACTAATTAAAGTGGGGCGTGGATCTTTCTCTGTACCCAGATTTACTTCTCTGAGTTCATCCACAGTGGTAGAGATACCCTCTTCAAATGCTGGAGGAGCATCTCTAAGATCTTCCTCTTCCTCTTCATCATGTGTTATATCTTCCGTTTCTACTTGCAAAGTAGATGAAAAAACGAAATTCTCATGATCATAAGAGATGTCAAAATTTTCACATTTTGAAGAAGAAGCTTCCATTTCCGACCCTATTGATGAAAAAGGGTCTTCTTTGGGAAATAAAGAGGAGATTATGGATTGAGAATCGACATCAACATTCACCTCTGGTGTTGCTATAACTTCTTCTGGCCTGATTAGCGAAGTATAGACTTGTTGGATTTCAGCAGACGAAATGAAAACGTCACCACTTATGCTTTCATCACTGCTTGGTAAGTTACCAATTTCTCCCATGTTGTCTGGCTCGATTGCCGTAATTGACATTATGGATCTTTCCATAAGAGTATTTTGATTTGGGCCTATTTTGTCAATTTGAATGATAGGTAACACATAATCTGTACTCACATGTGAAAATGAATTTATTGGAATTTTTTCCAAACCATATGGAGCATTAACTTTGGTAATTTCCTTCATTGTAGATTTTTCTCTTCCCTTCATGTGATAAAATTCCGCCTCAATGTATTGAGACTCACATGTTTTGAACGGGGCCTTATCACCATATAATGTTCCAACTTGACCATCGAAACAGTATTTGAGACATTGATGGTATGATGACGGAATAGCTGCATGCTGATGTAACCAGGGTCTTCCAAGCAAGATATTGAAAGCTGAGTCTTGATCAACAATCATGAAATCTGAATTGGAAACAAGATCTCCAAACTGAGTTCTGAGCGTAACTTCTCCCAGTGGTTCTTGTTCATTTTTATCATATCCTTGCAACATCATGGTAGAAGGAGATAAATCAGATTCCGTGAGGCCCAATCGACGAAGTGTACGAATGGGCATGAGGTTGACTCCTGAACCATTGTCAATAAAAGCTCTTCGAACATCTATACCATTGACTTTGCCAGATAGGTACAAAGGTTTTATGTGCCCATGCACAACATCATCTTCATCTTTATCAGTAAAAGATATCACTGCATGGCATTCTGCAGGATTATTCTCTATGTGATAAATTTCAGCTGCAGCAATTTCAGCTTCAAACTCCTGAGGACTTGACAAAGCTTCGATGAGTGCTTTCCGAAGATCTTTTGATAGATTCAAAGCATCCAAAATTGATAATTTGGCTGGTACTTGGGCCAAGTGTTTCAATATATCATACTTTTGATCTAGAGGCCTGCGTTTCCCAATAGGAATATGTGGTTTAGCAGGTATCTTGGAAGCAGATGCTTTGGAAGCTGATGCCTCTTGTATTGAAGTTGGCAACATCTTTGGTTTTGGAAAATTAGACTGATTAGATCCATTTACTTGCTGAGATAAAGAAGATGGAACATTTAATCGGTCTTCCAAAATAACTGTGCCGAAGCTGAGTTGGCCATTGGCAGAAGAACTTGCTTGTTCATTTTGAGCTCGCTGAAGGGCTCTACCACGAGTTTCTGCTGCATATACAGTGCTAGCAGGGGTAGAATTAGAGTAGTGGCTTCGGAAAGATCCACGTCTTCCCCTATATCCTGAACCTCTAGAACTTCCTCGGGTTCCTTTATTTGATACAGGGAATTCAGGCTCATCAAGACTGGAATATGAATCTGTTAATTGAATCATATTAACAGAACCAAAGATCAATTCTTCGTCTGATAAAGACTCTGCCAAGTTAGCCTGTTTAGGCTGTGCCGTTTGGTGGGACGGTGCCCGTGACTTTGAAGTAGATGGCATAAAATCTTCCAGATTCAAAGACAATTTAGGCTTTGATGCATACTCATCTTCTTCTGATTCCTCTTTCTTCTTTGAATTACGCTGCCCTTTTGAGGATTTGTCCTTTGATGGAGTCTTTACTGCAGCTTTTGTAGGAGACACAATTGGCTTCTTCAATTGTGTTCGCAAAATGGAATGGGTCCGATTGATTGTCTTTCTGACCATCCAATCATCATATTTTTTCGCAGTTTTGCTTTTGACTTCCTGCCACTCGCCTCCTTCCTCTGGATCTGTAGCGGTAATACACGCTACATGAGCTGAAGAACCCTTCAATTTGACTTGTCCCAAGTCGACCATCTTTTGTAGGAGGTCTTTAAAGACAAAACACTCCTGGATGGGATGCCCCAACATTTGATGAAAGGGACAATAATTGGGACGGTCTTCATCTCCTTCCTTGTTTGGTCTCTTCGGCACTGGTAATTGAACCAAATTATTCTCCAGAGCTGAAATGAAGTAACCAGGAACTTGCTCACTTCGGAAAGAGTATGTTTTACTCTTCATATCCTCAAATTGTTTTCGCCGTTGATCTTTTTGATCACTTGGACGAAACAGCCTTTGTTGTTGGCGTTCAGGAGGTGGAGCCCTTCGAGAAGATGAAGGTTTTGAAGTAGAAATAGGTACAGGTGCCTGTTTAAGTATAACTGTAGCAGTTTCTTCTTTACCCATTCTTCTTCCTGGAGCTGATGGAATTACACGAGATTTAACCTTAGCCTGCATAAGGGAATCTTCAATCTGTTGAGCGATTGAAGTAAGGTCTCGAAACCCTCCTGTGTATTTCACAGGGATCAATGGCGTGCGTAATTCATCACGCAAATTTGCCACACAGATTGGCAATAATTCCTCCTGAGGGAGTGATAAACTCAAGGAATACGTTAATCCCTTCCAACGAGCAATGAAATCAGAGACTCTTTCATTCTCCCTTTGCTTGCAGTTTGTAAGATCGAAAACTGTCGTTTTTGGCAAAGTTGAGCTGAACTGAAGAAGGAATTTTTGACGAAGATCCTCCCATCCGATGACTGACCGGGATTTCAAGCTTGTATACCAGACAAAAGCTGGTCCTTGCAAGGTTCGCACGAAGCATCTGAGTTTCACTGCTTCTTGTTGCTCTGGAGTTCCCATCATAGGATCACAACAAGACACGTAATGCGTCAAATGTTGTTCAGGGTCACCTGATCCATTGAAAGTAGGGAAAATAGGGTTTCCAAAACTGGATGGAGGAGAAATTGAATCTACCCATTCAGGGTAAACTTTCTTTTCAGGTTGAACTTGCGCCCGTTTCCCTTCCATAGTTTCTAACCGAGCTGTTAATGACTCAATAGTAGTTATTAACTTTTGAGAAACGTCAGGTTGAACTTGGTTTTGGGTAGGTGCAATGAATGGAGCTTGGACAACCGTGGAGGTTGGTGCTGCAACTAATGGTAGTGCTGCCAACCGTTGTTGCATTTGACCCGTAGGATTAGACCTCTGTGGGTGTACTGATAAAGGAGGATATTCCTGATCCATCTCAGTAGTTATAACAAATTCCTTCGGCTGTCGGACTTCAGAATTCTTAAGAATAAGACTACTCTGAAGTAGTTCTGCATTCAACCTTCTTAATTCTTTCATTTCTTCCTCCTGTTGTGCAAGCCTTTGCTCTAATGAGAGCGATTGACCTCCTTCAGAGGAAGGGTGAGAAGTAACCTGATTCTTTCCTTTCCCCTTATTGGATCCTTTTCGGAGAGGGGGAAGTGGGTTACTTGAAGGAATACCCAGATTTTGGGTAAGCCTTTGATTACGTGTGCGCACACCTTCTTCATTTAGGTCTGTGTGCGCAACTTCTTGAGCAGGAACCTCTTCATCTGATCCCTCTGATTGAGCCTCATTTGGTGAATCAGCAGCAACGGCAGTGATGACATTAATGGATGCATATTTCATGGAATCCTTTCTATCAGCATTTCTGTGATATTGTCTCCTTTTATGTCCATGATAAGGCATGGCATTCCGTTGACTTGACCCCTCAGGAATTTCTTGGAGAACCGTCACTTGGAGAGAATCTCCTGACATCTTGGCTCTTCGTTCCTCTTGAGGCTTATTCCCTAATCGAGAGAATACTGACTTTCTCTGAGGGAGGGATTGAAGATTTGAAAAAGTCCCCAGTCCGGTGGACTGGGGGTGTTCCTGTTGCTTCTGCTCAACTCCTCGAATCCCATTCGTTGATTCTGAGGGTTGGGTTAGAGAAGTCCCCAGTCTGGCAAGCTGGGGTGTCTCTTGACATGCTATGTCTGAGATCTTCTTGAAATCTCTCTTGATCTTGCGGATCTTAGTTCGGAAATTAGCTGGATGCATTAACCTGTATCCACTTTTATCACCTGGTTCAACAGACCGTTGGATGATTTCTGAAACTTCTGTCATTTGATGACGTGTTTGCTCCAGACGAGAGGCTTGCGCAATATTCTCGCCTGCTTGATGTAGGAGCAATTCAACAACCTGTTCTCCATATACTTGACTTTGAGAGGAACTAGTTGAAGCTTGATCTCGAGAAAGATTTTGATTATGAACAAAGCCCATTGACTGTGGCCGGCCATGGGCAATAACATTGCATGAGACCATTTTCGGCGGGCTTTGCTGACCGGAAAGCACTGTGAAATGTAGTGCTCCGTGAATACCCCATCCTCTGATATGAACATTAGATGGAGCATTGGAAATTAACTGACGCAATCTTCTTAGTGCGCCAAGGCATGAACGTTGAAGGGTTCTCTGTTGCTTTTCAGCCTTCGGATACCGAGAGACTGATAGAGATGCCAAATCAATCTGGCGTTGTAACCCTTCTATTATCTTAAGATGATTTTCATATTCATCGTAAGATAATACCTTCTTCTTTAATTGACAAAGAGTTTTCCATATGTTAAGACGAATATCATGGATTCCATCATCCGTCAACATCTTTGGAATGTCATACTGTGAATCAGCCAAAGGCCAAAACATGACTGGTACTTCACCTTTTGCCAGTTTTTTCCTCATGTTCAGCATTTCCTCTTTATCATTAAATGAAGATTCTTCTACCTGTTTGGACCAGAGTTGGTGTTTCCTTGTTGCTTCATCGGATTCAACAAGATTGGTAGAGGAATCACTATTCATGCTGGAAGATGAATGACCCAGGGAAGGTTCAGAGAATAACCTGAACCCCAAGCTATCTTCTGATGGAGAAAGAGTTTCACCTGCCGATAGTAAAACTTCAGACATGACTGGTTTTACGTTTGCAAGTGCCTCGAGATAGGAGGGATTTCTCGTCACTACGTTGCCTTCTGAAGAATTTTCGAGACAATGTGAATCACTACTTCGGAGAGGACTTTCGCAGCGAAGTTCATCACCATGAGGAGGACCTTCATGATGGGTTACATCAAAAGATGATATCTCTTGCTCCTTGGTCTTCTGACCACACAGAGGGTTCCTGTGGTTCTCATCTGAAGAAGAAACTTCAAGATTGACCGAATTTTCATGAAGCAAGTCTTCATGAGGAAGTGTCTGTTGAAGACCTTCGGGATTAATGTTCCTGTTATTGGGAACTGAGGGAGTAGAATCTTGAATTCCGACAGATAAATGTCTGAGGGCTTCAAGAACTCCAGCATCGAGCAAGACCTTGTTGTAGATTGGCCTTTGATCTCCTGACTGTGCTGGGCGGATCTTTTTCTTAGATGCCTTCTTACTCGCTTTAGAAATCACTTGATGACGAAAGTGATTGCTCTGAGCAGGTGTATGTGCCTGATCAGGAAAGATGGTCAGGTTAGGCTGACGATCATCGCTCAAATCAGGTGTATGTGCCTGACTTGGTTGTCCATATGATATGGGGGAGTAGGCCCCACAACCCTCTTGGACTGGAACAGATGTGTGTGTCTGTTCCGGAGTGAATTTTTGATGTGTCACTCCACTGCTAGGGATAGATTTATGTGTCTGTCCCTGAGATGATGCTGAAGCTGTTATGATATCCTGGCAAGCATCCAGAATATGAGCAGGAATTTGCTTCTGCTCTTTCACCATTGACAAAATATGTTTGGTGACTTCAGCCGCCGGAATAGGGATATACGTCCATTCCGGGCTTGGAGTAGGTGTATGTGCCTGCTCCTGTCCTCCTTTTCCTGTCAGTGAATCCTGACAGTACTCAAGTGTGGAGGCAGAGAGTTTAGTCTGCCTCCTGTTTGTCGTCGGGGCTTTCCGACTGACTTCTCCGTGCGCTACCAAACGAGACTGTTGGTAGGCTTGATTAGTATTAGCAGGTGTATGTGCCTGCTGATTACACTTCGCCAAACGCTGTTGACGAGATCCATCATATGTAGTCAGACGAGCCTGCTGACTAACTGCTGATGTATAAGCAGGTGTATGTTCCTGCCTATGGTACTCCGCCGGAATTGCCTGGCGGGATCGGCTTGATGCTGCCAGACGAGTCTGCTGGACAGCGGGATTAAAACGAACAGGTGTGTATGCCTGCTCGTTATTTCCCACCAAGTTAGGTTGGTGGACTTCTCCGGAGATGGCAGGGATGACAACCTGCCTATTATTAACCGGATTCCGTCTCTGGTGATTCATCTTGCCTGCTCGGGTTCGAGGAACCTGAGCTGAATGCCTGGAGCCGGTACCCTCATCATGTTGAGGGCGCACTACCGCACGAGTCTGGCGGCGATTGTTGATGGGAGCCCTTGAGAAGGACTCCTGTCTTTTTGAATTAAGGTCCTGCGGGACCTGCTCATTCACTTCCTCGGAGTAAGGGAGTGAATGGAAATTGCGTTCCGGGGATAACGACCCGAAACGGTTGGAGACGGTAGTCAGCACCGCCTGCTTCTTGATTGCTGGTCGCCGTTGTCCGGACGACCAGGTAGAATTGTTAACTTGGAGGGATTGACGAGCGGTCTCCAGAGTTGGGATAGTACCGTTGCAACGGTACTCCTTAACCAGTGCATTAGAAACACAGCGTTGAAGACGCTGAGTTGGTGATGTCATCCTCAGAGCGGATGACGTTCCAGCAGGAGTAGCAGCATTGGTTTTCACAGCAGCAGACCTCACAGTAGAGGTGTTCCCAGCAGCAGTATTCACAGGGGTGAATTTAAGGAAAGCCATTTTTGTAGAAGATCTTGAAAAAAAGAGTGCCTGTTCCATGTAACAGACATAATCAAGATGAATCCGGCCACTGCATCTTTTGGATGAGCACATGTCAATGATTGCCTTGTTGGCCCAAAGGGCCTAACAGATAAGAAGAACATCACTTTAACTTGGTTAAGGATTCACGTCGGGTTCACCATTTTTGTTTCGCGCGGAATCCAGGGATGACCTCCTGGACGGGAGATTCAAACGTTCCGATCGGTTTCTAACGGGTTTGTTCGTAGAACCGGAAACATCCAATGATTCCACATCCGTTTGGACCTACTTTCCAAAGGCAGGCGCTTATTAGCTTGTGGGCTAATGAAGCTTAGGAATTTTCATTGGTCGAGAGGATGGGAGGTCGGACTCATCACACCTTTTTGAGGGGAATTATTGTCTACTCCGGGACTCTCTTTATAGATTTAAGTTAAGTTCGGGAATCCTTATTACATTACCAAGTATAAAATGAGCTTTCCTTTAGTTTTAACAATCAATGATTAAATATGCAAGAAATTTAGAGAATCTTTTATATGTATTTGAGGTTCTTCATTAATATAGAATCATCTATATTTGTTTAGAGATTCTTGGTCAATGGTATCCTTCAAAACATTTATATAAAAGTCTCTTGGTCATTTTGATGACCAGGCTGGTTTTAAAGCCACTCAGTGGGGCACTTGAAGTTTATCGTCATTCAGAAGGACATAGATTATTTCAATGTTGGGATCGAACCCATAAATGGGCTACCTACGTATCCTTTGTTTTAAAAAAGGAATCAGAACCCACGTAGTTCGAGGAATGGGATATGATGTTTTATGATTGATGGCTCAAAGATGAATGTCATAATTACTTTTACACTCTAAGCTCACGTGAGTCATGCTCGGTGTGAGAAACAAGAGGTATTGGTAAAATTCAGACAATTGTGCCAAAAAAGATGCAATCATAAGAATTTGTTTTGGGGCTTATGTATAGATGACTGCCCAGATAGACGAAGGTTTAGGATTTACTTTTAGGGAGAAAATCCAAGAACAGGGTCCACAAAGTTATATGTGCTTCATGGAGATTTGAATACTCTAATCTTGGGGCTTACTCCTAAGGAGGATGCCCAAGTTAGGAGGGGACTTATGATTGGGTTTTATTCCTAAAGAGGAAACCCAAATCAAAGGTAATTTATGACTGGTTAAGAGAAATTTTAAGAGACTTTGGGCTTACTCCTGAAAAGGAAGCCCAAAGTTATGACTGAGTCTTATTCCTGAAAAGGAGACCCAGGTTAGGGGACTTGGGGCTTACTCCTGAAAAGGAAGCCCAAGGTTATGACTGAGTCTTATTCCTGAAAAGGAGACCCAGGTTAGGGATTAAGGTTTGGGGCTTACTCCTGAGGAGGATGCCCAAGATTAAAGGACTTGATTGGGGCTTATTCTTAAGAAAGATGCCCAAGATTTATGACTAGGACATATTCCTGAGAAGGAAACCTAGGTTAGGGGACTTGGGGCTTACTCCTGAAAAGGAAGCCCAAGGTTATGACTGAGTCTTATTCCTGAGAAGGAGACCCAGGTTAGGATTCTCTCATCTTAAAGGATGAGGTTGAAATGAATGAACTCTCAATCTTTGGTGACATAAAGATGTTTAAATCACTGGGTGTTTGAGAGGTATTTCACAGCATTCCTTTCAGATAAAGATGTCAAATCAAGAAATCATGCCATAAATGGCTTTTGAAGAGTATCTTGAAGACTGAATCTTGAATAGGAAGGGTGAAATGGCTTAAGAGGGGTAAAAATGGGCAAGATGGGCACCCAAAAAGCTAGGGGCGCGCAAGTCTTGAAGGTCGCGCAAGTCTTGCGTCGGCGCGCAAGTGTTGGTCGCGCAAGTATACTTGCGCGACGTGAGGGATACTTGCGCGATGTTCAACCAGAGTTGAATTACTTGAGCGACTCTTTATTAAACCCTTTCCCATCCTCTTGAGGTTCTTCCAGAGAATGGACGCGCAAGTTATATTGAAGGAATTAAGTTGGCGCGCAAGTGTTTGATAAGTTTCAACACTTGGGCCTTCCTTCTTCCCTTTAGATCTTCCATTCTAGGTAAGAAATTACCTTAGAAGTGTTCTGGAAGCTTTGAGAAGAGACTTGGGCGTCGGGAGCTTTGATCCGAGTTTCTGGAAAGAGATCTTCCGAATGGGGGGCCCACAGGGTCTATTTATAGGCAAAAGAAGACCCCGGGCGGTTACTGGGCGGTTACCAGATCTGTCACGCAAGTCCCTTGCACGACCATAAGGGGTCGCGCAAGTGTTGAGGCGGCGCGCAAGTGTACTTGCGCGACCAAGAGGGAACTTGCGCGACCTATGGGCAATGTTCTCCTTTTTCATCCCTTTGTCGATTTTTGATGTTTCTTCAAAGGATTAATCACTTTGAGCTCAGATATTCCCTTTTCCGAACTTTAGATTCCGTGACGAAAGGAGCGTCAACCTGCATATTTCGGTTTTGGAGTATCATGTATATAATATCCTCTATTCATTAGTAGTGACATCTACTCTTCTAGAATGAATGAGAATTATGAAACTACCTGATCTCGAGGGTTTTTATTATGTTCAAGTATCCCATATGATGTTTTTTCATCAGGTTGGACCATGGATGATGATGATACTCTACACTTTAATGGGAATGTATGGGTTCTAGCTTACTCTATATGGGAGATAATGTGGTAATTTGATTCATTGGAACGTAAAATACATCCTAGTTTCATAATGATATATCAATATTTCAATAGCTAGTATTAATGGACTACTATGAATCCCATGGTTGAGGGATGTATCATGAGATGTTCCACCTATCAGTAGGTGATGGTGATCCATCAATGAACAACAAGGATTTTATAGATATTTTTCATTTTTAATGGGATATTGGATGATTTTTCTATGGATTTTGTGAATATTTTACCCAAATCACCATATGGAAATGATATTATATGAACATTTGTTGACCATTTGAGGATGTTCATAAACTTTTTAACAATATGAAGTCTTTCTCAGTATATTATCTTCGGATTAAATATGTCAGATATGTTAGTCATCTTCATAGAGGTCCACATTCTGTCATATTTGACATGAATTATCACTTCACATCTCGATTCTTGCAGGGGTTATGGAATGAATTTGGGAAAATTATGCTTCTGAGCATGGAATATAACCCACAAATAGAATGAAAGAGCATATGATCTTGGGGTAAGATGACGTGGTCTGTGCATGTGTCCTGGATTTTGGTTGTTCCATGGAGAAACACATTACCCTTATGAATTTCTCTTAAAATAATTGATTTCATGAAACCATCACAATGTATCATTATAAATAGTTATATAGTAGGCCTTATCAATCATCACTATTCATGTTATAGTCTATGGAGACATCATTTCTGGGACCATGACCTATTCAGAAGACTATAGAGTGGGTCCAGATGATTAGAAAACACATGATGAGAGAATAGACCAAAGAGTAGTCGTATGACAATAGACAGAGAAGACATATCAAGTTCAAGGAATTAAATAATTTTTTCTTATGAGTATCACCCACGATGTCCCATATACATATTCAGTGGTAGGTTATTCGTTCCCCTCCGTTTTTTGTAATCATTGATTCTATGAACTAGATTTCGCAAGTTGATTACTAGATATCACTCCTTCATAGATACCGATATATAAATGATCATTTATATATCTCATATTCTATTATATTATTTAGACCCTTATCACATATTCCAACCTGATGAGGTTGATTTATAAGAGGATTATTCCTTCAAGAGGTATGGAATGTGTTTTATTGGTTGGAGCGTGAAGGCACTATTAAGCTGGTCAATTCCATTGGTAAAGGTATTATAGAAGCATGAAAATTTATAGGATAATACCTGGGAGTGTTAATATGATATTCAAACATAGTGGATAGAGAAATTCTATGAAGACATACCACTACCCTCAGATGTCCAACTTGGGGATGAGTTTCTTTTGGAGGGGAGGTTATAATGACTTAACATTTGTCAATGGTATGTATCATTTTTTTACATTTTAAATATGTTTTTTAACCATTGTAAATATGAGAAATAGCCCATAGAATGTCATAGTATAATCTAGGTATTTTTCAATGATTGTTGTTCCAAAAATGGGGAAAATATGATAGGATTCATGGTTACATGACAGTTAATACAAACCGTGTGGGGTGACTGTGTGAGGCAAATTTTACGAAATAGGGGTCACATGGTTTTTCTACAACTGTGTGACCAGAGGCACATAACTGTCGATGTTTTTCAGACATCATGATATTGAGATTTTAAAAAGATTGTGCATGGTTAGGGAAACTATGTAACTTAACTATGGGGGGATCTCATTAAAAAATGATGTGATCATGGTTTGCATACAGTTTAGGAAAACTATGTATTCAAACTATGGACATATATTATTTACGGTGAAATTAGTATATTTCCCTTAATGAAATTAAAATCCAAATTTCCACCTTCTCATTTCTTATTCCATCAAATGAAGTCTCCATTCACATTAGGTGTTCAATTTTCCAAATTTATCTTCGAGTCTTGATATCTCATCGATTTTGACTCCAAATTAAGATGTTTTTCATAAGCAGCTGATAGATATAGGACTAATATTTAGTCCTCTTCCATCAATTCATAGTTATTATTCTATCCCATCCCCCAATTTAAGATACATACAAATTTCCCCTATTATCAGGGTGTTGGAGCATTATTTGTTTTCTACCAAAATACTTAGAATTTAAAGTCGATATCAGATAAGGAGCCATCCACGACTCTATGTTGAGTGGTACAGATTTTATTCCAACAATTTTTGGAGTTTTAATAGTTCAAACATTATGCTTTATGACAACCATTTTCACAGATTTCCTTAAAATGAGATTTTAATATTTAAATTAATATACGCATAATGTTATACTCTAGTTGAAACTTTCAATGTAATTAATGGATTCGAACCTCGATCATGGTATCACATTGGGTGTTCTGGACTAAAATTAAATCTCTATATACATTTATTATGTTACTCTCCGATCCTAGTTATCTTGAGTCGGTGCATTATTTTAATACATTGGCATGATATAAGGAAATCATGTTCTGAAATACCGATTGGTTTAGAAGTCCTGAAAATAGATTACATACATCAACTTCACATTACAATTTCAAACATAAAATACAACATAGATAATGTTTCTTGAGACCTCCATTATTACCTTTTATCTTAACAATACATATCAATTTTAATACACTTCTTGGAATACTGTGAAAAAATAAAACATAGAAAGTGGTGAGTTAAGATGATCAGTAAGGATTACAATATAGAGAAAAAATTTATAAATAAGCATAGATATTTAGGGAAATGTATACAACTAAAAAGAAATCCTTTTAAACATAAAATTAATCATAATATGGAAACGTTAAATCAAATAATTACATTTACTTGTCACATGGATATTCTACTAGTTTAATAATCACATGTAATATCAATCACTAATATCATAATGATGGAATACATAATTCCAGACTTTATAACCCCAAAGTCAATGCCTTGAGCCAACACTACAAATAAGATTTTTTCAAGGACATGCGCCAAGACACTCGTTTGTCTCATGAGACCTACCGATGCATCGAGGAGATATAGCGGGCTCCAACAGTCTCTTACTAAGTCCAATTCATTCCAAATATAAAAATGATTAGACATGACATAAACATTCGTATTAAAACTAGCATATGAAATGTTAATAATTTATCCATAAACCATGAATGGTTTAAAAATAACACATCTATTGTCAATCATATCACAAAATCTTCAAAAAAATATTAATGATTTTTATCATAATTATTCAAATTAAAACATGTTTAAAATTCATCAAAATATGTTGACATAAATGAAATTGATTTGTAAAACTCTTTGAGAGAAATATCACGTTTTCATGAAAAATATTAAAAGTCACACAATTTAGAAAGGAAGACATTTAAATAAATTTTTGAATCATAGTGTCCCATACCACTTTGAAACTTTTGAATGAAATTAACATTTTAAAAACATTCATGTCCATATAAATAAATACTTATGAAACCATTTAGAAAACATGGACATTAATGAGAATGACTTAGAAGAATAAAAATTTAAAACATTTAAAATGAAGTTTTAATAATAGTGTCCCTTCAAAATAATCCCTTTGAAACTATTTTATGAATCATAGAAATGTATAATTAATATGTCTTAATAAAAACGTACCCATAATCAATCTCGAATAATATTGAGATTGAAGAATTAACCCTTACTTTGTACTTTCCTTTGGTCGATAGTACATTTAACCTCAGGTATAATGACCATACTATGTTATTAAATTTTACTAGAACTCTTTTCATATTTATTATATCATACATGATTCATTTATGACTTTATAATACCCATTTAATAATGATTTCTATGTTAAATTAAAATTTTGGGTAATAATCACTTTCTTTATCGTACCTGTTTTATCTTGTTATTCTTGATCGTTTCATTTATATAATGATTTAAATACTTCAAGAATATAATCCTTGATTTATATATCATATATATTTAGACTTTTAATATTTATAATAATTAGATATATGAAATGGAAGGCACCGGTTATGGAGACGGTAGGCCGTACGTACGCATAAAGTTGTTTCTGTTTTCATATCATATTGGACAAAAGTATGTGAATAAGATATATTTAAGTACATGAATAAATTTATATATCTATATATATACAGTATAATTAGTATGTCATATATTACATATTTATTAATAATATACATTTTCATAATCATCGTTTAATGGTGAATATGGGAATAAATCTCATCGCGTCGTGGAGATGGTAATCCGTACGTACACACGAGTGATAATATCATTATATTGATGGTGAAATCGTACGTAATTGGATGGTATATAATATATACAGAATAATTAACATGTTATATTAATTATTTACAACATTAATTTTCATTATTTCATCCATACAAATAATGAAGTGTTTGAATAACAAACTACACCAGACCGTGGAGAAGGTAAGCCATACATACACACGTATGGTGACGTTGTCATTTAGAGGATGGATAGAATAAAGAATATGGTTGAACCATATTTATAATAACCTCATAGTATGTATGATGTACTGGAGTTATTATTTTGGTATGGAAACAACAATGAAATGGAACTTGAAGATGATAAGATCTTGAATAAGGGTGCTGAAATTATTACCTCTTCTTGGAGTGTTTCCTTTTGAGTTGATCAAAAGGGATCCATAGATTAGATTTATGATCAAATTAAGGACTCTAGGATTATGTGAAAGATGTTGGTTGGATATTTGGGTATGTTTTGGCTGAGACAAATGTCTTTGGAGGTGTGATTTGGAGAGAAGGTGAAGTTCCCTTTTATTAGAGGGGTGAGGGTCACTTTAGAAAATGATTAAAATATTAATTTATTATAAAATAATAAAATGATTAAAATGTCTTAAAAATAGTTTATTTCAAGACTTAGGTGGTTATGGGTCCAAATACTCTCAGAAAATAGGTTTTAGACATTTTTAGGTTACCATTTTAACCTTATCTTTTAGATTTAACTCCAAGTTAAATAGTTTAGCTTTTACCGTGTCTTCTTGTATTCTTACACTATATGGTTAATAATCTTATTTTAAACATACAATAGAACATAAAGTGGTAAATTTATGATATATATTATTATTTAATACCTTTGGGAGAAACATATATTTTTGGGAATATTATATCAACCAATAATATAGTATTTGTTTAAAAAATTATTTAATGTAAATTTTGACACTATTTGGTATTTTGTTTTTGTAAAATTTATAACGACCTTATCACTTCAAAGAAAAATTATCTATTCAACACTTACATGTCATATTATTATAGAAAATTTGTTGATGGGATTCAAACTTTTAAATTATATCTATCTTAATATTTATAATATGAATTATTTTAATATTTCAATAAGAAGGTTATCACTACATCATCAAAGATTCATAATTAAATATAAATATGTAATTTCTAAAAATTATAAATAAAATACCATTATATAGGAAATATTTTTTTCTTTTTAATGAATATTTATAGGCAAATTTATATTATGTATAACTCTATGATAAAAATGGTTCAGTTAATAAACATTGAATTTAATACTTTTAACTCTTCTTTAAATAAAATAATAATAAATTCTGTAATCTAATCCAAGTAGACCTAAAGAATCATATTTATTTCTAAGTTTTTTTGGTAGAATTACATTTATCCAATAGAATTAGTACATGGGGTAGGGTAATTATAATATCATTTTTTCCTTTAATTACCCTATTTACTTTTAACTGTGGTAAATAAAAGTCAAAAGTTACTATTCACAAAAAATCACTTTCATCTAATAGAATCAAATTTTACTAACTGATGTCAACCATATCTCCCGAATTTTTGAATCTCAGCTCACAGAAGTAGTAAAGTTATGTTTTATGCAAATTTGAAACTACTCATAGAAGGTAGGTAAAAAATCCTTAAAAAGTTCAATAAAATATTATACATCTAATATTAATATATAATGACTCCAATTAATTATATTAAATATATATAGATATTATATATCTATATTTAATTAAAATAAATATAAATAAAATAAATAATTATTTAAATAAATAGTTTGTTTTAAATAATAACGTCTTGTTTTCACTATTCATCAAAAATTGAATATTTTCATATTAAAACCAAAAATTCACCCTAAGCTAATTTTGAAATTCATAGTTAAAAAATGAAGCCTATTTCAATAAATTAAAAACATATAAATTGAATTTATTAATTTAAAATTAATTCTTGTTGTCAAAACCAAAAAACAGGTTTTTAAAAAGTAAAAACTATCAAAAGATTAACATGTGTTTATGTCAAATTTAAATGTGAAATTACTTATAATAAACTAAATTGTATTAAATGATAAAAATATTATCTATTTATAGTCCAAAACTATTCAAATGAATAATTTTACACTATTAATTATTTCAATTAAAAAAGTTATTTTCAATTAAAACATTGTATTTATCACTTTTCGTCAAAATACGAACGTTATCAGAAAAGTACCAAAAATTTATACAAGGTAAATTTTATTGTCCTTCTTATAAAGAAGAAATTAATTTCATTAAATTGAATATATAAAAGTGTCAAATATTGGTTTTAAAAAGGGTTCACTATTAAAAGGCGGTAAAATTGTATTTAAAAAAAACCTCTTTTTTCTGAAAAAATAAATTTGTCTTATATTATGTATAAGAAACATTTAATATGGATGTTAAAATTATATAGAGTATATATGGTTCAAAATTCAGTTAATACTATTAATAATTGATTTTTTAACAACTAGTTTGGTAAGTTGTTGTGCGCTTGAACTCGATGCTGCCTTTAGCGCAAGCTATTGAATTACTTTAATGAGATAATGTACTGTAAAATATTGAGGGCTTACATATTACATGACTGAAACAACTCTTAAATGTTCATCTTGGATTGTTTATTAAATTGATATGTTTAAGTTATTAAATGGTTTATCATTTATGGATTGAGCTTAAATTTCTATACATTTATTTATTGAATGGATTTCAAATATGAAATGGATTAGCTTTAAGATGATTTACATTTTTGAATGATGTCATTGAATTAATTAAATAGGTGGCAAGGACACATCTCTTATTATAATTTTTTTAAATGAATTTGTAATTCTCTTGATTATATTTGGGCACGATGAATATAATTCTTGAGTGGTGATTCCTCATGGATATTATTATTATTATTATCATTATTATTACCCCATTGATATTTTCTATGGAACAATGGTTTAGGGACTTGGTAGGAATGATGTTTTATCCACCCTTGATACGAGTGTTGAGAATGACATCACGCACCATTGAAACTATTTGAATTGTTGGAATTATACAACATATCCATTTCTTCAGGTGTTGTAAAGATGACTCACCCACCATATCATGTTATGAGAATGAAATCTTTCATTCATCCTAATATGTAGTGATTTTACCATTTCTTTAACCAATATATAATTGTACAAGTTCGATAGATTCATGAGTTACACCCTATGTCCAATTAGCAAATAGTATCCTGTTATATGTCTTCTTACAATGTCACGTATGTAGTGAATATATGTGGATATAATAAATAAATATGTAACTATATTTTATATAGTATTAATATATATATATGGTTATCGGCCAGACTCATTTAGACCTATGTCGAATCAAGTAGATCTCACCTAGTGTCCTTTGCGAACCTGATCTAGGTGGTATTTAATCATTCAAAAACATTTTGTTATTCATTATTACCTATAAACTTATTATCTATGAACACCCCTTAGATAGCTTCTAAACAACATTGGTGGTGTTCCACTCAGATTCTATACCACACCCAAGTAAAGAAGACATTGGTACTTGGGTAGATTACCTTCCTCCATGATGGGATGAAGCCATATTCCATGCTTCAAATTCGTGATATGTTTTACTTATTGTTTGAAGAATATTTTTATAGGAAAAGGAATATGCTCAAGATGCTAGTGGAGTGGTATTTGGGAATTTTTTACTTTTTTATTTCATTTTTTATATGCATTTCCCTTATTTTCCATTTTTGTATATTAACATGCCAGGACATCAGAATTGTAAATTACTAATCCAATTGGATTTGGATATAATTAGAGTCATTGATTACTTAATCTTCTTCAGTTTTTATATTTTCTATATTCTTATTTCCCCTATAGTAGGCTGTTGGTCCAATGGTCATTGATTTTTCTTATATATTATTCAACTATTGTCTATTTGTTTATCATATCTATTGGGTCACTCTGATATAGGGGTATAGTCTCCCCATTGTACTACCTTTACACCTACTTGCTAATTGGTAGCATCTATCAGAAGAGTAGGCGTGCATGGGGTCATGTGGCCGACTGGCTTGGGGAATAGGTTATATGGATCCTCGATCAGGACATTACATTAAATAAAAAGTATAATGATATAAATATGAAATTATTAGTAAATGATAAATATATTTTACTTACTATATATATTATTCACATTTTCCGTTTTAATAAATGATAATTTAAAGGAAAAAATTTTATTAGAAAATAAATATCGTATTTAATATAAATTTATTCATAAAAATTAATCTTTATTAAACAAGATATTAGCCTCATATCAATAGGAAAAAAATAATTTAATGACCAAAATATTTTTTTAAAATATTTATACTTTCTATATATCTTATTTATTTATCTCAAAAAAATGTTCTTCCTTAAATAATTAAAAATATATTAATAATACTATAAATATATTTATATAAACATACAATAAATAATTTCAATTTCAATTTAATATGAATAAATTATTATTTATTATTAAGAAATACTTATTCCTAAAAATTGCTATCATGTGTAATGCGTTTATTTAGTAAAATTAATTTATGTCAATATTGTAAATTAAAAAAAAAATTAAATTCTTATTTAGAGTCAAAATATTCAAATTATTTATGTAGTTAAATTTAATGATAAGGAATAAAAAAATTTTGAAGTCAATATTAATTTTCAAATTGATGGTAAATATTTTAATAATTGTTTTTTAGGAGTTATGTATTTTCATATAAATAAATTAAATTGATTAATTTTAAATAATTTTAATAATGTCTTATATTAACAAAAAAATAATTTAATATTTATTTTATATAAGTATAAAAAATTAATTATTTAAACAGTAAATTTTCAACAAAAATTATATATATATATATATATATCATGTGTTAAATAAAGGGTTAATTTATATATATTAAAAAATATAATATATTTTATGGGAAATAAATTTAGAATCAAATTGTCAGAAATTGTTTAATGGGGTGTTCTTATATTTTTTGATAAAAAAATAATTACCATAATAAATATACAATTTTTTTAGTGGGTTCAAAAGAGGAAATCTTTCATGGTTGGAATTTTATTTATATTAAATGAAACACTAGGCTTATAGAAGAACTTTATCATGTGGAAATTTAATACCCACATGTCTCACCAATTTTAAATCACCTAACACCCATTTTATTCAATCTTTACATCTCACCTAACTTTAGATTCCTAGGATATGTCCCATATTTTTACCTTTAATATGATATCACTTTTACATACTTCAACTAACAGTATTTGTTTATATTACCCTTGAATACATATGCTTTTAACATATATTATATTTCTATTCCATTTTTTGTAGATCCTATTCACAAGAGGGCGTCAAAAGTACTCCATTTTTATGATTCCATCTAAGAGAATAATTCAGCCCTCAACATGAGTATTATCCAGTGCCTAATATTTTCTTATTTATCATTCCCATTAAAATAATTTCTATTCTGACTCAAACACAAATAACATATAAATAATATCAATAAAATTATTCTAAAATGATTTTATAAACAAATAATCACATTTATAGCCATACTCACACTTCGATTATAGAATGTTCTCTCTTGGGTCAGTTTAACCACCCATATGAAAAATTATATAAATTTCTATAAATGATAGATATAGAAAAATGATAAATTTTCATAATAGATATTTTAATTTTAATAACAATTATTTCTATAATGGAAATAAATATATTTAACAATATATTAACAAAATTCATTGTTTTTGTCAAAAAACTTCCCAAACGAGCACATTTTTGATATTATCTTTAAGAAAAATAAATATAAATCACATGAACATAACATGAAATTTCATAAATCACAATAGAAAATATATTCTAGTACAATGAAATATATAATGAATACGAACCTATCATCAAATAAGGATGATGATCTTAACTATTAAAAAAATATATATGAAAGAATCCAAATTACAGACATCTCATGATGTAAATAAACATAATATTACTAATTAATGTATCATTATTGACAATAATTTATTTTTATTACTATTAATATAAAATTATTTTTATTATTAAAAAGTTATAATGATGTTTTTTATATTATAATGGATCTTAAATCACCTTGAGGGAGGTCCAGATAGAAGGTAATGGATTTTTATCTAAAATTTCATTTTTTTGTCATGTTTTATATCATATCCCTATTTTTATATTGTATAAATAGTTATAAATTGAAATATTTTATTATGATTAATTCTTTCATATTATCTAATGATCCATATCATTTTCAATATCTAAAATTATTTGGATTCATTTATTACCGATGTCATAAGTTGTTTTCGTAGGATAAATATTTTCTTAGATTTTATATTCTTTCTATTAATACTATATCTTTACAGTGTTTATTTATTTTATCCTATGATGATATTATATTTCATCTCCTCTATTAATTCTATAGAATTTATATATTCAAATAAATGAATTCTTATTTGATAGTTATTTCTAGCAAATAAATTTTATATTGTAAATAATAATTTCCATCCAATATAAATACCTCCTCCTATTCCATTTTCATGATTTTTATTTCAATAAATGTTTTCCTTTATTATTTTACAATATAATGATTTATTATCATATATAATCTTTATATATCTATTTATAAAATTGAAAAAATTATTTTTTTATAAATTTTTCATTTATGTGGAGTTTTCTCAAAAAATACCTAAAATGTGTTAAATTAGTATCTCATTTTACTTTGCCCAATTTCATATCTATGGATTCAGATTTTCTGACATAGACAGTATTCATTTTAATTGTTTCATTACTGGTCCCTTTTAAAAATAAATTTCTGATTAAAATATTCTTCTCACATTATCAAAAAGTATTTTTGAAAGGGACTCATAATTACATATTTATACGATAATGTTTAAAAATTTTTATAAAAAAATTAAGCTTTCAATTACTTTTTATTCATTATATAGTAATGTTATAATTTTTAGGGATTATTCTTTTGTAATAATTTCTATGTTAATTTACATTATACTTCATTCAAATATTGTTTTTTTATATCTACTTATCTGACTATCGACGTCATTTTTTGTGATACCTTTAAAAATGATATAAATCCCATTTTTCATCCAAGGGGTCTTAAAAAATAAATTAAATAACTTAATTAATGGGATATAAATATATGTTGATTATCATTATGTTATTTTTTGAATCCATCACATCCCTCCAATTCATTGGGTTCATTTTTATATTATATGCGATAATATTTTTAGGTGTGGATATTATTATTATTTAGCAATGTTCACAACTATGTTCATAGACAAGATTATTTTTCAGCTATGTTGAAAACCTTATGTGAGTCCATGATTTTTATTTATATATATTAACAACATTTTTCATATACATGATCGATGATTATCTTTTTTCAATAAAATATGAATAGATATGATTGTTATTTATATATATTAACAAAATTTTGTATGGAAATGATTGGGGTTAGCTGTTCTCATGATGTTTTGATTTTATATTCTTATAATTAATTTACATTTTTATGTTATGCCA
Source organism: Viscum album (assembly GCA_963277665.1). Classification (NCBI taxonomy): domain Eukaryota; kingdom Viridiplantae; phylum Streptophyta; class Magnoliopsida; order Santalales; family Viscaceae; genus Viscum; species Viscum album. The sequence continues at coordinate 76,422,952 of OY728153.1, read as the reverse complement.
CATTCCAACATTATATATCATGGATCGTGATTATTGCCTTCAATTTTTTCACTTTTACACAATGGTATATGTTTCATCATTTGAGTTTATATGTCATTTTGTCTAGATTTATTGAAACTGTTATGATTTTATGTTCATTAATAATATATTTCTCCCATGGCCGTGTTTTCTCACATAGTTATGGTATTTCCACTTTATGATTAATTGATAAGTTTTCAATTACTGAATATTTTTGCGACAAATTCAAATAAAGTATACCAAAGACAATGGTGGATTTATAAAAAAATTATAAGATAAAAGTTTTCACCTACCAAAATAAATAATAGTTTAGTAGACATGAATATGTCAATACATACTTTATTGTCAAATTACATTGAAAATAAAATATAAACTATAGTGATAATAAATATTCAGAAACATTAAAATCATTTAAAGATTCATTTAAATCATTAAAAAAATTAAAGGATAAATTAAATTACATTAACAAATAATTTGACTAAATAAAAATTAACATTTTAGTATTTTTTTTAAATATATACATGGAAAGAAAATATACCTAGTTAAAAGAGAAATAAGATTGGGTTTTCTTTTAAATTATTTCTTATATTAATACTAGTTCCAAAAAGAAAAAATATTTATATGAAATGAGGAATTTTTTTTTAAATTTATAGAGGGTAATAATATATAAATAGTTTTTTAAGGATATATTATAATATTTCCTTAATTGAAAATATATGAAATACCAAAAAATGACATTTTAAAATAAATGATTACAGCTTTGGAATATTTTAAATTGTAAATACCTGAATTTGTAACATTAAATAATACATTATTAATCATAAATAAATAAATATTCAAGTTAAATAAATAAATAGATCATTATATACCCAAACTAAATGTAAATATGTGCATTATACCAAATACTTCTCAATGGATTCAAAATTTAGAGGAAATCCCTTACCACAAGTTCGTCTTAATTTGAAATAATACTTGGATCCTAAAAAATAAATTTGAATTTATTATACTTATAGTAAATAATATATTAAATTCTTATAATATCATATATTATACAATTATAACAATTTAACACATCTTTATCAATAATCCATTATTAAAATCATTATTTTCAGTTACTAACGGTTTCAGTTTTTTTTAAATTTGGCTGTGTAGTTACAAACCATGTACATTGATTATTTTTATATAATCTCCATAATATTAATAGTGATAAGAATATAACATATATTAACAATAAATATTTAGATACCTCCATAAAAGGTGATGATATAAAAATGAATTACACCTTTCATGTAGATGGTAGGTGTAATATACACAAGGCAGATGATTTCACTTATTGATATGTGGAATAAAAGAATTTAAAATAATAAATAACATATGTAGAATCATTATTATACCATTTTATCAAATTTATTAAATAAATAAATCTTTTTTTCTAACCATTTAAAGCGAAAATGAAAAAATGGATCACATTGCTTTGTGGTGGTGGTATTCCACACAAACACACAAACAACGCTGTCATTTTACAATGGATTGGATAATAAAAAGGTAGATATGATAATATAATTTCCTTGTAATAAATATTTCTTAAATATCATTTATATTCATTAGTTCCATTTTATAGCCATCCATAAAAAGTGGGGATGAAAAATTTATTACACTGTTGTATGTAGATGGTTAGTTGTATATATGTATGCATGAATGGTGATTTGTCTTTCAATATGACAAAAGGGTGATGGAAAATAGATTCCCCATAAACATAATAACATATAATTATATCTATGATAATGGATTTAATATTTTAGTATGTGGATAATATATTTAATGGGTGTAATATAAAAAATAATTTAGAAAGAGTCAGTAAATATGATTACCTCCTATTCGGTAGACTTTATTTGGATACCTAATTGAGGAAATTGGAAATGGTATTTTATGAATAAAAAAACCTCTATTTAATGGATAGAGATGTTTATAATGGAATTATTTAGGTTTTTATTAGTCAAGGATGCTGAATATGGGGTAATGAAAAGGGATAAATGGTGTCTTTTTTTGCAGGAGGATGGCTACTCAAGTAATTACTTAAGCTATTAATTTAATATAAATTATTTTTTATGTAAGAATAACTAAAAATTGATATAATCTGAATATAATATTACTTTTATTATAAATAAATTAATCCAATAAAACATTGACATGTTTCAGTAATGTTTTTACCATTATTTTTTAGTTTAAAATAACCCCCCCATTAACACATTCGACAATTAATATGATATCAATGTTTTTTACTCTTTAAGGGTCAAAAAAATTATTAGAAAAGGAATAGAGGTAATAAATTTACTTTTTGATATTATAAACCATATACCATTCATGATTTAGAAGATAATATTTTAATTAAATTTAAATCATATTATTGAAATTTTCTTCATTATAATATATCATTAATTTTATTTTTTTAAATACATGAAATATTGTAATATAATATTTTTTTAACTCATGTAAAAGGGTTAAAAATAGAATTTAATCAAAAATAATGAATATATTGTCCTAATAAAATAAGAAAATATTATTTTGAAAAATTTCGATATAACATTAAATGTTATCTTTTGTTTTAACCCCTTAGTTAACCAATATCAACTATAACTATGGTAATGACGCTTTCAATATTAATGGACTATAATTGAACTTATAATGTAAAAATTAGCTCATAAATAACCAATGGATTACCTTTTAAACCATTTATTATCTTAATTTTTACCCTTAATGATTTCTATAACATAAAAATAATTTAGTAAAATACATTTAATTTAAAATACTATTAAAGTGATTTAAGAATTTTAAAAAAATTTAACCGTGGAAACAATATAACTATTATGGAATTTGAATGTAAACCATTAAAATAAGCATAATATGTTATATGTATCAATAAATTTTATTGTACACTATTACTCACCCGAAATATATTACTTTAAATGTTTTTAAAATAATTTACATTATTTTTCTATTGCTTGCACAAAAACTATGTTAGTGTTGCATTAGAAATTAAAGTAATTATTTAATTACTCAAAATTAAAAGTAAATTTACATTTAAAGACAATTGTTTTACATTTAAAATAACCATTAATAGGAAAATATATGTTATTTTTATACTTCTCAATAAATATTATAGTTATTAAATACAAGACAATGACATCATTAACATTATCCTTTACATAAATATTATCATGGTCAAAATAAAGTTTAAATAGAAGAATTAATTTTTAATGCTTTGATGATTATTGATAAAACATATTCATTAAATGAAATAAATTAATGTTTTTAATAAAAAAATTCCTAATCACATTAGTTTTAACCCTTAATTATCCAATTTTTCCCTTACCAATGTGATAAATTTTACTTCGTTTACAATTAAAATAACCTAAAAATAAAAGAGTAATATATTAAAATTTTGAATCACTATTTTCATAACATAGAATAAATTTTTAAATATTCAACCATTGTTTTTCTAAGAAATAAATTTTAATATGAATGCATAAAATGTAAGAAAAAACATTTTCTTGAAAATTTTGTTATAAAGCATAAAAATTAACTGATATTAAAATCACAAATATTACCTATTCAAATGAGATTAATAATATAATTATAAATAAAATTTATAATATATCACATTGAGACAAAATAGAAAATATAATAGTACATTTAAATTACTTGATTTGATTAAAATAAATTAAATTATTTGAAAATCGTCATTTTCACTATTCAGAAAAAAATCAATCATTTCAGAAACTCACAAAATTTGAATATATGAAAATTTAATATGATAATTTAGAAAATTATTTTAATTTTTAAAAATATTATTTCTATAAGTGGAAGAGTTTTATTATAATATTCACTCAAAAAAATCAATAAATATCATTTTTGAATAAACATGTTATTGAAGTATAAAATGAATTGACTCAAATATGAGTACTTGTTTCAAATTTTTTTTTACGTTTAAATAAAAAAAATTATTTATATATATATGTCATAATTTGGTTAATCTTATTCATTCCATCCAATCAAACTGCTGTAATAAAAATTGATAATAATAATATTTCAAAAATGTCTATCAAGGTTCATTTAAATTTGATGTTGTGGGTAATGAAAGACTGGAAAGAAATTAAATTTATATATAGATAAATATATCATAAAAAGTTATATTTATAAATTAAAACCCCTTATAATAATTTTTCTCTTCAATTTCATCACTTTGATATAAAAAAATAAGGATACTTATATCTCATCATATCCTAAGGTTTCCATGTAGCTTCCTCAATTTTATGATTCTCCAAAAAATGATGACCTGGTTAGTGGTATTATTTCATATCACATTATCTATCATATTGAGAATATCCACCAGTTATTAAAATTATGATATATATTTATATAGGGGTAAAAAAATCATTTCAATACATGTATATGATTCAGTATGTGAATTATCTGGAGAGATTCATGGAACACATCATGAACTAGAGAGGGATTTAGTGGAATCACCACGCGATATGTTACCATACAAATACAATCTATAGTTTTTAAGGAAAAATATATCTAGGGATACTATTTCTACTAATTCCAAATATCATAACCTTATTCTAATGAGATATTCAATATGAAACCAAGTAAGTAACATCAAAAATTTGATCTCAATGATGATTGTGGTCATATTTTTTTTACTCTGAGCTATAGTTATTTTTTATAGATCTCACCATATATATCATTTCTATTTCTATATCATGTATCAATATATTTATTTTTCCACATTCATCCCGACATTGTTGTCTTAATGCAATTCTTTCCATAAATGATTCATAAATATCCATTTGAATTCACTAATAAAAGATATGGTTTTAAAAAAATTCTACCCAATGAAGGTTTTGATCCCAAAATCCATTGAAATACCTAAAAATGATCTCATCATGTCTTTTAGAATTTTAATATTCCTGTCATATTGACCATATATTTGAGTTTTATAAACACTATTGAAACTCAACACTATTTCCAAATCCTACTAAATACTTCATCAAAACATTGAGTTAAGCTTGAAATCCCAATCAAATATGATAGAAAGTGGTACACCATGGAATATCACTAATGTGTAAAATATTAATATAATCAGGAGAAAAATATTCACTAATTCAGATAAAATATGATGATTTCATAACATGATCAACTACAAACCAAATAACATTATTTCATATATATTCTCTCGTAGTGTGATGATGAAATCCAAGGTAATGTTTTTTTCATTTCCATTCTGGTATGGGTAACGTTTACAACATCCCCTTAAAAGTTTCTCCTCAATAATATCATTTTTTCACACCTAAAATACTCTTTCATATCTCCCCATATCTTTTTTTTTTCTTCCAGAATGATTAGAGAATTGCAAACTATGGCTTGTATTCAATATCTTCTTCTTCAAATCTGATATTTATAGGAAAAATACTCATTTCTAGAACCTTATTACAATATAATTATCATTTTTGAACTTGGGATGATTCCTCACCACTTATGTAATTCCACAAATTCCTTTTATTCCTTTTTAATCCTCTCATAGATTGATGGTTGAACATTTATCTATGAAAGATAATATTTTCAACACTTCCCCAAGATTTAATTATCCATATTATAAAAGTACATAAATATTAGGTCTATTTTAACCCTCACAATGGAAAAACATTCATGGTATTTCTTACTCCTTGATTCATCAACTTTATTCTCCTTCTTAGGATGGTAATATTTTGGTTAATCATAATCATTGATCAAATATAACCATCTTCTATAGAACATATTCAACTCTTTTTATGTAAATATATAAATAATGATTTCATTATCAATATATATATATATATAACATTCACCATAATGAAAATGAATATATATCTTAAAGGTAAAAAAATCATTTCCATCTCCAAATCATCAGTCGTGTATGTCTTATCATGAATTTTCAATTATAGGGAGGCCAAATCAATCACCAAATCATTATATATGATTGCATGTCCAATTACCTTCTCTGGTACATAACTATATAAAACAAACCCTTCTCCACTATATGTTATTTTCTGTATAGGGGCACTGACTAACCTTATCTTTAGTTCTTTGAAATTTTATTCACATTCATATGACTAAAAGAATATAAACTTTTTCCATGTAAACATTGAGAGTGGGTTAGATAGTCATGATAAATCTATCCTAAAGCTTCATTATTATCCAATAATCCCATGAAAACTATATATCATAGTTATTATGGTATCTTAAAGACATTGTTTGATAAATTTTTTCATTTAATAATCCACTAATATACCCTCACAAGAAATTATATTACCGATGAATAAATTGTTATTAATCCATAATTCAATCAAAGTAAAATTGTTATACATTTCCTCCCAACTCAACGTAATCAGGAAAATTATGAAAAGTTATTTACGATCATCATTGATCTTAAATTATATAATAAAATAATTTTAAATATTAACACAAATTTTGCAAGGTAATTTATTAAAATTCTATTAATAAAATTCATAAATATCGCTAGAAAATTGGTTTGTAGAAATGATATTATTATAAATTCACAATGAATATTCCTCACACATAATGCTATGTTGGGTGCATCATCCTTATTTAACTAAGATGATAATATCCAAATCAATGATAATTCATGGAAAAATATCGACCTACTTATAATTGATCAAACAAATCATTTATATGGGTTAATTGACACATGTTCTTAATATTGATTTTGTTATATAGTTGGTAATTAAATGAAAAACTCATTATCCAATCATTATTCCTAACAAAAAAAATAGGTACACCCCACGGTTAAGAACTTGGATTAATGAATCCCTTATCTAGGCACTCATGGAGTAATTTATTAAATTCCTCTAACAAAATTCAGGCCATTATGTATGGAGTTATTTTAATAGGTATATCACCAAGTATGAGTTATATTGAAAACACAACATCATAATTTTGGGTAAGAAAATTAAAATACTCTATAAATACATCAAAAAAGTTTCATAAAATATCCAAATATTCAATATTGAGTTTTCAATATTCATATAAACAAATAACCCTATGAAATGGTAATAAACCCCATCTGATTGTTGTAATTTTGATTTGCAATTCAGGTTCAACCTCTGACTGATTAAAAAATATAGGTTGATTTGAAATATCAAAAATACATTCCCTTCCATGAAAATTTATTTAAGATCTGTAATAATATATCCAAACCACGACAAAAATTATATTTAATTAGACTATAGACAGAATAATAAAAAAATTCGGAAGCACTTTCCCAAAAACATTTATCATTGTAGAGCTATTGGCTTGATATGTGTTCGTCCAACCATTAATATTTTCCACTAACATGTGAATATCTATTCATTGAGTTGGTGATGTGAAACCCTTATAAAATTATTTATATATAAATATTGGGAAGAACCTAAATCAAATAAAATATTTTCACATGTAGGGTGGATGATAGGTGTACCTTCCACCACATCACTTGGAACATCCATTTTAATTGATGTGATTCCATTTTTGGCATTCTCCTATTATCTTATATTATGTCAAGTTCCCTTAAAAATTGAGAAATCGGTTGTAATAATTCCCCATCAATTTGTAGTTAAATAATTAGGTAAAAGTTTATTTACATCCCTTGGGGTCATTATCTAGATGACCATTATCTATGTAGTTCTAATGATCCCCCTTTCCCATCAATAATTTTTAATGATATTTCATTCCATAATTTTTAAATTAGGGTAAATTCTTCATTCCCTCTTTCTTCTTTGATGTGATCCAATTTTCAGGGTCCTTAGTTGACTTATACTGATTTTGATTTCCTCTGATGATATAGGTTCTAGAAAAATCATTATATATCTTAATGGGACCATCTACAATATAATTAAATAATGATAATCTTTTATAACCTAGGGATCTTCATAGACTCAGTTTAGTACCATCAAATAAAAAATCAATCGTTATTTTCAGAATATGCTTATATTTCAATGTATGCATGGATAATCTTCTAATGTTAGACTCATACTTTGACACACATTCCATCCTTTTTTTCATAACGTGAGGAACTTCATATCTATTTTATCTTAGTATTATCAATGAAACAATTCCTCGAATAATATAACATTAAAACTATTTCATTCCATGACTTGTATTTATTCAACCTCTTCAGTGTTTTGGGTTAATATTTGATATTGATCGGTAACTGCTCTAAAATAATACACTACCATAATATCATTTTCAACTTCATTACATCCCAAATCATTTAATATATTTTCAAGAGAATTAATCCATTTTTATCTGTCAGTAGATTAGTAGTTCCATTCTAATATAGATGTTTATATTTCACGAAGAGAACAATAATATGTGAATAACACAATGAAACAAAATATTTATCCATATGATAAAGGTTGTTCATCATAACCGAGGATAACAAACCTAATATTTCCATGATTTGAATTGTTCAAACACTAACTATATTAGCTATCTTATTAAGGCAATCATTACAATTTCTGCGTTATTTGATTTAATTTCTTCCAGTAGGAACCCTCACTAAATAATAACACACATAGTTTATGCATAATCATTATTAATATTGATCCATAAAATAAAATCCCTATAATGGTAAAATTTCTCAAATAATATAATAAATTATCATAATTATGATATTAGTTATGTATATTTATAATCTTTTTCTAAACGTTTCTATAAAGCATTCTTAGATACCAAAAATTACAACCCCATCTCTCTTGGATGAGATTCAGTGGCTAAATTATTGTTTAATTATAATATAAAACAAAAAACATACTAGATTAGAAAATATGTTATTAGTCTTTAATTACAATATATATATTTAAAAAAATTATATAAAAACATAAATAATATTACATATAAAAAGTAAATATTCAGCATCCTTTGACTCATTAAAATATTCATTTCAATCCTATTTAAAAAATAAAAAAAATAAATTAAAATTTCTAAGATAAATAATTGGAATAAATAAAAACATTATCTATAAAACATTATTCCAAAATATTGACATGGGAAAACATTATACCTGATCAAAAGATATATAACGATGTATTTTCTTTTAAAACATTTTTTCACTTATGTTAAGTAAAAAATAGAGTGAAATTATGAATAAAATACTTAAACTACTTAAATATATACAGGATAAAAATATATTGTGTTTATGAACTATTTATAATGTTCTTCCTTAAACAGAAAATATAATTAATCCCCAAAATTGAGATTGTGAAATAAATTGTTACCTTTTTGGTAATATTTATTCTACAACTCCTTTAATGAGTAATTTATATTGAAACTGTAATCATAATTTATATATACATATATATTCTATTAAAATAAATCAAAGGTGTATATATACACCATAAAAAATTAATATTTGTATAATATAAAATTTATCTCAAAGGAGTTTTAATTGATATGAAATCATATACCTCATGATTTTCTTATATTTAATGTTTTCTATCATATTTTATAATAAAATAGTTGTTATTAAAATTTACAAGTGTGCTAGTCACCTCACTTATAAAAGGATACCCTCTTTCCTCTATTATTAACACATACAAATCCATTTTCTCGGAAAATAACTAATGAAATATCTTACCTAATTTCCCACCCATGAATAATATCCCTTGGGTTTTCGATAAATCCATTATAACAAGGATTTCGGTGTTTACCATAATATTTTGACTAATGAATAGGTATTATGCTTAACACGAAAGTTTAATTTTGTTTCATCTTTGACATCCTTCAATTAAAACTATAGAAAAAATTCTCAATTTTACTAAGTTTTTATAATTTAAATGTAATAAACTAAATCCAACTCCACTTCCATCAAATGCTATACGATATCATCATTCATGTGTATGATATACTACCTTCTCACAAACCGATGTGATGCATTTTCTATCATCTTCTCTCAGGCCTAGTTATAATGAAGGATTTAAAGTATATATATGTGTGTGTGATATGATATTTTTAACGTATTTTTACTTTTTTAGTTATTATATCACATATAAATTCTTATATTCTATTCTTTGGGGGATATGATAATATCACCCATGTGTACACATGACTACCAACTCGCAATGTGATGTTATTCATTTTTTAATAACGCATTATGAAAAAGTTAATATGGATAAATTTAATTAATATATGTTATATAAATCTAATAATTATGATATTCATGGCATTATTATCATTTTGAGAATATTATATATCTTTTTTCATTCTAACACTGAGGAATGTTAATGTCATTTGAGTGTACTTGTGGAATACCCTATCCACAAAGTGATACAAACATTTTTTCATCACTAAATTACATAGATGATATATATAAGTATATTTAAATAAATAATAAAAAATATAATATATTATTATATTATTTAATTTAAAATAATACATACCATCTTTCTGTAATGATCATTGAAAAATGGAAACGTTTCTCATGCATACGTATGACCTACCACCTCCCGGATTGTAACATAGTTCATTTTTCATAAACATATTTTCCGATTGGTTTCAAAAAAAGTTTAATTTATTTTGAAATATAATGATTATGTAATTATTTTTATTTTTATTATTTTTAAATATTGAAACTATTGACCATGTTCAACACACCAAATCCATTGTAAAATAATGAACCAACAGTCCTCAAAACAATAGATGCGGACATAACTAATAAGTATTTAAATATATCAATAAAATAAATAATAAAAATTATTTATGTATTTATTTAAAAAAACATAATAGTATTATATTAAATAAATTAATTAATACAAGTTTTTTATATAGGAGTTTCTAACATGTATGAAGAAAGTTGGGCATGAGGTAAGAGTTTCTCATCTAAATTTTTATTTCTGTGATACATATACCATATTAACCACTTGTTTTTATTTAATGGAATATATAATTAAAATTAAATTATTTTATGATTATTTTTATTAAAATTATTTTGATTTACAAATCCATATGATTCTATCCCTTTTTCAGAGGAATAGATAAAGAAATTTCAAAAGTAATAAAGGGCCTTAATCATAATTTTATATTTTTGATGCATATTATAAGGCTATGAACCAAATTCCATTTATATGGTGTATATAAATCCCATTTTACAGTTAATAATATTAATCCATCATACATAAATTTTTTTAATCATTTAATTCTATGTATTTTATCTAAGGGAATTTGGATTGAAAGTTACCAAGTGTTTATGATTTTTATAACTCAAATTTTTTTCATTGGGTTCTTATAATTATTTATTGTCTCTAAAATTATAAGATAATATATGTAACAAAACATTATTAGATTATTTCTTATTTCCAATTATTTTATGTGGATTTTATTTTGATACCCATAACTGATTCATTGATTAATACTCACTTCAAATTTATTATCATTGTAAGGGTTTCTCATCTCAGATTGTCTTCTTTGGGACAAATGTTATGTTATGCACCTATATTATTTTATGAGGTGTACATATTTCTCATTTAAATTTTATATCATTAAAATACATATTTTCATAATATTTGGAATATCATTTGATGTTATTATTTCATGGGTCATACGACTGAAGAGTTATCAAATTGGAAAATCATTTATGTTTCAATATCCTTAATTTTGGGGTTGTTTATATTAATGGTAAGATTGGTGAAAATAATATGATATTATTTTCTTAAACCATATTCATTTATTTTCTACTAGTTATGAATTTTTTTAATAATATTTAGTTCAATTTTCAACCTTATTTTTTTGGAAATATTTAAAAAGTAATTTGTATGTGATACTGATCTTGTATTTTCTATTAGATGCGGTATCTTTCTTTTCATATACATGTTTTATAATTTCATAGAAAACTGTACATTTATAAAAAAATTAATTATAAAATATGTTTTCATGATATTTTTTGGCTAATTTTAATTTTTTTTTTAAAATGAATCTTTTTAATGATTTCCATATTGGTCACTTTTGACTTACATTTTCAAAATGTTTTGAAAATAAATTTTATTTTAAAAATTTAGGAAATGTTAAAATTTTACTATTTTCTAGTAAATTATTTTCTATGATGTTTCTTTTATATTTTTACCAGGTTATTTTGAATTAATATTAATTTCATAATATTCAGTTACTTTTTAGTGAATTTCAAAATTTAAAAGTTAATTTTCCATATAAAGTTTTTGATGATATTTTAATGAAATTTACCTTCATAAATATCCACAAACCTTGATTCTACTTAAGATACAACGGTTATGTTTTATAATTTTGTTAAACTCATTATTTATCTAGCGAGATTAATATTTTTTCAAAGAGATTGACATGAAACCCAATTAATTTTCATAGGTTAATCATGTTTCAAAGATATTTTTATAGAATGAGCTATTATTCACTTGTTAATCATTGAATGAGTTTCAATGAGACTTTAATGGAACCCATTTTTTTCTATGGTATAATAATGTTTCAAATATCGTATTATAACACCCATTTGTTTTCCATGGGTAAATCATGTTCTGAAAAGGAATAAATATTTTTTCAATTATTTTCTAATGCAATAAATACTCTATAAACTTTATTCATTATATAGTTCTTGGACATTGTTTATAATGATGTTCAGTTTAATCATAAACTAATGAAGAGTTGTTATATTATTAAAAAGGATAGGTGGTTCCAGGATAATCCCATGATTGGTGGTCCCATGATAAATCATGAATAATTAGATCCATGATAGCCCTCCAATGAATTGGGTAATCTATATATGGAGGTAGAGAATATTAGTTATTCCATTTTTAAGAAGTGATATACAAATAATATACCAAGAAAACAATAAAATTAAATTATTATTTCTATTTGTAATTTTTTTTACTTTTATCAATTTTGATATTACATGGATCATGATTATTGATTTGGATTACCCAAGGCATTTTGAAAGTATTATTCTATTTTTTTCTGGTTTGATGATCCAGGTATTGATGGGTATAAATTGTTTTATTTTATGTTCATGAAAATTGATTATTTAATTACAACCATATGACATATTTATGATCACTGATGACATTAAATTTTAAATTCATATGTTTACCATTAATTATAATTTTATATCACCCTTAATATGATTCTTTTTCACAGGTAATCATGAATTATGTTCAATAAATTATTTCTAAAAGGGATTGATATAGAGGATGGTCATGGCATAACGTAAAATACAAAAAAATTTGATTATAAGTATAAATACCGATTTAATGAAAGGGGTAATCTTTATTTAATTTTATTTCGAATTCTATCAAATTTAATAGAAACTATTTATTTAATAATTTATGTAAATCATTTTATCGATTTGATGTGTTATGTTTATGATTTATAAAATTGGGCCACCTTAACTGATATCAATGATGGAAATTTAATTTTTATGTTTTTGTTATAATATCTCAGAGTGTTGATTTGGGGATGTTATAAAATCTATTTTTATTATTATCCATGTAAATGTGAAATGAATAATAGATAGAATTTCTTTGTAGAGGTATTAGTCCACACATACAAATGAGATACATTATTTTTTTCAAAAAGGAAGGAATATAAGATGTTATTTATAAAAATAAAATTTATGAAAAAAATTATTTCATAAATATCATATAAATTAGATCTATATTTATAACTATCTAAATAATGTAATGATGAAAAGAAAATTACTTCACTACATAGAGACGATATGTCATACATACACATGAGTGATGTTTTCTAATTTAATATGATGTGAAAGAGATGGAAGATGAATATAAAATACAAATAACAACATCTCAATATATTGATTAAAATATAGTTATTATTTTTGGATTGGTTAAATATATTTAGATGAAGAATAATAAGAAATCAATTATAAATAGTTGGTAAAAATGATTAATACTTCTATAGTATAATTCAATTATATCCCCTATCAAGGACCCTTATTATAGTATTTTAAGAATAAAATCACCTATAATTATTTATATATATGTTCAGAATAAAATTGGTTAGGGTTTGGTTGTGATTGGTTTCCCAAAATGTGAAATGAAAAGATAAATTTGGTGTCTATTTATAAGTTAGGGTAGATGAACTACTATAATTAGTTAAAGTGTTAAAATAATGTAAATTAATTTTAATATATAATTTAATCCAAGTTGATATAATTGAAATATAAGATGAATATGTGTCTAAATACCTTTATACAATTAAATTTCAACAATTAATGGTTATAATTTTACCCATAAATATTAGTTGAAACCATTGTTAACCTTTTTGACAATTACTATGATATCATCTTCTTTTTACAGTTTAGGGGTTACAAAATTTACTAGAAATGGAAATACAACCCATGATTAAAATATGGTTGATATTAGCAACCATATACAATTAAATTGTACAAATATAAGTGTTTGTTTTAGTATTTTTAACCATTTAATAACATATTTTTGAATATAAAATATCATAAATGTCATTTTTGAGAATACATAAAATATTATAAAATAGTATCTATGTAAATATTGTAAAAAAGTTAAAAAATGAAATTTATTATAAAATAAGTATTTATGGTGTTAATATAATCATTAAATAAAAATTTTATAGGTATCAGTATCATTGTAAAAATTATCATTCATTTTAACCCGTTGGTTAACCAATTTTAACCTTAAATGTGGTAATGGATTTTTTCTATATTAATTTTTTATAATTTTACTTATAATTTTAATATTTGACCATAAATGGAAAAGCGATTAAAAATTACACCCTTTTACAACCTTATATTTTTCTTGAAATATTTTTCTGTTTATAAAATAATTTAATAAAATATTTTTAACAAAAAATACTATTTATGTCATATTAAAAACTATTCACATAATTTGACTTAGAAAATAACATGAAATTAATAGAATTAAAATATTTATCTTTAATATCCCTAATATGTTATATTTATTTATAAAATTATTTTTTCACAATAAATCACCCAAAAAATAATAATGTTATATTTTTTAATTAATTTTCCATGTTTTTTCTTTTGCATGAATGATCAACATGTATGAATTGCTTAATCATTTAATGTAATTATTTCAGCAATATAAATTAAAAATAAAATTCAGTGATTAAAAAATAATTGAAAAATAATTATTTATAATGAAAAATAATTTTTATCCATTACATATAATATTACATATATTGAAAACAACAAAGTGATAGTTTTTACTTTATCTTTTTCTTAAATATTATACTGGTAAAAATAAAATTAAAATGGAAACAAATAGTCAAATTTCCAATGTTTAGATGATTATGGAAACAATATACATAGAAAATGAAATAAATTAAGGTTATTTAATTATTGTAATGCCTTTCCACATTAGTTTTAAAACATAATTACTTGATTTAACATTTAATAAGGGGATACATTTTACTACGGTTTATATTCATAATTCCTAACAATAAAAAGGTCTTATTTAAGAAACATTAAACGTATTGATTTAAAAAATGGTATCATTCTTATAATATTCAATCAATATATTTTTAATAAATCAATTTCAATATAAATTTATGAAATGAAACATAAACTAGTTTTTAGAAAAATGCACTTTTAAACAGAAAAATAAAATTATATAAAAATAATGATTATTGATGATTAAAATGGGATTAATTATATTTTTCTATATAATGTTAATAAAATTCATATTTTGGAAAAAAATCAAAAGATAATGTAACATTTAAAATAATTTATTCAATGAAAATAAATTTGAGTATTTGAAAAATTAGTACTTTTCAACATCCACTAAAAATTATATCATTTTAAAAAATTCCACGATTTACCACTATGTAGATTATGAAAATTTTATTTAAATAATTATATTAATTGTATGAAATAAAATTTATAAAATTGGATACAATTAACTATAATATTCAATAAAAAACAATTAAAATCATTTTTGAAGAAAATTTATAATTAATGCATAAAATCTATTAACTCAAATTTGAGTAATAATTTCCTAAAAGATAATCAATTCATTTAAATTAAAAAAAATTACATTTTTTTTCATAAAATTTATAATGTCATTCATACCATCCTATCAATTCGTTAGGTAAAAAACCTGATATAAAAATATTTCTATAGTCAATTGCGGTTCTTTTAAACTCAGTGTCACATGTAATATAAGATATCAAGTAAAATAAATTTCTTTAAAGATAAATATATTATAAAATCACGTGGTTTTAAAATTAGAGATTCCTCCTTTTGTTTTCAACTCCCCAAAAAACACTATGTTGTATTATTTGTAGAAGTAAGATTTATATTAAGATTTTTGTGTGAGATATTTATGAAATAATATGTAATAAAATTTTAATGAATCTATATTTTAGTTCATTTATATAAATGTCATATTCGATAACTTTTGCACATGAAACACCGAATACACGAAATGTTGAACTAAAAAGAGTAATGACATATTTTTTGATTATTATTAAAAAAATATATAATTAAAATGAAACCACTAGAAATGAAAATGAAATTAATAATTATTAAATGTTAATATTTAGAAAATAAATAATTCATATTAAAAAGGATTTTTTTTTCAATTAAATAATTTTTTAAATAATTTTTTAATTTTGGGAAAAAAATTAAAATAACCAATTTCAAATGATTATAATCATAATATATTATATTATAATATATGACCTAATATGTTAAAATTTCTATTATTATTGATTGGTATGACATAAAATCAAAAGACATTAAATTATCAAAATAATCGTTTTTAAATAAAATTTTATTATTCAGTATATTTATTATTTTCACAAAAAAATAAATTTAAAAATTTTAGAATTTTATTTTTATAGATTAAAAATTTGTAAATTTATAATGAAAAATTTAGCTTACAGTTAATTTTTTATATAATTTCGATATAATGGAATATTTAGGTCAAAAGTGAAAAAGAATGTTTTTACCAAAAGTGTAACTTTATAATTATATTATGAAGACTTATAAATTTTTTATCCTATTAATTGATAAAATATTTTCATGAGTAATACTATGTATTTTAAAAATATCATATAGAATATATAAATCCCATGATAATCACATTAATAATATAAGCAATATTTTTCAATTAAAAGTGTTTTTTATATTTTCATTAAACTAAATACTATTTTGGTAAAATTAAATTTTGGATAAATTTTAAATCCATATAGAATTTATTTTTTATAATAGGAACATTCATATCATCAAAATGAAATAAATATATTATTCTCTAATACAAATAAATTTTAAATATTAAATGTAAACGTTTTCTAAAAAAGTGTTTAATGCATTATATGTGCTAATGTTAATATTAGTTGTTCTTAAAAATAAAAATTTTATTTGATAAAATTATTTTTAGTATTTTGAATCATTAAGACTAATTTACATAAAAATTACAATTATATTTTTAAGTACTGAATTGCAATAATTTATGACATGTTACCATGGTAAAATCTAAAACTCTAAAAGGGACAAATCTTGTGGTTAACAGCTTGGAACATGTTAAAACCATGTTTCTAATTAATTTATTGAGCAATTATTGACCTTATGTCATATTAAAATCTAGTATTTCCTATTATGGAGCCTCATGGTATTTGAAATAGGTACTCTTGTTATATTAAGATGAAAATTTTACAAAATTGACATCATCAACACTAAAAAATGGGGCCTCTCACTACATCATCAATACAAATGAAACAATTGTGATTCATCATGAAAATATATCAATTACCCCTATTTTATAAACCTCTTAATTATCTTTATTCCAATGTACATAATATATTTTTATTCTCCCCACTTCCAAGGAGTCTTTTTCAGGGAAATTAGATGTTCTCAATGTGAGTACTTGTTTATCCTAACTAGTTTTCAATTTCGTATTACCTTATCCGATATAATTTTTTAATTAATATATAATAATATGATTATTTATTATTCAAAAAATTATATGATTCTAATAGAATAACTATTAACCACCCTTTTTCTTCTTATTTTGACAATATGAAACATTTATTAATTCATTATGTGGACTACCACCTCTATAAATCAATTACTTCCATTTTAAAAAACACCAATATTTTATGATAATAATGGTGAAATTGAAGAATAACTGTGAAATATATATTATAATTATGATAATTAAGAGAAAAATATTATCCCCTACTTTCTCTATGATGTTTCAAAAATGAAAACATTACTCATGCATGATAACGGTTACTGACTTCAAGAATTAATATAAATCATTTTTCCTCTTATTTAATTATTATTTAAAAAAATATTATAATATAATTCAAAAACATAAAAAATTTCATTAATATAATTATTATTATGTAATAATGGTATTATATAAAAATAAACCACTTTCATAATCATAGTCATTCAATAATTATGTTTTGTTCTTGTTTGATTATTCTAACGACCTATTTTAACTAAGAAAAAAATTAATTTTTTGGATGACATTGAGAAATTAGTTTCTAATAATAAAATATATATTTAATTTAATAAAATTTTTTTGTTCGTAATTTTTATTTTAAACTCATTAAATGAGATACCATTATCCGTTTGTTGAAAATTGTCGAAACATGGTCATTATTGATTCCATCATTAATAATCAGAACAAAAAATAAAAAAATGCGACTATATCATTATAAAGAATTATAATACATCCATTAATGTGCCATTTATGATCATGTAATCATTAAATCTTGGATAATAATGATGAACAACAACATTATTACAAAAAATATATCAAAATGGTCAATATTACTCAAATCTACTATTGAAAATATATGATATCTAAATAAAATACATGTTGAAAATTTTAATAAATTATGTTAATGAAATGTAATGTATATAGATATTGTTTTAAATATGTTATTATGATATTAATTTTTTTTATATAGGATTACAAAGTGCTTTCTACTAAGCGGGTAAATGGGGTAAGTGTTTCATGTGTCAAATTTAATTCTATAAGTCATATTTCTTTTTACACAACTATTAATTATTTTAATAGTGTATCTACAACCACCTTAATACATTTAATAATTATAATATCGATATTATAATTATTTTAATGTTCAACTGAATTTATATCCTTCACGTGGGTCTGAATGAAATGTTTATAATGTCGTAAGGGTGTCTTATCTCAAATTTTTACAACTTGAGACATATTTCATATTATACACCATGTTTGATTAATAATATTGTATTTAAAACCCCATTATTTTCTTATATATTTATACAATATTAAATTTAAAATGATTCTATAATATCATGTATATTTCTTATCTCTATAGTGTTTTTTAACTCTATATAATTAATTTTATTCTTAGTTATTTTTATTTGACATATCTTAATCATGATGGAGGAAATTATTCAAATGATATTATACACACATGTTTACTCTATGGATTATGTAATTTAATTCTATTTTTATGTAATGATATACCACTTTCATTGTATTTTTCACTCCTTTACCATGAATATGATTAAATATTGGTGCAATGAATTGGATTTTGGGATTCTAAAATCACCATTTCTTTGATTTAAGGGTGTCCACCAAGACACCATATTTATATTGATTAGAGAAAATATTTATTTAATAATATTCCCTTTATTTATAAGATGTAAATATCATAATATTTATTATTGTGATTGATGGAATATAACTATAATGTAACTAAATATCTTTAGATAACCATTTGTTTTCCATTGATATATAATTATATAGTAATTGGTTGAATTATTAATGTTTTTTTGTGATTCCATTTGAAATTGTATGAAACCCATTTTATTTTCTTATAATTTTTTTTATATGATGTGGATTTGTTTTATGTTTCATATATATGTGTGAATAATGAAGGGTGGCATCCAATATCACCCTTCAATGAATTGATCTATGATTATGAATCATGTCATCAAAAGGATAGATGAGATGATTTACTGCATGTGAAAGGGTACCTTAGAGGATTTATCACATGCTATATGGTACCTATGGGGGTTATCCCAAGATATAATCCTAAGGTTATATAAGAGGATAACTCCATACCCAATAAGGAACACTTTTTGTCATCCTAAGCATACTATCTAATTAATTTTTTGGTTGGTATCCTAGAAATTTGTTTTATAGGGTTATGTTTATGGTACAATTTTATGCTTATTATTATGAATATGTAAAGATATGATGAATAATGTTTGTCGAATCATGTGTTGACACTCACTTGATTTATTTATTATTTTATTCCTTGTCATATTTCATGACTCTTGTTTTATAAGCTAGACATTTTTGTGTATGATTATCTTATTTATAATTATTACAACCATATAAGCTTCAAATTCTCACTTACGATAATTTATTGATATTGCTTATGATTTGTCTTATTAATCATAAAAGATCACTCTTTTCTTATGTAAATATTTCCCATGTATATGATGAGTTGTTATATATATGATGCTTCTATAATAATATCTTATGTAGATAATTTTTGGGAGATGATAAATGATTTTTTGGATTAATTAGTTTATTATATAATCTAAAAAATATTTATTTTATATAAATAACATTGTTTCTAATAGTTAAATAATTTCCCCATCTCCCAGAGTCAATAATAAAATAAATGTCACTAGAATGTAAATTCTAAATTATATATGAAATATCTTGAAATTAATGATTTTTATCAAGTCCAATGTGTAATTTTTTTAACAAATCTAGGAGTGGTAATCTCATTCACCTCATTCGGTATTAGAGGAAAAATTAGAAAACTCTAGATGTTAGGATGTCATTGAATGAAGATTAATTAAGAGTTATAAATGTTATTATTTATTAATAAGTTATGTTTGATTTTATTTTAAAAGTAATATATAAACTTTTAAGTTAGTTATATTGAATATTTTAGGTTTTTTAGGGATTAGTATAATATATAGTTATAGAAAAACAATTGAATGTGTATAACTAAAGTATATCATCATGATATTTTTGAAAAATAGAGATTTTTTCATTCTACTAGAAATAATCACCCTATATAGGTACTACAAGTGGATGAAATATTTTACAAATATATAGATAAGATTAATAACCAATAGTATAAAAAGTATTTATCCGATAGGATTTTTCACATCTTTATTTATAAATGACATGAAAAAGTGATGTATTTAGATTTATTAGGCCGGTTATAGGATAAAAAATGTAAAAAATAAAATATCCAAATTTATCACATTGGTTATTATGTAAAAGATGTCAAAAATCAAGAATTCAAATTTATCATGTTAGTTATTATATAACCGATGAGATAAAGAGGGTTTAATATATAGATTATAAATAATAACTGATGTGTTAAAGAAAATATAATTTCATTAACATGCCAATTATAAAATAACTAACATGTTAAATATAATTTTTCCTAACTATTAAATAATTACCGACATGATATATAATTTTTTTAATTTCAATTTTTAATAATTTTAGTGTTATTTGATAAGGAAAAAAGAAAAAATCGTTCTCTCATGTACAGAATCCCTAACATCATTTCTTCAATCTAGTGACCTCTAATCTTGGTTTTATAGCTTTATATATCTTTATTATATGTTGTTGCATTTGAACTTCTCATATCTAAACTCCCAATTTATCCTTACACACCTCTCTTTTGGTCATTCAATGTCATAGATGCCATAACTATAATTTTCTCGGTTACATTTACTTTAATCATTCATTACCATGTTTTTTAGTTTTGTATTTTGAGAAATTTTATGATTTTAATAGATATATTCACCCAATCATGAAACAAGTTTTATTTTTTGGAAATATTTTATTTCCAAAATAATTTATTTTTTAGATTTTGTTCTATGGATTATTATTTTATATTAAAATGCTTCAAGAAATATATCATGATTTTTTTATAATTGATGTGGTCATACATGCTAATTATTACATGATGTTCCTGAAAAAGGATGACATTTTTCATTTGGTATACTTTAATTGTTCCATATATTACTGAAGAATGTGTTTGGTCTTTATCCAACTGAGAATGTGTAGGATTGAACAAATCATTTGAAATGTAAAAATGTAAATGTTACGAGCAATGAATTTTTTCTGAATAAATTTAATAAAAAAATGTTGTAACCAAGAGAAAATATTTCCTTGTCATATTTATACTTAATTTAAGCATGAGAAGACATGTTTCATCAATCATCATATTGGTCATCATTGAGGATGTGGGTAATTCTAACTTGATCGATGTATAGTCATTACATGGTGACGACCCAAAGTAGATCCCCTATAGGGGTGATTAGCATGTTCTCCTGCAATCTTAGAATAATGATGATGAATAATTGGGTTGTAGCACGACTAGTTGATTGTCATATGTTATTTAATATGGATAACATCAAATTAATTTGATCCTTAAGGGCCCTATATTTTTCTTCTTTTACTTGATTTGGATTATTGTCCATAATATTGAAATTCATGTTTTATCAAATTTTATTCATTAAAAAATAAAAAATGATATTTTTTCAGCTATATTTTTTTGTAAATTACTACCATGATTTTATGGTTATAATTTATTAATTAGGTTTAAAATTATATTCAACTATTTTAATGAATTTATAATTACATTTTTCAAATAGAAATTTTTTTTCCAAAATTTCAATGTATTGTTACTTTTTAATTTCAAAATCAATGATTTAAATTTGATCCTCATTTGAACAGTTTAATTTATTTATACATTTATCACCACTATATTCTATTAAGAATATATTTATTTTTGATATTTCATATATATAATAATGATTTAATGTGGGATTATGATAGTTTTAATATTTGTTGTCTATGATGAAGGTGTTGATACGTTTTTTTAATTTTCAACAAGAAATGTTCAAAAAAGTGATGTTTTTTTCTAAATGACCTCAATATTAAAATATGATGAGGTTTAAAATAATAGAGATCAAAGATCATTGTTTTTTTCCTAGTTTTAATATGAGATTATTCCCCTGGTTTTGGCATGGTGAAACTATAACACCCAAAAACTTTATAATACGTTATCTCAATAAAGTAATTCAATAGCTTGTGATACATGCAACGCCGAGTTCGAGCACACCACAACTTACCATATAAACCGTTCAAAAATTGGTCATGAATAGTATTAATTTAATTTTAAATATTATATACTCTATATAATTTTAAAATTCATATAATTTGTTTCTTAGAAATAATATAAGAACAAATTCATTTTTTAGATAAAAGAAGTATTTTTCAAAAAATGCAATTTTACCGCCTAATAATGAAGAACATTTTTTAATACCAATATTTGAAACATTTATATATTCAATTTAATTAAATTAGATTTTTTTTAGAATGGTGACATAAAAATTTAGTGTGGATAAATTTTTTGTACTTTTCAAAAAACATTCATATTTTGATAAATAGTGAAAATACTATGTATTAATTGAAAACAATTTCTTTAATCAAAATAATTTTTATTGCTAAATTTTGTATTTGAATGGGTTTTAAGTATATTTAGGGTATATTTTTATCATTTAATACAATGTAGTTCATTATAAGTAATTTTACATTTAAATTTTACATAATCACAAGTTAATCTTTTAAGAGTTTTTAATTCTTTAAAAAACTGTTTTTGGGTTTTGACAACAAGTATTGATTTTATAATAATAAATGAAACTTTTATATTTTTAATTTAGTAATATAGCCATCATTTTTTAATTTAGAATATCAAAATTATCTTAGGGTGAATTTTTGGTATTTTTATGAAAACATTACATTTTTGATGAATAGTGAAAAACACAACCTTATTATTTAAAACTGACATTTTATTTAAATAATTATATATTTTATTTAAATTTATTTTATTTTAAAATAGATATATAATACCTATATATGTCCAATGAAATTCATTGCAGTCATTTTATAGTTAGATGTATAAAATTTTATTGAACTTCTTATCATATTTTACCCACCTCCTACGAGCATTTGAAAATTTGCATAAAACATAATTTTACCGCTTCTATGAGTTGAATTTACAAAAACCAAGAAACAAAGTTAATATCAGTGAGTAAAATATAGTTTAATAAGAAGAGAATAGTTTCTTGTGAATAGTAACTTTTTGCTTTTATTTACAACGGTTAAAAGTAAATAGTGTAATTGAATGTAAAAGTGATATCATAATTATCCTAACATATGTACTAATTCTATTGGATAATTATAATTTTCCAAAAACAACCTTAGTAATAATATATGATCCTATTTGGTCTACACGGATTAGATTAGAACATTTATTATTATTTTATTTAAAGAAGAGTTAAAATAGTTAAATGCAATGTTTAATAACTAAACCACTTTTTATATAGGGTTATACATAATATAAATTAGAATATAAATATTCATTAAAAATATCAAAGTATTTCCTACATTATTATATTTTATTTATAATTTTTTGACAATATATAAGTTAATTTATTTCTGACATAATGATGACGTAGTAATTACAATAATAATGAAATATTAAAATAGTAGATTTTATAAATATCCAAATAAATGTAATTTGAGACTTTTTATGAATTAAAATAATTTTATAGGTTACTAAGACATGTTTTTATTGAACATATAAATTTATTTTTTTGTAATAATGTTTTTAGGACGTTAAAAAAATCATTGATTAAATAATGTAAAAATTTTTAATAAATGTGTTTTTAAAAGAAATACATTATCATTGGTCAATATAATATTTCAAAAAAAATATAATATTCTTAGAAAGAGAATTAATAATCTTATATATGTCATTAATGAACCTATTACTGTTCATTTAAAAGTTTAGAGTATGTTTATTAACCATATAATGTAATAATACCAGAAGACATGGTAAAAGTTAAACTATTTAACTAAGAGCTAAATCTAAAAGGTAAGGTTAAAATGTTAACCTAAACGTGTTTAAAACCTTTTAGTTGAGATGTTTTCGACCTATTCCCACCATATAATATAAATAAATCATTTTTTATCCATTAAAAAAAGAAAATGATTTTATTATAAAACAATATTTCATGCTTTTCGCAAAGTGACCCTCACCTCTCTTATAAAAGGAAACTTCCCCTTCTCATACATTCACACCCCCAAGCCTTTGGTCATAAATCCAACCTATGGATACCTTTTGATCAAATCAAAAGGAAGAACCCAAAGAAGAGGTAAATATTTCATCACCTCTTTCATGTCCTTTTATACTTCAAATTCCTTTATCTTTGTTGTTTCAATTATAAAACAATAAATCCACTATCTTCTAGATACTTTGTTGTTATTATAAAAATGTTACAACCATATTCATTATTCTGTCCATTCTATAAATGAAAAATTCCCCATACTTGTGTACGTACGGATTACCATCTCAACATCGTGGTGTGGTTTGTTATTTGAACACTTCATTATTTGGATGGGTATAATAAGGAGTATAACTGAGTTAAATAATAAATATAACATTTTAATTAATATTTATATGTGATATACCTTCCAATTACATATTATTTCTCCATCAATATAATGATATTGTCGCTCGTGTGTACGTACGGATTGTCGTCTCCACGACACGATTAGATTCATTTCCACGTTCACCATTCAAGGATGATTATAAAATATATATCATTAATAAGTATGTAATATATGAAATAATAATTCTACTATAGGAATATATATATATATTTACTTACATATATCTTATTCTCTTTGTTCTGTTCAATACGATATGAAAACAGAAACATCGTTTCTGCTTACGTATGGTCTACCGTCTCCATAAACGATGTTTTCCATTTCATATATATATCTATAATAAATATTTATATTCTAAATATATATGATATATAAGTCATGTTTTATATTTTTTAAGTATTTAAATCAAGACTTATGTTATACAATGAAGAGTAACAAGTTAAAACACGTATGATTAAAAAAGCGATTATTACCCGAAATGTTAATTTAACATGGAAATTATTATTAAATGGGTGGTATAAAGTCATAAATGAATTTTTTACGATATAATAAATTATAATATGGTTCTATATTAATTTAATAACATACTTAGGTCTTTATATAGAAAGATAAATGTACCCTCGACTAAAGGAAAGTACTAGGTAAGGGTTAATTTCATAATCTCTTTATTATCAGAGGATGTTTTTATGTAATTATCTGTTGTGAAATATTTATTATCCAAGTCCATGTTTCATAAAAGAGTTTTCAAATGGATTCTTTTTAAGGTATGTTTTTACTAAAACATCATTTTAAATGTATTATAAATTTATTCTTCAAAATCATTCTTATTAATGTCTATGTGTTTAAAATAGTTTTAAGGATTTATTTATATGAACATGAAGGTTTTTAAAATGTTTATTGCATAAAAATGTTTCAATGTGGTATGGGATACTTTGATTCAAAAAATTCTTGAAATGTTTACCTTTCTAAATTGCATTTTTAAGAAATGGAATATTTCCCTCAATGATTTTTACAAATCATTTTCATCTATTTCAATATCCCTTGATTTATTTTAAACATGTTTGAAGTTGATTTTTTATTATACATATCTTCCATATTGTATTGAATGTTTTGTGATATTTTTGACCGTGGATGTGTTCTATTTATACCATTCATGGTTTATAGATAAAGTATTGACATTTCGTATGCTAGTTTTAATATGAATGATTATGTTATGTTTAAAAATTTTCATATGTGGAATGAATTGGACTTAGTAATTTATGAGTGGAGCCTGATATAGCTCCTCGATGCATCAGTAGGTCTCGTTAGACAAAATAGTGTCTTGGCACAGGGCTTTAACAAAATATTATTTGTAGTCATGGAACAAATCCTAGAATATGTGGTTATGAAGTCTGGAATTATGCATTCCATCATTATGAAAGTTTTTATTGATATTTCATCTGATTATTGGACTAGTGAAATATCCATGCGAGTATGTAAATGACATTATTTGATTTTATCTTTTCCATATTATGCTAAAGTTTATGTTTAAAAGGATTTTGTTTTAGTTTAATACATTGCCGTAAAAATTTATGCTTATATGAAATATCCCAAATTTTAACATCTATTATTTTAATATTATATAGGGATTCATTCTAGGCCAGGCTTTGAGATGACATGTAGTTCTGAGACCTGGTGATCCTGGAACAAATGTGTGAATTTAGTAAAATAATTAAAGAGTGTGCCCGTGCAGTTTTCCTTAAAAAGTGGTATAACTCCTGAATGGGTGCTCAGATTAAAAATTTGATGGCACCATTGCATTCAGAACAGCGAGTTTACCTTAGGCGAGGCCTAACATCGACTATCGTAGATCAGTGGTGAAATCTAGTTTTTGGACGTAATTGTAATAAAATATTTAATAAAAATATTTTCTAAAATCTTATTGCAGATAATATCTTTTTATCTTCTTAAATAAAGATTTCACAGGGGATCATGGTTATAGATCTCATAACCCTTAATTTTCCCAAGAGGCGCTAGGAGGCTCTGAAGAAAACCTCCCAACACAGCGATGACGCTCTTGACGAGTTTCGCCGGCAACGACGATGCGGCGATCGGATCTTCGCAAATGAACACCACAGATCTAGGTAGGGTGTTTGATCTCTTTTTATTTTCTTCCTCGTTCTTGATTCATACGATGAACGCGGAGTAATCCGCGAACTGATTAGCCCACAGATCGATTGTTTTGCGAGCGGATGTGATTTGGGGATTTTATCGGGAGATCAAATGTTCATAATTATAATATGTTGATTATTTTGGTTTTTATCTAACTTCGAAAAACTTAGATCGTCACGAACAATGATCGAGGATCACCTCTATGGTTTGATTTTTCGATTCAATTCCCCGTTATTCATGGAGACTTCCCGTTCTTTCCCGAAAATAACATTCTTGGAAAAAATCAATCATTTCACATTTGTTTGTTGGCATAACGATTCGAGATTTTAGATCCATCTTTGAGATGATGCTATAGAGATGCGACGAAGATAGAGGCAGATGATTCAGGATGGATTACAAGATACGGCTTGTCTGGTGTTTTCCTTTGGATGAATCAATTCTTGTTTTCTGAGATGATTGATGGTCCGAAACACTCAGATTCGGTGTTAGGATAATGAAACGAACACAGATCTTGAGTTTCGTGGAAAACAGAAAGTAGAAATGAGATCCAGAAGATCGGACAAGGCGCAAGGTGGAAGAAGACGGTTCTGGAGAAATCCCGACTACGCGGCGTGTAGTATGGGCTACATGGCGTGTGTTCATCGGCGGACCACCTGGTGTGTACTCTGGGAGTACACGGAAACGGGTTGGGTACATGGCCAAGGACATGGCATGTATACCCCTCCCTGTCCAGACCCGACCAGATACACGGGATACCCCATGTAATGGTACATGGGCAGATCGACACGGACAGAGACCGTGTACGAGCACATAGCCATCATACCTGGAGTGATCCCCAGACACTCAGACACAACATGTAATCATTTTACACGCCATGTAGATACTTTTTATGCGACACACCTTAAGACATGGTCCATTTATATGGGCATTACCTGACGTCATGGAACAAGACGAGTGATCCTACTACACATTGTGTAAAGTATTTTACATGGCTTGGTTAATTTGTTTTCCATGACTTCGGCTAGATTTCTTAGGGTTTGTACCCTTTGTCTTTCCCCTGATGGTTTCTGGTATCATTTCCTACGTACAAAAGTAGGATCTCTTTAGCAGGACATCCTGAATAGAGTTGTTGGAATCCCCTTTGTGAGACTTAGAGCTAGATCCTATATTCCTTCCTGGTACCCTAGGTAGAGTTCATGGTATCGACATGACCTAACTTACCCGGGCACTTATCCCCTGCTTAGCAGATTAGTTCAGACTGAGTTGTTGGAATCCCCCCATATCTATTGGTTGTGATACCCATCTGAGCATCATGTTCTTAAGTACTTGTATAGGTTGTTCTCTTGGAACAAGTACTTCGTATCTCTCTCTTCAAACCTAGGAGTGTGTTCTCCCAGTTACTTCCTTATTAGAATCTCCGAGCTGGTTCTTATTGGTGGTTTCATGATAGTCGATCATGTATGAGTATATATAGATATTCTTGTTATATGTTCTCTAAACATATACTGTGTAGAGATGAATGTATCATTTCATTATGGTATTTTCCTTTGTTGTATTTCCTTGTGGTTTTCAGGGTGTCCTACTGGGTATTGTTATACTCACCCCTGCACGGGCTTTGCCCACATGTGTCGTGTCTTGTGGAGACGAGCAAGCATTTGACAAGATTCTAGGTGGACCAGCACTACACAGTGTTCAGTGAGTTCAGGTAGGCCGAGGTGTGTTCTTACAGTTACGGATTGTAGTCCCAGTACCTTTCTTATAGGTTGAACGTTGTTGTAGACTTTCTTTGGGTGGGATTGTACTTTGGCCCAAGGTTTTACATTAATATACCTTACTTTCATGTCGTACTCTGTTTGATGGGAATTTAGTGTATGCATGTATTTCCATTTTCAATAGTTTTTATTTTTTCAGATTTGTGGGCTTGGAGATGTGTGTGTGTGTGTAGGATTATAGGAAATGCCTCCCATGTCTGTGACATGCCTACTTGTTGCAAGTCACCAGCCCCAGGCCTATTAGAGGTGGGCTTTGGGAGTTGCGGCACGGGCCCCATTGGGACAGGTCGTGACAGAGTGGTATCAGAGGTGGTTGGTTCTTCCATAGGACCGAGAGTCTTTGAGTTGGTTTTGGGAAATAGTGTTAAGTGTTTCAAGTTCGGCTTTCAGGACAGGGACCCCAGTGTTGGTATGGGCAGCCGACATATCCATACACCAGGACTCTGATAACTTGCTTTTCGAATCAGAATATGAGAACATTAGTTGCAGGGGAAAATAATGGTACATGCATCATATAGGAATGGGTTGTGGTTCCCATGCCTTTCTTAAGTCATCTCTCTAGATATACTCACTAAATATGATACGTCAGGTTTCATTATAGGATTCCTCCGCAATGCAGACCTGCTAGGATCCAGCACCTCGATCACGAGGATGACCCCCTCACTGACGAAGCATCGATACATGGATCAGATCCCCCATTTTTACCTTCAGGTGGTATGCCAGTTATTCCACCACCTATAGAGTAGTGTTTAGTGCCTACTGTACCGGTAGAGGGGGAGCGAAGGCTAAGTGCACTCCACGAGTTTCAAAGACAGAGACCCATTAGGTTTTGAGGTGAGACTGACCCTCAGGCAGTAGAGGATTGGTTTGAGGTAGTGTCTAAAGTCTTCCGTTTGGTCAGGACACCAGTAGAAGAGATGGTGATCCTAGCAGCGTGCCTTCTACAGGGCTCGACAGAGTGGTGGTGGAGTTTGGTTGTCCCAACGCATGACGAGGTGACTCTGGAATGGTCATATTTTGAGAATCTCTTCATAGAGGAGTTTTCACTAGTTACCCTGGGACCAGTACGTATACAATATCTTCTCTAGCTCCAGCAGGGTACCATGAAAGTGTCTAACTATTCATCGAGGTTTACCGGCCTCTCACAGTACTCGATGGATATAGTCAGGGATCAGTACTTCAGAGCACGGAATTTGAGTGGGTCTTGTGCAGAGACATCTGGGCTAGCATCATCCCTATGAGCATTCCTACTTATTCTGGAGTGCTCGAGCGGGCTTTGGTGGTCGAGAGCATCTTGGAAGAGCAGAGACAGCTAGCATTTGTTAGTAGTGAGCGAGCTGGAGCGGACACCTCGACAGCAGGGAGCCGGCGTAAGGGACCCGAGCATGGGAGACATTTTCAGAGGAAATCCTTGGATATAGGATCTACTTTATAGGGTTCGCAGGGCGCATCTAGCTAGCCTTGAAAGAGGCGATGATACTCATGTAATGGCATGGGAAATCTTGCTCTAGATTTTCCGACCATCCATACTACTGACATGGGACTAGTGGATGGACCACTGAGGTAGAGGCAATGTGTGGAGCAGACAGATCCGCGGGGCGGCAGACGTGGAAGAGAAGTTGGGAGAGCAGCTAGAGGCGGTCAGCATTTTGACCCTTTACCACCACCCATAAGAAGTCCACCCCAGGCTCCAGGAGCTAGTGGACAGAGGCAGGGACAGCTATAGGCAGCGTAGGCTTATGACCCAGGTACTGCCAGAATGATTAGAGGTACAATCTGTGTCTTTTCTTCTTTGGATACTGTACTAATAGATACAGGTTCTAAACATTATTTTTTTGGATGTTTCTGTTTTTTGAGACCATCAGTTTCTAGTTGAGCCATTGAATCGACCCTTACTCTTAGAAACACCGACTATAGAAGATTCAGAGATCACACACATTTGTAGACAGTTTGACCTAACCCTTGGAGGCGAGAGTTTCGGTTGGAACCTCTTGGTGGTAGCGTCGAGGCCTTACGATGTCATTTTTGGTATGGATTGGATATCCATAGTTCATGAACAGATTGACTATTTTTGGTGAAGGGTGCAGTGTGTCCGCAGTGATGGAATGAGGTTCTGTTTCATCGGTGAAAAGGAGACCCATACATCACTGGATGGACTTGTGAGTAGGATGGTACAACCGATTTCACTTCAGTTTTCTAGCCTATCCCTTGGCGTAGCAAATGTTACGAGTTTTCAATTTCCCACAGTAGTGGCTAAGTACGAGGATGTCTTTCCACAGGAAGTCCCCGGACTACCTCCCTGCCGGAAGATATATTTCCGCAATGAGTTGCAACCCGGGACGACCCCGATATCCGCATCAGCATATCGCATGGCTCCTGCAGAGCTTGGTGAGCTAAGAGTGTAGTTGGAAGACTTGCAGAAGAAGGGATTCGTGAGACCTAGTGTTCACCCTAGGCGGCCCCAATGTCGTTTTCCAAGAAGGTAGATGGGATCTTGAGGTTGTGTGTGGATTACCGGCGCTTGAATCAGGTCACCGTGAAGAACCGGTATCCACAACCGAGGATCAATGACCTCTTCGACCATTTATGAGGGGCACGATGGTTCTCGAAGGTTGATTGAAGATCAGGCTATCACCAGTTGAGAGTACGAGATGAGGATATACCGAAGACAACTTTTAGATGTCGATACGGTCACTACGAGTACTTGCTGATGCCCTTCGACATGACAAATGCCCTGATGGTGTTTATGGGACTCATAAACAGGATCTTTCGGCCCTATCTAGATCGGTTAGTGGTGGTCTTCATCGACGATATCCTTGTGTACTCTATGTCTGAGGAGCACGTGAGGCACCTAAAGATGCTTCTGGAAACACTCCGAGAGCACCAGATTTACGGGAAACTCTCAAAATGTCAATTAGGGATAAAGGAGGTCCAATTTCTGGGACACATTATCTCAGTATATGGTGTAGCGGTGGACCCAGCCAACGTAGAGGCAGTGTTAGCATGGGATCCACCCCAGAGAGTGACATAGGTGTGGAGTTTCCTTGGGTTGGTAGGCTACTATCGGAGATTCATTCCTAATTTATCTAGGATTTTAGCAACCATGACCACTTTGACCTGAAAGGGGAAACCTTTTGTGTCGACTGAGAGATGCCCGCAGGCTTTTTAGTAGTTCGGATAGAGTCTGACGAGTGCCTCTTTCTTGTGACTACTAGAAGTGGGTGTCAAGTACATAGTGTTCTGCGACGCATCAGGAACCGGGCATAGTTGTGTCCTGATGTAGAGGAAAGAAGTGATTTTCTATGGCTCACATCAGTTGAGGCCACACGAGAAGAAATATGTGACCCATTATCTTGAGTTGGAAGCGGTGGTCTTCGCAATGAAGATGTGGATGCAATACCTGATGGGCGCACAGTTTATCATCTACTTTGATCACAAGAGTCTCATATATATCTTTTCTCAAAAGGATGTAAATTTGAGACAGAGGTGGTGGCTTGAGTACCTCCAGGATTACGACTTTGAGATTGTTTATACTCCTAGGAAGGGGAACGTTGTAGTAGATGCTCTCAGTATGAAATCTAGTTTGCAATTTCTGGATGAGGCGATAAATCCATTGGCCTCTTTATAGTTATCTTTCGTGGATATAGATGAGGGAGCTTACCTTCAGTCGATGGTTGTTACCCCTCCACTCTTACAGCGGGCCAGGGAAGCACAACTTGAGGATTCTAGCTATGAGAATCTACATGCTCAGATATCTATAGCTGATGCTACTAATGGATATTCGAAAGGTGGGTGGAACATTGTTATTTTCCTAGGGAATATAGTAGTACCAGTGATGTTGTGGGAGGAGGATCTATGGGGGTTCCATACGTCTCCTTTGGCAGTGCATCCAGGCATGGAAAATATGTACCAGGACCTCTGACGTCAGTTCTGGTGTCCATGAATGTAGAAGAGTGTGGTAGAGTTTGTTTCTTGGAGCCTTATTTGTCAGCAAGTAAAGGCTGAGCACCAGGTTATAGTAGGTTTGAATTAGCCCCTTGAGGTGACAAAGTGGTAGTGTGATGGGATATCTATGGACTTCGTGACAGTTTTACCGTGTATGTCCAGAGGACATAATCCCATATGGGTGATCATTGACAGACTCACCATGTCGGCCCACTTCCTAGCCATATGATATCAGAGTTTAGTATAGGTCTTGGGACACCTCTATGTGCATGAGATAGTTCGACTTCATGGAGTTCCATCAATGATCATCTCATATCATGATGCTAGTTTCACATATCATTGGAGGAAGGAATTGTAGGACTATTTTGGGACACAGTTATGCTTGAGCACAGCATTTCATCCTCATAATGATGGAAAAATAGAGCGGACCATCCATGTTCTAGAAGATATGCTACGAGCTTGCATACTTGACATCAGTCGTAGATGGGAGGATCACCTACCAATGGGGGAATTTTCTTATAACAACAGTTATCCTTCCACTATTGGTAAGACACCATTCAAGGATTTGTATGGGAGGCCTTGCAGGTCACCACTTTGCTAGACTGACCCAGGAGAGTCAGCACTCATGGGCCTAGAGATGGTGCGATCTACTACGGAGAAGGTGCAGGTCATCCAGCAGCAGATGGTGACTGCACAGAGTCAACAGAAGTCTTATGCCGACAGGAGATGGAGGCCCTTGGATTTCAAGGAGGAATACCATGTTTTCATTCATCACTCACCTAAACTTGGGTTGTATAGATTTGGCTGAGGCGGAAAGCTATATCTGTGGTTTATTGACCCTTTTCAAGTTCTGAGTAGATTTGACGAGGTGGCGTATCGCTTGGTTCTAACTCCTCATATGGACTAGGTACACAACGTCTTCCATGTGTCACAGCTATGGACGTACGTGCATGATCCATTGCAAGTTATCGACTTGGGTGAGCTAGACATTGATGATGGAGACACCTTTGATGAGTACTTAGTAGAGATCAATCATTGGTAGGAGAAGATCTTACATGGGAGAGCTATTCCATTGGTGCGTGTCTAGTGGAACCACGAGAATCTCTAGGAGAGCACATGGGAGCAGGAGGATCAGATCCGTGCGAAGTACCCACATCTTTTTTAGTAGCCTTTGTTTTGGATTTTTGGGGACGGAAAGCCCTAAGGTGGGGAGGTTGTAATGTCCTTGATTTTTCCATGTATTATTTTACTATTATATGGGAATTCTTTCAAGACCAGGCTTTGAGACGGCATGCATTTCCGAGGCCCGGTGAGCCCGAAAAAAATTTATGAATTTAATTAAATAATTAAATAATGTTCATGTGTGGTTTTCCTAAAAAATTTGAATATCTCCTGAATGGGTGCTCGGATAAGATATCTGAGGGAATCATTGCATTCAAAATAGTGATTTTACCTTAGGTGAGGCCTAACATTGTTTGGCGCAGGTCGGTGGTGAAATCTAGTTTTTGGATGTAACCATAATAAAATATTTAATAAAAATATTTTATAAAATCTTGTTATACTGAATATATTTTTATCTTTTTAGATAATGATTTCACAAGGGATCAGGGTTACAGATCACATAACCTTGAATTTCCTCTCGAGGCAATGGTAGGCTTTGGATAAAACCTGCCAACACGGCGACGATGTTCTTGACGAGTTTCACCAGCGACGACGACGCGATGACTGGATCTTCTCTAATGAACACCATAGATCCCGGTAGGGTGTTTGATCTGTTTGTGATTTCTTCCTCGTTCTTGATTCCAACGATGAACACAGACTACTCCGTGAACTGATTAGCAAGCGGATCAATCATTTTGTGTGTGGGTGTGATTTGGTGTTTTATTAGGAGATCCAATGTTTGTAATTATAATCTGTTGATTATTTTCGTTTTGATCTAACAGCAATGAACCCGGATCTTCATGAAAAATGATCGAGGTTTGTCCCTCTTGTTCTATTTTTCAATTCAATTCCCCGTTCACTGTGGAGACTTCCCGTTCTTTTCTACGCTTGATGTTCTTGGAGGAAATCAATCGTTGCACATTTTTTTGATGGCGTAACGAACCGAGATTTTAGATCCAACCTCAGGATGATTCCATGGATCTATGACGACGATGGAGGCAGAAGATTTAGGATGGATCGAAAGTTATGGCTTCTCGGGTGTTTTCTTTTGGATGAATCAATGCTTGTTTTCTGAGCCGATTGAAGGTCTAAAACACCAGGATTCGGTGTTATGATGATGAAACGAACAAGGATCATGAGTTTCATAGAAAACAGATAGCAGAAATGAGATCTGGAAGATCGACCAAGGCACGAGGAGGAAGACGACGGTTCTAGAGAAATCTCGACTACACTGTGCGTAGTATGGGCTACACGGCGTCTGTTCGTCAGCGGACCACCTGGAGTGTACTCCGGGAGTACACAGACATAGGTTGGGTACACGAACAAGGACACGACATGTATACCCTTCCTCAGCCAGACATGACCAGATACATGGGATACCCCATGTACTAGTACATGGGCAGAGTGACACGGACATAGACCATGTACGGGCACATGGCCAGCATACATGGAGTGAACCCCAGACACTCGGACACAACATGTAATCCATCTACATGTCGTTTAGTTACTTTTTATGTGACACGGATTAAGACATGGGCCGTGTATACAGGTAGTACCCAGAGTCAAGGAACACAGCGTGTGATCCTATTACATGCCAGGTAACCTGTTTTACATGGCTTGGGCCATTTTTCTTCCATGACTTGGGCTATATTTCTTTGGGTTCGTACCCTTGGTCTTTCCCCTGATGGTTTCTGGTATCATTTCCTTCGTACAGAAGTATAATACTTTCAGCAGGACATCCTGAATAGAGTTGTTGGAATCCCCTCTATGAGACATATAGCTAGATCCTCTATTCCTTCCTGGTACCGTAGGTATATTTCTTGGTATCGATGTGACTTTCCTTACCTGGGCGTCGATCCTCTGCTTAGCGGATAAGTTCAGACTGAGTTTTCAGAATCACCCCATATCTATTGGTTGTGATCCTCATCTGAGCATCTTATTCTGAAGTACTTGTGGAGTGAGTTCTCTAGGAATGAGTACTTCGTATCTATATCTTCAGACCTAGAAGTTTGTTCTCCCAGTTACGTGCTTAGTGGAATCTTCGAGCTGGATCTTAGTGGTGGTTTCACGATACTCGATCGGGTATGAGTATATCTGGATATTGTTGTTATATGTTCTGTAAACATATACTGTGTAGAGTTAACTATGCCATTTCTTTGTGGTATTTTCCTTTGTTGTATTCCCTTATGGTTTTCAGGTTGTCCTACTGGGTATTTTTATACTCACCCCTACACGGGCTTTACCCGCACATGTCGTGTCTTGTGCAGACGAGTGAGACTTTGATAGAATTCTAGGTGGACTAGGACCGGACGGTGCTCAGTGAGTTCAAGTAGGCCGAGGTGTGTTCTTACGGCTACAGATTACAGTCCCAGTACCTTTTTTATAGGTTGGAATTTGTTACAGACATTATTTTGGTTGGATTGTACATTGTCCCAAGGTTTTACAATATTGTACCTTACTTTCCTATCGTACTCTATTGGTTGGTATTTTAGTGTATGTATGCATTACCATATTAAATAGTTTTTACTTTTCAGCTTTGTGGGATTGGAGATGTGTGTGTGTGTGTAAATTTTAATAGGAAATTCTTCCCATGTTAGTGAAATGTTTACTCAGTGCTAGTCACAAGCCACTGGCCAATGGGAGGCGGGCTTGGGGAGTTGCGGCATGGGCCCCATTGGGAGGGGTCATGACATTATATATGAACGTTTTTACTATATTGTTATCCTTACTAAGCATCTGATCTCACCCCTTTCAATGTTTTATTTTTCCCATGATGTGAAGAAGTATTTTATGATTGATAAGAAGGGTTATGCTAAGGGATTAATGGTGTTCTCAAAGGATCCTTTATGTCATGTTTTATTTTCTAATGTGTAATGTAATGTTCATGTATGTAATTTATCTTCCAAAACTTCTAAACTGATATGTCTTGTAGGTTTTGATGTCTTGTAAATATGCCAATTTATTTAAATAATGCACCGACTCCAATAACTGGGGTTGAGGCGTTATAGTTGGTATCAATGAAAGTTTATAAATAACCATAGAAACTAGATTTAGAAAAAATCAAATTCAAGATCACTACCCAAAGATAGACTTTGAGTATTATTATAGATGAAATTCCTAAATTTTGGTACTGTAGATTTTTTGTGTGTTTTCCAATAAATAAATCAATGTTTAGATACGAGCAAGTAGAGGTAGCTCTAGCACAGATGTACCTAGGGGTAAAACCCAAAAACACCGCTTTGATCTAGACCCGAACGAGAACTGGGACACGACAACGGGCCTTGATGAATTCTTGGTTACAACACTCCTGGGGGATATGCTTAGTATAATTCTCATTTTCATTAAAAACCACTACAAACAGTTTATTAGTATATACCTCCTCAAAGAAAACATTTTTATATTATGGGTTATATCCATGAACTGTTCAATTTATGTTAACTGTTTTACATGTTTGTAATTATGCATTACGATTCATAAACTATCCGAGTGGGTGTCATTATTAAGAAATGGCACCTCGTAGAAGGAATGATACCTCTAGCAATATGCATGTTCCAAAGAGTAAGAAGAATCATTTATTTTAAGGTGTTAAGACAACATTTATAAAAGAAATAGTCTCCCACATATTATTATCATATGAACAAATGGTATCATGTGTTAATGAGATACTTAAATAATTTTCTGAGTCCTATGGCTTTGAAGGGAAGCCAGAGAAGAAAAATATGGTAGAGAGAAGGATGGATAAATTGAATAAGGGAAAGAAGGATTTTCCCATGCGTGATAACTCTGGAAAGAATCACCTTGGAAAATGCGTGAAGGTAATGGGAGTTTGATATAAGTGTGGAGAAAAATGAGACCATGTATGTGATTGCAAGGGTGAGAAAAAGGTTTCAAATGTACAATGCTTCACATGCAAGGAGTTGGGAAGTTATGATAATAAATTGGTCAAATAATCGGATTATACCACAAATGATTATATTGAATATAATCAAGATATGATACTACTGAAGATTAAGACAAATGATTAAGAGTTCTTATGTTGTTATTATAGTATTGTGTCATTTGAGTATTGTATTAATGATGTACATGTTATAAGAATTATAGAGTATATAAGGATTTTACTGCAGTATTATTTCATTAAGGACATGAGATTAGTAGAACCATGCAATGTAACTCAATGGAAAGTTAAACTTATTGGTAAATACATGATTGAAGGAAAGACAAAAAATTAATATGGATTTTGTAGAAACCCGAAGCTTTACGTACATGAACATTACATTACTTTCGCGGAATACTTAGTACATAACAAAAACACACACACAAGGATCATAATAGTTTAGTGTCTTTGGGAACTCAGAATAAAATCTTCTAATCGTGGTGAAAGATCTTCAACATATCCCATGAAGATCTTCCTTTTTTTACCTAAAACCTTTCTTTATATCCTGGGGAAAAGAAAACATAAAAGGGTGAGCTCAAATGCTCAGTAAGGGTAAACAAACGAAATATCAATCACATCGTATTCATAAGAACAAAAAATTTAGGAAATCATAACATGAAAAGAGAGCATAATTTTCATAACATGGGATAAATCATGGTAGTGAAATGTAATCACAATAATCATAACTTAAAACATGAAACTTTTTGGAATTCACACATAATCATATAGAATCATTTCTTGTTAGTCAAGACTCATTTCCAAGACTATCTTAGTGGACAAAGTCCCTTTCTGAATCGAGTAACCCTCGTTTCAGTCCTGTTTCACTGAACCGGTATAACCTACCGTTCCAGCCCTGTCTATCTCATGAGATATAAAATCTTTACCCAATGCATTGGAGGGAGATATAGGTCCCATCCATCTTATAATGAATCCTTTCTTATGTGTGCCACATAATCATAAATCATACATCATTGCATAACCCATGTAATACAAATGGGAATCTTAAACATCATGACATCATAAAACAATTCATATAAGATAAAGGAATTCATAAAAATAATTACATCACAACATAATCAAATCAATGTAATAATGGGGATAAAAATAGAACCATTTACTATTTTAGATGGAAAATAATTTTGATAAAACACTAGAACTCCATTCTTGAGGAAAATATCTTTTCTTCTTCAAAAACATTTTTCCTTTCTTAACATGTCATAAAACATTAAAATAAAAGAAGTTGATTAAAAATAAACTTCAAAACATGTAAAGGATGCTTCTTGGAAATAATGTTTTAAAAATCCATTCATTTCGTATAATTTAAAAGAAAACATTCTTCTTGTACTTTTGTCGGAAAAGTCAAAAAAGTACCTCGTACGAAAAATGACAAAAGATTCCTTTCATATCTTTTACTAAAAACTCACCGAAGGATAAAATAGGATTTAAACATTTGTAGGTGAATGTAAATAATATTACATATTGAGGAAACATGGATGTGGATGATAAAATACACCCCAGTAAATACCAAAGTATAAACAATCTCGGATAAAAATGAGATTGTGATATTTCCCTTACCATAGGTCCGATTTGCTTCG
This sequence comes from Viscum album, assembly GCA_963277665.1. NCBI lineage: Eukaryota > Viridiplantae > Streptophyta > Magnoliopsida > Santalales > Viscaceae > Viscum > Viscum album. The sequence continues at coordinate 76,382,802 of OY728153.1, read as the reverse complement.
TATGTGTCCGAACCTCCTGTATAATGATTTAAATAATGTCATTGACTTATTACAGAATCATATTCATTGTTATGATATCATATATGGTTCACTTATGACATTATATTACCCGTTCTTTTGTAAATTCCATGTTAAAGAAGCGTTTTGGGTAAAATCGTTTCATTTATCGTATGTGTTTTGACTTGTTGTTCTTGAAATTATTATTACTTATATCATGATTTACTTACTTCCAGAATATAAAATATGATTTATATATCATATATATTCAGTATATATATATATATAATAGATAGATAAATGAAATGAAAAACACCGTTCATGGAGACGGTAGTCCGTACGTACGCATGAACGCTGTTTTTCTTTCCCTATTGTCTTGAATGGAAGTAAGTAGATGACATACATATATATATATATACATAAATCTAGTATCATTATTATGTCATATATTTCATTATTTCTTATTATATATACTTTATAATCATTCATGAATGGTTAATCATGAAGAATGAATCTCATCGCGTCGTGGAGACAGTAGTCCGTACGTACGCACGAGCGATGATATCATTTCCATAATTATTGAATTGAATTGGAGTGGATTATACAATATATCATAATCAATATGATGTTGTAATAACTATGTATAGTTATTCTTTACACCATTATACCCATCCATGTAAGGTGGTGGTGGAAAATAGATTACACAACGGCGTGGAGACGGTATTCCGTACGTACGCCCGCGCGGTGATTTCTTTTTCCATAGGATGGATAGATGGTGAAATAGGGTTGTTTCATACTTAAAATAACATATCAGTTTATGATTGATACTGATGTTATTACTTCATAATGAAAGAACCTAATAAGAAGAAGTGGAAGAAGAAATAAAGATGAAAGAATTGGTAACGGTAATTACCTCTTCTTTGAAGCGCCTCTTTGAGACCTCCTCTTAGGGCACTAAAATTGGTCTTTGAGGAAGACCAGAACCTCTAGGATTATGCTAGGGAAGTGGAGAAGTAATTTTGGCAGAGGTTGTCCGATCTTGAGTGCTCAAATTGGTGTGAGGAGGAGGGGGAGGAGGTGTCCTTTTATAAGGGAGGAGAGGGGCACCTTAGGAATATATCAAAATATTATTTTATATTAAAGTCAAAATCTGTTTATAATGGTTCCAAAGGGTCTTATTTCGAAGATAAAGTGGGTATGGGTCGAAATCCTATCAACCAATAAGATTTAGACCAGTTTAGGGTATTATTGTAACCTTATCAATTAGATTTAACTCTAAGTTAAATAATTTAACTTTTACCGTGTCTTTTTGTTTTCTTTCACTATATGGTTAATACACTTACTATAACATTCCAAACGAACCCTAAATTGTTTATTATTAATATATATATCCTTATCTAAGTCATTTGGCCGAACCTTAGATTTTTAGGAATAAAATAACAATTAATAATATAATATTTGATTTAAAAACTATTTTGTGTCAATTTTGACACTATTTGATATATGATTTTTGTGAAAGTCATAACAGAATTATATGTTCAAACCAAGTTGATTAAATCAACACTAATATATAATAGTAACCTATAAAATTAGTGGAATTCATAAAAAGTCTCAAATTACATTCATTTGAGCATTTATAACATCAATTATGTTAATATTTCCTTAAATGGGTAATTACTGCATCATCGTTGTGTCATAAATAAATTAATTTATTTAACTTCTAAAAATTATAAATAAACTATCATTATGTAGGAAATATTTTTATCTTTCTAATGAATATTTATAGTCGAATTTATCCTATGTATAACCCCATATTAAAAATGTTTTAGTTATTAAACTTTGATTTTAACTATTTAACTATTCATTAAATAAAATAATATTAAATGTCATAATCTAATCCAAGTGGACCTAAATGGTCATATTATATTCATAAGGTTGTTTTTGGTCGAATTACACTTATCCAATTGAATTAGGACATGTGTTAGGGTAATAGTAATATCATATTTACCCTTAGTTATCCTATTTACTATTAACCGTGGAAAAAAAAAGTAAAAAGTTACTATTCACCAAAATTTATTTTCATCTCCTTGAAACACATTTTAGTCCTTGATATTAACCGTGTCTATAGGATTTTCGAAATTCCATTCACAGAAGCGGAAAAATTAAGTTTTATGCAAAATTCAGTTTTTAACCTACAACTTAGTGGTTTCACTATTCATCAAAAATTGAATGTTTTCAGAAAAATGCCAAAATTTCATCCTAAGCTATATTTCATATTCCGAATTCAAAAATGAAGTCTATTTTACCAAATTCATAACATAGAAGTTGCATTAATTAATTTTATAATTAAATCCCGCTGTTAAAATAAATAGCGTGTTTTTAGGAAACAATATATATCAAAAGATTGACACTTGATTATGTCTGGTCTAAATGTGAAATTACAACCAATGACCAACATTGTATTAAATTGTAAAAATATATTCTAAATATACTTTAAAACCACTCAAATTAATAATTTATCACTATTAATTATTTCGATTAAAAAAGCTGTTTTTAATTATAATTTAGTAATTTTCACTATTAATCAGAATATGAAAGTTATCCAAAAAGTACCAAAATTTCACCTTAGGCTAAATTCGATACTCCGAATCCAAAAACGAAGTCCATTTTGAGAGCTAAAATTTCTAAAATTTAAAAAGTGGTTATTACTATTCATAACAGCTAGTTTTAATAATATTTTAATAGCATATCGTTGTTTCGTGAAACTCAGTATTACGTACTACACACACTATCGAGGAAGGTTGTGATTGCGTGTAATGAAAGGAAAGTCAAGGATGCGTGTTGTGCAAGCTCCTTTTTGTGTTGCGTACAACACAAGACATTAGTGAAATTAAAAAGAATATTTTTCATAAAATCTTGGGCTGTTACAGATTTGATACTGAGGTATTTATTTTGGAATAAGATATGATTGATTTGGATAAATTATATTGGATATTATTGACATCCTTGGAACTGGTTAATGGTTTGTTTATTCCAACATTGTTGGAGTTTACATCATTTTTGGATAAAAGGAGTATATCTAGTATTCTATAAGGAATAAAAGAGCATGAATGTAATCAATGTGGTTATATGATAATTCAGGGTGTTAACGTATTTTAAAAGTATACATGATAATGTTACTCACATGTTATTACATGGAAAAATAATCTTTATTGTGTTTACCTACCTAATAAATTTTGGACTGTGATTTTGGACAGAAGCTTTTTGGATATGTATAAAGGTTGGAATCGAATAATTTTGACACTGGATACTATTGTTATGGTCAAATAATTTCTTTATATTATTTATGGATTGTCATAAAAATAACCTCCCGGAGGTCGGGCGACAACCCGTCGCGTTGGGAAAGGCCTCAAGACTTGAACCCACAACTGAAGGGTGACAAGGGTGCATCACCTACTACTACACTATCTGATGACCTGGTCTGTATAATGTTTTTTAAATATTCTAACAAATTAATTATAAATTCATAATTTTTTGAACCTTATACGATTTGGATAAATAGAATATTTTTAAAATATATTATCTTTTGGAGTGAAAGATGAGTTGTGGTTGAAATTAGTTGAAGCATGAAACTCTACTTGTCAGGTATATTTTTTACCTCTTATTCTATGAATAAATTAATTCCTAAACATTATAGAAGGGATGTTAAAACAAATTTTTTTTTATCCTAATACCTTATATTTTTTTGAACTAATGATATTTTAAATCATAACAAATTGAAAGTTCTGAGGCTCTCAATTGTACACTTGTTTGTGATTGATGACCTCAATAACTCCCTATTAATGTTTATGTTTTTCTCTAATTATGTGTCTCTAATTCCCACTAATGTTCTCCTAGTCGATATCATAATTTGGCATTAAATTTTTCATTCATTTTCCCTCCAATTAAGAATAAAGTTTATTAACCCAATTTCTGATGTGGGTTTTCCACAAAGGTAATTGTCTATTTTTATCCATTTATTTTCAACAAAAAAATTTCAAATTTCAAGGAAAAAATTTAATGAAGGAGGGTATAATGTAACACCCCAATATTTCATCGTAAGTGATCTCATTAAAATAATTCAATAGCTTATGTTATACACACCACTGAGTTTGAGCGCACCACAACTTACCACACTAACCATTCAAAAAGCGGTTAGGAATAGTATTAACTGAATTTTGAATCATATATACTCTATATAATTTTAACATTAATATTATGTGTTTATTAGTCATAATATAAGAACAAATTCATTTTTTTCAGATAAAAGAAGTAGTTTTCAAGAAATACAATTTTACCGCCTTTTAAGGGCGAACCTTTTTTAAAACCAATATTTCACACTTTTATATTTTAAATTTAATGAAATTAAATTCTTCTTTAGATGTGTGACATAAAAATTTAGTTTAGATATTTTTTTACTTTTCTGATAACTTTCATATTTTGATGAATAGTGGAAAAACCATGTTTTAATTGAAAATAATTTTTTTAATCGAAATAATGTTTGTGTTAAGTTATTCATTTGAACGGTTTTGAATTATAATTATTTTATTATTTTATCATTTAATACAATGAAGTTCATTATAATTAATTTCACATTTAAATTTCACATAAACACATGTCAATCTTTTGATAGTTTTTACTTTTTTTAAACCCCCATTTTTTTGGTTTTGACAACAGGGAATTTTTTTAAATTAATAAATGAAACTTATATATTTTGAATTTATTAAAATAGTCTTCATTTTTGAATTGGGAATTAAAAAATTAGATTTGGGTGAATTTTTGGATTTTTTCCTAAAACATTCAGTTTTTTATGATTAGTGAAAAAATGCGTTATTATTTAAAACCAACTTTTTATTTAAATAATTATATATTTAATTTAAAATTATTTTATGTCAAAATAGATATGTAATAACTATAAAATTTCAATGTAAATAATCTGAGTCATTTTTTTTATTAGATGTATAAAATTTTATTGAACTTCTTAACCTCTTTTACCCACCTCCTAGGAGCATTCACAAATTGGCATAAAACATAATTTTACTGCTTCTGTGAGTTAAATTTCAAAAATACATGAGATATGTTTAATAAAAATAAGTAAAATGTGGTTCAATAAGATGAAAATAAGGTTTGGTGAATAGTAACTTTTGACTTTTATTTACAACAGTTAATAGTGAATAGATTAATTAAAGGTAAAAATGATACCATAATTACCCTAAAACAAGTCCTAATTCTATTGGATAATTATAATTCGGCAAAAAAAACCTTAGGAATAAAATATTATCCTCTTTGGTCTGCCTGTATTATATTAGTACATTAATTATTATTTTATTTAAAGAAGAGTTAAAAGAGTTAAATTCAAAGTTTAATAACTAATCCATCTTTAATAAATGGCTATACATAGTATAAATTAGACTACAAATATTCATTAAAAATAAAAAAAATATTTCCTAAATAATGATGTTATATTTATAATTTTTTGACTTTAAATAATTTTATTTATTCCTGACACAATGATGACGCAGTAATTCCCATAATAATGAAATATTTAAATAAATGATATTATAAATATCGAAATAAATGTAATTTGATACTTTTGATTAATTACAATAATTTCAAGGTTAATATAAAATTTTATAATTGAACTTATGAATTTAGTTCGAATTAATAATGTTTTTAGGACTTTAAAAAAAACCACCTTTTAAATAATGTCAAAATTGAAATAATTGAGTTTTTAAAACAAATACTATATTATTGGTTGATATAATAGTCCTAAAAATATAAGGTTAGGCCAAAAGATCATAATAATATTATATATATCATTAATTAACCTATTGGGGTTCTCTTGTAAGTTTAGAGTATGTTCAGTAACCATATAGTGTCAGAATACAAGAAGACACGGTAAAAGTTAAACTATTTAACTAAGATTTAAATCTAAATGATAATGTTTAAAATGGTAACCTAAACTTGTTTAAAACCTATTTTTTGAGCGTTTTTTGACCCATATCCACCTTAGACTCTAAATAAATCATTTTGTATCCATTATAAACCTAAAATGATTTTATTATATAATAATATTTCAAACTTTTCCTAAAGTGGCCCTCACCTCTCTTATAAAAGGGAACTTCCCATTCTCTTAATTTCACACCTCCAAAGCCTTTTGGATCGGCCAACCCCTGCCCAAAAATCCTCCCAACATTCCTACCTTAATCATATAGGCCTTAATTTGGTTAGAAATTCAATATAGGTATCCCTTTTTATCAAATAAAAAAGAAGGACCCAAAGAAAAGATAAATATTTCACCACCTCTTTCAGGTCATTTTATTCTTATGCTTCCACTTTATTTGTTCTTTCCATTATTAAATAACAAATACAGTATTTTATATATATTTTGGTGTTTTTGTTATAATTTTACAACCATATTAATTATTTTATCGATCCTATAAATGACAAAGTCACCATACGTGCGTACATACAGATTACCGTCTCCACGTCGTGGTGTGGTTTGTTATTCGAACACTTAATTATTTGGATGGGTATAATAATGAGTAAAACAGATTTAAATAATAAATAAAACATGTTAATGATTATGTAAATATGATATAACATCCAATTGAATGCTATTCCACCATTAATATAATGATATTTCCCCTTTTGCGTACCCAAAGATTACACACTCCACGACGCGATGAGATTCTTTTCCATGTTCACCATTCAACGATGATTTTAAAAAATATTTAATTAATAATTATTTCATATTTGAAAAAAATAATTCTTATATATAGATATATATATATATATATATATATATTTACTTACATATATCTTATTCACTTAGTTCTGTTCAATACAATTTGAAAACGGAATCAACGTTTATGCGTACATACGGCCTACCGTCACCAAAAACAGTGTTTTCCATTTCATATATATGTCTATTATACATATTTATATTCTAAATATATATGATATATAAATTTTTTTATATTCCGTAAGTATATAAATAATGATCTAAGTGATATAATGAAGAGTAAAAAGTTAAAACACGTACGATAAAGAAAGCTATTATTATCCGAAATTTTAATTTAACATTGAAATTATTATTAAATGGATTGTATAACGTCATAAATGAATCATGTATGATAACTTAAATATTAATATGGTTCTGGTATAATTTAATAACATACTACATTCTTTATACAAGAGGTTAAACATACCCTCGACTAAAGGAAATTACATGGTAAGGGTGAATTGTGCAATCTATTTATTATTCGAGGTTGTTTTTATGTATGTATCTACTATGACATATCTATTATCCATGTCCATGTTTCCTAAAAGTATTTTCAAGGGGATTATTCTTAATGGAGTTTTTTTCTAAAATATCATTTTAAATGTTTTAAATATTTATTCTTCAAAATCATTCTCATTAATGTATATGCTTTCAAAATAGTTTTTATTGAATTATTTTTTTGGACATGAATGTTTTTAAAATTTTAATTCCTTTAAAAAATTTCAAAATTTTATGGGACAATTTGATTCAAAAATGTCTTTAAATTTCTTCCTTTTTAAATTGTGTTGTTATAACAAATGGATATTTCTCTCAAATATTTTTAAAAATCATTTTAATCTATATCAACATCCCCTAAGGTATTTTATACTTGTTTGATGTGGATTTATTATGATACAAATATTCCTTATTTTATTGATGTTTTTGTGATTTATTTGACTATGGATGTGTTATTTTTCTACCATTCATGGTTTATGGATAAATTATTTACATTTCATTAGATTGTTTTATTATGAATTATTATGTTATGTTTAGAACTTTTCATATGAGGAATGAATTTGACTTAGTAAGTGATGGGTGGATCCCGCTATAGATCTTCTATGAATTGGTAGGTATCATTAGACAAACAAGTTTTTTGGTACAAGTCCTTGAAAAAATGTTGTTTGTATTCTTGGAACAAGGGCTTTACTATGTGGTTATGAAGTTTGGAATTATGCATTCCAACATTATGAAAGTGGTTATTGATATTGCATGTGATTATTCAACTAGTGCAATATCCATGAGAATATGTAAGTGGAATTATTTTATTTTATCTTTTCTATATTATGATTAAGTTTATATTTAAAATGATTTTGTTTTAGTCCAAAATATTTGCATAAATGTTTATGATTATTTAAGAAATTTTCCACTATATCGTTTTCCTTACTAAGCATTTGAGCTCAACCCTTTCTATGTTTTATTTTTCCAAAGATGTGAAGAAGTATTTTTTGATTGATAATCCGGGTTAATCAAATGGATTAATGGCATGATCAAATGATCATTTATGGTGTTATTTATTTTCTTTTTTGTAATTAAATGTTCATGTATTTAATCTATTTTCCAAGACTAATTAACTGATCATTCATTCAGGACATGATTCCTTTTAATCATGCCAATGTAATAAAATAATGAACTGACTCCTGTAACTGGGGTTGGGGTATTAAAAAACTGGATATAATTTTGAATCTATTGATGATGATGATTTTCATGATAAAAACTCTGATAAAATTAAAGAAATGATTTTTAATAATAAAGAAGATAAAATAGTGAAATAATCAACAATAGAGGGTCAATATGGTTATGTTGAAAACTTATTCTATCTCGGTTGTATTGAAATTATGGTTTTATCGTAGGTGTTATGATTGATTAACATTAAGGGGAAACTTGTTTGGATTGAAAATATTGTTTTTATTTACTAAAATATTATAATTATTTTCTTCCCAAAGATAATGATCTTATAAAATCAGATTATAAAGTGAAGAAAATAATACAAACAATTATATTTGTGTACAATAAAATACATGATTTCTTGAGTGATTATATTCTATATATGGTGGAAGAAGAATTTATATCAAATTGAACAAAACATGGGGCTTCATGGAAAAATATGAAAGAAAAATTACATGTTTATTTACCTGTTACATAGACCCCTTTCAAGGAATTCTGTTATCTTATTATTGTTCATAAATTGAAAAAATTATTTATAAATTCACATGATAAAAAAAGTTTAGGATGGGATAAAGATGAGTGGATATATGATTGAAAATTATGGCATCTAGTTAATTTTCCATAGTGGAAGAATATTGATCAGTGGTTTCTAAAATTCAAAAACAATGTTATAAATCATAGACATGAACACTAAAAGGGTAAAATGAATCCAAATAGAATCCTTAGTAGCCCAAATTGTTCATAGACTATTTTATTGATAAATTAAAACATATATCTTTAATTACGAATGATGAAAAAGTATATCATGTAGAGTTTAATTATCTCTAGCACAAAGCAACCTAGAAATGATAATGGGGCTTTATTTTCAACATTAATTCATTATTTGGAACTCTTATGGGGGGATTGTATTAGGTGGTATGATATTTATTAAATGGAATATTTTTAAATTCATGCAATGATTATGTTCACTATTAATTACTTCACAGCGTATAATTTTTTTTGGATATGGTGTTCTGGGGAATAAAGAATGTCCAATTTATGAATAACATAATTTATATTATCAATCGCATAATGAGATAAAAATTGAATACATGGGTATTGTAATTTTTTCCCAAGGATCACACTAATTGAATATTAAAATATTAATTCAATCGATGACAATAATTTGATATTTCTCTAAAACATTTTTCCACTAATTAGTATTATGATAGGGTGAAACCCATTTTTTCATTCAGAAGGAATCATAAATATGGAAATGATAGAAATATTTGGATAGAATAGTCAATAACTATTGCACTATTATATTTTAGATATCATGGGGTCAAACAAATAATTGATTTCTTGAAAGTGGAAAAGAATATATGTGATGGCTCTATTGAAACATTAATACGTATTAAAGGAAAGACTACAAATGGGTTGAATGAAAGAATAGTCTTTTTCTTGAAATTGTAAATTTATTTTCCTCTATCATTTTTTGATATCATGGTGCATTAAATGATTCCTTTAGTTTAGGAAGTATATATTTTTGTCCACATATATCTATGTTTGATGTATACTTTTCAAATGTGTATTAAGATATGTAAGGGGCGTATTAAGAATAAATATTGAACCAAAGCCTCTTTTATTGAGTAATATATTTTTGTGGAGGTTGCAGAGTATTTTACAAGATATTTATATGTAGTTGAGCATATTGTTTTTTCTCCATATCTTCTTGAATAAGGTAATTAGGGGGGAAATGTGATTCATGGATTGAAATTTGAATCATTGCCAGGTAAAAAAATAATGATGTAAAATTTATAAATATTGAACAAAATAGATGATAATGAACCATATATAACATTTTATATTAATGTGTTTAATGAATTTTATCATAAGAATAAATATATGTTGATTTTGAATGAGTATAAAAATACTTTTTCTATGTTTTGAAGAGATTTATCTTGGTAGATCAGATAAATCCAAAACATTAAGATGGTTAGTGGGTGGTAGTATTTTAACTATTATAATGTGGAACAGGTATGATATTAATGGATATATATTTCATTATACTGATAAAAAATATATGTTTTATTTTGAATTGTATTGTATTTACTTTTTCATAATAAATACATTTTTAGTGCTAAATAAAAAACCCAATTCCCATATTACGTGCATATTGGGAAACCATTGAAGAATTAGGGGAGGTTAGTTACATTAAATTTCAAGTTATACTATTAAATTGTCAATTTTGTTTCAATAAAAATAATTTCTAGGTCAATGAATTTGGAATGAAACATTTTAATTTGAATATATTGGAATACACAAATGATCCTTTTATAATTGAAAAACAAGAAAACCAATTTTATATGTTCTTGATCAATCCGATATGAAATGGTTGATTTTTTTATAAGGTAAATAAATCATGTTAGATATGATAAACTTGATTTAGATTCTGATTTATTTTATATCATTATTTATATAGAATGATTAATTGATAATAATGATGAGCACGTTGTAGAAATGGTTTGTACTATAAAGAACGATCATGATTAACGAATTTGGGAGAACAATTAATTAGTACATTATTAATATTACAAATTGTAACATATATTTATATTTATTTTACTTTTTAAAATTTCATAAAATGTAAGATATTTTAATTTTATTTAATTTATTGAAACATGTACTATAACCAAAATGTTAAATTATTTGATTAAATTAGGTTAGTTTTGTTTAGTTTACAATTTTTACCTTGATATAACTTATATAATAATTGATTTTTCGGAAATAAAATTATTTTAAATACAAAATCTGAAAAAACAACATTTTAGAATAATATGTTGTAATATAATTAATTTTCATAAAAATATATTTATTAGGTTGGTGTATTTTAATATACACACCATTTTATTATTTTTTATAATACAATTCATATATCATTATTTTTTTATCACATTAGATAACTATAAATAATATAACTAAATTTTTTTTATGTTTAATTTAGATTTCATGTTTGGAAATTTTTTCATTTTTTATTCAGATAAGTATTGTAATAGTTAAATTTGAATATTTTTGTTAAAATTAAGTGTTGCTTTGATTTGTTGGATAATGATAGATCAATTAACTGATCCACAACATATTTATGGATAGGAACATAATCACACATCTGGGGAGAAATATTCACAAGCTTCTCCGGATGAGCCATATCCTTCTTTACAACATAAATCTACTCCCACAGGGCCAAAGAAGAGATTGATGGTTGGTAAACATGGCAGAACATGTTTACCAAAATTATTAATTTGACATATCTAGGACTATTGGATAATTATAGACTTTGATGATAATGATATTCCAATAGTTTTTAATTTTAAAATAATCAGGAGTTTTATGTGAGTTTATGTTAAAAGAAATGTCAGTATTTTGATTGATGGCTGGAGAATTGTTTAAAAATTTACACTATCTCGATTGTAGGACACCATTCTGGTAAGATCGTTTGTTATTGTATTACATATCATGAAATTAGTATAGTAAAATAAGTTCCCCCTACTTATTAGAAAAAATATCACATACCTAACACTAAAGGAGTTATAAGGAAATGTTTATCATTGTCTGCTAAGAGTTGGAGGGATTTTAAATCAACCCTCACATCAGATTTCATTTTTTTGGCATAGTATAAATCATTATACATATGTTATACAACCAATCATAGATTAATATACACTAATAAAATTGTTGAGAGTAGAATACAAAAAGCATTTTTGGTGAATATAATTTTACCATTTAGGAGAAAAAATAAATTAATGATCTTATTAATGATTTATTTATTCTTAATATATTGAATTTAATGATATATCATTAAGAGATACAATATTAAAATGTATGACCTCCTAGTTTATCTCATGGAGTTTATACATTATAGGAAGAACAGATGATGGTGTATTTTTTTTTTAAAAAGCTCATAGTTGATATTGTTCAGAATCAACAGAGGTTTCCACGAAACACCACCCACCACCACCACTCCCTAGATAGACATGAAAATTGGATGATGAACAAGATGTGAAAAATGAAAATATATTATGAGGATTTGGGGTTTATACTTGAGAGGATTATAATATTATTACTTTATTTATTAATTTATTTTAATTCAAATCATTAAATATTTTGATTAATTATATAATTCTTCAAAAAATTCATACAAGATTTTTTTGAGGAGCATAGAACATAGGGGATATTTTTAGATAAGGGTGGGTAGTATATTTTATCTATATCATTAGAAAATTCATATCACTCAAGATGTGTATTAGGATACCTGATGAGTGTATCAATGAAAAAAGTGTTTTCATATTCTTCATCTTTTGAATTTGAGGGTGTTTATGAAAAATAAACTATTTGGATGATGATGTTGAGGATCTTTGTGTGAATATAAAGGATGTGATAAATGTTTTAGTGTAGTTTACATTTTCATACTTGGAAAGATAGCTCCAGACTAATCCTCCACCTCCACCAGTAGCACACACTTCTCACACTCTACCAGAAGATCCCACTTTTTATCTTACTCCAACAACCCTCATCTACAACTTCCCCGATATTGTGTGTTATATGTTTATAATCCATAGTATCATATTTTTCTATATGTGATGATATTTTAGAATGGAGATAGCATTAATAATCAATAGATAGAGACATCACATAATATATTCACTATATATGAAATTATAGATATATCAGCTAGAGTACCATTTCATAATAATGAGGTGAGCATAGTATGAAATAATTAGCCACATTTTAGAATGTCGATCAGGAATTATTTTTCATATTACCATAGTGGTATGTGTATATTTTACATTTTATTTTCTTTTGGTGTTAAATTAAATTTAAGATTTTAATTTTTATATATTTATCTATTTTTTATAGGAATACTTTAATGGAAATGAAATACTATATAGAAGAAAACAAATTTAATGATCTATGAATTCAGATAAACATTCTATTATTCTCGATAAATTATAAATATATTAAAAAATTAGATTGTTTATCCGATTTAAATGGATTATTGTGATTTTTGGCATAAAATGATTGACTTTTCAAAAATTATATCATGCAGATTTTACCTTTAGATCTGTTGGGAATCTACATGATGTGGGTTTTTCCTAATTAGGTCTTACCATAAATCATTCACTATTGGAAATTCATGCTATAGCCATGGTCTAAAACCATGGATATAGGTCCTCAAACAGTGTCTATAGGTAATAGCCACGGTTTGAGAAACCGTGGCTATAGGCCTAGACATATAGCCATGGTTTGGAACCGCGACTTTAGGACTACAGCCACGGTTCAAACCGAGGCTCTAGGTATATATCCACGGTTTAAACAGTGGTAATATCTCTATATCCACGGTTTAGAACCATGGAAATACTAGAAGAGGGATACAGTTTATTTCCATGGTTAGAAACCGTGGAATTAGACCTATAACTACGATTTGTAACCGTGGAAATAGACCTATAGACATGGTTTTGAACCGTAGAATAGGGTCTAGAAAACCATAAAAAATATCCCCTCACCCCCTCCACACCCCCCTGCAGTAGCGCACCCCCTACAGACCCCTCCCTCCTAGACACTGGACACCCCCACCCTACATAACCCCCCTGGACAGCCCCCCCTACAAATCCCCCCTCCTGGACAGACCTTGGACACCCCCCGGACAGACCCTAGAGACCTCCCCCCAGACCCAGGACACCCCCCCAGATAGTGCAATGCCCCGACCCCAGTTACCCAGATTCAGTGCATTATTTTAATACATTGGCATGATTACAAGGAATGAGGTCCTGAAGGACCGATAAGTTTAGCAGTCTTGGAAAAATAGATCACATACATGAATGTAACATTTTCACTTTAAGACGTACAATACAACATAAATAATAATTATGAACACCATTATTTCTTTGGCTTAAACCTACATATCAATCACATTACACTTCTTGGAATCCTGGGAAAAATAAAACATAGAAAGGGGTGAGCTCAAATGCTCAGTAAGGGTATGAAATACAGAGGAATATTTCAGAATTTAGCATAAACATTTAAGGCAATGTATAAAAATAAAACAAAAGCCTTTTAAACTTTAACTTCAGCATAATATGGAAGAAATAAAATGAAATAATGTCATTTACTTATTCACATGGATATTCTACTAATCGAATAATCACATGAAATATCACTAACCACTTTCATAATGGTGGGATGCGTAATGCCAAACTATCATAACCACATAGCCAAGGCCTTGTGCCAAGACTACAAATATGATTTTGTCAAGGCCTTATGCCAAGACACTAGTTTGTATCATGAGACCTACCGATGCATCGAGGAGCTATAGAGGCCTCCACCCGTCACATATTAAGTCCAATGCATTCCCATATGAAAGGTTTTAAACATAACATAAACATTCGTATTAAAACTAGAATAATAAATGTCAATAATTTCTCTATAAACCATGAATGGTATAAAAATAACACATCCACAGTCAAACATATCACAAAACCTTCAATAGAAGTTTTGTATAATAAATCAACTTCAAATGAGCTTAAAATCCATCAAATGATGAGTAAAGATTTTTGAGAGAAATATCCTTTTGTAAAATCATTTAAAAGTCACATATTTATAAAGGAAGTAATTTTAAAAGATATTTTTGAATTAAAGTCTCCCATACCACTTTGAAACTTTTGAATAGAATTATCATTTCAAAACATTCATGTCCATATAAATAAATCCTTAAAATCATTTTGAAAACATGGACATTAATTGAAAAGAATTAGAAAGATAAATCATTAAAACATTTGAAATTTTGATCTTGAAAAAGAGTACCTTTTAAAATCCTTAAAATCATCATTTTGAAATAATATTTATGAAAAATGGACATGGATGATAAAAATTTCCATGTAAATACTTAGACATAAAAAATCTCGGATAATGATGAGATTGAGGAATTAACCCTTACCAATCTGGTAACTTACGAAACATACAACCCATGAAAGAGGTATAATAAAATTAAAATGTATATATACATAAATTAAAGTTTATTACAGAAATAATACAATTATGGTCAGTAAATACACCACAAAAAGGTAATAGTGGCAATATGACATGAATCTCACGGGAATAAGGAGTGAGATGAAAACCCCTTACCTTGCACTTTCCTTTTGTCGAGGGTACGTTTATCCTCCTGTACAAAGATCGTAGTATGTTATTAAATTATAACAGAACCATATTAATATTTTTGATATCATACTTGATTCATTTATGGCTTTATATTACACATTTAATAATAATTTCCATGTTAAGTTAACATTTCAGGTAATAATAACTTTCTTTTTGTTACGTGTTTTAACTTGTCACTCTTGGTTGTATCACTTAGATCAGGATTTAAATACTTCCATAATATAAAACATGATAAATATATCATATATATTTAGAATATAAATATATATAATAGACACATATATTAAATGGAGAACACCGTTTATGGAGATGGTAGTCCGTACATACGCATAAATGCTGTTTCTGTTTTCATATAGTATTGAACGGAAGAAAGTGAATAAGATATATGTAAGTACATAAATCCTTATATATATATATATATCCAGTAGAATTATTATTTCATATATTACATACTTGTTAGTAATATATATTTTTATAATCATCGATGAATGGTGAACTTGGAAATGAATCTCATCGCGTCGTGGAGACGGTAATCCGTACGTACGCACGAGGAAAAATATCATTCTTTTGATATTCAAATAATATATAATTGGATGGTATAACATATATATAAAGAATCATTATCATGTTATACTTATTATTTACATGAATTAAAAATCATTATTATACCCATCCAAATAATAATATATTGAATAACAATTACTCCACGACATAGAGACGGTAAGCCGTACGTACGCACGTATGGTGACATGTCATTCAAAGGATGGGTAGAATACTGAATATGGTTGTAAAATTTTTATAATAATATTACATTATATAGGAGAAACTGGATTCATTATTTTACAATGGTAAAAACAATGAAAGAAGAAGTGGAAGAAGAAAGGAACTTGAAAAATTGTGGTGAAATCATTACCTCTTCTTCGGGTTCTTTCTTTTGATTTGATCAAAAGGGCTCCATAGGATGGCTTTATGAATAAAGTAAGGCCTCTAGGATGAATTGAGGGAAGTTGAGAGAGTATTCGGTCAGGGTTCGGTCAAACCAAAAGGCTTTGAAGGTGTGAATTAATGAGAAGGGGGAGTGTCCTATTATAAGAGGGGTGAGGGGCACCTTTGGAAAAGATAGAAATATTATTTTATAATAAATTATTATTCGGTTTCTAATGGCACTAAAGTGGATTATTTAATGGTTAAGGTGGGGATGGGTCAAACACCACTCAACCAATATAATTTATACAGGTTTGGGTAATTATATTAACCTTATCTTTTAGTTCTAACTCTTAGTTATTTAGTTTGACACTTACCATGTCACATTGTAGTTTTATATTATATAGTTAATAAACATACTATATACATCCAAGAGACCCCCAAGTGGTACATTAATGATACAAATATCATGATATATTTCTCTTGGCCAATCCTTAGATTTTTATGAATTTTATATCAATTAATAATATAAATTGTTTTTAAAAACTCTTTTATGTCAATTTTGACACTATTCAATAATTGACTTTTTTAAAAATTATAACAGAATGATTACTTCAAAAAACGTTAATTAAATATATCCTAATATGAAATATTATCCTATAAAATTACTTTAATTCATTAAAAGTCTCAAAATATATTTATTTGGGTATTTATAATATCAATTATTTTAATTTTCACTATTATGGTAATTACTTCATCATCATTCTGTCATAAATGAATTATATTATTTAATGTCTAAAAATTATAAATAAAATATAATTATATAGGAACTCTTTTTGTCTTTCTAATGAATATTTATAGTCTAAAATACAACATACATAACCTTATGAAAAATTTGTTTTTCTAAAAGATATATGCTTATGTCATTTTTGTATTTATTTTAACTTAATTAAAATAAAGTGTCCCTATCACCAAAAAGTGTCTCCATGAGGTCCCAAATCGACCCAAAGATGCCCATGGTTTTCCATGTATCCAAAAATAAGGTTAGGACACGTTTTAGGGTAATTTATTATTATTATAATATTTTTTTTCAACCCTTATTTACGAGATTTACCCTTTAACCATGGTAAATAAAATATTTACCGAAGTAATTATTCAAAATGTATAAAAATAAAAGTTTACTATTTACAAAATTTGGTCATCCTGATTCCAAATATGGAATCCATTTTTACAAATTGAAAACACTGAGGTGGCATAAATTAATTTAAAATTAATTCTCGCTGTCAAAACAAAAAGTGTGTTGTTAAGATATAATAACTATCAAAAGATTGATACTTGTTTATGTCCGGTTTAATTGTGAAATTATATCCAATGACCAAAATTGTATTAAATGGTAAAAATATATTCTAAATATTCTTTAAAACCACTCAAATTCATAATTTATAACTATTAATTATTTTGATTAAAAAAGATATTTTTAATTAAAATTTAGTAATTTTCACTATTCATCATAATATTAAAGTTATCTGAAAAGTACCAAAATTTCACCTTAGGCTAAATTCGATACTATGAATCCAAAAATGAAGTCCATTTTGAGAGATAAAATTTCTAAAATTTTAAAAATTAGGTATTACAATTCATAACGGCTACTTTGATTTGTTGTGGTGTGTGTTAGAACTCGAAGTTGCGTACAACACACGCTACTGTATTATTCAATGAAAAGTGTACCGTGGAATCTCGGGGTGTTACATTCTCCCCTCATTAAATAAATTGAATCATCGCAATTTTATATTGTTCTTTGAAAATAATGGTTGAAAATAGAAAATAGCTTTGTGGAAAAACCCACATTAGAAATTTGGTTATTAAAATTTAGTCTTAACAAGATGAAAATAGAAATTAAAGGGTCACCACAAAATTATGATCTCAATTAGGAGGACATTGGTGGAAATTATAGACATATAACTGTAGGGAAACGTAAATATTTATATGTAGTTATTTAGTTCATCAATCACAAACAAGTTTAAAATTGAGGTCCTTAAATTCATCAATCTATGATGATTTAAAATATCATCGATTCAACAAAACATATGGTATTAGGATAACACATTTTTTACGTTTCAAAATATCTTAGTTGAAATCCCACATCAAAAAATGAATTAATGAGGCCTCTATTTAAAATAAAGAGTGGAAAGTAATAAGATTACCGAAAATAACACAAACTAGGGTTCCAATTAGGAAAATATGGATATGGAAGAGAAATCTAACCATCAATTATCTGATGGAGAGTGGTAGAGAGCATGGATATGAAAAGTACAACAATCCCAAAGCCATAAATTAGTGATGATCTATGGTACCATCTAGGACAACATTTGTTTTCTATGTTCCATTTCATAATGTTGAGGAATTTATTTATGAAATTGGCTAAGATCATAAGGATATATACTTACTTTATAATTAGAGTTTTATCCATTAATAAATTTCTACCACAAACTCATATTTCACCCCAAAACATAATACAACTCAAAAATACTCTATTTGTCCTAACTGTATAGGGTTCCAAATATAATGAATTTATAATTCACATATCAAACCCTTTATGTAAAGAAACTACATTATACCATCCAGGAACTTCATGTAGCACAATGGTAGGCGATAAATCCGAATTGCACTATGGTTGTGGGTTCAATTCCCACAGATTTGTCTGACACGACGGGTCGTCACACGGTCTATGTGTTTCCCTTTTATAAAAATTCAAAAAAATAACCTTTTAAACATAATCCATTCCAACCATTAGACTTATCCAAAATACTATTATCCAAAATCACAGTCCAAAATTTACAAGGAAGCTAAACATAATGAGGATCCTTTTTTCCAGGTAATAACTTGTGAACCCCTTCCTCATATATTCTTTTACAACACCACAATATCCTGAATTACCAAAATCAACCATCTCTTATTCCAAAATCACTACCTCAATATTAGGACCATATTAAGGTTTATCTTTCCTTCAAAAATGTAATTTCAAAAAAAAAAACAATTTAACTCGCTATAGAGTCACTTTTCATAGTACCATAAAATCTCAAATCCTGAATTAAATAGTACTGCAGTACAATCCTTATTTATTTCCAGAAAATCATTGATACAACACTTAAATGAAATAATTCTAACATAACAACATAAGAACACTAGTCATTCCTCTTCATCTGTGGTAGTATCATAACTTGATTATTATCCAATATCATCATTTGCGGCATAGTCTGATGACTGGGACATTGGTTTGCATAGTGTCAAAACTCCTTGCAAATGAAGCATTGTACATTTGAAACCATTTTTTTACCCTTGGAGTCACGTACTTTGTGCTCTTTTCCTCCACACTTATAACAAACTCCCATTCCTTTTAGGCAAGTTACAGGGTGTTTTGTCCCACAGTTATCACATATGGTAAAATTGTTCTTTTTCCCTCTTACCTTTATCCATCTTTCTCTCTTCCATCCTTTTCTTCTCTTGCTTCCCTTCAAAGACATAGGACTCCGAGAATTCTTTACTCATCTTATCAACACATGATACTATTTCTTCATATGATGATAATACGTGGGAAACTATTTCCTTTCTAAATTCTATTTTAGGACCACGAAAGATATGATCCTTCATACTCTTTGGATCATACGTATTACGTGAGTTCACATTCCTTCTACTAGGCACAGTTTCTATACAATAGCATAAACTAGTTTAGTTTATGAATTGCAATGAATAATTACCAAACTTGTAAAATACATAACACAAATTGAACATTTTATAGATATAATCCATAATAATAAAAATGTTTTCTTTGAGTAAGTATATACTCATAATCCCTTAATAATGGTTTGTAATGAAAATGAAAATTATTCTAAGCATATCCCCCGGGAGTGTCGTAACCAAGAGTGCAGCAAGGACCATTGCCGTGCACCTGTTCCCATTCGAGTCTAGCTCAAAGCGGTGTTTTCAGGTTTTACCCCTAGGTACATCTGTGCTAGAGCCGCCTCTACCTTCTTGTATCCATACAGGGACGTATTGCTCAGAAAACTCACAAAATCTCTACAATACCAAAATTCTAGGAAGTTCTTCTATACTAATCCTCAAAGTCTATATTAGGGATATGTGATCTAATCAGAGTTTATCTAAATCTAGTTTCCATGTTTATTGTTAAACTTCCTCTGATACCAACTGTAATGCCCCGACCCTAGTTAACCATAGTTGGTGCATTATTTTAATACATTGTCATGATTACATGGATTCAAGTCCCGAAGGACCGATAAGTTTAGAAGTCTTGAAAAAATAGATCACATACATGATTGTTACATTTTCACTTTAAGACGTACAAAAAAACATAAATAATCTTTATGAATTCCATTATTTCCTTGGCGTAACCCTGCATATCAATCAAATTACACTTCTTGGAATCCTGGGAAAAATAAAACATAGAAAGGTTTGAGCTCAAATGCTCAGTAAGGGTAAGCAATACAGTAGAAACATTCAAAAATAAACATAAACATTTAAGGCAATGTATAAAACTAAAACAAAAGCCTTTTAAACTTTGACATCAGTATAATATGGCAGACATAAAATGAAATAATTCCATTTACTTATTCACATTCATATTCTACTAATCGAATAATCACATGCAATATCACTAACCATTTTCATAATGATGGAATGTATAATTCCAGACTATCATAACCACATAGCCAAGGCTTCGTGCCAAGACTACAAATAAGATTTTGTCAAGGCCTTGTGCCAAGACACTATTCTGTCTCATGAGACCAACTAATGCATCAAGGAGCTATAGCGGGCTCCACCCGTCACAAATTAAGTCCAATGCATTACCATATGAAAAGGTTTAAACATAACATAAACATTCGTATTAAAAATAGCATACGAAATGTCAATAATTTCTCCATAAACCATGAATGGTATAAAAATAACACTACCACAGTCAAACATATCACAAAACCTTCAATAGTGTAATTTTATAATAAATCAACTTTAAATGAGCTTATTATCCATCAAATGATGAGTAAAGATTTTAGACACAAATATCCTTTTTGTAAAATCATTTAAAAGTCAAACATTTATAAAAGAAGTAATTTCAAAATATATTTTTGAATCATAGTGTCCCATACCACTTTGAAACTTTTTAAAAAAATTATCATTTCAAAACATTCATGTCCATATAAATAAATCCTTAAAATCATTTTGAAAACATGGACATTAATTGAATAGATTTAGAAAGATAAATCATTAAAACATTTGAAATTTTGATCTTGATAAAGAGTGCCTTTCAAAATCCTTAAAATCTTTATTTTGAAATCATTTTTATGAAAAATGGACATGTATGATAAAAATGTCCCAGTAAATACATACACACAATCAATCTTGGATAATGATGAGATTGAGGAATTAACCCTTACCAATTTCGTAACATACGAAACATAAAACCCATGAAAGAGGTATCATACAATGAATAAGTAAATACACATAAATTAAAATGTATTAAACAAAGAATACAATTATGGGCAGTACATACACCACACAAAAGGTAATAGTGGCAATATTCCATGAATCTCACGGGAATAAGGAGTGAGATGAAAACCCCTTACCTTGCACTTTCCTTTAGTCGAGGGTACGTTTAACATCATGTACGAAGATTGTAGTATGTTATTAAATTATAACAGAACCATATTAATATTTATGATATCATACTTGATTCCTTTATGACTTCATATTAACCATTTAATAATAATTTCCATGTTAAGTTAACATTTCAGGTATTAATCACTTTCTTTATCGTACGTGTTTTAAATTTTCACTCTTGGTTGTATCACTTAGATCATGATTTAAATACTTCCAGAATATAAAAAATGATAAATATAACATATATTTTTAGAATATAAATATGTATAATAGACATATATATGAAATGGAGAACACCGTTTATGGAGACGGTAGTCCGTACGTACAGATAAATGTTGTTTCTGTTTTCAAATAGTATTGAATGGAAGTAAGTGAATAAGATATATGTAAGTACATAAATCCTTATATATATATATATCCAGTAGCATTATTATGTAATATATTACATACTTATTAGTAATATATATTTTTATAATCGTCGATGAATTATGAAATTGGAAATGAATCTCATCGCGTCATGGAGACGGTAATCCGTACGTACACACGAGGGAAAATATCATTATTTTGATATTAAAATGATGTATAATTGGATGGTATATCATATATACAGAATAATTATCATGTTATATTTATTATTTAAATGAATTACAAATCATTATTATACCCATCCAAATAATAATATATTGAATAACAATTACACAATGACGTGGAGACGGTAAGCCGTACGTACGCACGTATGGTGACATGTCATTCAAAGGACGGATATAATACTGAATATGGTTGTACCATTTTTATAATAAAATAAAATTATATGGCAGATATTGGATCCATTATTTTAGAATGGTAATAACAATAAAATAAGAAGTGGAATAAGAAAGGAACTTGAAAAAGGGTGATGAAATCATTACCTCTTCTTCGGGTTCTTCCTATTGATTTGATCAAAATGGATCCTTAGGATGGCTTTCTGACTAAAGGAAGGCCTCTAGGATGAAGTGAGGGAAGTTGAGAGAGTATTTGTGCTGTGTTTGGCTGAACCAAAAGGCTTTGATGGTGTGAATTAATGAGAAGGGGGAGTGTCCTTTTATAAGAGGGGTGAGGGGCACCTTTCGAAAAGCTAGATATATTATTTTATAATAAATTCATATTCAGTTTATAATGTATCCAAAGTATATTATTTAAATTATATGGTGTGTATGGATAGAAAAACACTCATCCAATATAATTTAGACAGGTTTGGGTCATTATATTAACCTTATCATTTAGTTTTAACTCTTAGTTAATTAGTTTGACACTTACCATGTCACTTTATATTTTTATATTATATAGTTAATAAAAATACTATATGCATTAAAGAAACCCACAAGTGGTACATTAATGATACAAATATCATGATATAAGTCTTTTGGCCTAGCCTTAGATTTTTAGGAATTTAATATCAATTAATAATATGATATTTTATTTAAAAACTCTTTTATGTCAATTTTGACACTATTCAATAATTGACTTTTGTAAAAATCATAACAGAATGATTACATAAAAAAAGTTAATTAAATCAATATGAATATTTCATAGTATCCTAGAAAATTAGTTTAATTCATTAAAAGTCTCATATTATATTTATTTTGGTATTTATAATATCAATTATTTTAATTGTTCACTATTATGGTAATTACTACATCATGATTGTGTCATAAACAAATTAATGTATTTAATTTATAAAAATTATAAATAAAATATCATTATGTAGGAAATATATTTATATTTTTAATGAATATTTATAGTCTAATATACAACATATATAACCCTATGTAAAAATTGTTTTTCTAAAATTTACATGCATATGTCATTTTTGTATTTATTTTAACTTAATTATGGTAAAGTGTCCCTATCACATAAAAGTGGATCCATGGGGTCCCTAAATCTACCCAATGATTTCCATGGTCGAACATGTATCCACCAATAATTTTAGGACACTTTTTAAGGTAATTTAGTATTATTATAATATTATTTTTAACCCTTATTTACCAGATTTACCCATTAACCATGGTAAATAAAATATTTACCAAAGTAATTATTTAAAATGTCTAAAAATAAAAGTTACCTATTTAAAAAATTTGTACATCCTAATTCAAATATGGAATCTATTTTTCCAAATTCAAAACACAGAAGTGGCAGAAATTAATTTAAAATTAATTCCCGCTGTCAAAACAAAAAGCGTGTTTTTAAGATATAATAACTATCAAAAGATTGATACTTGTTTTTGTCTGGTTAAATTTTGAAATTAGGTCCAATGACCAAAATTCTATTAAATGGTAAAAATATATTCTAAATATACTTTAAAACCACTAAAATTCATAATTTATCACTATTAATTTTTTTGATTAAAAAGTTGTTTGTAATTAAAATTTAGTAATTTTTACTATTCATAAAAATATTAAAGTTATCCAAAAATTATAAAAATTTCATCTTAAGATAAAATCGATACTACGAATCCAAAAATTAAGTCCATTTTGAGAGATAAAATTTATAACATTTTAAAAATTAGGTATTACTATTCATAACAGCTACTTTGATTGGTCGTGGTGGGTGTTAGAACTCGAAGTTGCTTACAACACACACTACTGTATTATTCAAAGAGAAGCGTACTTTGGAAGCTAGGGGAGTTACAGATAGACCCTAGACACCCCCCAGATAGACCCTGGACACCCCGCCCCCAGACAGACCCTGGACACCCCCCGAACAGACCCTAGACACCCCCCAGATAGACCCTGGACACCACCCCCCCCTAGGCAGTCCCTAGACACCCCCCGGATAGATCCTGGACACCCCCCAGGTAGACCCAAGACACCCCCCAGACCCTGGACTGATCCCCTTGGACATCCCAGACCTCCACTCCCCTGAACAGACACCCCCACCCTCCTCGACAGAGACGGGAACCCCCCCCCCCAGACTCCCACTCCCCTAGACAGACCCCTTCCCACCCTTCTGGACAGACCCTGAACCCCCCCAAACCTGGACACCCCCAAACACAAGACAGATCCCCATCTACATCCCCCAAGAACCTGGACACCCCACCCCTTGCACCCCCTACCAATTACCCCCCTCCCCCTGCCAGTCCCCCGTACCAGTCCCCTCCCCCCTTCTAGTTCCCCACCTCCCCCTACCAGTTCCCCCATCCCCCACTGCCAGTCCTGCCCTCCCCCCCAAACCTGGACACCCCCCAGACCCCCTGGATAGACCCCCCAGATAGACCCAGGACAAACCCCCCTAGACCCTGGACACCCCACCAAAAACTGGACCCCCCTAGATCCAGGACAGCCCACCCCTTGCACCCCCTTGCCAGTTACCCCCTCCCCCTTAGCAGTCCCCCCTACTAGTCCCTTCCCCCTGCTAGTCCCCCCCCTCCCCCTGCTAGTTCCCCCTTCCCTTCCAGTCCTACCCCCCCCCCCCCACCCCCAAACCTAGACACCCCCATACCCCCTGGACAACCCCCCCCCCCCCAGATAGACCCCCTAGAACATGGACACCCCCCCCCCCAGAACCTGGACACCCCGCCCCTTGCACCCCGCTTGCCCCCTGTCAGTCCTTTGAGAGACCAACCCAACAGAAAAGGTAATTTATGCATTGAAAATCCAACAGCATCCCTTGATGACATCAAGAAAAATAGAAACGCTGTTAACAGTAGACCCAATCAGCCAAGGACTAAAGCACCTCTTTATCCAAAATATCTCAAATTCCAGAAGAAACATCATAACAGCTTCATTCAAGATGTATGCATGATCAATAATGTTCTGAAACTAGCAGGATTACACTTCAAAGCCCCCATATTTTAGGTCTAAAAACATCCACTATATAGTGCCATTGAGTAGAACCAGTTGAAAAAGAGAAACGAAGCAAGACACAGAAGAATCTGCTTCTGATAATCAAAAGAATCTCAACAGCTACATTTCCATGGGATTTCATTAAAATTGAAACGTGTATTCTTTTTAAATTCCTCTACCACTTTGATGAACATCCTCTTTCTGATATCAATATATGTATCCGCTGACATCTCTCTATTTTATACCGTCTAAATACAGTAGTGCTTGCACATTCATGGAGGAATCGTTTTCAAGCCAAAGATGGTTCGATCCTTTTTTACCAGCAATTTCAATGGCCATAATAATGCCCATATTTTCTACCTTCAGTGCAGTAGATAATCCACATAAACCATAAATGCATTCAATCACTTCACCATTTCTATCTATCAAGATAGTTCCATATCCTGAAAGGAATGGGTTTCCTCTAGAGAATCCATCAGTGTTGAAATTGATCTAATATCCAAAGGGAGTGTCCAAAAAACTTCCAAAGACCTCTACAGGGTGGGAAGGTTACCTGGGATTTGAAGATGTTGAAGCATCATAAAATCAGCAATCATGTTACTACACTGTTCAGAATGCATCGAGTTGGCATGTTGTATTGCAACAAGGACCTTCTGCGCGATCATCTTCACATTGAAGCATGCACAGTTATACAAAATATCATTCCAACATGTCCAGATTGCATGAAAACGCTCAGCACAAGCAGTTCTAAGTAGGACTTTGATCTTCTTTGAGTGAGGCATTAAATGAATTTCATCAAGGAAAGATCATATGGAGTCTGTTCGGGTGACATGCATGTTAAATATTAGAAGCACCTTATGTTATAAAGAGGAATTGGTTTTACTTCTAAGGAATATGTGATTAATATCTTCTATATATTGGTGAAAAAGCACACATTTAGAGCACATAGATATACCAACATTCTATAGGTTCATGTCCACTGGGAGTTTATTTGATAACAGACTCTAGAATAGAGTATACCTGGAGGGGGAAAGACATTTCTTATTCCAGCTAATAATCCAGTGGGCATGTCCCTGTATTAAGTGCATGTAGAAACAGTTCGAGTCAAGATTTCCATTATATGTCTCCTTCTATAAGAGAATGTATTTTTAATGAATGAAGTTATAATTTTCCACAAGTAAAGATATATCATCTAGGACTGATCCCATTTCTTCCAGTAGATCCCTCATTTTAATGTTGTGATTTTTTCTACCTTTTTCATCATTAACCTTGTTAATAAGGGGTTCTCCTATCCGGTTTTCATACAATAAATTTAGCGATATTACTCATACATCCATGTTTCTAGGTCATTTGAAAAATCAAGATCTTAGGAAAATACATTGTCATCCCTATAAGCTGGGTCGTTTTCATCATCCTCACTAGATGACTCATCCATGTCAGAAGAATTGGAGGAGCTTGCAGAAGCATCTGATGAGTCAGACACTTTTTCAATAGGGGTTGGCTGTTGGGGTAATGTGTTTTGGTCCTTCATGTTGGCAGCTAGGGAATGTGTGATAATTGTTCTTTTAAAATTGGAATTATCCCTACATTTCGAGTTGTTTCTAGCACTTGGAGCGATGAAGCCATCAGAGTCAACCAATGCTTGTTTCACTTTCCTATCCCTTGATTTAAGAAGTATTCTTCTAATTGGTATGGTTTTTCAATCTATACATGCAGAAGGGATCATCATGATCCAATTGCACCTCTTCTTCATCTCTTTTTATAGGTTTTCATTCTTCAAGAATAAGTTAGTCAGCATTGAAGAATTTCTTTCCTTCATTAGAAGTTATGAGGTCCACATGCAAGGGATCTTCATGGTTTGATTCCACCTCCTCTGTATCTCTTTATATAGGTTTGCTTACTTCAAGAATAGGTGAGTCAGTATTGAAGGTATCTTTCTTTCCTTCTTTATAAGTCCCAGGGATGTGCAAGGTCTCAGCGTCATAATGGGAGGGTGGTTGAATCTTAAGTGAGGCCAGGGGGATTCTTGTTATTAGTGCAGGCATTAGTAATTGTCTGAGAAACAAGGGGAATTATGGGGGTTTCCTTTTCCACCTGAATAGATTTATAGAGAGGTGGAGGTTTAGGGTCATTACATTGAGTCACACATTCATTCACAGAGTGACCAATTCATGAGAATTTTTTTGCAGAATTTTAGGGCATTCTCAAATCACAACATTACTACGGCGTGACCGTGGCGTGACCGCCGAGTGACCACAACGTGTTGGCCCGGCCTAGTGACATCCAAAGGGCAGCATCATTCGGCTAGGAGCGAAGGGAGTGGGAGGAGGCAGGTCAACATTCGGGCCATCACCCCACTGGTTGAAAATGTGATTATTTAGTCTCAACATTGATCACAAGTCTCATGGAGTATTATCATCGTGAACTACCACGGGGTTTCGTCTTGGAGTGGGGCCAAATCACGATGTGACCGCGGTGTGACCGCGGCATGTTGGACGGGTCCAGCAACATCCACGGGGCAACATCTTCCAACCAGGAGCGAAGGGAGTGAGAGGAGGCGGGGCACCATTCCGATCATTGCCCCACCGGAAGAAAATGTGATTAGTCAGCCTCAATGTTTATCACAAGACTCAAGGAATACTATCAATACAAACTGTAGTAGGGTGTCCTCCTGGAGTTGGTCCAAATCACAGCATGACCTCGGCGTGACCGCAGAGTGACCCCGGTGTGACCGCGGCCTTTTGGTCCGGTCCAGCGACATCTGTGGGGCAGCATATTCCGGCCCAGAGAAAAGGGAGCGGAAGGAGGTGGGACAACATTCAGGCCATCGTCGTGATGACAGAAATTGTGATTAATCAGTCACAAAATTGATTAGAAGACTCATGGAATATTATCATTGCTAACTGTTGTAGGGTGTTGTCCTGGATGAGGTCCAAATCATGGCATGACCGCGGTGAGTTGGCCTGATCCAATGAAATCTATGGGGCAACATCATCTATCCAGGAGCGAAGGGAGCGAGAGGAGGTGGGGAAACATTCTGATTGTCACCCCACCGGCAGAAATTGTGATTAGTTAGTCTCAACATTGATCACAAGACTCTTGGAATACTATCACTGCAAACCGCAACAGGGTGTCATCCTAAAGCAGGGAAAAATTACGGCGTGACTGTGGCGTGACCACGGAATGACCGCCGCATGACCGCGCCATGACCACGGCGTGACTGCGGCGTGAATGCGGCGTGACCGCACCGTGACTGTGGCGTGACAACTGCGTGACCGCAGTGTGACTGCGGCATGTTGGCCCGGTCCAGCGACATCCGAGGGGCAGAATCAATGAGAAATCAGTTCATTACACCTATGGTGGATCAATTATTCTATTTAGGAAGTAAATAATTAGGAAATTTTAGGGAATAATGTTGGACTGCTGGAAAACATTTGAAAATTATAAAAACATTCTGGTTAACCTGAATACTAGTGATCGATCTTGAAAGAAGTGATTTCAAAATTGATACATGTCAAACCCCAGGAAAAAATGCATAGAATAAGAAGGTAAAATAGACATCAAGGTACCAAATAATAGATAAGGTGAAGTATGGGAATCTATGAAGGGAAGGAGTAGGCCCGAAGGTAGCTCAAGACCCCGAAAACCTCATGTCACCAGTGATGCTTAGTAATGTTTCTCATGGATGAGAAATCAAATAATGGATAGTTTGTAATGACTATGTATTTCTTTTTTGGGTTCTTAAAATTTAATTTTGTTGATTTCTATTTAAAATGATTCAGTTTTAATTGAAATTTTATGTTTCGGGTCGATGGATTTAGTAAAGGTGGGAAGAAGTATGTGGTGTTCCTAAAAAGCATTAGATGGGGCCACCAATTAGATATTATAAAGAACCATGAACATATTAATAGTGATAGTGGGGGAGGGTTGGCACCAGATTAACTACTGGATGGTTGTTGGTTGGAACCATAAATTTTTTTTCCATTGGTCGGTTGGTGGTTTTATTCTGGGTAATCAGTGCCTTCCTTGACCTTGTTTTTCATAAGAGCAATTTATGTCATTTTTATCATGGATTTTGGAGGTGGATTAGAATAGAATTAGAGTATATGTTCTACATTGTTTCAAATAGGATGATATGGATGGCATGAGAGGATGTTTTCTCAGAAGATTTAATGAAATGAATGCTAATATGTGACGACTAGAGGATTGGATGACCCCTGATATACCTAATTCGGTGAGGTTTGGAGATCTAGTAATGTGTAGGAATACCTAGAGGAATACCCAATGGGATCAGGAAAATCACCGGTTACATAACATGTAATCTGATATTACTAGTACTGTGGGACCCCTAGGCTATGGAACTCGGCTTTTGGTCAGATTTAAATATCACATTCCATGTGGCATAGTCAAACAACATGGGGCCCATATTAGAAGTCTAATGTCACTTAAAGAGTGTCTTGGTTCAAATAGTCTTTTTAATAAAAAGAGGGAATCCCCCTAAAGTGATATAAAAAGGGTCAAGTATATTGTACGCTTTGTGACTAACAAAAACATCAAGTATAAGAAAAATATCAATGCGATAATGTTATGGAAGGTATTACACTATGAGTTTTCATAGACAGCACACCTCCATTGGAAGGGTTTTATTACAAAACCATGACTTATTTATCAAACAAAACAATTATAATAACTAAAACTTATTCGAGAATTGAAATTTAATATAAACATGCTTAATTAAGAAGGTAACTAAATGATATTTATAACAATCATGAATTAAATAGGCTAGAAGAGGGACCCTACCTCAACCTCAAGGCGCATATGCTTTTGACGACGAAAACGTGAAACCTCCTTTTTTCCACTTTCAAGCATAAGAAACTTAACATATATATAAGGACACATAGCCCTTATGTACATATTTTCCTGGAAAAATATGCACAAGGGGGTCCTTAGATATATGTTTGTACTTGCATATAACCTATTACACTTACACACGTATGCATTTTCCATATCTATATATAAGCACACCTAGCCCCAATATATATTTTCATACTGCCATGAGTGAATATATATAAAGCGGGGACTTATATATGCATATCCCTACCTATTCATACAGATGTAAACCTTCGTCAACGACGACTCAAATCCACCTCAACAAAATCCAAAACACACAACAAAAATTTAAGGAACCCAAAAAACAAAAAAGCCCTAATTAAAAGTGGGCCAAAGAATAAAAATAGAATAAACCTTACCCAAATCATGAAATCATTGTCTTTGATGGTGTCGGATAGAACCAGTCTTATTATAAGAAACCTCCTATTAGAAAATAGTGGGAAAAGAAATGAGATATAACAACTTCTTATATATATGTGATCAGTGTGTCAACTGTACATGATAAATGATACATGAATCTATAACCAGCAATGAACAAATAATATTAAAATTGATATGTACATCTCAATACTAGAAAACATGATCATTAATAAAGCTATTTATTTTTCAAACATCACCTTCAAATTCCAATTAAAAAATAAAAAATCACCAAAATATGAGAATAATGTAAACCTCTCTCATCCCTTAAAAGTGAGAAATAGGGATTAGACATTGTTATTAGGTGGCCAGATGATGTTGAAGAACAAGACAATTTTATTAGTGATCAATGACTCTTAATTGAAATTAAAAATCTCATCCTAGACACTATTAGGCTATCCACTGAGCATGAAAAAGCCTGCACTAAAGTAGACATGATAAAGAACCTGGAACATGTCCTACATAACAATATACCTTCGGTTCTAGTACCTAAATATATTCAGATTTCTAAAGTCCCCCCGGAGCAGAAGCAGAGACAACTGAACATCGTCAAACAACAGTCTACTTTGGATCCACATATCCCAGGTATGCCTACTCCTCCCACCATAGCTGGTTGAGATTATTCTATGAAGTCTGAAAAACATGCTCTATGGTCAAAATTCAGAAATTTTCTGCTTAGTTGCAAGTGTTCCACAGACTCATGCACTAATGTTTTCAATGATGATTCTTATTTATTACACTTATGTGATATGAACACCACTGACCCAACCCTTAATTCTACAAAAAACACTAGAAACAGGGACCCTGTATTAACATCAAGTGATACCACTATCAAAAAGGGGAATGAAACCAAAACACATGATTTTTCAACTCCCTCTACTCACATTTTCTCTCTCAATAGGGATGTTCAACCCGAGACACAGACCCTATGTACTAATTTTACTCCATATGTTTACATGCCATTAGAACCTATACTACATGATAGTCTACCTATTATGCTGGAACCGATCCATATGCAGGAAAATAAGAACTCTCTGGAACAGAAACAAAGACTCTCATCTAACTTTTGCAAGTCGCTATCAATAGTGGATAGAAAGGCTCAAGTTAATTACAATCCCCTTAAATTTTTAAATCCAGAATGTGCTGGAATGTCTAAAATCCTAGTATCTCAAAGTATCAATGACCTATCGCCAAGCATAAAGGATACCATAGATCTAGATATGACTATACAAATAAAAGAACCCACAAATAAGAACAATGTCATTTCTCACAAAGAACAAGAAAAGACCACTAATACTCAAGAGGTTAGAAGGACTACTACAAATAAAGGATCTAGAAAAAATGAAAAAAGGGAGTTCTAACTCCAAACACAGGTTTAAATGAAGATCCTTTTTTTGAATTGTAAGGGTATCTCCAACTCTGTCACCCTCAGTGTTTTGAAAAGAATGGTTAACATGCATCACCCTATTATTGTTTCTATTGCGGAACCAAAAATATTTTTATCCATTAAATATTCTCACTTTTGTCAACACTATTATATATTTTCTGGTGCAATCATTAATAATATAAATACTGATTTTTTATTGATTTTTAGTACATTAATCTTTACCGTATTTTAATGTTTTTAGTACCTCTAATCAGATTCTCACTTTCACCTTTATTATTGATGGTATTCGTATTTACTACTCCTTTGTTTATGATAAGAATAAATACCAAGAATGAATAATTATTTGGAATGACCTCTCTTATTTAGGAACTAACACGAATTCCCCCTGGTTTCTTATAGGATAATTTAATTCTACTCTTAATTGTAGTGAAAAAATTGGCCCATCTCACACCTCTATCTCCATGAGAGAATTTAAAGCCTCGATCGAGGGAAACAATCTTATTGAAATTAATCTCACTGGTGCGAAATACACAAGTTATAGAAGACATTAAAATAAAGCGATTGCTTCCGAATTGGAGAGTGCCTTTACGAATGTCCCGGACCTAGAAAAATAAGACACTAATTCTAGCACCACTCTTCACATACTAAACACTGATCATCATCCTATCCTGGTAAACATTTCCTCCAAAGACTTGAAACCTAGGTTACCCTTCCGCATCAATAATGTGAAGCTATCTATTGAATAATTAAATCATGTCATCCAAAACATATTGTCTTCGATATCTCATACCAATAATGCCTTCACTTACAACCTCAAACTAAAACAACTCAAACAGACTCTCAAAGCTTGGTGTAACTCCAAATCCAAACAAGTTAACAATGAAATTACTCTTCTTGAGAAAGAACACAACGATATCCAAAACAGAAACATGAACTCTGACCTCCACACTTATCCCACACAAGAAATAAACATTACGGTCAATCTCAATTCCTTGCTCACTTTTATAGACAACATGAGAAAGAAAGCTTATAAAGTTAAATGGTTAATTGATGGTGAATGAAATACCAAATTCTATAACTCCCTCCAAAGAATCAGGAAGTCCTGCACACCCCCTTCCCCCTTCCCCAACGCCACCCCATGCACATCCACAACCCCCCTGCACATCCCCAGCCCCCATACACCACCCACCCTGCACCAGCACCCCTCTTGCCCCTACACCATCACCCCCTACCCCACCCCTCCCCCTTTCACCCCCACCTGCCTTAAAATATCTTTCTTAAAAATCCCCACATTTTAAAAAGATGTATGATAAATCATTTAAAAAAGAAAAGAACATTGAATAGAATCTCACATATTTAAAAAAATACAAAATCCATTTCATAAGGTAAAATTAGAACATCCCAAGTATAAATTTTTAAAAAATATTAACACCAGATTTGATAATCATGAACTTATTTAAAATAAAATTCCACTCAAACTTCATAATCTTCTCCTATATTTTCAAACCACTTCATGAATTTCATCATAAAACCAAAAAATTTCCTAAAATCCAATTTCATTTTAAATCATTTCCCAAATTATATTATGTAATAATACACTTTCAAAGCATCCTATGAAAGTAAAAACATATCATAAAACCTAGTTTTTTTAATCCAAATCATCTGTGAGCCCATTTTTAAATTAATCACGGAAATAGTTTTAAATTAAAATACTTTATGAAATGTATTTTCATTTTAAATTATTTCAAAATTTCTTTTTGAACCTTACTACTCTTGACTCATTATACATGATATTAAAAATACATTACAAATAATCCCCCAAAACCGGTTTTGTAATAAACAAATTTCAATAAATGTACTTCTGTACAGAAAAATTGAAGCACCAAACAAAATCAAACCATAAAGTGCCAAAACATACAAAATACATTACAATGACACCAAAAAATCACTAAAACTTCTTTTGATCTATCTCCTAGGGTTTAAATTTCCTTAGGATCCATTGGAAATCAAAATAGGTTTACAAAATAAATCCAAAATTTATGAAAAGATGTGCATGACTTGGCCACATGGTTTAGCTGACCATACACCAATCATACAATAGAATCTGAAATGTTTTTGAGACCACACACATAGGCTCTATATATTTTTTCAGACCAAGTGAGATGATGATGATACTTTGGTTCCTTGATACATTCATACCTAATATTAAATAAATCCCCCAAAGTATATGATATAACTTGATGGGGATCTAATCATCATTATGAAAATAATTAAAACTAGAATCCAAATCAACGATTGAAATAACAAATACCCATGGAAACTCAAGTTTCGTTATGAAAAGTGGTGATCAATAAACTACACGTGACCTTCCTATTGAGTCCCGATGATGATCATATCTTTTTTATACTAATATGCACTCCAAATAATAAGACAATCCTCTGATACCATATTGTAATGAACTGAACCAGATCAACCCGACATGTCACCCAACCCAAATCTCCACAAGGCCCAAAAATGTCTCTGATTTTTGTTGGATGGTGAATAGTTTAAATGTATCAAAGTATAATCATTGTTAATGGATTCACCCTCTAAATATTAAGAACCACATCATGGACTTCACCCAAAAATCCAACATCACTCTTCTATACATCGGTCACTCATGCACAAAATAAATAGTTTCAATAAAAATGAATCAATCAAACATAGTATAATATTTTAGAAATAATAAAAGGTAAATCACATCATCACATAATAAATTAATAAGAATAATCCCAAGTATATAATAAAGTAAAAGAAATATCTCGTCCAACAAGGATTATATATAAACGTCCAAAAATATGACCAAACCTGGATCACTACTAACTACCTTCTTATGACCCACAATCCCCCATACCATCCTATAGCATCTATCATCAGACCAACTCGAACATTAACCAAGGTAAAATAACATAATCTGGGCTCTTGAAAGTAAACATGAAATTTTCATACACCTATTGGTATGCATGATGTGAACCAAACTGTGCCTAGTAGGGTTTCACTAAAGAGTTTGTACAATTCCTTTGAAAAGATGTTTTATTAATGATAGTTTAAAATATAAGTAGTGAATAGGTTTTTAACAAGATGGTGTAATGAAAATGTTTAAAATTCCATAACTTCTTTTATAAAACAACTTCCATTTTCATTTTAAAAGGATATGCTTAAAAACTATGGAAAATAGGAGTTTCAAATACATTAAAAGATAACTAAACCTTTTCCCTTTTTTCAAAATCCATACCTCATAACCACACCTTTAAATAAAACAATATTCTCTTTAATAATATAATTTCAAAGATTTTTTTAATTATGTTTGAATATAAACAAAAACCATAACTGAAATGGAATATAGAAACATCAATGCACCAAGATATCAATGGGAAATTGATAAAAAAAAATAATTGAAGTAATAGTGTGGATACAAATAAGGAATGGGATGAGATCCTCTAATCAATATTAAATGAATTATAGACATTATGGGAAACTCATTAGGCTCTATAATGGGTGATAATATACCTAGTTCAACATATTACTCATTGGGACCCTATGTGAAATCAGATCATCCCACTCAGCATCCCCTTTAAGTCTCTCCACATATAAAAAAGACCCCTGGTAGGGTGCTAATCTCCTAAGAAACTATTGAGCTAACATAAACTAAGCAAGAATCACATTCCAATAGACCTTCCATTGTTTGCCTAAGTTTCCATGATAAATAAATCTAGTCGAGTTAGAAACTAAAAATATTCACAGGAATTGATAAAAAAATATTTTAAATAAATCTCATCTCACCTCAAATATCAACTTCATCACAAGAAATAACTCCTTTAACTTCATCCATATCAAAAATAGAATACAACATCCCTCCTAGAGATCCACAATTTAAATAAGGCATAATCAAAAAAAGGGGAATAATCGATGGTCTGATACTCATTATAAAAATATCTTATATAAAGTGAAAATATGCCTTTTTAGAAACCAACTAGGAATGCCAGGTCATTTTACCCATTTAAAAACCAAGTTTATCAACTTCTTTATAACTATTCTATGTGAAACCACACTTAAAATCAATTGTAAAACCAACTACCTTTTCATTCATGTCATTTTAAAATCCATTAATCCAATTTTATTTCAAAAAATCCGTGAAAATCATAACAATACCCAAATGGGTTCAAATACCTTTTGTTATATAAATTGTTTTAAAAGAATCTATATAGGCATTCCCACAAATGCTTGTTATTCAAACCAATTAATTAAAATTTAGAAAACCATTATAAAAAATTTATTCCAAGAGAGAAAAACATTTATTACCCTTTTTAAACCCACAATATCTATTAAATATTTATTTACTTTGATAAAAAAATTTAGAAAACATCAAGCACAAAATGACATGAAAATTAATGTAAATACACAAAAATACCTACATCAATATAAGAATAATTGGTTATGAAAGAGATATTGAAGGTATAATTTCATGAAATGTCAAAAAAATCATGTAGATTTGATACAACATAGTTATGAATAACTGAAAAAATAATGAACCCATAATTGTTCATAACAAAGAGAGAGAGGATCAATGGGAGTGGGTTGCCCACATCAGAGGTGGTGGGGAGGCCACCTAGGAGCTGTGTCGGCTAGGAGATTTGAGGTGTCCTGCATTTGGTGGCAGTTTCCGGGGAGGAGAATCAGAGATGAGAGATCCCAGTGGGGTTTCCTTGTTCGATGGAAGCAAGGGGAACTGTTGTGAGGGTCGTCGTCATGAAGGGCACCGCCGGTGAAGGAGGATCAGGGAGAGAAGAAGTTATGATGGGACCATCGAGGAAGGAGGGTCGCACACAGATGGTATCCAAGAGGAGGGCACCGCCGTGAAGGTTGAGGGTTCAAAGGGTCGCACACAGAGGGTATTGGGGAGGAGGGCACTGCTATGAAGGTCCTGGAGTATTGGGGAAGAGGGTACTGAAGGATATCTAAGGGTTGCACGCAGAATGTATCAGGGAGGGGAGAGAGGAGGACCCTGATGAATTTCATATAAAAATAGAGACGACAAATTTTTTCCGAGCGGGGCCACTCAATCGTGGCTATAGAGAAGCTATGGCCATGGACCTATAAAACTGGGGCTATAGGTCCGTAGCTATAACTTAAATTTCTAGTACTGATCTTATAAATTTAATTTGTTAAAAATTTATATTCATTTAGTTTTATTTTAGAAATATTTATACAGTGTGTAAGGATCATGAAATAAAAAATTTTATGGACTTATGGTCTCACATTTAATACCACATATATCGAGGACAGTGACTCATAGAGAAACAATATTTTATATTGCTGAAATATTTCAAAAGGATGCAATAATTTAGTGTTCCATGTTTCCTTATCATCAAGAGTATGAAACATATATCTCATATTGTGTTATATATATTATAACATAATAAACACTGACCAAAAATTATCTTTTATATAAATGGGAATTGGATGTTATGGGTTTTATGTCTAAGGGAGAAGGATCTTATCTGATTGTGCTCTATCCATGGCTACATTTAAAAAAAATTAAGGATGTATTGGACATGTATATTTGAATTTCATAATAAATTTATATATTATAATGAATATAAAATTTATTTAATTCATCTTATTTTTTATCATTAGATGGAATTTCATTAGAGAGACCAAAAACAAAAAGAGAACCAATATAAAATATGTAAAAATAACAATTATATTTATATTATAATTACTAAATTTTTGATATATTAGTTAATGATGTTATTTTTATTGAAATACTAATTTAAATGGAATTTTCCTAAACAATAATTTGTAAGATCATGTGTATATTCCATGTTATGATTTATATATGAATAAATTCCAACTAAGGCAGTTACAAAGATTCATCGGGTTAGATTTATTTATAATTTTTACTTAATATTTCATTCATTTTATCCATAATATATGTAAAATTATTTCCTTTCAATTAGTATATTTTTTATGACCCTCATCCTTATTGTGCATTGGAGATCATATACATACAATATGAATTGGAAAATCATTTTATATGTTTGGTTGTATTATATTTTTATTTTTATATATATTAATTTTTAAATCTATAATTTTAAATCTTTATTTTTAAGTTTTTTGTACAAATATTTGATGCCTTATGGTTTTTTGTTTTTTTCTCACCAGTATAGAAGAAGGTTGTAATGAAATATTTATAAAAATTATTTTTCACATCGGTCATTTTACTAGAGACATGAAAATTATTATATTGAACGTTTTTCATGATGGTTAATATATAATGGATGCAAAACAACGGTTTTTTCATGCCAGTTATTTGATAACCAATGTGAAAACCCATCGATATATGAATTTAAATGTTAGTTATAAAATAATATATTTGAAAATTAAATTTGATATTTCATTTTCAACATCCATTTTTAAGCGATGTTAAATACATATTTAAAAATAAATTTTAATAATGTTGATGAATAACAGACGTTAAAAAGAAAAAAAATTCTGTAAAAATGTATTTTATACACTAGTGATCACTGAAAAGATCTTTTTGGTGTAAAATCGGTCATCACCTCATGAAATAAAGATATTTCTAACTACATAACTATTTTAACATACATTGGGGGAATTTTTTCATTAATTTACATTCTCTTTATGAAACATTAATGATTATTTGATAATAATTAGGTTAGAAATCCTAATAAATATTAAATATATATTAATTAAATTAAGAAACATAGATTCATGACATAATGTATATATTAATTAACATCTGGTTTGTTAGATAAAGTTTAATTTCAATTTTAAAATCATATATTTTAATAAATTTATCATTATAATACTGTAATAAAGTTGATGACAATTATGGGATAGTTATTTTTTTGATTATGATAAGAAGTATAAGAGAACTTAAAATTAATAATGGTTAATTGAATTTAATGTATTAAAGGATAAAACATTGTGTTATTAGAAAATACATATTAGAATTTATTTTTCATAATTATGATCATTTAATTTGGTTTATTGATAATGATTAGTTGTTTTAATATTTGGTTGAAATAGGGTAATAGAAATGAAGCTAAGAACAGTATATATCATGAAACAACAATGAAATATAATTGAGTAAGGTAGCATACATAAATGGTTGACATTCATTGTATGTTACTTTTATTATTGATAAACTGAATTTCCATGTCGTACCTAAGGTAGTTTATTTTTATATCACGATATAAATTAAATCATGATACTGTTAATTATTCTCAATAGTGAGTGATATATATCTTTAAAATTATGAAATTTTCTAAATGTTATGTGAATTATGTAAATCAACTAAGGATTTATCATTAATATATTTTTAAAGGATTTAAAACATATATTATATGGTATTAATATCATTTTAAATTAATTTTATGGAAAATTTAATTTTTTTGTGATAAATTTTAATGATCACATGATTTCAAGATTGATAAAAATTTTGTTTAACATATTCATGATGTTCATAAAAAAAGGGATGATTTATTTTTAGAAGACTGTGTTTGAAAGTATTACCATATTTGTAATTGATTATTGAACCATGATAATTTGGGTGAGGTTTGTAGCTTTTTTGGTATTATGATACATATTGACTAGTGTGTGATTTTTTTAACTACTGGTTAATAAATTTTATGGTAAAATATAGAGTTATTTTTTAGATGAATATATGACATTGATATGTTTTATTTTCAAAGTGATTCAACTATTTTTGGGAAATTAATATTTCAGATACAGTATGATTATGTTATATATATATATATATATGTAAATTAATATATTATTTTACGAAATATTAATTTTGTTAGTGTAAATATATGTAATATAATATATCTTAATAGAGTATGTTATATGTAATATTAGAAGTTATATTCCAAATTATGAATATGTTATGAAGACCCCAACCAATATTATTGTGTAATAAATAATTAAAATTTTTGAGGAAATAATTTATTTAATGAGGCATAATGTTACAATGAAAGATTTTTAATGCTTTAAATTAATCTCGACATTGATGACTTCTGTCAGAAGAAAAATAAAAAAATGCAACATTTAAGTAATCATTTTTGGGACATATATGATTATTATTTTCATTATAAAAAATTTAGAAAAATAAACTATATATTAAATAAAATTCAATTAATCATTTTTAAATAATTTTATTTCGATGAAAATTATTAATATGATTAAAAATTGGTTTATTTTTAAAATAACCTTTTTAAAGTATTTTCTAACATACCAAAGTAGATTAAGTTTATCTATTTTAAAATATTATTATTATAATATATGATATTTCAATATATAAAATAATATTTTAATAGTCATTAAATTAGACAGTGTTATGAACTAATAATAAACAATACTTAATTTTTAAAAAGGTCATTTTTAAATAAAATATTTTTTTTATATTTTTCATTTTTTAAAATAAAATATATATAAATGTTATAATTATTTTTTTTGAAAAAAATTAATTTTTTAATTTATTATTTCAAAACTATCATTGGGATAATATTTGATATTTTTTTGAAATAATTGAATTTTTAGGACAATAGTGAAAAATAATATTTTTACAAAAGACTATAACATTTCAATTATATATGATATATAAATATATTTATAAATTTTTTAATTGATAAACCATGAGTTTATGGATTAAAACAATACATTATAAAAAACTATTTTTTATTTTAATGAAAAATTGATTAGAACTTTAAGAACATAAATAATATTTCCCAATAAATATTTTCTCTTTTCATTTAATTAAATTCTATTTTGGTAATATTCAATTTTTTTTTGATTTTAAAGCCTTAAAAATTATTTTTATTATAATAAATCATTGTGTATCATGAAAATCAAATTCTTTTATAATTTTATTATAAAAATCAATTTATATAAAAAATACACTTTTTTTGATATGATGTTTTACGCATAATATGCACTAATGATAAAATAATATGTTCTAACACATATAAAATTTATCTGATAAAATGGAAAAAAAAAATTTATTCATTTGTTCAATATTTTGTATGAAATTTGGTTTTATTTTTTTGATTTAAAAGTAGAGTACTTAGGTAAAAAATCGTTACCATGATCAAATCTAAAATACTAGAAGTAATCAATCAATGGTTAATGGTAATGAAACAAGATAAAAAATATTTTCGAAATAATTTTTTCTATAATTATCGACCTTATATAATAATTAAAACAATTATTTCCAAATTTTTGAGCCACATAACATTAATGACATGTTATCCTTTTATATTATGATAAAATATTGTACAAAATGTCATACTCAGCACTTATAAAAGAAAATTATCACCAA
Organism: Viscum album; assembly: GCA_963277665.1. NCBI lineage: Eukaryota > Viridiplantae > Streptophyta > Magnoliopsida > Santalales > Viscaceae > Viscum > Viscum album. The sequence continues at coordinate 76,340,593 of OY728153.1, read as the reverse complement.
CTCATCAATATGACACCCAACATTTGGTGTCCACCTAAAACTATAGCCATAATATTTTCTTTATATCCCTTTTCATTCAACTTGAATCTATAGTCATAAGACATTGTCTAAAAAACCACTTCCAAGGGCTCTTCCAAGGTAAAGCCTATGTTCTAAACGTGATTGCTAATTTTTCTTAACATCTTTTCATTAAATATATTACCTATCCCACTCTAATATTATAATTCTTATATAATGAAAAATTATTTATTTTATACTAAGGTTATTATTCTACGGTAATAATTGTAAACCATACTTCCACATTTCTAATATGGAAAAAGAAATCCTTATGCATGTGTTCTGCGGACTGTTGTCTCCACTGAGAGATGAATTCTGTTTTCTTTACCACCAACTCTATATGAGAATATATGGGATAAATTGAAGCATAAATGAAAAATATATATTATTTTTATCATATAAATAATAAATCACCTCCTTTCCATCTAATTATTCGGAAAACGATAACGTTAATCATGCGTTGTGCAGACTTCAACCTTTATGAAGTAACGTACCTCACATACAATCTAGTGTATTTATTAGTTTTAATATATCATAAAATTTTGTAAAATTTTTTAAATTCAACTAAATAATTAAATTGATATTCTTTAATTATGATATGTTTCCAAAATAAACAACTTTAATATTCTTAATAATCCATTTATTAATGTATGTTCATTTTGGGATCGGTCTAACCGCGTACTTTAACCATGATATAAAATAATATAATGGATGACTATGAGAAATTAAGTAATAATAAAATAATATATAAATTAGAAAATAAATATTTTATTTTGGTTCTATAGTTTTATCATTAATGTTAAACTGATTAATTAAGATACCATTTCCCAATTGATAAAAACACCGAAAGACGCTTATTATTGATTTCATCTTTAAATATCATAACCAAAAATCAACTAAAATTAATGTATAACATTATATATAATTTTAAAGCATAAATTATTATAAATTTTAATATCATTAAAAAATGAACATTGAGGGATGAATGAATAATAATGAAAATATTATAGAACTTGTTTATAATGTTTAGGATTACCCACACACGATATTGAAATTGTATAATAAATAAATAACATGTATATAGAGAATATTTTCAAATAATATTTATAAAATTTAATAAATATGAATAATTTTCTTAAATAGGTTATTAATATATTTATGGTTTTATATAAGAACATTGAGTGAATTTTACTAAGCATGGGAACAAGATAAATTTTTTGTGTTTCAAATTTAATTTCATGAGACATATTTCTTATTGTACATCATGTTTTATTTGGAATGGTGTATATAATGAGAATTTAACATTCTATATCTGGATACTATAATTATTAATGGTATTTAATTTTTCAATTGAAATCACATCCTTCAAGGTTTTGGATTCTAATGTTTATAATGTTGTTAGGATTTCACGTTTATCATTTTTAGTCCATGAGACATATTTTTTATTAAAATAATGATTTGTTTAAAATGATTTATCTAACAACCCTATAATATTTTATATAATTATACTCTCATTTCTCCAGATATTTAATTATTTATTCTAAATCATATCAGTCAAGTTGTTTTGAATTAATTTTTTCTAATATCATAAGGTTTTTTTCTTAAATGTTTCTCCTCTTAAGAAATATTTCCTAATATACTACATGATTCATTTAGAATATTGAATCTATGAAAAAATGTATACATTTTATCAAATTTATTTTATAAATGATAATTGGAAATCTATATCATAATGTCTCATTAAATTTATTTAGATAAGAAAAAAACTAACATTTTATGGTATTTTGTTAACTTAACTCCCACAATTGAGTTATAATGCAACCTCATGATCATATTTCATCGAATATTGGTTTCTTCTAACTAGAGATTCCATTTTATAGAACACTATTCTCCACTATAGTATAACATTAAATTTTAATTTAGATATTTTACCTTAGTAAAATTCCATTCCTAATAAGTATATCATTGATGAGAATAATTTCATTCCTCTTTAATGATGGTTTTCCAACCTTTTCATAATTTTTTGTTCTTAACAACATTCTATTTTATAATTCAAAAAACTAATTATCTTTTTATATCATGTGACCTCTATATATTTGGTTTTATCTCTTAATATTGATATTTTATTACACTTTTTATGATTTTGGTTTAAAAAAATATTTATATAAATTAAGAATGTTTTTCTTTAATTTTAAATGGGTTATCTTCCTCACCACATTTGTTTTGATAAAATATATATATATTATGGGATCTATTGGTCAAATTTAATTTATAAAGGTAATTTTTTTCTATTCACCTTTTTGAAACTACATTTTTTGAGTGACCTATAGATTTTTCATTTTATGAATTCCTTATAAAATCTCATTTTATCATTTTCGCATATGAACACATATTTCTGTTTTCTTTTTAATTTTATAAGAAATATTTTATTTTCATGTTCATAGATTATAGAAGAAATTATTTTCTACTATATTTATAATATATTTAATTTAAAAACATTTTTATATATCCCAGATATTTATTAGTTTCAATGTAATTGTTTCTAAATCTCTTTAAAACAATTATTCAACATTGAAACTACTCTTAAAAACATCTTATACATTATTGAAGATATTATACAAATGCTTCTATCAACTATATTCCCTTTGATGAACTATGAAATGTCCTTATATTTTATAAAAATGATCTATCATTATCTTAGTCATTCCTAACTATCCACTAAGAAATAACATCAATTTTCATACAGTGCCTTTGATTTGTGATACACAATTTTTTCATTTCTTTTAATGAATAGTGTTCCCATAGATACCAAAAATTGATTTATTGTTGAAAATATTGACATAATGTTATAATTTATACAGTTTAAATATTGTGTTCTATATTATCATGACAGAATGGAATATACCAAGAATGTTTTTGATTATCTTTTGATACTCGTTTTTTACAGTGTTATATCATGTTATAGATATTAATGGACTTATTAATTTCTTACCTTATATGATTCCATTTTAAAAGGATATGAAGCCTATTTTCATTATTTTTTTTATTAATGATATGATTATGATTAATCTTATATAGCACACATATGTATGGATGATCATGTGTCAGGTAATGTATCTCCTTCTAATGAATTGGCTAATTTTTATATATAATGAGATCAAAAGTGCAAAATGAGGATTTATCCAAAGCCCAAATAGGTATATATGAGGATTTAATTTAAGCCCATGGTTATGTATAATTATTTTTCCAATCATAAGAGGGCACTCCAATGGCTAGTCAAAGCCTACTATGTGATGGAAGTCTTGATGGGAAGCCTTGACATGTGTCATATATACTTTCTTTTTTATATTGTTTTATGATAGTTATTATTACTATGTTATAATATCATGGATCATCTTTATTGACTCATGTTTCTAATCACTGTGTACATATCTTATTTTGTGACTTGTACTATGACATGTATCATGTTTTATGTTATATGTTTTGTTGGGTTTGATTTTCATGTGCAACTTGATAGTACCTATATTCTCATATTATGATCACTTATGATATTTGATAGTTATAAAATATTATTACCCTTAATTAGAATATAATATCATCCCTTTCATATGTTACTTTTTCCCAGGTTGTGGAGAAAAAATCATATGTAATATTTGTCTAGAAAAGTATCTTATGTTGAGGAGTTTTGGGAAATGTTGAAATCTTGTTATAGATTAAGTAGTTTATTATATTGTGAAAATCATTTTAATAAAAAATGGTTCTAATAGTTAAATATTTTTTCAAACACTATAAAACTATAAAATTAAAAATATACTTGGAATATAAATGGAACATTATTTTTGAAAATATAATAATTAAGTATTTGAATCAAATCTAGTCTTTAATGTATGTTTCCTTTAACATTTCATCTATGAGTTTGGGTTTACGGTTCCTTAGAAAAGATAATTTCCAAATACATTAATCCTATGGGTTATATAATCGAATGATTATTATGAGATGTAATGTTTACTGTAAGATAATATATGTATTCTTATCTTGTGTCATATCACATGGTATCAAATATAGTGTATAAAATATATTTTTAGATCGATATTATGGACTGTGTCATTGTGGTGTCTAAAATGGACTCAGATGATGGTTTAGTTTTTCTAGATATTATGAATAAAAAACATTATTTAAAAACTTATTGGTTGTCCTTAATATAAGAGGAATGTTCTAAAAGGTTAGTAATGTATACAGTAAATTGTTTCATTGAAATGATATCCCTATGTGGATAAATACCAGTGGACATACACTCTTAATTAGATTCATCATAGGGTAAAAACCATAAAATATGGTGGTTGGGTTAAACTTGATAATATCTGTATTAAAAAAATCCACAACTGCACACATGGTGTTCTACTATTTTGGGATATTCTTTATGTGATTCACATTATCATTATAAACATTTATCAAGGATTTGAAATCATAATTATTATACAGCTATAGAAACCAATAAAAATATATAATAAATAGATTATATTGAAACCAATAAATACATAAGTTATGGAATGTATTCCATTTTTGCGTTATTGTTTCTAAGATAATAGTTTTCCTTTTTATGAGGTTTGTAATGAACGAACTCAGTTAGACCAGATATGTCACCTAAGCTGGCCTACCAAAAAGTGGAGAATAACACAAAAACCAAAACATTCCTCATGTATGAAATAAAGGTGTTAAAATAATAAAAGTATAATGTGGATTAAATGTATGAAATTGAAATTCATATAAAAACAAGAAAAATACTAATGAAAATATATTTTCAAGACCAAACTGAGTCTCTATGTAGTCATCTAGAACCACCACACCAAACAACTATGAAGATGACATCAACCATGTGAATCTAGTGAGACAAATGATTCCCTTTACATTATATGTATCTAAAAAATCAAATCTACAAACACCCAATTGCATATGAAGGGATTGAGGAGAATGCCCAGTATAATATCTTAATGAATCTATACAATCTCTTCCACCATCAATCCCTTAATACTTGCTTTAAAATAGAAAAATATTAATAAATCACATTAATTAGAAAATTTTTTACTTTAATTACCTAGTGTTTTCCTTCAAAAACTACATATTCAAAGAGAAATTAAAATAAATATCAATTTAAATCACAACATAGAGGTTAGTAGGTGAAAAAAGTCTTTTATCAAAAGTTAAATGTTCAAGTATATATACATGATCATAGAAGAAAGCAAATCCTAAAAAACAAATGGACTCTAGCCACTTGGAATACATAACTCGCAAAGGTGTGGAACATTATCCAATATACAAGTGAGTCCTATGTTATTTTTTCTTACCACAATATATAGTTATCATAATGATAACATTGACTGGTGCCACATTCACTCTGGTTTTAAAATGCATTAACCATGGTTACAAATGTATTCACAAGATTTATTTTTACCCAAAACATAATGTAAACCATTCTCAAAATATTAGTAAAAAATTTCCACAAGTGGATAATTTCTACTCCGATTATTTAAAACCAATTTATTGCCAAAACCATATTTGATTAATTTCATTGAACAAAGTAAGTTCATAAAACAATTTTTAATGAAAACCCTTTTAAAACCCATTTTACAGACCACTGAAGATTAAATATCATAATTAGAACATTATACATTGAAATTTGTTTTCATAAACCAAACCAATAATATTTACATGACATTTATGTAGATCATGAGTTAGAACAGTTTTAAATATACACTTATCGGGATAATTGATATAAACTTGTATCCTTCAAAACCTGTTTTTGGAATCAATGAAATTGTGTCCTTAAAATTCACAATGAACAATAAACACCATATATTCCCCATGAAATCCAATAGATATATAAATTGTGACACAATATATTTATAATGAAACAAGGGGAAGATTTATTGAGGAGATATTAGGAAAATATAGGAGAGATCACGTGGTAATCAGAAAATTACTGAGGGATATATATTGTGAATGAAGGATAATCACCAACGAAACCTACAAAGAACCAACTATAGTATCAAGAAGAGTCTAGATAATTCTATGGCGGAACCAAGAGGTTATTAAAATTTTATATGAGAAATTTAATCAAGTTAATTTTAATAAAAATTAAGAATTCATATGAATCATATGGATAAGACACATAATTAGAGAAACCATGAACTAATTTTTGGGTATCCACTGCACCTTGAAAATTGATGCACATTGTTATAATAGAATATACAAACTATTATAAAATCCATAGAGAGGCCATTTGATAACTAATAGACCCTATCCCAATCATATGCATTGTTTTATTAGAGACTCATAGGGTTAGTAAAACTATGATCACACAGATAAAATCACTATGAGAACCAAAATAGCAATAAAGCATCACTAGCATAGAATTTATAATAACTACTCATAGATTGTATATATTTCCTATTCCCCTTAACAGTTTATATTATAAAAACTTTTGTACAATAGTATTTTGAAACATAATATATATAAACTAGAAAAACAATAAGGCATACATGTGAACTAGAATTCATCATCATAATCAACACTATGAAACTCTTTATCCTTATAAATCCAAAAATATAGTTGTCTCAAAAAAATAGATGTCCACTTATAAATCATCCATGATTCCTGATCCCATGCCTTCTGTCAATCATTTACACCCATCTATAGTACACAAAGTAAAGGATGTATTTTATCACACAACATTGTATCCTATAGATCCATAATCGAAACAGGTTATACATAAAATATTTTGTCATGATCAAGATTAAAATCTACTCAATATATCATATTAGAAAGTTCTAGGTGAAAGATACTCAATTTAGAAATATGAAACACACCATGAATCAATTTCAAGTGAGACGTTCAGTCCAACTAATAATCCACCTACCCATGTTATTTAATAACCTTGAAAGAGACATCAAACCTTGGTGCCATCTTACTCAACATTCCTAACTGATGATGTCCCCAATGAGGTTAATCATTGAGAAAAAAATGATCACCAACCAAATATTCCAAAATGTGATGAAGATTCTCCAAATTTTATTTTTGAATGATATTAATTATTTCTAATATATATTGGATCAACTAAACCATCTTCAACATCTATTGAACAAGACTCAGTCAAACCAAATTCAGTCCTCCTAATTCACCTCAACACAAAAAAGATTTATATGGATACCCATAGAACACTTCCAAGGGTGCCATTTTAATTTAATAATTGTAACTATTATTAGAGGATAACTCAATAAAGGTAAAATAAATTTCCCAAGAACTACTAATGTTTGGAACATATGTCTAAAGAATATGCACATGAACATGAATGTCTCACTCAATCATCCCATTCATATATGAGTTATATGTCATTATTAACATCAATTCAGTACCTAAAATCTATTGTAAACCCATTTAAAACCTTAATATAAATTAATAACCCATGTTAGAAAAAATAATATAATGGAATCCATGGAGCTTTATGGCCTCTTGGACACATATATTATAGATATCTTCAACCTTCTTCATCTTCGTAATTAAAAGTAAATTGTAGATTTACTAAGTCAGCCAATGATCGCCCAAATAAAATCCTTAAATATAGTATTTAGTGGTATATTAACAATGAATTCCATGAATATATGATTCCAGTTTCACACAATAATGGTTGAAGGAGGAAATAGACAAAAAGGTCTCTAGTGCTCCAACTTAAATATTTTTAAGGCAAGAAATTGTGAAACAAAATCAACAGTCAGACACTTTATCCCCAACCACATATAATAACGTCCCAAATTATGATTATTTTTTATTTACATGCTTAATTAAACAACTAAATCTATTTCCAAAATTCATCAATTCATAACTCAAAAATTTTGTAATTTTGGATTTCAATTTCTAACACATAACAAAATCATATGACTGAAAACAGACACCTGAGGTCTCACCACCATTAATGATTTTTTTAAAAACACCTAAAATTAATTTTTTATAAATTACCAAGATAAATTTAAATATAAAATTATGAGTTATATTACACATAATATAATCACACATTCAAATCATCTCAGAATATAGACTTATCAAGCACCATTCCTCCCTTGATTCCTCCAATTATTGAGTTGGTGTCTCCCATCTCAATTCATGGTTGAGCAAATTTACTTTTATTATTGAATATGAAATATCCAAATAAAATTTAGAAATATATTAAATGGAATATCTATTTAATAATGTTAAATCTATCTTTGTGTAAATATACCACATGCTCTTATGATCAAAATACTGAGTAAACCACTCTAAGGTGAGAAAGTCGTTCCGTGTCATGAGAGTATGGATCAATGTGTCCCATTGTATATCATGGGTCAGATAACTTTTCACATTATGATATAGTTCGGGAGAACATGAGTTCATCCCCAACATCCCCTTCAATAAAATGATTCCTAAACTGTTACCTAAGGCATCAACGAAAAATTTATACACTAGTATTTGTTCTGGATGAATCAAAACTGGAGATGAAGACCATATCTCCTTATATAATTCAATCAATATTTGGAACATATCATTATTTTCAAATTTAACAACCATATGGTTTAGCATGGTCATCCAATATGATATATTGGAAAAATAACAAAAAATATGTTTAATAACAAACTATGGATATGAAACTCCAAATCATATCAGATTTCTAGGTTTCTCCCATGACATCACCACAAAGATACTAATCCTAGAAACTGGTTTTACTTATATATTTATGAAAAATAGATAAATTTTATTAAATATTACATTCTTTATTAAATATTTAATTTTCATTAAAATTAAATCAATGGTTCATTTTATATATGAAAACGATTAATTCTAGAAATGTTATCCAAATTTGATTTACTTAATAAATAAATAAAGAACATGGATATATATTAAATGGATTATTGGTTGTATCCTACCCTGATTTAGTTCTCAGTGCCTAATTTCTTATTTGGAATTTGTGTACATGGTTTTGTATGATATAGGTTAATGAAATATAATTATATAGAGGAGGACTCTCTTTGTTTGTGATTCCATTCTAGTTTGATGGGATGGTTGTGAAAATGGTTATATAGAGATGGAAAATGGGTTACTTTTGGTTATGTTCTGATGATAAAAATGTATTTTTTTAGAAATTATTATCTAATTGTAGGATATACCTACATGGATTAGTTTTTTATATATATTTATTATTTTATATCTTCTATGATACTATTGTTATTTATATGTTATCATGTGTTTATTGTTGGTGTAATTAATTCCACGATACTTTATATAATTCCATGGTGCATTTCTCTAGCCTATGGTGATTGATGATGCAATTTAAGCTTCGTCGAACACCAATATGGGTGAAATTAAATTTTCACCACGGGTTGTTCCATTAAAAAAATTTATTAGTGGGATAGGTTATCATAAATTCATAAGATCATGCTTTCTTATCACACTTCTATTTTTGGGGGTTATTACATTAGATGTAGGACTATTAGTACTCAAGAGATTGTGTGGGAGTGGGATGGGCCAACTCACATTCATGATAAACCTCGAGTTACCACGGTAATTTCAAGGTTATCCTTCCCCCTTATTTATAGTTTTCGGCTAATATGATTCATCTCTATGAAATTCAGTTTATGAGAATATAAATTAAATTTGATCATGTGGGTAATATGTCCTATTTTTATTGAGTTATATGAATAAATTATGAAAAATGTATCTAAAAGTAAATTAGGATTGTATGGTGAAATCCATGTATGATTATCCTCTTAATAAATCAATTTCAGTTGAAAAACTAGTCTGAATGATCAAGTTCTTAGGCCATGTATCTAGTGTTGAATCAGTTTTGATGGTGTTCCATACATCATAATTCACTAAGAGTAATTAAAAAATATTTCATAGTGACAAGGGACCCTGGTAATCAAATTAATGGATCAATAATATTAACATGTATTTTCACTACTTAAAAACTCTAGAAGACAATCTTTTTCTACTTATATGATTGAAGGCCTTTGATGGAAGTTGATAGAATATCTTGTGCAAACCCTGTTACATGAATATATCACTAGTCCCACATTTATGAAATAAGTCAATAAACAATTCAATCATAATAAATTAAGAGTGGTGTAGGCATGATAATTTATTTCATTGAACTAAGGATATCATTCTTTAATAGAGTACATAATTTGTTTTTCTGAGCTACTGCACCTATCTCATGATGCAATTTCCAATGATAATCTCAAGGTTCCAAGGATCAATATGGGGTAAATGAATAATATAGGGTCCTTTATAATAATCATGTTTCATACCACCTTAATAGATTTTATCTATAATATATATTTGGATGTAGTAGATATATCTACAAATAAAAGACTCTTTAGATCATTAGTAAAAACAACACAAAACCATAATTCATTTTCAAGATAGATGAAGAAGAAAGTTAACCTACAATGAGGGGCTGGTATGACCACTAAAAATAAATTAGGGTTGAGTCAAGTGGTCTATTACCAGTGTGGGAATAATGGAAACCTCATGCCTAGTTGTAAGGCATCACCTGATGTATGTCACGGATGAGGAAAATCTAATCTTATTTAGTGTTTCTGTGAGATGGAATCCTATGGTAGTAGAGTTGGAATCACCATCACCAAGTGATATTACTTTAGATACAACACATAATAAGTGTTGGGATATGAACCACCTAAAAATGGATATTCATATGTTATAAATAATGTGACAGATAATGTTGGATGTCTATATGCAGTGAAGTGGTCACTAGGGGAGTTATATGAATGAAAGACTATCACGAAAGGTATGTTGTTTATTTTATTCTCTGTGGTTATGAATTTACATGAAACAATTCATACTATTTCCTTTATATCTTCCAGTATTATTGACATGTTGGGCATAAATTTGGATCTTATGCCTTAAAAAGGACTCTTTAAACTCATTTGGGAAATATACCGAAGACACATTTTATATGTATTAGATTTTTTATGATAATTTCAGAAAATAAAACCATATGGGAACATTTAGTTATTATTCATTACAACTTTGATCTCATAATTATAATCGATTAAATTATTATCCATAAATCCCATATCAACCACTATCATTTTCAGGTCAAGTGTCATTCTTCGAATGAAGTCAGTCATGTCTTTTAGGGTGAGTGGGATCTTATACTAGGAGAGAGAAAGTTATCATTACCCCTAGTAGTGAGGTGATATCATGCTAGCTTTCATATATATATTTTTCTTAATAATGTACCTATATATTTTAATTATCCCTAATAATTTTTATCATATAATTAATGAACAAAATGTATTCTATTAGATAAATGTAAACTGGAAAAAATTGAAAAATGGATATCTCTGGACCATACTGTACTACCTTATCGTATGAAGATCAAGTGGTGGTTTAACCTTACCACATGTTTTACAAGACCTTGCCACACATTACAATCAGCCTTACTACTTGAAAAAACTACTTACCTCGAGTTATAAAAGAAAAAAATATCTAACACATCAACTAAATGCACATTTCAGATTTGGATTTCCATTCATTGAGAATAAAATTATCCATAGTACAATCAACCTTCAGAGATATCAAAATACCTTCCTAGGAAAATCTATGAGGTGAATTCCTGATGAAAATTAACCACTACATGAAGATATCAAGTTACCATTCTATGCTATTTGAATAAAATCATAAAATAATATACAAGTCATTTGATTTAATGTTGTGTTATTATAAAGAAACATCGTACCACATGATGTCTTGAACCAACTAAATGTAAAAATGAACATGCCACATGAATAGATGAACTGTCTGTGTCACCTTGGCTCATCAACTGACCTTATCCAGTTTCTTTAAGATCAATTAATTAATCCTTAATTGAAGAAAAAATTCTATTTCTAATTTATTAGTTGAGATTTTCTAATCCACAATGGCTAGTTTTTGGAATAATTAAATGTATTATTGGTTAATTTAACATTTAATTGATTATTATCTAATGACTATTTTGATAAAGATATTTTTAAGTAGAATATCTGATCATGTTAAATCATGATTCAATATAATATATGGGTGAACATGAGAATTAAAAGAGGACTCAATAAGTTAGTTCATGTTCTACATTTTAGACTCTATGCCATATATTTTACTAGAATATTTTTTGAGAAACTTGTCCAAGATCATAATAATAAAATATTAAAGGACTCGGGACAGGTGAAGCTGTTCAAACCATACTACTTCAATTTTTATTATTATTTATCTCATTATAATTATATTTTAGGTATTATTTTGTGATGATTTTTATATATCTCTATTTAAAGGTAAACACAAAATCTCCTATGTTATAACGTAAAGAACTTGATAATCTCTCACAAAAATGTCTTTTATAATCCAACAAAAAACTATAGAATATGTCATGTGTGACCTAGTATATTTAAATTCCCATGTATAACTATGGAAGTGGTTATGTTCCTTTATTGTATTGTTAACAATTGTTTCAAAAACCTGATACATGTTTTTGATCAGTTTGTTTAATAATAAACTACTGATAAGTGAATTTCATTCATATATTTTATGGTATTTTAATGTATTGATTTGGTATTTAAATGATCAATTCTTCCAATATTTCAAGGTATGTAATTGTTTTATGATAATTGGTAGTTAACAATGATTTTATGAAAAATTAATAAACAATGATGAATTTTGTATATAAAAGACAATTCACTCCATGAGTGAACTGAAATGGCGTAACACCGTATTTTCAAGGAAGAAGATGCGATGGAAAATTGGAGCAGAACGATTAAATGTCGTGTAACTCTTGAATTAAACTACTTCCTCAAGAACAAGTCATGATTGTATTACAATCCATGAAAGATAGTTACATCAAATGAGTACTGGTTGAAAATAATGAAAGGAGTCAACATTCCAAATCTGTCAATGATATTCTCACAAGATTATTCTTGATTCAGAAATCATAGAGGCAACCTTAGATCGAGATTACACAATGTGTAAAAACATTACACATAGTGTAATGTGTTAGGAATAATACATCTTGATTATATAAGTAAGAGTAAAATTCTCCAATCAATGGATTCATTCGGATCCTCCACCAATGGCATTAAGGGATATCACTATTTTTACTAGTTGAATATGATTTTTATTTTTCTACCAATTTATGGATTTCATGAAGGGGTAGATCATGTGCAAGGATACTATAATGATGGGGTTTTATTGTATTATGGTATTTTATTTATTAAATTAATTTTTTTTTCATAATTATAAATTATTAAATTATCTTCCTCATTTTTGCATTCATGACCACTTCATGATAATTGGGGAATTTATTCTTTTAGTGCATTTGACTAGAGAATGAATCAGACCATGACCATTAGGTGGATAGTTCACTATATTTGAAAATGGTACCGAGAGATCGTGTCAATGGATACCAAATGTAACATGACCACTCTGAAAGGGGAACCTCATTAATTTGAGGGGGTTTAAACCATGAGCAGTAGATTCATCCTTACTTCATTCTGACACCATATGAATGGTATTTAATTTAATTATACTATAATAAATCATAAAACCCAGATTTACAATTTCTGAGCACATTTTTCTAGTTTCTTTAAAATCCAAATCAATCATTATCTATCTTTTCAATATTCTAGATTATATTTCCCTCATAAAATTGTTTGGTTTTATTTTAAGTAATTGTTATCTTCTCCAACCCAATATCTATGTTTTCGACCTCATAATTTCATAGACTACACTAACCTAATTTTAAGTTGTCTATTTTTTTTGTTTTTAAATTTCTAAATTTTATAAACCAGTAAGCCTTAATGATACATGTATGGATATCAAATTCTTGGTGTCATTCAATGGGATAGGTGTAGAGAATTTATTAGTTCAATAATTTATACAATCTTATTTTTAATATTTTAAATTTTCATATTTTAGTATAGGATATTTATTATTTATTTTTATTTATTTCTACTAAAATTCGTTTTTTAGGTTTTCTTGTTGTAAGATTATGGAATAATTATCACCATGGGATGGTTTTCCTTTATACTATATGATATTCAGATCTATTTGAGGAAGTTATAATGATGAAACATCAACCCAACGATTACCCATAACTATACCCATGCACTAAATTCACAACACCCCATACCCTGGATCCATAATTCTATGATGAGAATTACAATAAATGAAAATATGAAAATTAATAATATTTACATACCACTTTTGGTTATTATATTTTTTCTAATCCAGATTCCCTTGATTTTTCAGGTTCAGAAGACAGTGAAGAGCGTGAAATTTTTGTTGAACTTGAGTGTCTAAAATATAATTCATCAAATAATAAAAAGATGAAGAAGACAAATAATAAATTAATTATAGATGAACCTAAGAAACTAAAATAATAAAAATATTTCTAAAAAAACATGAACCACACTTGATGGGTAACGAGAATAAGTTGAATAAGAAGATGTGGAAGAAGTGGAAAATATGTCTACAAAATATATCACCACTTTTTTAGAAAATCATTTTTCCCCACAAGATGAAGAGGAGATCCAGTTACACCTTGTGTTGACTGCACAAAAGAATAAAAAGAAGTAGAAGAAAAAGAATAAATTTAGAGTCTACCTACATAAACTGATGAAATAATTTAATAATTTCATCATATGAATCCATCATTTAATTAAAAATAATTTCACTAAGTCTGTATAGATGCAAAAAAAATTGTTTGTACTCAAGTTGTTCAGACTCTGGTCACCACCTCCATGATCCATGCCAATTCCATTAATGATATTTCAGGTTGAGATGAGAGGATTTTAAAGTCAATATTTGGGGAACATGAGGCAGTTCGCTCTATATCACATTCCAATCAGAAAACTCAGGTATGGATGATCTAAACGACCATTAAAATAGTATATCTTCTGGAAGGCAACGAAAGTTTTTACCTATTTCTAGGAATTTAGATTTATTATTTTGAAAAAATATAATATTATATGAGTATTGAATTTCAATTACACTTATTTTTTTTATAATATTTCAACTTCATTTACATCACTTGTTTCTATTTATTTTTCTAGTTTATAATAGGAATATGAAGC
Organism: Viscum album; assembly: GCA_963277665.1. Lineage (NCBI taxonomy): Eukaryota > Viridiplantae > Streptophyta > Magnoliopsida > Santalales > Viscaceae > Viscum > Viscum album. The sequence goes on along the minus strand of OY728153.1, from coordinate 76,325,387 downwards.
AACAGTTGGTAGAAAAAGAGACCCTAGTTTCCTAATGAATCAGGATTTGTTAATTTTATTCTTTATAAGTAATGATTTTAAAATTATATTTTTCTTATATTTCATGTGATATATGATTATACTGTGAAATCTAGCTTCATGGTTTAGTTCTTTATGTTATCCTAATATCATTTTGGATATATAGATTCAAAAGGGTAAATTATTTAGGGAGAAGATAACGTTTTCCAAATGGGTTTTTTGTTACTAAATATATTTTTATGAAAATGGGAGTCAGTTAGAATCTGTGGAAATTGGAATATTTGGATGACTTAGTGAAACTGTATTAACAGTTTATCCTAGTAAATAATTTTGTAAGACATAAGGATATGGTGGATCCATTTATTAAATATGATGACGTAATGGAGTAATCTTTTGATGGTGTTTCTTTTTCTACAGAAGTAGAAGAGGAAATATCTATAGAAGAGATAAAGAAGAGGAGAGAGAGAGAGAATCTATAGATCTTGATGAATAAGCAATAATTAATTATCAATATGAAATAGAAGGAGATTTTTCTACTGCATATGATGATGTTATTGATTCATTTGAAGGATCATGTATTATTGGGATTACTTCTAGAGTTCCCATTTCTATTTGAAATTATTTGGGTGATAAGTCACCCATATATCTTATTTTTGGTTTCAAATATCTTTATTCTGATGATGAATATCATGGACATAGTCCACCTAGACATGGTGTACATGCCATTATCTCTATTAAATGAATTTTTGATGGAAAATTGACTAATATGGATAAATTTTGTAAAATAATTTGGCATTATAATCTTGTTTTTCATGAGGATATACATGAATATTATGATAAAGATGAATTTGAAGCTACTCAATGCATTAAACCTCAAACAATGAGAGATAAATCTATGGAGGATACTTTTAAGGTAGATATTATCCCATAGTCTAATGATCCATCTCCCTCGTCTCTTGTACCCTCCATTCCATCTATTTCAAATTTCACATTGTATGAAATGTATATATTCAAATAATAAATGATGGATATATTCAAGAAAGTATTTGATAATTTTGAAAACTCATTATAAAATGTGAAAAAAGATGATATTTCTAAATTTGTATCTTCTGAAATCAATTACATTCATCTAATCATTAATTTAATAATTAAGATGATGTATAATGAAATTTTATATTAGATAGATAATGTTTCTGCTATTTAGGATGATCAAACTAGTATTATGAGTTAATTTGATCAAGGGTTCCTGAATTCTGTGTTTCAACGTTCTCAAATGTCGTCTACTCCTCTTGTTCATTCAATTTATTATGATGATAAAATAAGTCAATTCATACGGGATGAGTTTTATGTTTTTTTGATGAATTTATCATGAACATTGATGCTCTATATTATAGATTTAAAATGATTTCTTCTATGAATATTGAATTAGTTGGAGAGGATACCATGTAATAAATTTATGATTGAGAAACAATCAAGAAGGAAATTTATTATTATCATAGTAGGATCTTGAAAAATTCAGATCAAAAAGTTTTTTTCCTAAAAACCTATTTATAAATGAATATTACCCCTATAAATCTAGTTTTATGTATAAATTTGAGACTCTCATATCTATGAATCTTGTTTTATTAGCTTTCATGGATAATTGGGATCATTTTGTTCAGGATTTAGAGCATGATTCTCAGGCTCTAAGAGATTTCTATGGGTTAATGGAACCTTATTTATATAACTCTTTGATAGTTGTTATTTCCACCTCATCCATTACATTATCCTACATAAATACCTCCACTATAATTAATATTTTCTATCCAACTCTTATCAAATTATTTTCTAAACATATATCAGTTTCTTAGTGTATAGTTATTTGAGATCGTGCCTCGTCATCATCTCCAGTTACTTATTCACCACCTACATCAACAAATAAAGTAAATAAATCAATCCATCCATCAAATTTTAGTTATTCCCCTAATTTGAATTTTTATTAGGATTTATGATAGGGATTGTTTTAATTCTTTTTGTAAAAAAAATTGATACAGTAATGGAATATTTATTATTACTCTCATATATATTTTAGCTTATTCCATATTTTTCATAATCCCAAAATGGTGAGTAATGAGTAATGATAAATTAGAATAAAATTTATTCTTTTTAAAAAACATTTTATAATTTCTAGAATGTTCAAAATAGCTATTTTAGTGATTAATGAATTTACACTAGTCATATATAATTCATTTTAATTTAATTTAAATCATTTCAAACATCAAAAAGGGGAAGATTGTTTTACTACTCCAACACCTCATAATTTTAATGCTCCCAAATCATGTTTATCTCTTTATTAATGAATTTACTTATTTCTATTAGAATAAATTTACTAGAAACAAAAATAAAAAACGTCTATTATGGAGAATACTGTTACCGCTTACCATTTGATGGTCAAGGGGCCATGTCAGTTTACCATAGGTTATACTTCACATTTAATAATAATATACTCTACCTTTACCAGAAAAAAAATTTCATACTTTGAATCTAATGATAAATTTGATTCTATGTCATGAACTAACCATGCATTCTATATTCATATTAACTTGCAAGGAGAATCACCTTACCACATATACAATCAAACAACCATGAGATCAAAAGACCTGCCTATGAAAATCAGTGATGTGACTGCATGATGTGAATTACCTACCATATGAAGAGATAATATTGACATTCCCTGGTATATATATTTGTTTACAATTTTTTATTCTTATTTTTTATTTTAGTATAGTTATCTCATAATGAAACAACATAGCGTATGAATTTCTGAACCTGCAAAATGTAAAAAGGAACTGGATAGATAAAGGGATGAACAAACTGTTCCCCTTACTACATCAATTGTCCATGTATTGTTATGATGACATCAAATAACCATTTCATAAGGGAATATATATTTCAATATGTAATGTATAATTAAGTAATTGAAAATCTATAACAAATATTTTTTTATTCATTAAAGGGATAATAAGTTAATTTAATGTTGTGTTGATTATTCTCCAATGACTACATTGATGAAGATATTTTTATAGAGAATAATTGATCATGTGAAATCATGCTACTATGTAATACATGAGTTCATGTGATACAAAATAAAAGACTCCATACATGGTATTATTGGCTATATAAATGACTCTAAACACCTTTATTTCATAATTTTCTAAGAAACATGTCTAATATCCTTTGAAAAAATAAAGGGCTCTGAAAAAATTAAGCTATTTGAGTAGTGATTATTAAAAAAACCCAGAAATAGCTTTGAGATAAATAATTTCATTATATTAGTTTCCTATTATAGGTTCTTTTTAAGGGCTTATCTAATATTTCATTTCCTTTTATATGGTTAACCTGTAGTCTTATGAATATTGTTTAGAGAAATCACTACCAAATCTATTTTAATGATTTTAAAGTTATATTTTCTTTAAATTATATATTGATTCATCCTAAACCAAATTAAGGTTATCATGTATTCATCAATTTCTCATGTTTGGGTTTGGTTTATGATATGATCTAAGGGATATAGGTAGTAGCCTATGGCTCTCATTTATTTTAACCTCATGGTAATATCTATCACATATATGATATTGAGTGATAGGTGATGAATCACACTCTTAAGAATTATCATCACTACCTATTGGGGGAGTATTTTAGTGTGTATTTTTTTTAAAAAAAAGTATAATGTATATATTTACTTAGATGGATATGACCTAAATATAGAGACATTGGGTGGAGTATCTTAATGAATTCGAATTTAATATTTCATAAAACTTCTACAAAGTAATCATTGTCACGTATGATTTAAATAGAACTTTTAATCTTGGAGAAATTAAAAAATCAGTGAAAATATGGTTCTTGATGAGTTTTTTATTTGGTTGTACTTTGATAAAGGTAGAGATGATGGATAGGTATTATTCGATTATTCTCATGTGCATTCCCTTAAATATGTGGATATTCATCTTGGATATAATGAGGTTGTCGAGTGTCAACACATTAGCAAAAATAATTATGTTGGGGTGAACAATGGTTAGTGCTTTTGGTCTCCTAATAGAGTGTTAAATTTTTTAAGAGGAATTGTTATTCTGATAGAGCACGTACTATACTCAATGGATGATGGGAATTGATATAATTGGTCCAAGAACCTTGGAGATGCCATGATTTACCATTAAATAATATATTAATACTTCTATATGTGAATAAAAAGATTTATTATTGATTTTATGCATGAGTGTCTTACATGTTGGATAATTACTGTGGAACGTCATAGGTATGTTGGTTTTCCAAAACCATTTTCCAATCCACTGAGTAAATTAGATGGGATAGCTAAGGAATTTTTGATTGGTCATCCTTAGAATCCTAATGGTAAGGATGTGATATGATTGATTATCGATTGACTCATGAAATGTGATCATTTACAACCTATCATGCGGTCAATAAGGGTGGATGGTATTAGGATCATTTATATGCAAGATATATTTAGGATCCATGGTGTTTTATTGGATATAATCTCATAAAGATACCCTATCTTTATATCCTAATTTTTTATTGGATTACTTATAGTGAATTGTTAAAAATTGAGGTTGACCATGACCTATCATCACCAAGAAGTTGATTAGTCATAGAGATCCATCCAAATTCTTGAAGAGAAATATTAGGCATTCATTGTTGACATTAGTGGATCTTGGTGGGATATCTTACATAAGTGGATTTTTAATAAAACAATACTTATAAGGATTTTATCATGAAATCACTCATTTAGTATTTCTATGGGAGGAACTTTTGATCAGCTATATGTTGGACATAGGTTAGAAAACATTCCCTGGATAGGAAGTGTATAATCCAATAGGTGAAAAATATCATAATATTTACTGGGAAGGAAGATATGACAGCCTATTATAGCTGGAAATTATGTTTATACTAGGTTAATCACTCAATGGAGTTTTAGGTTTCTTATTTGGGTTTTCTTAGAGTTTTAACATGATTGGGATAATGAATTTTGGGTTAGTAGGGTAATTTTAAAAAAATTTATGTTGTACTATTTGAGAATATGGAGTCACTCAAGAAGGTTGATTATTATAAAATCCTAACTTCTAATTTATGTTAAATATAGGAAATTTTCTATGTTTTCCAAATATAGAATCATCATCAAGATCTACCCCTTTTGATTTAGTGGTAGGATGATGAGATTAAACCCAAAACCTATATGGTTAAAATATTGTTTAGAAAGTGGATTGATAGAATACAACACTATGTCGACAATTAATCTCATTTTTTCAAGTGAGATGATAGTGTGATAGATATAGTGAAGATATATGGGATTGTAAGATCTTAAACATTCAGTAATGGCCTTATGTCTTCTATGTTTTGAGATCCTCTATATTTCTAGGGACAAAAATATTTTATGGTGGAGAGAATATTCAAACCTATACATGTGTAATTTGGCATGGATCCTCTTTTGTTATATTAGTTTCATTTTCAAAATAATCTTATGTGTTTTTTGGATTAAAAAAGAGTTTTTGGGAAACATAGTAAAAAAAAACTAGACCACAACTATAGTGGTGTCCATGAAGTGTTAGTGTGTCCTTTCTATTAAATGGATTTTCTAAAATGGCATGTTATAGGTGGGGACTAAGGTGGAGTTGTTTGGTGTCCAACATATGTACCACATACTAGAAGTCTCAATATGGTATTGTTAGGTACATTTCTAGGACCAAATGTCTTTGGTTCATGGTCTATAGTGTGGTCAGTGCATGTTCTCATTTTCCTAGTCCCCACACTATGTTGTGGTGTTCATCACCATGGATTGGTGGTAGGGGTTTCAAATTATTAATATTCCTATGTGTCATCTGACCTTCTAGGTGAGGTTTCGCAAGATGTGTGTGACCTTAATGTTGAATTTTAATTCATCTATTGGCCCATTTATCTCATATTAAACTTATCATCTCCTTCTTTTGGATCATATTCTCGTTCTTGTATTCCAAGTACATGTTTTGTGAGTTTCATCTATCCAACTACATTTTTCGGTGTTTCCCTTCTCCTTTGTAATATTATTTTTAGATTTAGGATCTTGAAAACCATATCAAACCATTTTCCATCATTTGTTACATAATAAATTAGTATCTATTTTCTATTTAGTTAGGTAACAATGTCCAATAGTATATCCCTTATCCTGAATTATGTTCTCATAGTTCCCTTTGTTTTTAATTGACTAAATTAATGATATGAAATCTAAGATAAGTGAATTATTATTTTAGGTCTCTTGGAATTTTTTTATAAAAATGGGTTTTTGTTTGAAAAATAAATTTATACACATGATATATTTTATATATTTACTCAAACATGATTTTAAAATGGAAATGGTTCCTCAATAATTTAAAAGTTATGATAACTCTATTGAAATTTTTTAGGAAAATATATTCTTATAAAAATGTATTTTCCTTCTAAAATGTTTTGGAGATATGAATTGATTTCATGAATTTAATGATGAAGTAATACGCATTATGAATACTGTGGGGTATGGGGGAAAACATGAAATATTCATACCTTAGTATAATTATCTATCATAAGGAAAGGTTCTCCTGATGTTGTGGTTTCTAGTGGGTATCCTTTCAAAGAGGTCGAGGATCCATAATATATAGTTCATTTATGTCAAGTAATGATTATTTTTTAAATAATTATGTGCACCATTATGTAGTGTTTCCCCCTTTATTGATGATATATTTTATTCATATATATTAAAATTAATATTTTCCCACATGATATTGATATTTATGCTTGAAACTAGTTTTACTCATCTTATTGTGTGTCTTTGGTAAATGATATTCCATATTACTCAATTTATTGAATATAGAATGTTTTTAAAAATAAATAAAATGTGTGATTTTATATGGTAAAATGATTTTTCAGGAACTATTTTTGGAAATATGTTTTATATGGGAACTATTGGATGCACGTCGATAGACACGACATGTATTACTGCTAGGATCATATTGATATTTTCTAATAACACGCTATTTTTTCCCTTATGTGTTTGTATCCAATGTTTTTAAAGATAACAATAAATAAAGGATAGTTTTGTGGAGTATAATTATCCCTATTTGTGATTCCTTTTTAGTGGAATAGGGTAGAGTTGAAATATGTCATGTGGATATTAAACATTATTTTTATTTGGGTTCCATGTTGAAGTTATACCATTTATTTGTGTAGAAAATATTATCTTATTATCAGATATACCAATATGGTTTATTTTTTTTGAAATATGATTTATTGTTTATATATTTTTCAATAATCTGGTTATCTTTATCTAATCGTATATCTATTGTGGGGGAAATTATTCTCACATTCCATTATATGATTCCATAGTTCTTCTCATCAGCCCGTGGTGATTTGGAATGCACATAAGGCCTTATAGAAATCCAATTTGGGTGATTTTAATTATTTTACCTATTTTGGGATATTATAATAGAGGCTAACCTCAACCCATCAACTATAATTCATATTACGTTGTTACCATTATGATCCTTGTCAAACACATACTAAGAATTATGATACATGGTCTCATCCCAACATGTAATCCTATTAAATCACTTTCAAACATTTGAGAAAACCCACAATTTCTACCACTATGAGAAATATGGAAATAACCATACTAGGAGTCTTTAAAAAAGGAGTTATATCTTGAAGATCTATTATAATCTCTAAACATATATCAGTAAGATCTATCTGGATAATTGATTTCAAAACATGATGAGAGAATACATGTCTCGTAACTTAAGAAATACTCTACCTCCCAAGAATTAGTCTCACCTCATAAACCCATCATGTATTAAAATATGTATTTCATAGGGTGAATTAAGTATATGTGTAGTTATAACTCAATTAATGGGAAGTAAAATACACTATATAATAAAATATACACTCAATGTAAAGAGATGATATTCTCCCACTACATATACGGTAAATAAACCTCATAATTTGGTCTCAAAATAGACACATCATGGAAAAACACATCAGTCTAGGGAGAGAGAAACATTGCAATAAGAATATGAAGACCCAAGCACAAGTCCTAATCTAATTTTCTATGGATAATATTCTATATTGTGTTGGATGAACCAATAGTTATTAGTGAATATTTTGGTGAGTTTATATATGTATTTAAATATCATTAATGGACACTATATTATACATGTAATAACATACATGTACATTGTAAATAATTCTTTATATTTATGGATTGAGAAAACATTTATAAGGGTCTTGTTAAAACAATACATCAACCACCAAACCTGTGTTGTCCTCCCTTGTAAGACTAATAAACACAATAATCCATTATAATCAATTCAAAAACTCCTAAAATAATCCTTACAAGAAAACTAACTCCAATATCTATCAATGGAACTCAAAGTTATTCCAAACACAATTAAAAACTCACAACCACTATAAATGTAATGAACTTCAATATTTAAGGATTCAATTCATTTTTCATTTATTAAAATTTATTATTTATTCAAAACAATTTTGAGGTGTTATCAGGGTGGATGGGAAAATAATTATTTCATAAAGGGATATTTGGGAACCCCCTACAGAGAAAGTGTATTAGGGGACTGGGTACCCTGGGATATGATATTAAGTACCCAGTGTGTTTGGTAATAACATCATAGGGGTTGGAGAAGAACATTTTTGCTACTTTTGGTGGCATTAGTTCATGTTAAATTTGTACCCAATATTGGTAAACTAGATAAACTTTGGAATATGAGGTATTTAGGGGAAATTCAGGAATTTCCATTTTTTATCTTAAAATCCATATATATTTCCAGCTGAACCCACTCATCCAATCGTTGATTTTGTTTTTCCCCTCCTGTAAAACATTAAATTCAACTATTGTAGTTAAATATTTCATTTTAACTAAATGATAAAAATGAAAATCAAATTAACTACAATTTTGAAAAAAAATTAATTTAAAAAATATTCAATTTGATTTTGTTGAATTATTTTAAATTATTAATTATTAATTTTAAAATTTTATTATGGTAATTTTCTATAACGACCCGTCCCAGTGGGGCCCGAGTCGTAACTCCCGAAGCCCGCCTCCAATAGGCAAGGGGCTAGTGACTAGCACCGAGTAGGCATGCTACTAACATGGGAGTCATTTCTTATAAACTCGTATACACGCACACATTTCTCCAAGCCCACAAAGATGAAAAGTAAAAACTACAAAAAAATGGAAATGCATGCATACACTAAAATCCCAACCAACAGAGTACGACAGGAAAGTAATGTACAGTAATGTAAAACCCTTGGACAATAGTTCAAGACCCCCAAAAGAAAGCCTGAAACAAAGTCCAACCTGTAATGAAAGGTATTGGGACTACAATCTATAGTCATAGGAACGCACCCCGGCCTTTCTGATCTCACTAAGCATCGTCCGGTCCTGGTCTGCCTAGAATCCTATCAAAGGATCACTCGTTTGTAGAAGACACGACACGTGTGGGAAAAGCCCATTCATGGGTGAGTATAATAATACCCAGTAGGACACCCCAAAACCACAAAGGAATACATCAAGGGAAATACCAAAATGGAAATAAACTGTCATATCAACACAGTATATGTTTACAGAACATATAAAAAGAATATCCAGATATACTCATACATAATCGACCATCGCGAAACCACCACTAAGATCCAGTTTGAGGATTCCACTAAGCACATAATAAGGAGAATGCACTCCTAGGTCTGAAGAGATAGATAAGAAGTACTCGTTCTAGGAGAACACACTTCCCAAGTAATTGAGAATGTGATGATCAGATGAGGATCACAACAAATAGTCATGGGGTGATTCCAACAACTCAGTTTGAACTAACCTGCTATGTAGAGGATCAGTGCCTGAGTAAAGTAGGTCATGTTGATACCATGAAACTCTTCATTGGGTACCACGAACGAATAGATGATCTGACTCTAAGTCTCATAGAGGGGATTCCAACAACTCTATTCCAGAAGTCCTGTCGAAGAGATCATACTAATGTATATAGGAAATGATAATGGAAACCATCATGAGAATGACCAAGGGGACGAACCCTATGGAAATTGGTCCAAGTCACATAAGGAAACTGGCTCAAGCCATGTAAAATAGGTTACACGGTGTGTAGTAGGATTACATGCTGTGTTCCTAGACTCCGGGTACTGCCCCGGTAAACGGCACATGTCACCTATCCAAGCTGTGTAAAACTAAATAAGACAGTGTGTAGAAGGATCACACGTCATGTTCCCTGACTCCAGGTACTGGCCATGTAAATGGTCCATGTCTGAAATCTAAGTTGTGTAGGAAAGCCTATACACGACATGTATGTTAAAGCACGTGTTGTGTCCTATCAACTGGGAACCACCCGTGTACCCTGGTCATATGCCCATACACGTTGTCCATCCATGTTGCCTGCCTGTGTACCAATACATGGATTATCCCATGAATCTGGCCTGGTCTGGCTGGGGAAAAGTATACACGACGTGTCCTTGGTCTTGTACCCAACCCGTGTTTGTGTACTCATGGAGTACACGTTAGGTGACCCGCCGACAAAAACCCTTCGTATAGCCCATACTAAATGCCATGTAGTCGGTAAATTTCTAGAAGCGTCATCTTCTTCCTCATGGCTCAGCCGATTTCTAGATCTGTGATCTCTCGTCCCTTCATCCTGATACTTCAGGTCTTGGTTCATCCCATCATATGAACACTGAATAAGGTGTTTCAATCCTTTGATCAGGTCATAAACCTCGAACCATCCATCCAAAGAAAAATGCCCAAAAACTCATATCCCTCGATCCACTTGGAATTGCCTGCCGAAATCATCATCACAGCTCCGGACCATCCTCCTGAGGTTGGATCTACAATCTCGGATCATTGCACCTACAAACAAATGTTTAGCGATCGATTTACTCCAAGAACTCGTAGAACGCACACGAAGAACTCGTAGAAACCGGGGATGAAAGGAACAACAAATCAAGAGGGAAGAACCTCGACCGATGTTCATGTCGATCGTGGTTCTTCACCATTAGAAGGGTAAACGAAACCAAAACAACCTTCAAGAAATCAAATCCCCAAAATCCCCGCAAAATCCCATCCCGCAAATACCATTGATCTGTGTTCTAATCTATTAGTGGATTACTCCAGGTTTATCATTGGAATCAAGAACAGGTAAGGATACCAAAATCAAACATCCTACCTAGATTCGCGGTGTTCGTTGGAGAAAGGTCATGTTGTCGCGTCATCATGACCGGCGAAATTCGTCAAGAATGTCGTCGCCGTGTCGGGGGGATTCCTCCAGATCTTTCCAAAGCCTCCATGGAAAATTCCGGGTTATGAAGTCTGTAACCGTGGACCCCTGCGCAAATCTCTATTTAAAAAGGTAATTGATATTTGATTCAACATGATTTAATAAAATATATTTATTAAATATTTTATTATAGTCACGTCAAAAACTAGATTTCTCCACCGACCTATGCAGTCCGATGTTAGGACTCGCCAAAGGTAAAATCGCTGCTCTGAATGTAACGGTGCCGTCAGATTTCTGATCTGAGCACCCGTTCAGGTGTTATTTCACTTTTTCAGGAAAACCACATGTGCCTATAATTTAATTATTTAATTAAATTCAAACATTTGTTTCGATCTCACCGGGCCTCATGACTACATGTCGTCTCAAAGCATGGTCTCGAAAAAATTCCCATATAATATTAAAATAAAACATGAAAAAATCCATGAAATTACATCACACCCACCTTAGGGCTTTACATCCATGTAAAGACAAAACAAAGGATAATAAAAAAGATGTGGGTACTGCACAAGAATTTGAGCCTCCCACTCCCACGTGGTCTCCTGGATATTCTCGTGCTGCCGCAATACACGCACCAAGGGAATAACTCACCCACGAAGGATCTTCTCTTGCCGATCCTCGATCTCCATTGGGTACTCAGAAAATGTCGCTCCATCATCGATGTCCAACTCGCCCCAGTTGATAAAGTGTGATGGATCTTGCATGTACCTCCACAGCTGCGAAACGTGGAAGACGTTGTGTACCCGGTCCATCTGAGGAGGTAGAGCCAAGCGGTACACCACCTCACCAACTATACTCAAAATCTGAAAAGGGCTGATGAACCTCAGAGATAGATTTCCGCCTCCACCAAATCTACGCAACACCTATTGAGTTGAGACCCGAAATAACACATGGTCTCCCTCCTCGAACTGCAAGGGCCTTTGTCTCCTGTCGGAAAAAGACTTTTCCAACTCTGTGCAGTCTTCATCCACTCATGGATGACCTAAAACTTCTCTATAGTAGCTCGTACCATCTCTGGTCCCATGAGTGGTGACTCTCTAGGGTCAGCCCAACAAATTGGTGACCTGCAAGGTCGCCCGTACAAAGCATTGAATGGTTCCATACCAATAGTGGAATGATAACTGTATTTATAAGAAAATTACTCATGTGGTCGGCGATCCTCCCAGCTACAACCAAAGTCAAGTATGCATGCTCGTAGCATATCCTCCAGAACCTGGATGGTCTGATATGTTTGACCATCAGTCTAAGGATGAAATGTTGTGCTCAAGCGTACATGAGTCCCAAAACCTTCCTCCAATCGCTTCCATAACCGGGATGTGAAACAAGAATCATGATTTGAGATGATCATGGATGGAACTAAATGAAGTAAAACTATCTCTGGCATGTAGAGGAGTCACATGATCTCTTCTGAACTATGCTCCCATATGGCTAGGAACTGGGCCGACATGGGGAGCTGGTCAACGATCACCCAGATGGCATCATTTCCCCTAGACATACGTGGTAAACCCATCACAAAGTCCATGGATATCCCATACCACTTCCTCTCTGGCATCTCAAAGAGATGAGTCAAACCTGATGGAACCTGGTGCTCAGCCGTTAATTAGTGGCAGGTAAGGCACCGATAAACAAACTCTACCACACTCTTCTTCATTCTTGGCCACCAGAATTGACGTCGGAGGTCCTGGTACATCTTTTCCATGCCTGAATGCACCTCCAAAGGATATGTATGGAACTCCCTCAGAATCTCCTCCCATAACATCAAGGGTACTATTGTGTTCCCTCTGAAAAGAACAATGTGATCCCCACCTTTTGAATATCCATCAGAAGTATCACCTGTGGATACCTGAGCACGCAGTGTCTCACAGCTAGCATCCTCAAGATGTTCTTCTCTGACTCAATGTAAGAGTGGAGGGGTAATAACCATCAACTAAAGGTATGCTCCCTCAACTATTTCCACGAAGGATAACATTAATGAGGCCAACTGCCTAGTCGCCTAATCCAACAACTACGAATTGGATTTCTTACTGAGAGCATCTGCCACAACGTTCCCCTTCCCAGGAGTATAAAGGATCTCAAAGTCATAATCCTAGAGGAACTCAAGCCATCTCTTCTATCTCAAATTTAGATCCATTTGAGAAAAGATATATCTGAGACTCTTTTGATTAGAGTAGACGGTAAACCGCTCACCCATCAGGTAGTGCTGCCACATCTTCAATGCGAAGACTACTGCTTCCAACTCAAGATCATGGGTCACGTAGTTCTGCTCGTATGGCCTTATCTGATGTGAGCTATAGGTAATCAACGATTTCCTCTGCATCAGGACACAACCATGCCCGGTTCTCGATTCATCACAGAACACCATGCACTAGACACCCTCTTCTAGTAGTCTCAAGATCAGGGCACTCATCAGACTCTGTCTCAACTTTTGAAAAGCCTGCCGGCATCTCTCAGCCCACCTGAAAGGCTTCCCCTTTTGAGTCAAAGCTGTCAAGGGAGTTGAAATCCTGGAGAAATCAAGATTGTATCTCCGATAGTAGCCTACCAAACCATGGAAACTCTGCAATTCCATCACGCTCCGGGGTGGCTCCCATGCTAACACTACCTCTACCTTGGCTGGGACCACTGCTACACTATCTGCTGAGATATCGTGTCCTAGAAAGTGGACCTCCTGTATCCAAAATTTACACTTCTAGAGTTTCCCGTAAAACTGGTGCTCTCGGAGTGTGTACAGAACCATACTTAGGTTTCTCACGTGCTCCTCCTCAGATGCAGAGTACATAAGGATATCATCGATGAAGACAAGTTCGAACCGGTCTATATAGGGCTAAAAAATTCGGTTCATAAGTCCAATAAACAATGTCGGGGAATTCGTCATGCCTAAAAGCATCACCAAGTAATCATAGTGACCGTAGAGACATATGAAGGCTGTCTTCAGTATATCCTCATCCTGTACTCACAACTTGTGATATCTTTATTGTAGATCAACCTTCGAGAACCATCATGCCCCTCTTAACTTGTCGAAGAGGTCATCGATCCTCGGTAGTGGATATTGGTTCTTCATGTTCACCTGATTCAAGCATCAGAAATACACACATAGCTTCAAGATCACGTCTTCCTTCTTGGAAAACAACACTAGGGCCACCCAGGTTAAAACGCTGGGTCTCAGGATGCCCTTCCTCAACAATTCTTATAGCTACACCATCAAATCACGAAGCTCTGTAGGAGCCATCTGATATGCTGATGCGGATATCGATGTCATCCCGAGTTGCAACTCAATGAAGAAATCTATCTCTCGATGGGTAGGTAGTCTGGGGACATCATTAGGAAAGACGTCCTCATACTCAGCCACTACTGCTGGAGACTGTAGACTCGTGAAATCTGTTGTGCCAAGGGCTAGTCTATCCAACTGATGTGAAATCGACTATACCTTCCTACACACGAGTCCATCCTACGCTGACGGGGTCTCTTTTTCAATGATAAAGGATAACCTCGTTCCATCACTAAGGAAACCCCACACCCTTCACCTAAAATAGTCAATCTGGGCATGAACTGTGGATAGCCAATCCATACCAAGAATGAAATCGTAAGGCCTCAATGATACCACCTAGAGGTTCCAACCGAAACTATCACCTCCAAGGGTCAGGTCACACTGTCTTCAAAGGTGTGCGATCTATGAATATTCTCCAGTCAGTGTTTCTAAGTGTATTGGTCAAGTCAACGGCTCAACTAGAATCTCAAGGTCTCTAACAAGATAAGCAGATAGAAAATAATTACTAGAACCCGTGTCTATCAGTAGGGCAGCCAAAGTAGAAAATACACAGATTGTACCTCTAATCATTCCGGGAGTACCTGGGTCATAATCCTCTATTTCCTGCAGTTGTCCCTACCTTTTTCCACTAGCTCCTTGAACCTGGGTTGGACCTCCTGGGGGTGGTGGTGATAAAATTTCAAAACATCAACCACCTCCAGCAGCTCTCCTATCTCCTCTACCACATCTGCCGCCCCACGGATCTGTTTGCTCCACACGTTTCCTCTGACTTGGTGGTCCATAGACTGCTCCCATGTCAGTAGTATGGTGGGTAGGTAAATCTCGAGTGAGATATCCCCTACCATCACAAGAGTAGCATCGCCTCTGTCGAGGATGGATGGATGCACCCTGCGAACCCTATATGGTAGATCCTTTGTCCTGGGATCTCCTCAGAAAATTTCTCCCACATGTGGGTCCCTAATGTTCACTCACTTCTACCGAGGTCTCTGCTCCATCTCGCTCACTACTAACAACTACTGGCTATCTCTGCTCTTCCAAGAATCTCTCGACCACCAAAGCCCACTCGAGCACCCCCACCATAAGTAAAAATTCTCATAGGGATGATGCTAGCTCAGATATATCTACACAAGCCCTGATCAATAGTCCGAGCTCTGAGGTAATAATCCCTGAGCATATCCATCGAGTACCGTGAGAGGTTAGTAAACCTAGATGAATAGTCAGCCACCGTCATGGTTCCCTACTGGATCTGAGGAAGCTCTTATATACGTATTGCTCTCAGGGTAACCAGTGAAAACTCATATCTGAAGAGATTCTCAAACCCTGACCATGCGAGATTCGCCTCTTCATGGGTCGGATAACCAAAATCCACCATCTTCCTGTCGAGCCCTACAGAAGGCTCGCTGCCAAGATCATCATCTGGTCTACTGGTGTCCTAACCAAATGGAAGACTCTGGTCACTGCCTCAAGCAAGTCCTCTACTGCCTGATGGTTAGTCTTGCATTAAAACCTGAGGGGTCTCTGTCTATAATGCTCATGGAGTGTGCTCAGTATGTGCTCCTCCTCTACTAGTACAACAGGAACTAAACACTGCTCCATAGGTGGTGGAATAACTGGCACACCACACGAAGGTAAAACTGGGGGATCTGGTCCCTGTATTTAAGCTTCATCCCTGAGGGGGTCAACCTCGTGATCGACCTATTGGATCCTAGCTGGTGCACGTCACGATGGCATCCTATAAAGAAAAAAGATGTATCTTAGTCAGTGATTATTTCTGGAGAGCTGACTCAAGAAGGACATAGAAACCACAACCCATTCCTATATGTTGCATGTACCATTTTTTCCACTGCAACTAGTGTTCCCATGCTCTGAGTCGAGAAGCATGTTATCAGAGTCCTGGTATGTGGATATATCATCCGCCCGCACCAAAACTGGGGTCCATAGCCTAAAAGGTGAACTCAGAACACTTAACAATGTTTCCCCAAAAAAACTCACACACTCTCGGTCTTAAGGTAGAAATGTGCCTCTGATACCACTCTATCACGACCCGTCCAAGTCGGGCCTGAGCTACAACTCCCCAAGCCCACCTCCAATAGGCCAGGGGATGGTGGCTAGTACTGAGTAGGCATGCTAATAACAGGGGAGGCATTGCCTATAAACCTGTACACACGCACACAAATCTCCAAGCCCAGAAAGATGAAAAGTAAAAACTACTAAAAATGGAAATGCATGAATACACTAAAATCCCAACCAACAGAGTATGACAGGAAATTAAATTAAAATAATGTAAAACCCTGATCCAAAAGTAAAATCCCACCAAAAGAATTCCGGAAACAATGTCCAACCTATAAAGTACAGTATTGGGACTTCAATCCGTAGCCGTAGGAACAGACCCCGGCCTATATGTTCTCACTAAGCACCATCTGGTCGTGGTCCGCCTAGAATCATGTCAAAGGGTCGTTCATTTTCACAAGACATGACACATATGAGAAAATCCCATTCAGGGGTGAGTATAACAATACCTAGTAGGACACCCCGAAACCACAAAGGAATACAACAATGGAAATACCACAAAGGAAAGATATAGTCAGCTCAACACAGTATATGTTTACAGAACATATAACAAGAATATCTAGATATACTAGTACACGATCGACCATCACAAAACCACCACTAATATCTAGCTTGAAGATTCCACAAAGCATGTAATAAGGAGAACAAACTCCAAGGTCTGAAGAGAGAGATACGAAGTACTCGTTCCGGGAGAACACACTCCACAAGTACTTGATAATATGATGCTCAGATGAGGATCACAACCAATAGTTATGGTTTGATTCCAACAACTCAGTCTGAAATAACCTACTAAGTAGAGGATCGACACCCGGGTAAATTAGGACACGTTGATACCAAAAAAACTCTACCAAGGGTACCACAAAGTATTAGAGGATCCAACTTCATGTCTCACAGAGGGGATTTCAACAACTCTATTCCGAAAGTCCCGTGGTGGGGATCATACTTCTGTATGTTGGAAATGACCCTAGAAACCTTTAGGAGAAAGACCGGGGGAACAAACCCTAAGGAAGCTGGTCCAAGTCACATAAGGCCACTAGCTTAATCCATATAAAACAAATTACACCGCGTGTAGTAGGGTTACACGCCGTGTTCCTTGACTCTGGGTACTGCTCGTGTAAACAGCCCGTGTGACTTGTCCGTGCTGTGTAAAAATCAACTGCACGTCATGTAGAAGTATCACATGCCGTGTTACCTGACTCCAGGTACTACCTGTGTAAACGACCCATGTCTGAAATCGAAGTCATGTAGGAAAGCATATAAACGACGTGTAAGTCGAAGCACATGTCGTGTCCTGTCAACTGGGAAACACCCGTGTACCCTGGCCGTATGCCCATACTTGGTGTTCGTCCGTGTTTCCTGCATGTAAACCAATACAAGGGGTATCCTATGTATCTGGCCGGGTATAAGGCGCTAGCCTTAAACATTACTTAATCTTGAGTTATTTCAAGAATACACGTTGAGGATCTTTTTAGATTTGGTGTTTTAGAGAATTAGATCATAAATCATGCATTACATTCCACATTTAAATAAAGTGGTGACATAAAATACAGTACTCATTTTTCCCATCAATGGAATCAAATTTAAAATAAATCATGGATTCTTTCTTGACACTTCCTTGACACTATCATCACATCATGTACCTTTCCCTTGACCTGTGAAAAACATTTCACAAATGTGGGATGAGCATAAAAATCTTAGTAAGGGATATAAATGCACGAAATGAAAGCATTAGTCCATGTATGAAATCATACTTTACTCATAAAACAGAATCATTTTAACATACCTCATCAAATCAAGAATAAATCATAGAAATCATAAGACATAAAGGTATCTTGGGGAATTCATAACATTCTTACGTAGGGAGTAACCCTCATGGTTACGTTTGGAATACTCATCACAGTATATTCCCTAAATCTATTTGGAGAATCCATAACATTTTACCCTTTCACATTACCCAATGCATTGGAGAGCTATATCGGGCTCACCCGCCCTTAGTTTATCACAGAACCACCCGTCTTCATAACAATTCCCAAGAACCATAACATAATCTTATCACATAAAACAAGCATAAAAGAAACATAACATTTCCACTTTTCAATCACAAGATATCAATACAACAAATTGATATAAAAACATTATGAAAACCATTTTCCTTACCAAAATAAAAGAAAAGTAGAACATGGTATTTATTTTTCATTAAAAAAAGTTATGGCTTGAAGAGGTAGCCGAAACTCAAATAATGGTCACGGCGGCAGAGAAGTCGTTGTCGCCGCATACGTATGACAAAAACATTCCCTTTTGTCGTTTAGTAAACCGCATTGTATAGAAAATATTATTTTTGAATAAACATAAAATAAATGGGGTTTATACACCGTATAAATGATAGTTGTGTATAAAACAAAATATGCCTCAATGAAAGGAGATTGAGACGAAGTCCCTTACCTCGTGTCCGACATGACTCGATCGTTCTTTAACGTCCTAAATAATAAACTTGAGTTCATTTATACTTTCTCAAGGACCTTTTTCAAGATAATTATTCCTTTTATATCACTTATTACTATTTTCTAAACACTATGTAATTATTTAAGTTAATAACGGTCGTTTTGTCGATCATTGGTACTTGAGTCAAAAATAAACTCTTTATAATTACAAGTTGATCATGTGGTAAAATATCCATTATATCCAAAATTATATTCCTGATGTAGATATCATATATATCATATATATCATATATATCCATTATATACAAGCATTTATAATATTACATAACATTTAGAGGTAAGAAATTAAATGCACCGTTCATGGAGACGGTAAGTCGTACGTACGCATGAACGCTACTTTCATTTCTATTTACTATTTAATGTAATTGAATCATAATGATATAAAGGTATATTATAATTCCAGTATTATATAATATATTATGTCATTAACTCCATCCTTTATATGTCCCACATATGGAATTAACGAATCAAATCACATTGAGGGTGCGGTAGTCCGCACTTCCTAAAATGAAGATATCGTGTTTTCCCATAATCGAAGACATATAGGTATGCCATAAATGAAAAATAATAAATCTTAAGAAAAACATAAACATATTATATATCATATAAAAATATAGTGACATATTAATGGCCACATTTGAAGGTGTTATATGTATATTGAACAATCATCATTTTGTGAGGCAGAAATTCACTATCCACGAAAATAGTGTGTTCTTTAACCATTAGATGTAGGTGTGTGTAAGTGTAGCTCGAATAATTCTTATAAAAACATCCTCGTATTTTGAAAATACTGGTGTTGTTACAAAAGAAATGAATAAAAAGAGTTTAGGGGGTTGGAGAACAAAAATAAAACCAAAGAACATTAGAGAAGACTTTACCTTTAAATCAGGTAACTCCTCTTGGTTTGTACCAAAAGGGTTTCTTGAAGAGATTTCTGCCTAAGGAAAGTCTTATAGGATGAATAGAGGTATGTGGAGAGATAAAATGAGCAGATCTTTTCTGAGCAAATGTCTTGAGAAGTGTGTGTAAATAGGTAGAGGTGGTGGCCTTTTATAAGAGGAGAGGAGGGGCACTCTTCAAATGTTATAAAATGTTACGTTATATTGAAATCTGTTTC
This sequence comes from Viscum album, assembly GCA_963277665.1. Lineage (NCBI taxonomy): Eukaryota > Viridiplantae > Streptophyta > Magnoliopsida > Santalales > Viscaceae > Viscum > Viscum album. The sequence goes on along the minus strand of OY728153.1, from coordinate 76,305,065 downwards.
GAATTTAAAAGGTCCCACATTGATATATTTCGATGATACAATGATAAGGGTTCGAAATATAATCATCCAATAGGTTTTTGACAAGTGTAAGTCTTATATTTTACATTATCTTTTCATTTTTTAATCATTCATTAATGAGGTAATCGCTGCATCATCATGATTTCATAAATAATTTAATTTATTTAATGCCTAAAGATTATAAAAAAATACAATGATGTAGGAAATCATTTTTATCTTTCCAATACCTATTTATAGTCTAATATATCATTTATGTAGACAAAATTAAAAATGTTTTACTCAGGTGATACATTCTTTGTTATATTTAACTTTCTTTAAAAATAACAAGATAAAAATTCATTATCACACAAAATTTATTCCATGGGGTCCCCAATTATGGAACAAGACATCCCATGGCCGGACATGACACAACCAGTAGCATTAGGACACATTTTGGGGTCATTTTTTATTATTATGATATTATTTTATTATCCTTAACTACCTGATTACTAATTAATCAAGATAATTAAAGATAATTACCGTCATTACTATTCATAATGTCCAAAAACAAACGAGTCTTCATTACATAATTTTGACCTTTTGATTCCAAATATGTAATCCATTTTACCAAATTCCAAACACAGAAATTGCAATAATTAATCTTAAGATAATTCCTGTTGTCAAAATAAATAGCGGGTTTTTTTGAAACAATATCTATGAATATTTTGGCACTTATTGATGCCCAATTTCAAAGTTAAATTAATCCCAATGACCACCATTGGATTACATGGTAAAAATATATTCAATTTAAAATTTTAAACCAAATTAAAATATAATCTTACCATATAATTAAATTAGATGAAAAAGATGTTTTGATGTAAAATGTAGTATTTTTCACTATTCATTAAAAATGAACATTGTCAGAAAAATACCAAAAAATTATCCAAAGTAAATTTCAATGTCCCAACCATAAATAATATGTTTATTTTGAAAAATAGAGCTTAAAAAATTGTGAAAAGTTTTATTTGAAAATGGATTTCTATCAAGAGGCAGTAAAACAATATTTTAAAAATATTAGTGTATTCCATGCTTAAGATTGGATTTATTCTCGTTTTAAGACTCTAAAACACTCTCTAATTCATAAATATACATAGATAAGAATAACTATTATTCACTACTTACATGGGATGTTACATCCTTCCCCACTTTAGAAAATTGTGTCCCCACAATTTATTTACTTATCGAATAAGTGGGGATATTTAGCCCTCATTGCATTTTCAGATTCCCATATCAACTCTTCACTCAGGTGTTTTTTCACAAAACCTTTAATTAATGAATCACCTTATTTCGAAACACTTTATCCCTTTGGTCAAGAATTTGGACCGCTTGTTCCTCATAAGATAGATTCTCTTCCAGCCGAACTACCTCTAGACTCAAAACATGAGATGGATCTGGCATGTACTTCCTTTACATTGAATCATGAAAAAAATTGTGTACTTGAGATAAACTCGGAGGTAAAGCCACTCGATATGCAACTGATACAACTCTCTCCAGAATTTCAGATGGTCCAATGAACCTTGGACACAACATTCCTTTCTTACCAAATAACATCACACTTTTCCATGGTGATACTTTAAGAAAAACATGATCACCAACCTCAAAAGAGAGATCCTTCCTCCTGTTGTCCGCATAACTCTTCTACCTGCTCTGAGCTGTTCTCATGTGTTTCTGTATCAGCTGAACTTTTTCTGCAAAATCTTCTAAAAATTCCGGTCCCATGAACTTCCTTTCACCCACTTCAACACATAAACCTAGAGTTCGACACTGCATCCCATATAATGCCTCAAATGGTGCCATCTGTATACTGGAATTAAAGCAGTTATTATAAGAAAACTCAACCAAAGAACGTTGTTTGCCCCAACATTTCTAATAATCCATCGAACAAGAACGTAGAATATCCTCCAAAGACTGAATTGTTCGTTCTGACTACCCATCTGATTGAGGATGAAAAGTTCTACAAAAATTTAATTCAGTACCCAACAACTTCTAAAGGCCTTTCCAAAAGTTAGAAGTGAACCTGGGATCACGGTCAAATACAATGGAGAGAGGAACTTCATGTAACCTGACTATCTCTTGAAGATACAAACGAGAATGTTGATCTAGGGAAAAAGTATCTCGTATAGAAAAGAAATGAGAATATTTATTCAAACAGTCAACAATAACCCAGATTTCTTTATTACCTAGAGGTGTCTTCGGCAATATCACAACGAAGTCCATGGATATATTCTCCCATTTCCACTCTATTACTGGAAAAGGTTGAAGCATCCCTTTCAGTAACTGCCGCTCTGCTTGTACCTGTTGACAACTCAAACACATTACAGTAAAATTAGAAATATCTCTTTTCATTCCATCCCAACAGTAATACTTTTGAATATCTCTATACATCTTCGTACATCCTGGATGAACTGAAAATGAAGAACTATGAGCTTCAAATAACAACTCTCTCTTCAACTGTGAATCACACGGCACACACAATATCTTTCCAAATCTCAAAACACATTCATTATCAATGCTTAATTCAGGCAACATACCTTTTGAACTAGATCAACCTTTTTCTGCAACTCACTATCTTGTTTCTGTGCTTGCTTAATTCTGTCTGATAGAGAAGATTCCACTGATACCTGAAACAAAACAGAAGGTCATCCTGCACCAAAAACTTCTATGCCAATGTTTATCAAATACTTAACTAAAGGATCATGTTCCAAATGCAACATTGTTAATGAAGCATGATTTTTTGACTCAAAGCATCATCCATTTTATTTGCTTTTCCTGGATGGTAATGAATTGTACCATCATAATCCTTGATTACTTCTAGCCATCTCCTCTGTCTCATGTTCAATTATTTTTGAGTGAATATATACTTTAAAATTTTGTGATCAGTATATATTTCACACTTTACTCTATACAAATGATGCCTCCAAAATTTAAAAGCGAAAACTACAATAGCTAATTCTAAATTATGTGTAGGGTAATTTACCTCAGGAGTTTTCAACTGACATGAAGCATAAGCAATTACCTGATCATTCTGCATTAGGACGCAACCAAGTCCTTTCAATGAAGAATTAGTGTAGATAACAAACTCCCCATTCCTGGAAGGTAGTGCCAAAACTGGAGCATTCACCAATCTTCTTTTCAATTCTTGAAAACAATCATCACATTCTTTTGTCCAGATAAATTTAACACCCTTCCGAGTTATCTTAGTCATTGGACTACATAAACGGAAAAATTTCTAACAAACCATCTGTAATATCCTGCCAAACCAGGGATCCTACGAATCTCAGTAACATTTGTGGGTCTTGGCAATTCTTACACAACCTTTGTTTTTGCAGGATCAACAGTTATTCTATCTTTAGAAACAATATAACCAAGGAAAGAAATTTGTTGCAACCAAAACTCACACTTTTTTAATTTCCCATGCAATTTCTTTTCTTTTAAGGTTTTCAAAATAACCCTTAAATGTCTTTCATGCTCCTCTTTACTTTTAAAAAACCCCATAATATCATCAATGAAAACAACCACAAAATTATCCATGATCTCATGGAAAATTCTATTCATAAGTTCCATGAATACAGCAGGTTCATTGGTTAGCTCAAAAGGCATTACTACAAATTCATAATGGTCATATCTTGTATGAAACGCGGTCTTCGGAATATCTTCTTCCTTTAACATCAAATGATGGTACCCCGATCTCAGGTCAATAATTGAAAAATACTAAGCTCCCTAGAGCTGATCAAACAAATTATCGACATGAGAGAAATGATATTTGTTCTTAACAGTGATGTTATTCAAGGCTCTATAATCAATGAAAAGTCTCATTGAACCATCTTTATTTTTAACAATGAAAATAGGAGCACCCCATGGTGATGTTCTAGGTCGAATAAAACCTTTCTCTAATAAAACATGCAATTTCTCCTTTAACTCTAAAATTTCAATTTGAACCATTCGATAATGGGGTTTTGAAATTTTCTTAGCATCAGGAACTAAGTCAACAGTAAACTCAACATCCTGATCTGGTATTATTCCAGGAAACTCATCAGGAAAAACATCAGGATACTCATTTACCATTGGCACATCACTAATATGAACAATTCCATTGTTTTCAACAATATGTGCAAGGTAACATTCATTTCCATCTTGTACATGTTTCACAGCCTCTTGATATGTTATCAACAGTAAGAGTTCATTCTTGTACACAAACTGAAAGTCTTTCTGAAAAAAAACTTTTTTAGCTCTACAATCGATCTTAGCATGGTAAATAGAGAGCCAATTCATACCCAGGATAACATCAAACTATACTAGAGGTAAAACAATAAGGTTTTACAGTAGTTTCTTTCCACGGATAAGGATAAGAAGATTGTTATAAATTCGTTTTGCCTCAACATTTCCCCCATTTGTTTTTACCATAAGTTCAGGAGTTATTTCATGAGATGGTATTCCCATTTTACTAGAAATTTTTTCAGAGATGAAATAATGTGTAGACCATGAATCAAACAACACACTGGCATAATCTGAAAAAACAAAAAAATTACCTGATACCACTTCATTTGATGGCCCAAAATCTGCTGAAGTAGTTGCAATGGATTTCACCACCCCTTTCTACTTTTAGTCTAACCGCTTCTCATCACTCGAGCTCTTTGTTGGACACTCATTTTCATAGTGACCCATCACATTGCACTTAAAACATTTCACTAACTATAAATCAAATTTGGTCTTACCATCACCCTTATCTTTTTCAGTGAAATCACAAGCCTTATGTCCCATCTTACCACATCGGTAGCACTTTCCAGAATTCAAAAGACATTCCCCTGCATGCCTTTTACCACATTTATCACAAAATGGAAACATAGTTTTCATACAATCAGAACTTTTTAAATAATTATTCCCTTTCTCATGCCACCTCAGTCTCTTCTTTTGCTGGTTGTTATAGAACAATTTATTATCGATAAACTCCATTTCCACCTTCTCATCACATCAAACAATATTTTCATAACTTTTGAACTCACGAGAAGCCAATGCCCTTCGATATTTTGGCTTTAATCTTGAGTAAAACCCATTGATTTTACTGTCAAGGTCTCAGATAAAATTTGGAGCATACCTTGCCAATCGAGTGAACCTCTCATCATAAGCAGCCACTGAGTCATCCTCTTGGCTTAATTCCATGAATTGTATTTCCATCCTATGTCGAACAGCCTTTGGAAAATACTTCTCAAGAAACATACCATTGAATTCATCCCAGTCACGAGCATCAATCTCATCAGCGTCCCTGATATTTTTAACCATCGACCACCACTAATCTCTTCACCCTCCAAACAGTAAATTGCAAGACTATCCTTTTGATTTTCTAATCACCCATGACATCGAAAATATTCTCCAGTGCTTTAATCCAACCTTTAGCTAGCACAGGGTCAGATGATCCTCTGAATGATAGGGGATGTTGACTCTTGAAATGTTCCACCACTGACATGTTCCTCTGCGGTTGATCTGGCTGATCTCGTGCATGGATACCACCACCATTTATCACTTGAGTCAACTATGCCATTACTGCAACAAACTGTTCAGTTCCAATTTCAACCATCTCAGGATGCTGATTCAGAAGGTCATTTCCTTCTGTATGCCTTCCTAGCATGGATTCCCTATTTCCTCTGTGGAAAACTATTATGAACAAACAAGTCTTACATGAACCAACATAGTAATTTTCAAATTCTATATCATTTCAATTTGACCATAATAAAAAATAATTTTGGATAATAATTTAATAGAATTCTAACTCCTAAATTTATCTAAACCGACCTATGATACAAACTATAAGGCACCAGCCTTAAACATTACTTAATCATGAGTTATTTCAAGAATACACGTTGAGGATCTTTTCAGGTTTAGAGTCTTTGAGAATTAGATCATAAATCATGCATTACATTCCACGTTTAAACAAAGTGGTTACATAAAATATAATACTCATTTTTTCCATCAACGGAAACAAATTTAAAAATAAAACATGGATTCTTTCTTAACACTTCCTTGACATAATCATCACATTATGTACCTTTCCCTTGACCAGTGAAAAACATTTCAAAAACATGGGATAAGCATAAAAAGCTCAGTAAGGGATATAAAAGTACGAAATGAATACATTAGTCCATGTATGAAATCATTCTTTACTCATAAAAAATAAGCATTTTAACATACCTCATCAAATCTTGAATAAATCATAGAAATCATAAGACTTGAAGGTAACTAGGGGCATTCATAACATTCTTACGTAGTGAGTAACCCTCATGGTTACGTTTGAAATACTCATCACAGTATATTCCCTGAATCTCTTCGGATAAACCTTAAAGTTTTACCCCTTCATGTTACCCAATGCATTGAAGAGCTATATCGGGCTCACCCGCCCTTATTTTATCACGGAACCACCCATCTTCATAACAATGCCCATGATCCATAACATAATCGTATCACATAAAACATGCATAAAGGAAACATAACATTTCTACTTTTCAATCACAAGATATAAATTCAAAAAATTGATATAAAAACATTATAAAAACCATTTTCCATACCAAAAAAAAAATAAAAGTAAAACATGGTATTTATTTTTCATTAAAAAAAAGTTATGGCTTGTAGAGGAAGTTGAAACTCAAATAATGGTCACAGCGGTAGAGAAGTCGTTGTCACCGCATACGTACGACAAAAACATTCCCTTTTGTCGTTTAGTAAAACACTTCTTATAAAAAAGATTCCTTTTGAATAAACATAAAATTTAACGGGGTTTATACACTGTATAAATGAAAGTTGTGTATAAAACAAAATATGCCTCAATGAATGGAGATTGAGACGAAGTCCATTACCTTGTGTCCGACTTGACTTTATCGTCCTTTAACGTCCTGAATAATAAAATTGAATTAATTTATACTTTATTGAGAACATTTTTCATGTTTATTATTCCTTTTATATTACTTATTACAATTTTATGAACACTATTTAATTATTAAAGTTAATAACGGTCATTTTGTCAATCATTGGTACTTGAGTCACAAATAAACTCTTTATAATTACAAGTTGTTCATGTGGTAAAATATCCATTATATCCAGAATTATATTCATGATGTAGATATCATATATATCATATATATCATATATATCCATTATATACATGCATTAATAATATTACATAACATTTAGAGGTAAGAAATGAAATGCAACGTTCATGGAGACGGTAAGTCGTATGTACGCATGAACACTACTTTCATTTCTATTTCATATTTAATGGAATTGAATCATAATTATATAAAGGTATATTACGATTCCAGTATAATATAATATATAATATCATTAACTCCATCCTTTATATGTCCCACATATGGCATTAATGAATCAAATCACATTGAGGGGGCGGTAGTCCGCACTTCCTAAAACGAAGATATCGCGTTTACCCATAACAGAAGCCATAAATGTATGACATAAATGGAAAATAAAGAAGCATTAGGAAAACATAAAAATATTATATATCATATATAAATATTGTGACATCTTAATGGCCACCTTTGAAGGTGTTATATGAATATTGAACAATCATCGTTTCGTGAGGCAGAAATTCGCCATCCACGGAAACATTATGTTCTTTAACCATTAGATGTAGGTGTGTGTAACTGTAGCTCAAAATTTTTTTATAACAACATCATAGTATATTTAATATACTGGTGTTGTTACAAAACAAATGAATAAAAAGATTGTAGGGGTTTGGAGAAGCAAAATAATACAAAAGAACATTAGAGAAGACATTACCTTTAAATCTGGTAACTCCTCTTGGTTTGTACGAAAAGGTTTTTTGAAGATCTTTAGGCCTAAGGTAAGCCTTATAGGATGAGGAGAGGGATGTGAAGAGATAAAATGAGTAGAATTTGTCCGAGAAAATGTCTTGAGAAGTGTGTGTAAAGAGCTAGAGGTGGGGACCTTTTATAAGAGGAGAGGAGGGGCACTCTTGGAATGTTATAAAATGTTACTTTATATTGAAATGTGTTTCGGATTTAAAAGGTACCACATTGATATATTTAGAGTATAAGGTGATAAGGGTTCGATATATACTCATCCAATAGGTTTTTGACAAGTGTATGTCTTATATTTTACTTTATCTTTTCATTTTATTTAAATTGTTCATTAATGAAGTAATCGATGCATCATCATGATATCATAAATAATTTAATTTATTTAATGTCTAAAAATTATTAAAAAATACAATGATGTAGGAAATCTCTTTAGATTTCAAATTAGTAGTTATAGTCCAATAGTTCATTTAGTTAGACAAAATTAAAAATGTTTTACTCAGGTGATACATTCATTGTTATATTTATCTTTCATTAAAAATAAAAAGATAAAAAGTCATTATCACACAAAAGTGATTCCATGGGGTCCCTATGTTTGGCAAAAGGAATCCAATGGTAGTCCATGACACAACCATTATAATTAGGACACATGTTGGGGGCATTTCTTATTATTATGATATTATTTTAATATCCTTAACTACCTGATTACTAATTAATCAAGATAATTAAAGATTATTATCGTTGTTACTATTCATAATGTCCAAAAACAAAAGAGTCTTGATTACATAATTTGGACATTATGATTCCAAATATTTAATCCATTTTATAAAATTCCAAACAATTAAATTGAAATAATTAATTTAAAAATAATTCCCGTTGTCAAAACAAATAGCGGGTTTTTTGAAACAATATTTATGAAAAGTTTGGCACTTGTTTATGCCCAATTACAAAGTGAAATTAATAAAAATATCCACCATTGGATTAAATGGTAAAAATATATTCTATTTACACTTTAAAACCAATTAAAAAGATAATCTATCCATATAATTAAATTATATGAAAAAGCAGTTTTGATGTAAAATGCATTATTTTTCACTATTCGTTAAAAAATGAAAATTGTCAGAAAAATACCAAAAAATTATCAAAAGAAAATTTCAATGTCCCAATCATAAAGAATACGTTTATTTTTAAAAATCGAGCTTATAAAATTAAGAAAAGTTTTATTTATAAATGGTTTTCCATCAAAAGGCAGTAAAACAATCTTTTAAAAATATTAGTGTATTCCATGCTTAAGATTGGATTTATTCTCATTTTAAGCCTCTAAAACACTATCTAATTCATAAATAGTCATAGATAAGAATATCTATTATTCATTACTTACTTGGGATGTTACATCGGGTCTAGCCGGGGAAGGGTATACACGCCCTGTCCTTGGCTGTGTACCCAACCTGTGTCTGTGTACTCCCGGAGTACACACTTGGTGGCCCACCGATGAACACACGCTGTGTAGCCCATACTACACGCCGTGTAGTCAGGAAATTTCCAAACACGTTGTCTCCTTCCTCACGACTCAGTAAATTTCTGGATCCACGATATCTTGTCTGTTTGTCCCGATACTTCAGGTATTGCATCGTCCCATCATACGAACACCGAATCGGGTGTTTTTGATCCATCAATTTGGTCATAAACTTCAAATGATACATCTGAAGAAAAAGGCCCAAAAAATCATATATCTTGATCCTCTTTGAATCGGACATCGAAATAGCCATCAATTCTCCGATCCATCCTCCCGTGGTCGTATCTACAATCACAGATCACTGCGCTAACAAACGAATACACAATGATCGATTTCCTCCACGAATGCGTAGAACGCACACAAAGAACACATAGAAACTGGGGAAGAAAGGCACAAAACATTGAGAGGGATGAACCTCGACCGATGTTCTTGTCGATCATGGTTCTTCACCATTATAAGGTTAAACGAAACCAAAAAAATCTTTAAGAAATCAAATCCCCAAAATCCCCACAAAAGCCCATCTCGCAAATACGATCGATTCTCTTGGTAATATATTCTTGGATTAGTCTGTGTTCGTCGTAGGAATCAAGAACGGGGAAGGAAACCAAAATCAAACATCCTACCTGGATTCACGACATTTGTTGGTGAAGATCTGGTTGTCATGTTGTCGTCACCGACGAAATTCATCAAGAATGTCGTCGTCGCGTCAGGGGGTTTTCTCCAGAGCTTTCCAGAGCCTCTAGGGGAAGTTCAGGGTTATAAGGTCTGTAACCCTGGACCCCTGCGCAAATCTCTATTTTAAAAGATAAAATATATTTTCTTGCAATAGGATTTCATAAAATATCTTTATTAAATATTTTATTACAGTCACGTCCAAAAACTAGATTTCACCACAGACTTGCACCGTCCGATATTAGGCCTCACCTAATGTAAAATCCCTACACTGAACGCAATGGTTCCATCAAATTTCTAATCTGAGCACCTGTTTAGGTGTTATTTCATTTTTTCAAGAAAACCACTTGGGCGGATAATTTAATTATTTAATTAAATTCAAACATTTGTTTTGGCCTCACAGGGACTCGGAACTGCAGGCCATCTCAAATCCTGGTCTCTAAATAATTCTCTTATAATATTAAAATAATAAATGAAAAAATCCAGGACATTAATTTTTCTGAATTTTTTAAAAATAATTTACATTTCAATGGATATTAAAAATAATAATTTTACAAATATTATCACTTTTATGAAATTATAATATTCTAAAAATGACTAGAATGTTTGATAAAACTTTTTTAACTAAATATATATCAATTAGGTAATACATTTATGTTATAATTATAATTTTTTATCTTATAAATCAATATTACACATTTTGAAAATCTATGTATTTTTTTTATTCAAATAAAAAATAATTTTGATTTTTTACCTTAATCAAGTATTCACAGTGTTACTATAGGTTTTGATTTGTTTTATAGAAAAATAATTATCATTTTATTTAATATAATGCAAAAATTACATGGGAATAAATATTATTTTTTATTTTTCTATACAAAATGTTTTATGCATAAAACATGAATTTTTCTAAAAAAATGTTCTCCCATTTTGAAAATTTATAACAAATTAATTATTACCAACTATAATACTTTAATATTTTTAAATTTCATAAAATTTTAAAATCATCATAAATAATATTTGGTAATAATTTCAAATTATTTTTTTATCATAATGAATAGTAATCATGGTAAATATTTATCATGTTAGTTAATGATAAAATGAATTAAAATGGTTAAAATAATAGGGTAAGTGAACATTATAACATAAAAAATTGGCATAAATATCATTTTCTTTTGTATTTTACCTTACCCCTATTATAATTAAATATATGAAAATTGTGATCCACATGACATTATGAATACATAATTAGGTAATATTTTTCAAGTATTTATTTGTTTTTCACCCATCTTACTTATAATGGGACATGTTATTATTTTATACAAACTACATAATCCATATAAATCAAAAAATAACTGTAAATACACCATAGAAAATTTACATTTATATTAATTTATGTTCATTCCACTAAAAATACTACTTTAATAATGCTTAAGGTGCAATCAAGAAAGGCTACCAAAATAAGAGGTACATGTTCTTTCTAATATTTTACAATTTCCTTTCTTCATAATAATCATAAAATTATTGAATAAAAACATTAACATAATTAAATAAGTATATATAATATAGTTATATGTTTTTATATTAATTTTAAATCAATTTTTATCTCTTTTTTATCCTTTGGAAAAATGATATAATCACTTGTACATTCATAATTTCTACCATGTCAATGTAACGGTGTAATTCTTTTCTCATAACTACCTCACTTGGATGGTTATAAATATATAATTAATGAATATATAAAAAATTTACATTATTATTATTTTTAATATAAAAATATATGATTTTACTTCATAGACAATCATATGTTGGGAAATGATATTTTTACTCGTGTGTACTTGTGGACTACCGCCCACATTAAGTAATGTATTCATTTTTCTTTTACCTATATGTATCGATTACCAAATAATTATATATAATTAATAAAAATGATATTAATTACATTAATAACATATTCAAATGATGTAACTACTTTACAACACTTTTATCCACTGTTGATATAGCGAAGTAATTTCAAATAAAATCTCAATGTACAACCTTAAGAGGTTATCGTAAGTAAGAAATTTTTAATGAATAGATGTTAAATGATTATAAGGGGAAGTAAAAAAATGGAATATGTGTAAACAAATCTTATTAAATTATTCATTAAATTTAAATTGATTATTTAGGAGGATATAATGCATATGATCAATAGGTAATACAATGTAAGTGCTTCTCTTCTCAGTTCCACTCTATTGAGACATAGTTTCTATTATTCACCTAATCTGTATTATTATGTTTATATAGTTAAATTTTGACATATTATATAATGAATTAGTCATTATACATGGTATTTTTTGTTTCAATTATAGTTTTATATTTTAATGTGTTTGATTCAAAAGATATTAATTTTGAAAAATTTTATTTTACAATCACTCTTAATTAGGATTTTTTATGTTAAAAATAATATTGCAAGAATTGTATAATATTTAAATTCCTAAAACCATATATTTTACTCTTTTATGGTTATTTCTAGGGTTACCATGTCATCATTCTACATTTTTCTGTCATTAGTACTCAAATACTAAAATAATTGTTTCAAGAAAAACCTCCCTTTTTTCCTCTTTTAGATCTGGAATAGTTTTTTTCCTTGTTATTTTATTTCAAATTTTCTTACGAGAGGTTTATATAATTATAGAATATTTATTTTTTAATATTTATATTAACATTTTAATAGTTTAAAAATATTTAATGTGAATATTTTTAATGTTTTATGAGATATGTGTTTTTCACTTTTTATGAAAATATGAAAGAAATGTTATTTTTAATGTTTGTTGCCTGATTTAATTTTCTCACTTATAAGACCATTATTAACATATTATATAACTCTATTTTATATATTTTTCTTAAATTATAATAATTTTCCATTATTTAATGAATTTATATATAATATATTAACATAAGAAGGAATTAATTTCTAATATGTTGAAAGATATTGGAAAAAATTTATAACATCATTTTTACAACAATGTCACAAAAGTGTTATGGAATATTATGTTAAATATTTTATTCCATTTTCTTCCACAATTCATTAATGAAATTATTTTATTTGAAAAATTAATTTTGGATGTATTGATTTTATTCTATATACAATTATTGATTTATGGATTATAATTTATTTTGATATCAATAACTTATTTGTGATAACGTTCTCTATCACTATCAATTATTAATTAGAAATTATTTTTCTCCCTCATGTACATATCATTAGTATCATTAATATATTAAAAATAATTTATAAAAATTCAATATTGTACTAAACCTATACCATTTCAATATAAGTTTTTTAGTTAAAGGACAATTATTATGAATGTTATTTCATTTAGTGCGGTCATATTGATGATCTATATTCATGATTTAATATGGATATTTTTAATGGATATAAAATATTAATATCATAGTATATTATTTATTCCAAATATTATTAATAAATTATATATATGTATATGATGGGTGGGGTTCTTTTAAAAATAACCCCAATATTATTTCGTAGGTCTCATGAGATAATTAGTCCTCCAAATTAAGTAGGTATTTGGGGTATAACAACCCATTAATTGAAAGTTCATAAAGAATGCCAATAAGATATGTTTTATTGTATCTCTGAATGGTTCCTTGATTATAATATCCAGACATCAATCATTATTCATTTTTTTATTAAGAATTTTGTTTTCTTTATCCATGTAATTTTTATGTCGATATTTTCCCGGAAAATATTTGAAAACTAATTTTTTTGATTAAATGAAATATGTGTAGATTATCGACTCTACCATTTAGATAATTCATTATTTAATCATGTTAACTTACAATGTATTTTTTACTTCACTAAGGATCTATTCTCACACTTTATTTTGGTTTCCATTACCCTGAATGTCAATAAGGGAATGTAGAATGATTTTTAATGTTAAAAGAATGCATTTTATTATATGTTATATTTTTCTAATATAATATGGAAATCATTTTTGTTCCAATTCTCATATGATTTCAAAAATAATCAATCCTTTGTGTTATACTATATTTTATCTTGTAACAATATAATAAAATATAGACCATCTACGGGTCACTATTGTAAATTCATTATAGTTGGTATCAAAGGATGTTTAGTAGATTCCAAGGGAACTAGATTTTAGAATAACATAATTAGAATGATCATTTAGATAACCCCATATAATATAAAAAATTTATGTATTTTTATTTTATGGGATAATGTTCATGATTTTATGTTTAAATTATCTATTTTCCATTATTAAGATATGACACTTAGCATTTTGGACTTCTAATGTTGTTTCAACATATCGCATTTGAGTTAGGTTTTAAGGTCTTAGATACCCTTCATATGTTATCGATAATTTTTCTTTTAGGTGTTTTCATTATTTTTTAACATCATTTATGTCTATTATGACATATGTTTTCAATTTTGGATGTTTTTATGAAAATATTCCTATATCTAAAAAATCAGATTCTTGTGGTGGTCATCCTCATAGGTAATTGGATATGTTGAGAAATTGGTTATTTCAACTAATTACATGATGGAAACTCTTACATGAAATGGTTATTCAATGAATTTTCCTACATGAAATATAAATTTTAAATGAAAATACATCAGAAAAATATTATTATTGTGATGAAATAGCAACATGAATTTTATATGTAGAGCAATCGACTTTGTGAATTGCATACACAAAAAATTCATTTTTTTTCAAATGGGTATTTGAGAAAAATAATTTATGTGAAGAATGGATACATGGATCAATTAGAAGATGTGACTTGGCTATGTGTGAAATCATCTACATGAATAATGGACACATGGATTAATTCTACAATGTGAATTCAAATATGTGGAATTTTTCTACATGGGGATCTCGAATCAGGTATATCATTCTACAACCCATATATTTATTACAAATATTATACATTATATGGAATTTAATGAAAATTTAGATGCATTAAATATTAGATTACCAATTTATATTAAAATAAATTATAAAACGTTTTCGATTAGAGATAGAATAAAATAATATAAGAATAATTTAATGTGAATTCTTATTAACGAGGAATTTTTTATAAATGAATGTCTAGAATTAAATTCAAGAAATTGATTCTAGAGGTTATGAGGGTGTAAAATATCAATATATATTTAATAAAACACTAATATGAATATATCATGAATATATATATATATATTGAAATATTAAGTCAATAACTCTCTACACACTCTCTCGATATAACATTCCAGGTTTTTAAGATTTGTATCTTCTTAAATAAATTTAGTTTATTCGATAGCTTACGAGAATAAATGAACTCTTATATACTATTAAATATTAAAATGAATGTTGGAATAGAAATATAACCATTAGAAATAGTAAACAATCCAATAAAACATTTACCTCACTTATTAATGTATAAATAAAACTTTTTTATCTCATAAATAAAAATAATATATATTTATATCATATAACAAATAAATAAATGTATTAAGAATAATAAATTAAGTATATGTATTATTTTTAATGTAAATGTTTATTTACCAATTTATAATTATAATAATGATTTAAAATAAAACTACGTTACTGTAAATATATTCCCAAACTAATTCTTTGTTATATTACAATTGTAAGATAATTTAATGATACTATATTTTATTTTTCATTATGTCGTAAAATCTATTAAAATATTGAAATCTATATTATTTTAATAAATGATTATTTATAAATAAAATTTTAATTTCTCATATTTGAAAAATTATTTTCAGAAAATTGATACCATTTTTTAATTCTACATGTTGAAAAGGTGATGTTTTTATATTTTTCTGAAAAAGATTATTTTTGTGAAAAGTGAAATTCGATAATTTATAGTATTTAACATTTTATACCGAATACATGAATTTCTAATTCATGAATGATGTTAGAAACCATTTATAATATCATACATGAACTAGTTACAGTATTTGGTAACAATAATAATGAGTATTTATATTCTTCAAAAAAATAGTAAACTAATATATAAAAAAACACCCCTCTCCTCCACTATAAATACTTTATTTTCACCTCACAACATCTAAAGCATAAATTTTTCTAATTATCATCCCAATTTCACTCTCAATACTATTTCAAAAAACCGATTACTTCTAGTATCACCAAAATTATAATCCCAAGATCCATAAAGATATTCTCAATGAGACGATTTCCAAGAGGTAAAATCCTTCTTCTTTCACTTTTATTTTATTTTTTTCTTATTGTATCTTCAAATTACATTATCTAAAGTGTAATTATTACTATATTATCATGTATACTCATATATTTAATTTAATTTAATTTAATATTCATATTCAAATCTCATCTCATATCCTTTTCAGGTTAATAATAAAAATATTGTTGGTGAGGTGTCTATTAACCACTTTCAGGGATGGTAAGTTTTGATTTTTCATTACCGTCCTAAAGGATGGTAATAAAAAAATTTATGGTTTTAAAAAGATTATAATATTATTATTAATACTTATTTAATTTTATTTAATCATTATATAAAAAAATATAAAATAAAATTACACTAGTTTGTGATGGTTGTAAATATTGTCAAAATTAACTAATAATTCATTATTAATGTTTTATCTATTTAATCATCCTCATACTATATATTCAAATGATTTATAAGAAAATTTATACTTATTTTGGATAATTAATACTAAATAATTTGAATTTCGAATAACTATTTGAAATTGGAAAGAACTTCTATAATTCTATATTAGTGAAATGACCATAAAACCATGAAACGAACACACCTGAAATAACAAAATTGAATAATATAAATCATTAAAATAGCTATAAATTAGCATAATAGAATTATAATAAATCAAATATTATTTTACTAGGTTTTAAATTAAGTAATAATATAATATTAGTTGATTTTATAGGAAATTAAGTTCAATTGAAGAATTATTTCTTTCATAATGTAAGGCTATCTCATCTCACATTTGTTTCTATGAGATATGCCACATTAGACACTAATTTATTGTTATTGGTGTTTGTATACTTACCTTTTATATATTATATTTTAAATATATTTATCTTCATGGGATTAAATGTTTCATTTAATGATCATTAATTTTAATGGTCATATGGTTCGATTGATTACAATGTGGTTTGGGATATCTACCATCAATTACCATTCATTGTGTTTAATTTCTATGTCATTGGTTATGTTATGCCATGAATATGTATGAAATGATCTCTGATTATTTTATACTATATTTTAACATCAAATATTTGTATTTAAAATTGTTACATATAATTATATCATTAATTTTTTCATGCACCAATGATATTCTATTTACATGGGAGTTCCTCTCAATGTCCACTTCATTAAGACTTATTTCGTATTGTGCATCTAAAAATTTGGATGTGGTATGTTTACATTTGAGATCATTTTTCATATTAAATATTATTTCTTTTAAATATCCATATTTCATGTAATATGGATATGATAATTTTTTAATCCATGTAATATTTTTTATAAGTTATGTCTACATTGAATATTATTTGATTAACTGGGAAATAATGTTAAATCTAACTCTTTTACTCAACATAGATATTAATTGATAAGAAATATTAAATTCAGAAACAATTTAATCATTTTGATATTTTAGAAATTATATGAACATAAAAACATAGGTGGTGCCTAGTTATTGATTTCCCCTCAATGCATAGATAGGTTTCATAACACCAAATAGTTGAAGACAAACCCTTCAAATTTGTTTCCGACCTGAATCAGATAGGTTTCTAACCATTGACTTAAGCCATATTAATGGTACAATGTTTCACATTCCAGATACATGACATTAACGAATTAATATTTTTCTTTATTTAGATTTCATTTTTTAATTTCAATGATATTTTCACTATGAAGAAATATGCGGATTAATTTACATTATCAAATTATTAATGTCTTGTGTTTTTATGTTATTTTCCATACCATAATAATTATGTCTTATTGATTATTCTTTACTTATTATTTATTAATATTTCTAATTAAGTTGATCCTTATTGATCATTTTATCTCACCATTTTATTTTTTCCCCTTCTCTAGGTTATGAAGCTGAATATCATGAATAAGTTTCAAAGAAGTAGTTAATATTAATTTATTATGTTTCTGGTCTAATTAACAATGTAACATGGGATCCATCTATGTATTTAATTCTTACATACTTCTAAAAGGATCAATCCTTGGTGGTATGATCTCTTGTATCTATACCGTTATAATACAATAACCACCGAATCTAGGATAATGTGGTCGATGTAGTTACAGTTGGTATCAGATAATGTTTTATAAACACCTTTGGGAACTGGATGTTAAATAAACATGATAAAGTTATTAATTCCTTATTTTATATTTTTTATTCAATACACATGATGATTATGAGCTGACTCAATGTGTTCAATTATTTATTGATAGTTTCCAATGGAATAATGGAATAAATACCTTTGGTTAATGTATGGAATTCCCCACTGATTAAGAAAACATATTTATTATTAGAGCTAACTAGATCATGAAAATATTAGGATCACTTATTCAGGTGATGATGAATAACCATACTACACCTATATCAGATCATCTCATGATCTAGAAGTAACCATATTTTAGTGGGACTACTAATAAAGTGGTAGCTGAGTAGATGATAAAGTTCCTTGAAATAATATATTTAGCAATGGGATAAAAATAAAATAAAAATACAGTAGTAGATAAATATTTTTTTAATGGAGATATTGATCAGAGGTGGTCATTGATCAATCATACTAAAAAGGAAAATGGCATAGAACACATTAACTGGAAATCATTTAAATAAAAATTATCTGATAAATATTTTCCTTTTGGGAAATGAACTGAAATAAAGAGTAAATTATTTTTCTTAATGGAAAAGAAATAAGATTGGGTTGTAGAGTATGAATCAACATTCATAAGACTCTCCATGTATGCTAAGAAGACATATGTGATTATAAAAACAATATTTATCAAATTCGTTAAAGGTTTTAATCAATGCCTCTAAAGGGAACTGGTTTCCAAAATATTTTTTTTCAATGAGGAAATAGTATTAGGTGCTTTCAAAATAGAGAAATAATATTCTATATCATTTATGTTGAAGTTAAAAAAATGACGAGGTCTTATGAAAACCAAGCCAATGGTAGATAATCAAATAATAATATGGGAATTAAGAACTTCCCATTATGTTAAAATTATAGAAAGAATAATCCTCATAGTTACTTGAAAGTAGTTATATTTTATTGTAAGTGTGGCAAAAAGGGCCATCGGGAAAATGAAGTCATGAAGAAGAATCAAATCAACGATTTCTATTACTGAAACTATAAATATGTGGAAAAATATTCAATACAACGTTCCCAACAGCAAAAAAATCTACAATATAAGAGGACAAAGTGAGATGTCCAATCTTATTTGATCACCATAGCTAAATTAAAACTACCCAGTGATATGGCAGTTGGTTCATAAATCCTATATACAAATTTAGTTAATACTTTACTTGATTCTGGATCTTCTAACACTTTCATATCTCACCATTTTTACAAGAAAATCAAATATATCACTTTCGATTTAATAAGTTATTTTCTACCAAAAACACTTATAGGATGTCTCATTACCCCAATTATATATTTAGCATTAACCATTATGTCTTATAAACAAGAGTAATATTATGATATTTGGATCATGAATATGTTTTAACTTGATATGATCCTCTTTATGTACTAGATTTCAAAATTTAATGCCAAAATATCTTACAAGAATAATGAAATTATGATTCATAATGATGATATATAATCCCTTATCTTAATTGTATAAATATCGTTATTTGATTCTTATCTAGATCCATCCCATGGATATCTACTCAATGAAACACTTGAGGAGGAAGAGAAAACAAAATTTAGGAATGTAGAACGTTAAATTCAAATTGATCATGTACCAATTGTATAGTAAAACATTGATATATTTCCACAGGAATATCCTCAAAACCTTACAATGCATGAATTTCTGTTTATCATTGATTAAAACTTTAACTCAAGACCAATATCAATGAGTACTTATTGAATGGGCACTATGGAATTAGTGTATTGGAAGAAATAATTGTTGTATTTAAGTAATAAGGGATTTACTCACTCTAGTGTTTCTCTATGGGGATCCCATTTTCCCTTTATTAAGAAGAAATATTTATCAATGAGGTTGGTCATTGAATATAGAGAAATCAATTCTTTATAAATAAATAATATGTCTTATCTACCTCATATTGATAGTCTATTTGATCAAATTCAAAGATATTAATATGTTCTGATGTTTTATATTCATTCTCGGTATCATCAATTGTGAGTAACGATGGAATATATTCTGAAAACATATTCTCAAATGATGAATGGACAATATGAACTTATATTAATTCTATTTGGATTGACTAATTTACCCTCTTTTTTCATGGATCTCGGGAATAGAGGTTTCAAGTAAAATCATGATGATTTTTTTATAGTATTAATTGATGATATTATGGTGTATTCTAAAAGTTATGAAGACCATGATAAACACTAGAAGATCCTTCTTGTGACTCTTCGAATTAAGAAGTTATACAGTAAATTTACAATATATGAATTTTGGATTCATGAAATTACATTTCATGTTCATATTGTTTATATAGATAGAATCAAAATTGATCATGTAATGATAAAAGCAGTCAATGAATTTCTTAACACAAAAAAAATAATTGATGTATGTAGTGTCATTTATTTAATAGCTTACTATCAGTCTTTCTTTTTGAATTGTTCATGACTGGATAACCCGTTAACCAATATCACAATTAAAGTGGATTTTTTCATTTTGAGAAACTAATTTTTATATTATTTTTAAGTGTTAAATAGAATATTAGTTAATGATCATAATTATACTATACCTTCAAGAAATTATCGGCTTTATAGTGGTGCATCAATGAAAGGAATCTATTTTCTAATTATGAAAAATGATAAAATTAGTGCCTATGCATGAAGAATGTTTTATATTAATGAATTTTTTCTATCCCATGAACTTGTGTTAGAAACCACAATCTTTTCCGTGAAGATATAGAGATACTATCTCTATGGTGAAAGATTTACGATATATACAGATCACAATAGTTTTAAA
This sequence comes from Viscum album, assembly GCA_963277665.1. Taxonomy (NCBI): domain Eukaryota; kingdom Viridiplantae; phylum Streptophyta; class Magnoliopsida; order Santalales; family Viscaceae; genus Viscum; species Viscum album. Next base: position 76,283,795 of record OY728153.1, on the reverse strand, counting down.
TACAAATTTACAACTATATAACTGAACATGAGGAAACAATGATGGATCTAGATACAAAAAGAATATGACTTTTTAATACCTTACCATTAATAAAAATCAAATAATCTATAAGATTCATTATACAGGAATGATTACAGACTTATAAAAACTTGAGGATGTGAAAGATCTAATGTTCATGGATTTAGTAATTAGAGATATGGGAATTATTAAGGAATGGGAAAATAAATCCTTTTGTAAAATATCCATAAAACATATTTTCTAGAGAAGATAAAACATTCTTAATATGATGATGAGAATTTTCACTAGAAAATTAAATCCATTGAAGATAGAATATTAGAATTCTTCTTGTATAAAGATGAAATTTTGAAAGATGGAAAGGGGATATGTTTTCAATCAATAACTGATCTAAAAATGGAATTATTATATGATTCTCATATATCAAATTTAACTATACACCCTTGTAGTACCAAGATGTATAGATATTTAAAAGAAAACTTCTGGTAGGATGATATGAGGTGGTAAATTTATAAGTATGCATTAATATATATAGTTTTTCAACATGTTAAGGAGGGGAGACAATGGCCTATAAGAATCATGAAATATATACCTATTTCTATGTGGATGATATGATGAAATTACTATTGAATTTATCACATTAAAACTATGGTACACTAAAAATAATGATGTGATAAGGGATATTATTGATCACCTTATAATATCAGTACATTTTATATCTATAAGAGATGTTTTACCTCTTGATCACCCTACAAGAATCTATATAAAGTTGTTTTAAGACAACATGGTGAACCTCTATCGATTATGTCTAATCAAGATCCTTGTTCTACATAAAAATTATAGAAGTGTGTTTAGAATTCTTTGTGTACTAAGATTCATTTGAGTACTGCTTATCACCCTCAAAATGATGGACAATATGAAAAGACTATTCAATCATTGGAACACATGTTTAGATTATGTTCACATGAATTTCTAGGTATGTGTGATTATTATTTAACTTTGGTAGAGTTTTCCTACAATAATATTTACCATAATAGTATTCAAATGGCGCTATATGAAGCAATATATTTCAAGAGATATTGTAACCCAACATGTTGGAAAGATGTTGGTGAAATGAAATATATGTGCCCAAAAATTATTGAAGGTACATGGAAAAAGATAAAGTATATGAAAGACCATATTAAATAATATCAAAGAAGGAAAAAGAGTTATGCGTAAAATTACAGAAAGTATTTATAATTTTTAGTTGGTGATCATGTGTTTCTGAAGGTATCCCCATAGATAGGTGTCACAATGTTTGGTAATAAACTGAGTCTTCACCATAGGTACATTGGACAAATTAAAATTTGGGAAATAATTGGGGTTTTATCTTACCAATGAGAAATCCCACCAAGTCTTTCCAAAGATCATGATTCTCTAATTTTCATGATTAGTTCTATATATCATTATTGAATAAGTACATCTCAAACCCAATGCATGTACTCTTCTATGAATAAATTTAACTCGAACATTATTTTTATTTTAGCAAAGTTAATATCTTGATTCCTGACACCATAGAGCATGTAATGAGAAATCAGACAACTCAACAAGTAAATCATATTTCGAGAAACCATAAAATGGAAGAAGAAATATGGGAACCTGGGGATTTTATAAAGAATAACCACACTCATATGTTTAGAAGGAAATATTCATGAAACACATCAAGGATGAAATTTTTTAATCAGGGAAGAATATAGAACCCCTTGATTTTATAGTATGTATCTTCTTTAATATGTTTAGTTTATTAGAAATCATATGAGACTAAATGAACAGTGATATACTATTAAATATTAACATGAACATTGGAATTGTAAGGTGACAATTAGAAATAGTAAACTAAAAAATTGAATAGTAACCTCTCCAATTAAAGTATAAATAACAAAAAAAATCTCATAAATGAAAATATAATATATTTATATCATATAATAAGTAAATACATGTACTAATATGATATATTAAATGTTTTTGTTTTTGTTGAATAAAAATGTTTATTTAATATTTTATAATTACTATAATTATTTAAATCAATTCCTTTGCATTAAATATATTCATATACTAATATTTTATTATTCCAATTATATGATAATTTTGTGATTCCATTATTAATTTTTCTTAGTTTTGTAAAAATAGTTATAGAATTAACATCTATATTTTATTTTTGAATAAATGGGGATTTTATTTAAAATTAAAATTATTCATATGTATAAAAATATTTTCTAAAAATTGAGTCCATTTTTTAATTCTACATGTCGAAAAATGGTCGGGGTGATGTTTTGGAATTTTTTTAAATGTTACATTATTTTGAATAGTGATATTCAGTAATTTACGATTTAAAATTTTTTAGCTAAACACATGAATTATTGAGTCAACAAAGATGTAATCACCCACTTGTTATATCTCACATGAAATAGTTACTATACTTAGAGAAAAAAATAAATATTATTGATAGTATTGAGACAAAATAATAAACTAACGAATAAAATAAAAAAACACCCCTCTCATCCACTATATATACCACACCCACCACCTCTTCTACTCAAACCAAGTTTGCATCAGATATTGATAATATTATTCGAAATTACTCTCTAATGTCTCTTCCCCATGTCATATAATTTATAGTATCACCCAAATTCCAATCCGATGTTCCTTAAAAAAGTTCTCAAGGAGTCAATTTCCAAGAGGTAAAATCATTCATCTTTCTCTTTTATTTTCGTTCTTTTATTACTCTCTCTACACATTACTTTATCCAAAGCTCCATGAAAACTCATGTATCACAGATATACAAAAAATTTATATTATTAATGGAATATGTATCATAAAATCACATCTCCTCTCCTTTTTATTCTAAAAATTAAAACATCATCCATGAGGTGTCGACTCACCGCCTTCATGGGCGAAAAGTTTTAGTTCTTCATTATCTCCTTCATTGATAGTCAAAAAACATTTTTTATGTAAATTATATTTTAATTTAGGTATTAAACATATTTATGGTTATGTAACTAGTATATTATGATAATATTATATAAAACTACACTAGATCATGGAGTTCGTAAAAACCTCCAAAATGAACTAATCATTCTTTATTATGGTTTTATCTAACAAATCATCCTCGTACCATATATAAAAATGATATATGAATCCAGTTAAACATATGGAAGTTCATTAATAAAATTTTATTTCACTTCTTGAGAATTATTTTAAATTTTCATGAATATCCATAATTATACATAAGTGAACCGACCATAAACCCATGAAAATTACACTACCAGAACAATGAAGTTTAAAATATATAACTCATCAGAATCGCCATTTTTGAGATTAATAAAATTATAATAAATATATTAAATTTTTAATAAGTTGTAAATTAAGTAATTTGATAATCTAATTTTATAATCAAAGAAATTAAGTAAATGTAAGGAATTCATTTAGACACAACGTTAGGGTCTCTTGTATAACTTTTATTTATTTGATATATATTTTATTCAGCACTTATTTATTGTGTGTGTCATATGTATACCACCCATTGATATATTATATCATTAATTTATTTTATCTTCATATTATTAAATGTTTCTTTTGATAATAATTAATTTTAATGTTAATATGGTTTGACTGATTACAGAGTGGTAATGAATTTATTAACTCAATTTCCATTCATTGGGTAAATTTTATATGTCATTGGTTATGTTATGCCACCAATATGTGTGAAATTGAATCTAATTTTGTTATAATATATTTCCACATCTATTTTATTAATTAATCATATCACAAAAAAATATTTCATTTATTTATACTCACTCAAATGATATGATCTTTTAATGGGACTTCCTCTCAATCTACAGTTTGTTGAGACAAACATGTTATTATGAAAAATAAATAAATTTATTGTGGTATATCTACTAAACATTTGAGAACATTTTTAATTTAAAAGTATATTTCTATTATATATTAATGTATCGTGTGTCATGGATATCATTACAATCTATTATTTTTAACATTTTTTTTACATATGGTGTATACGTTGAATGTTATTTAATTTACTAGGAAGTAATTGTAAATTCACATATTTTACTCAATATGGATATTCATTGAAAAGGAATATTGACTTTTTAAATTAAATTGATCATTTTGATATTTTATGAATTCTTTGAACATGTATTCATGAGTGGGTCCCTGTTATTGATAGAACCTCAATTCATGATGATTGAATTTTAAATTTCAATCAAAACTGGTGAGTATATGATTTTTCAAAATAAAAATTTAACAAAATAGAGTTTGGGAATATTCTTCATAAAATTAAATACATAATGATATTATTTAAGATCTTTGGAATTGGAAAGGGTAAATTATATGAATCTCCTAGGAGATCCAATGGAAACCGTGATCTAGATAATGTTAGTAATCAAGTTGACAACATGATATATAGAGTAATAAACGGGATTCTACTCTATTCAATTGATATTATTCATTAAAGTTTGTTTTTAGAATTTTTATGTTCTGGATTCCATGATAATCCCTCAAAATCTCATTTCAAATCTAAAAAATTTATATTATTGTACCTAAAACTAACCATTACTCATTAATTGATTTTTCAAAAAAAACGGTTACATTAATCAGAATATTTTTTTGATATCTACATTTTGGGTTATAGACTACTTAGGAAGAGTAATTTATGAAGCTTCCATTTTCTGATAAAATTTATTGTATCATGTTCTATAAAGAAACAATTATTATTTCAATTTTCTATGATTGAAGTACAATATAAATTTTTGGTAGTTTTTGTGCATAAGTGTTTTGGATGAAAATAACCCGGTTAAATTTTGGAATCAATTTTAATCAATTTTCATTTAAATTTTATCAACCAAGTGTTATAAACATTTATAATTATCTAAGAAACCATTCAGGAACAAACAAAATAGTCTAAGGAAATCATTTCTTTAGAGATAACACTAAAAAATGCGATAGCACTCTTGAGTTTACCTCTGCTAAGAATCAACTGTTGGATATTTTTACTAATCCACTTGTGTACGGACATTTTGGTTTTAACTGAGTGACTATTAGGGTAATTTTAAAATAAATGATTTGAAATTAATATTTTTTTAATTTTTATATTTGTTATTAATGTATTAATTTTTTAATACATTATGAAAATCTAATTAAATTATTAATTTTAGTTTAATAGAAAAATGTATTATTATATTATATTTCCAAAATCTTTATTCGATTTTGGGGAATAAATTTAATAAATTTATTTTATTTTATTTTATTTTATTTTTTATTAATCATTATCAACCTCTGGTACTTAATTGGATAAATAACCCTTTTATAAATTAGTGATGTGGCCTAATAACTGAAACATAATTATCTATCAATGTCATTATTCTATGTATCTTAGTCCCTCATGTTGATCAATCACATTTATAATATCATAACATTTTACTAACCTTTCTCAAATGGGTGTGTCAAATTGAGAATATGGTGGTGGTTTATAATCATCAATAAACCTAAAATTTGGTGCAGTGACTCATCGTGTTCTTATGGGAAATGATTTTGATAATATGGAGGAAAGAAAATGAGATTTTTTGAATAAATTTCTCTAACACCAAGGATAGTAGTTTGTCTTTGATGATTATTATAATTATTTCTATATAAGGAAGTGGGAAATGAGTTCATGTGAAATAATTATTTTTATTTTTTTCAAATAGAGGATTATCTTTCATTGAATGTCAATAGAAGTTCCTTAATAGTTTAATTTCTCATAATTTTAGAATATTTTTACTATACTTTTGAAGAAGAGTATAAATTTACTTAGATATTAGTTGGTACTGGTTATGTTAGATCAACTAAAGTTTTTATGTTACTATTTTCGACCACTTTTTTTAGGAGGAAGGTTATGACGGATTTAAAACCAAAAGGAATGGTGATTTGAAATGTTGGTCCAAACTAGGATTTCTTAAAGAGATAGTGAGATAGAGTATGTTTTTTTTGGGAAATTTACGACTTATATATCCTAATTAATGTTATAAAGATTAATATAACTTAGTATATGATCTGTTTCACGAATCGATGTTGTAAAGGTAAGGTATTTTTGAACTAATACCCTTATGTTAGATAGATTAATCAAATTATAATGGAAAAATATAAGGAATTTGAATGAGGGATAAGCTATAATGTGATATAATGTAAATAAAATTTCATCAATTCCCTTTAAAACAATTGGTTACAACTGGGATATATCCTCAAACACATTAAAACTTGATGGACAAGAAGTAGATTACCATGACCTTATACCCCCTCTATCATCCACTCAAGGGGTGTAAATTACTACCACACACCCTAGGGTTTCAACACTTATTAAGAGAGTAGCTACTAGGGATGATCATGAGTCATTTTATCAGAGAATAGATCTTGAATCTAAATTAATTATTCTCGTTGTCGAAGATTAATCATAGAGATTGGAACCTTTATTGGGAAATGTGGGTGAATCTATATATCTATTTTTTCATGTATTTGATATTGAACGTAAATTTGATGCTAAAGAGGCCTAGAAAATTTATTTTCTTTCTGGTTTCCAAACAATATATATTAGAGAGTAACCATTGGTTGTGTGCATAGAGGTTGATCCACACATTGGATCCCCTGCTTCTAATATTCATGAAGCTGGATATTTAGTTTTTGAAGAAGCTTGTTCACTCTGGTATACTCTAGATCATATTACATCCCTATAACGTGTGAATTAAGTTAATCTATCTATATGAAAGAGTTATATAATTTTTTATGCAGAGAATAACAAGAAAACATTTACCTCTAAAGTGATGAAACTGTTACATAATCTCATAAAAGATTATCATGAGATGGAAAATTTTATATTCTCTTCTAAGGATGAAATCGAATAACTGAATAAGAATTAAGATTCAAAAACATATTTCAATATATTAATTCAAATAATGGTTACCAAGAGTGCATTGATTCATAATCTCCAACTAGTGTAACCAATTTAATCTATTTCATGTGTTGATAAACATGGGGATTTGTTATATAATGTGGAAAATCTAAAAGGTATTTTTACAAAAAAGATTTAGATCAATGAACTATTATTGATTGTGAAATCTATGAGTTTTATGATTCCAAATATTACCCTAGATCAATTGAAATTATATGTGGAATAACATAATGAAATTAGAATCATCAATACCGATATAATGGGAAAGCTACAAGATCTAAATAGAATAGTTTTGAGTCATTTTGATTTTGGTATGTAGTTTCAACCAACTTCCAAACTATCAACCATTAAACATTTTTTGCCTCTAGATCTCAAGGTTCAATTTGATCATTTTTTATAATATGAATTTAGTAACTTGTCATATCTAATATATGTAGTGTGACATGTTCTTAGTTATTCCAGTGAAAGGGTGCATAATGGATTTGTTAGTAATGTTTCAGAAAACTACATAATTTGAAAATTGACTTTGACATGGGACTAATTTTTCGTTGAATGATATGGTTATCCATCTATATAAATCTATTTTTTCATTGGTTTATGAGACATTGGGAGTAAAAAGAAGGTTATATATATGGTTTTATCATCCACTGTTCTAATAAAGAGAAATTTTATTTTTCAAATATTCTATTCATCATTCGTAAAGGGATATGATACCAACTCAAAAAATATTTAGAATATGATTCTAGTTCCTTAGAGTTTGAAGAATCCCCTATTGTTATATTTTCAAATATAAGAAGACTAATTGTAGTATATATTCCATTTAAGGAATTTTTTCTAGAGAAATATATTTATAGTGTTCCTATACAAGTTGATGGTCATAGTTTTCTAGTTTCCTAAGAATATTCTATTTCTCTTAATGACATTGGTCTAATCTTGATTAAATCATTAGAAAACTTAGATCATAAGTCAATTCAATTAAATGTTTGATGGATTAGTTTATATATTTTTTGGATACTGTGGGTAAGAAAATGTTGTATTAACATCCAGCTATAGTGTAATCAAGTCCTCCTCCTACTACAATTCTTAGTTTTCATAGTTTCTCTACTAGGTAGATTGATTCATTTTATAGGACTCTAGAAAATGAACTACAAATAGTTTATTCGACACACAATCAAGAATCCACTTCCATTCTTTATTTTTATAAATCATATAAAATTAAAAGAATAGATATGTGGAATGATTATCTATTTTCTCTATGAGTAAGAAGATCTCTTAAACCAGTACCATTTTACAATTATAGTGGTAGATGAAAAATATCCAATATTTTTTTGACATTGCGAGGATCTCTATAAATGAATAGTCAAAGGCTGTTGTTGCTATATTTTGTTTAATACACGGAGAAGGGAAAATATTTTTACACTATCATGAAGATACCTTTTTTCAGTTCTGGTTCCTACGATTTTAGCATAAATTATAGAAATATTGATACTTCTTTTCAAAACATGGATGGATATCTCGATATAGATTTGGTTATGGGTTAGATTCTGTATCTATAGAGATTGGGGGAGTAGTTCTACCTCTATTGGGTAACCCCCCCATCCTCATCCTTTTCCTCAACTGGTCCTTTCGAGAAACCTCCACCCAATCCTCCTTCCATGTTATAATCAATCCCCAAGATTGGGTTATCATACTAATGTGTTTTTTCTTTTATAATATTTTTTAATTTTTTCCAAAATTCATTGTTAAAAAAATAAAATTTTATCTCTTATCTTTTTTTTTTCAAAGTTTTGTCTTCATTTATAATATTCTACATAGTATTTTATCTCATTTTTTCATTTATTGTGTTACATGGTTGTGATTTTTTCCTTCTTTTATTTTCTAAAATTTACCCCTACCACAATTTACGTTTACAACCAGTTATATCGTACATCATTCAATATTCTATATTTAAAGTGTTTCCCCTCTCCTTAGTCTTCGTTTTTTATGACCCAAAATGGGAGATAAGTAAACATTTTTGGAGAAATAATGTATAGAGAAGACTAATAAAATGAGAGAAGAAAGGATAATAATTTTTTTAATATATACATATTTAATTAATTTTCTATAAAAAATTACAAATTCATTGAAATGCCATGTTTATTGATAAATGAGTATTTTGAACATCAAATTGGGGGGATATTTTTATAATAGTAATGTTGTTACAATATATCCCACATTTTTTATGTTTTAATATTATGAATAAACCATCATGTATTAGTAATATTTCCTCATAGAAGTGTATTCATTAGCTTTATCTTCATTTATATCTATTCTACAATATGTATTCAATTCAAAATTTTTTTTCAAGAATTTTAACCTTGTACTTAATATTTTCCATGTATATATAGGTATTTTGGTAAATTGGGCAATTAGCTACATAAATTAATTACCTAGGTGAATCAATTATTTTTTCCAGAGGGCAATGTTGAAATCACCTACATCGATGAATCACCTTTCTGTAAAAATGGAAATGTCCATGAAATTTCTATGTGAATTGTTTAGATAGAGTAATAATATATATGAATAGGATATGTGGTAATTACATCTAGGTTATTCCATATGGATATGTGAGAAAACCAGGGGAGGATCCTATTCCACCCTCATTATCTCTACATCATTTTTTCCCCATTCACCAACCCTGAAACACTCTCTAGCAATTCCCCAATTGACGATTTAACTAATGTCCATTTCTCAATAATGAGATTCTTCTGTTTTTCTTTCTTCCCATGAGTTTACTCGGGCCTGAATGATTTCGGATCTCTCTATGAATGGTCAATATGGAAATCATCACCCCACTGTGGACAACATTGATATATTTTTATCCTCTTCTAGGAAGTTACATGAATGTAAGATTATTAGGATTTTTGATTAAATGAATATCATGGTCTAGTTTTCAAATGAATAATAACTTATTTTATATTGGGAAAATGCACCTTGTTGTCTTCATGGTTTTCATTTCCACCTTTTTAGTGGTCGTTTAACGATCATCTAGAGTGTGATCCTCCAACTCCAATGATTTGGATATCTCTTTCTGAACATCCATTACCCATTCAAAATCAAGTGATTATTCATTTGATTTGCAATATGGTGGGCATGTTTCTCTTCTTAGAACTCTATAACCGTTCCATTAGTCATCCAATTTCATTGAGTATTATTATTGGATTCATAATCTCCATGAACCAATCAGATTTAGTCTGAAAACAATGTATAAGGAAACGTTTTTTGTTTCAAAAGGTATGATACAAATCATGGGTTTTATACTGTTTCCCTAATATGAATCTAGGTTATGATTCTTGTAGATGTCTGTGTGAACTATTTTTTATTTTTCAGGGGGGGATCATAATTGGGAGATAAACATCGCTAGTAGGCCACAGGGAAGGAAGATATTATAATCTTGAAAGATGGTATAACATATATATCCCCTGAGTTCGATCAACTGTGTAATGGGAAGTTGGGTCACCCTATAGTCACCCATTAGGAGGTGAGTCCAATGGATTTAGAGTCTCAACTTTTCGATGATTTTACTTAATTGAGACAATATTTGTTTGTTAGTTCACTATCAAGGTAAGATCTAGGTGGCTTAGATGAGGATGAGGTGGTGTGTACGAAAGTAAGAAGCTGTTCAAGGAACCATCCCTCATAAACAGATATTGGTAAATCTAAATATATTTCTCCTCATGTGGTTAGGATCTAAAAAAATATGTGAGTATAGTTCATCCCATATTAATAATAAAAAAAATGCAAGAAATGGGTCATATAGGAATATAAGTTTTGGTTGAAACCTTTGAATTGATTATTGCCAAAAATAGTTGAACATGCTCTTAGTAAGGCTAGAAATCCTCCCTCTCTTACTAGCACTAGAATGCCTATAATTATTATTAGTGGTTATTGGAACCATTTTTTGGTGTTGGGAGGAGGTGACTTTTTCTTTTTTGAAGATAGGACCGATGGGGAGGTTGGTCATGAAGAGAATCATCCATCAAGAATAGATGATAAAGTATTGGTTAATGATTATACATTATAATCTTTTCTCTTAGAGCCCATTCATTTAGAACAAAAAAATAAATACATTTTATCCTCTTCAAATAGAGTAAATAGCACTCTTATGTTTTCATAATTATTTGTCCATCATATACAGAGACTGTGGTGGCAGAATGACTACTCAAATTTAACTATCCCAATTGTAACCAGAACCTATGGAGAAGTTAAAATCCCCCCAAAACATTTGGACTATTACTAGTGAATCCCCAAATAGTATCTATAATAGGTATATTAATCTTGTGAAGTGAGTGGCTGATGAGGTGATTAAAACATGACCACGGTAACCAACTACCCATGATCTGGTGAATGTCGATAAGTAGGATATTGAATTAAGCAACACCTAAGACATCATTATCAATTATAAAGAATAAATGTTTATTGAATACTTCCTGATCAATATCTCAAATGAAGAAGCACATAGAATTCTATAAATACTGTTTTGTGTCAATTTGAATGAAGAACCAATATCTTGGATTGAAAAATAGAATAGAATTATGATATGTTGTTTCAGTGAGGAAAAAAATCTTGGTTCACAATTTGAATACTTGGGATAATATGTAAGGTAATTTCAAGGGTTATAGGAATGATAATATGAAAATGGATGTTACCACCATCAAATGGTTACTATAAAAGTTAAATAATTTTAGCCTCTTAAAATTATTCTAGAAAGTCTTGATTACATCTTATGAGGTTTTAATTTTCTATATTTTGAAATTTGATGGTTTCCCACATTCTCTATTAAATTTATTCTAAAATAAAAATATTGTATTTAGATAATATGTTGAATTTCATTTCACTGAGATCTCTAATTTTATATGGCCTTCTACAAACTATATATTAATTACCAATGGTGGACATTAAGTGTAATTTAATGTTGTTTTCAATAAATTAAATATAATATTATTTATTTTAGGTGAATCTATATATAAAATAGTTTTACGTACTGATAGAATACATTATTATAAGAATAACATAATGTTTAGTCATTTTTTTGGGAATTTTCAAGAAAGGGACACAAGGAATTTAATTCAAGGACTAGAGTTTATAGGATATCAATTATTTTATTTCATAATACATTAAAAATGATTTGTTTTAATATTTCATGAAAATATGTAAAAATAAATATAAGAGAAATATTTCTCTACACACACTCTCTAATTTTTATATACTAGTCTGTACAGTATAAAAGGTAGAATAATGTTTTCGTTCTACAGCTACAAAGTTCTATACTACTGTATTTAGAAGACTCTCCTAGATGTTATTTTCACTCTTATCTTCTCTCTTGATGAACTCTTCCCTGGTAATATTTGTATCTAGTAACTTTGAGTTTCATTTTTAAACATACATATTTCCCTCTTATTGATATATGTGGAAACTTTTTGTACTAAACTCTAAAGGTTATTAGCTAAATAACCTTGAAGGATTGTGTTTTCTAAATATTTTTTGGATCCTAATGACAGACCATTTTTACACCAAGTGATTGATTCATTAACTAAATCGGGTAGTACCAAGGAAAAGAACTAGTAATCCCCTATAAAATGATAGGATCAGGTGAAAATTACCATGATCAAGGAGTTGAGTGTTGGTAGAGAGTACTATGAAATTTTTATTATTTGAACCACTATAAATATCTTGTGTTTGATATTTTAATTTATTCATATATTTCCATTTTATTATTCTATTAATAAATGATTATAAATTACCATAAATTTAATAGGTTGGTTTTCTAGGACAATAATGTTTTTAGAACATAATATAACCACTATTGATTTTTAATGGTGTGTTTCTCAAACTAACATAGTAGAAGAAATGGAAATCATCTCCCTAATCATTGTTAATATAGGTACTACCATTATGAACAATTTAATACATCCAATGTTAAATATTGGAGGTTCATATCCATGTTGGAGAATCTAGCCCTGGTTATGAATAATAAACTTTCTCTCATAGAGTAAACTATTATTCGATATCATAAATATCCTATGATGTGTCACTTTTAAAAAAAATCCTACATTCATTAATGTAAATACTAATGCATTGGTATTTATGAAATGAATCTAGTCAAATAAAAATATATTAACAGTCGTAGGATGAAATGTAGGGGAAATGGATATTCATGAAATATAATATTTAAAGGGATATTTTTAACAATGGTGGTCATTAATCTATAACACTAAGGTAGATGATGAATTATAAAATTTATAATGGATAAATTTTAACATTGTGTTTTTTAATAAATTTTTCCCTCAAGATAAATGAGTTGAAATGGAGAAAAATTTTCTCAACCTAAAATATAAGGAAGAGTGAAGTTTTATTTAATATAAGTTTAGGTTTAGGAATTCACATTTATTATAAGAGAATACACACCTAATCAAGAGAAAAATATTCAGTTTTTTTAATGGGATTAATCTAAATATTTAAAACACACTTGTCTCCCATATTTTTGCATTATTTGATGATACAGTATCATATGTCATCAAGACTGACAAAGAAATTAATAGGTATTATATCTTTATTAGAATTTTAGAAAATAATTGTTGGTCATAGGGATAATTTAAAAAATACATAAAATAAGAAGAAAGGATTGATTTTATTTCTATAATGTGATAAATGTTGAGAGAATGTTTTTCGTTAATGATAAAGGGGAATGATATTTTTTTACAAGTGTGCTGATAAGTGAAATAATCAATATAAATTCAAGGGAAATAAATAAAACACTACTATTAAGTTCTCTAAGTATATGGACATGGGAAATTATTCAAAAACTTTCACCAGATGATATGGGAACCTGCAACAAAATATTCCATGGGAGGATGTTCAATCTTTGGAAATTACTAAATCTAAATTCGAAGACTATAAATATATTGGGGAATATTATTGTATCATAATATCAATGTTTGATAAAATATTGTTTAATTCAGTATCTTAACACTCTTGTATATCCGTAATGATTTCTAAACACATTAAATCATTCAATATAACATTTAGAATTGATTTATTAATCAAGAATACTAGTGGAAATAATTTTACGATAAGGAATTTTCATCCAATACCCACTATAATTCATAGACATACCCCATTTTTTAATTTTTTCTATGTAAATGGTTAAATTTGATATAACACCTGATATGGATTGGATCTCAAAGTATAATGTGAAAAAAATTTCCATTAGAAGGGGACTATAATTATTTATGGAGATGTGTAAGCCGGTTGTTTTATTTGGGACACTATATCATCTAAATTATGTTTATATCTACCTCATTATGATTAATTTAATGTAATTTTTGGAGAGGTAAAAACAAAACATGTATATGGGAATTGTATCCTTTGAATATAATATGTAACTATCATACAAGAATACATTTACGTGTTTCCAAATTAATCCAATCCTGAAGATGAGTTAGTATTAAACTCTTCCCTAATGAAAAAAATATTTAAGACTCCCTATAGAATATATGTAGTGGAATATGAGGAAATAGATAAACAAAAACAACAGTAGTTTAATAATGGATTCTTTCACCATAGTGGTTCATTATGGGGAGACCTAATTTTTTTTCATGAATAAGGGTGGGTATATGAGGTGGTGTATCTATTACATGGAAATCACTTCCACTGCTGTAAATACATATCCTCTACTAATGCATCCAAATTTATTCATAGTGTTTGATGAATATTATTGAGGAAAAAGTCACTTTTATATTAGACATGCACTAATTTAAGGAATAAATGTTTCACTTCAGTGTTTATTATTGGTTTTCTAAAAATTATACCTAAAATGTAGGAATCAATATGTTTTTTGATACTAATATACTATAGGTGATATGAAAATTTTGAGGACAAATCATGTACCTCTGTTCCAACACGATCCATATAAATTTTGTGCACACATAGGTTCTCAAACGAGATATGAAAGCTATGTATACAATGACACAGTGTATATAACAAATGAAAGATGTTTTTGGATAAAAATGAGTATTCATTCGATTTTTATTAGTGTAACATTCCATGTACATCCACCTACAAAAACACAATATATTATAACTCAAATGTTGGAATGGTTGGCCACCAATCTACAATGAAAGAGAGAATAACTTGGTTGATTAATTACAGATTTTATACATTAATGTAAACATTTTGAAACCTAATTTTCTATAAATATATATGTATCATTCAAATGCACTTATGCTAATTCACAAGGGAGGTACTTCAATACTACTTATTGGGATCCTCCCCGGTGATTAGGTAAAATTATCCTTCTTTAGTATTTCTAGTGATTCTCCAAATATCTCCCTTTTCACCCTCTCCAATCCATGTTAAGGGAGGATTTTTTCTCAATTATGTCCCTAACACCTAGGACCAAAGTGGGAATTTATTTTTTATGGTTTTTTAATGTGACTCTTTAATATTATGTTTTTAATTATTAAGTGAATATTTTAAATATTAATGTTTTTTTATTATTTTTATGATAAAAATATCAATTCACCCATAGTGTTTCTTTGGAACACGATTAAAAAATCTAGATAACACTAAATAATATATAATAGATGATCCCAAGACTATTAGGTTATATTTTTTCTATATTCTTTTTGGGTTTTTTGAAAAAACTTGTTGATAGTGATTAATTACTAGAAAAATGTTTTGATTTAAAAAAAATTAATATTTTATAAATGACTATTATATAATAAAAATTTTGAATCCCCTTGTCAAATAATTTTATAAATGAATTTCAAAAAAATATAATTTATTTTATAATAAGGACCATCAAAATTGAAACCCCAAAATGTTATTTTGTGTTTCTCTTAATAATTTTCTTCCATTTTACATTCAATTTTTTTTTGAATCATCTTCCCCATATTATTATTTTTTAGATTAATATTTTTAAATCACCAAATGTATTACTGTGATCTTTCTTCCATATTGGATCAACACATATATTCATTGGATTCTGAGTTAGTCAATACGTAGATGAAATTTAATGTTCTTATACCTCATAATTGGAGAAGTATCATTAAATTAATTATAATTATAAACATAATGTCATAACTGAGGGTTTTGAATGCAAAAAAAACCATATTAAATTTCAACATAATCTAATAATTCCTTACTCAAAATTCCAACTAAAAAAATTTACATTTTTCATCAACATTTTTTATCCTTTTACTAATAAACATCCCACTTATGATCTTCCTCACCTAGAAAAATAATCCTCTCATTACTCAAGATCAGGTAATTAATATAAATCATAACCTCATATATATTTAAAAAAATACATAATCATCCATGATAACTAAATCTATTACATCAAAATTAAATCACAAGAATTATTAGGAATTTCATTATGTTTCGGACGAATATGAGTAAATATTTATTTCGGTAATGATGTGGATATAATATCAAAGGATTAAAAAGGATGTTATATTAATAAAATATAAATTGTAATATTCATATAATTCTCTATGAAAATAAATACATCTGGAGATCTATCAAAATACAACACAGTTATTTTCATCCCTTTCTTGCATGGGTTAATAAAAAAATATGATTTTAATGAATTGATTTAGACCTTTTTTTTCATTTTTCACATATAAAAACAAATAAACTCTATAAATAATGGTTTTGAACTATTTTACTAGGGTTATAATTGAAACCACCCCCGCACTTAATTTCATAGTATGTCACCAAAATGTAACATGAATCACCCAAAAATACCACTTTAAATATCATGTGAATATTAAAGAAATAAAATCAAAGAATTGGGGTAGGAATAATGATCAGACATATAATGTGGTTTTCGTTCAAGGAAATTCCTTATTTATAAATGACTTTAGAATATCAATTGTAAGGTAGACCACAATGAAAATATAGATAACAAAAATTATTTAAATTATTATATAATATTAATATAATGTAATGATCAATTTTTTTAAAATACTTGAATGATGTAATATTTTGTATATTATGAAAATCTATCAAATAAAGAGGGTATAGGAAACAATATCATAAAATATCATTGAGTACCTTAAGGGAAAGGGAAAAAACATAATTTATTAATCATGTTATGGAATATATAAAAATAAATAGTTGACTAAATATAAATATTAATGGATTAAAAATAAAAAATTAGAATCTTATGAGAAATACTTTAAAAATAAATTAAAAAATAAAGTAAGAATATAATTTTCAAAATTACCACACGTAACCTTATTATTTATAATCATAATTAATAACCCATTTTAAGAATCTTAAAATATATAATAAAATTAATGATGAATCCATGATTAGTTAAATAGAAAATGTACAGTGTCGTGTTGGGAGACCTTCCCCCATACTTAATAGAAGACATGTTCAGCCAAGTGCAACATCCAGCTGTGGAAGGGTGATGTAAAAAAAATAAACCTGCTGAGGAAAGTATTGAAATTAATAAAAATTTATAATTTATAATTTGAAGAATATAGTATATTACTCTCTAGGATGTTGGTTGTCACACCCCGACTCCTTAAATTATTTTATTTTATTATTTATTTGTTTCGGTTAGCCTCGCCATGGTGCGGGGCTAGCGCGTGTGTAATATATATATATATATATATATATTAATATTTAATGTTTTTATTTGGTTTCAGACTGGTGTGTGGGAACCGCATGGTCAGTGGTAGCTTCACAGTCGGTCCACATACCTGTGTTATTATCTACTATTTGAAATAAATAAAATTTTATAAAAATAATATGTGTTAAATGTTAGCACCATAATAATAAAAATATTATTATTGTGTAGAAAATAATAATATTATTAATGGAAGTGTTATTATTTTAATTAAAATGTTTTAATATTAAATGGTTATTAAATGTGTATTTAATATTTTTCATATTGTTAATTGATTGTTATAAAAATTATTAAAGTTACATTATTATTATTAATGTTGTTAAAATTTTAAAAAAATAAATAAAATGAAAAATATTATTATTTTTATTCTTCATACTTTAATTTTTATTATAATTATGTTATTATTATTAATATTAAGATTATGATTATGGTGATGATTATTATTATTAATAGTTTTTTTATTTATATTATTTCCCTATTTGTAATATTATCATATTATTATTATTATTATTATAGATTTTTTTAAAACCCAAGATCACCCCCTCCAACTTACTAGATGCGTGCGGCACCCCCCACCCCCACCCACCCCTAGTCCTTCTTCTCTCGTGCGACCAGTGCCATGCCTTGTTCATATGTGTGACCTCCGATCTTCCAGTCCTTAGGTGTGCGGCCCACATTCCTAGTGGCGACCCTTGATCCCTTGACCTACAACAACCCGATGACCCAACACTGCCCTCTCCTGCTCAACATCCTCCCCACTAGACTCTTCTTTACACCGCCCCATTGTGCTCGACCTCCTCCTCCTCCCCCGTTCCATCCCACTGATGTCCTTATCCCCATTTTATAATGCCAGCAAGCCACCTTGTGTGCCCAGTTCCCGGCGGCAACCAGCTCACCTATTTCCCGATGTCTGCACCTCCCAATAGGGATAACCCCTGTTGTGGCCTTTTCGGATGGCCCTAAACCCATGTGAAACTTTCAGGTGAAAACCCCCTAATTTTGACACCCCTTATTTAGGTTATTTTTATTAATATTATTTTTTGGTGTTTTCCTCAAACTAGCCAATCTCTAATGCTTCGGGTCAAGTTTGGTGCATTTTGATTGGTGTTTGGGATATGTGATTGGTCTCCGAAGTGATATTATTTCTTCCGTCAATGTTCTGTTTCATCTGCATGGGTTGAGTTAGATGTTTCATGCCTTTCATTTCAATTTCAATATGTTTGATTATTTAATTTTTATTAATTAAAATTTAAAACATGTTTTACAACATTATTATGAGTATGGATCATTCATGGAACCATTTTTCATGTTATTAGATTTGATTAAAAACATGTTTTAAATGGTTTTTTTGCTTATTCCCATGAATGATTTTAGCTAATTTGTTAGGAATAAACATCCTTACAATGAAATGGTTATGTTGGATGTTTTAAGTGAGGCTTCCTTGTGGAAATATTTTTTAGAAATTATTTTATTTGAATTGGATGGCTTATGGAACATGATGTTTTAGTGAAATGGTCTGATGTGTTGGTGGATGGAATATGTGTGGGGTTTCTTAAGAAAAATGGTTGGGGAATAAACTCTTGTTTTTCTGTTGGATGTGGGCACATATCTGGAGGCACAATGTGCACCCATAGATGATCATTCAATGAGGATGGCATTCAGAGTGCTTCTTCTCCCCAACCTTTGTTTTCCAAAAACAACTCTTATATTTTCTTATCTCATTTAAAATTGGTTCCATGGTTTACTATATGACATTGTGTGGTTTCAAAATTATGTGAAAGGTTTTATAATTTATTTGGAGTGTTTAATGATTAATTAAATTGGTGCACATTCTATTTTGATATGTTGTAAGTGTGAATTTCTTCATAAATGATGGTTCTGGATGGGTTGTGTGTGTGTAAATCCAAGGATTCTGCTTTAAAATTGTTTTATAAAATTTGAAACGTATTATTAACTAATTCAATTTGTGTGAATCATGTTTTGGAAATGTCTAGTGGTGCGTGTGATTTTAAAACTGTATTTTTAAGCTATCTTACATTTTTTTTCAAGTTGTGCACAATAAAATTATTCTCTAAATGGACCTATTGACACTTTAAAATATCTAGTGATTTATCATGGAACAGTTCGGTTTTTTTAAACATGTTTGTGAAGATCAAAGTGATACTTTAAATCTTTAAATGGTGCTTTTACATTAGGTTCTTAATGGTATATGCCACTTTGGTTGTTACAAGTGTGTTCCTAATTTAAATGGTGTGCAAGAATGATGAAATGAGTTTTGAAATGTCTGTTTGGTTGCAAAGGTGGGTTGTGTGCCATTATTTTTAAGCGACCTATTTTAGTGAAATGGTTGTATGTCCTGTTTGAACACATTAGCAAAAGGTTGATGTTTGGTATTGTTTTTTTGGAATATTGTTTCTATGTGTTTCTGTAAAATGGTTAAATGTTGTTAAGTTAAGGGCCCATTTTATATTTTTAAATGAATATTTTGAAACCCCCTCTTAGTTTGAGTCTCTTTCCTAGTCAATTGATCATGAGTTGGGAGGGTCCTTAATAAGGGACCTCTTGTGGGTAATTATTATTCAAGGCGGGTGACTAACCATTATGTGATTAGGGTGGTGCATGTTCGTTTGATGTAATTGATTATATGTGTGAGGCTTGTTGCTTAGATGTGTGTCACACCCAATTAAAAACTATATATGGGATCCTATCATAGAAAAGTGGCATACTGAGAACAATTGTTCCACTAGATTAGTTTACACATTGGCTAGTGGCCCATAGTAGTGGGATGATTTGTTATTAATGCTATGGGATTGGGCCCCTCGACCAGGCTTGGTAGGGAGATGGTCGGGAATTAGGGCTTTGTGACATCATTGAGAGTAGGCATGATTTTGGGATGAGTCAGATGTAAAGCACGTTATGGTATTCCTATAAGTTCCTAGTATTAACGTGTTTTCAGCATTACGAGTATTACTACTGATGTTTCCCTCATCATTTTGAATTCTTATTATTTGTTCCTAGTTTTGGTTTCTTTGGAAAACTATGAATGCTTGGTTGGTTTAAAAAGCTTTCTAAGTGGATGTTTGACATTGAAACAACAACTCCCAATTTTCCTTCTTATTCCATGTTTTAAAATATGAGGTCAAAGAACCATGTTGTTTGTTTGTATTTAAAATTCAATGTAGTTATAGAAATCTATTTTTATAAATGTATTTTAAACTATTATTAATGATTTTTTTTTAAAATAATGGCATGGAATTTATGGTGTTTCCTACTATGCATTTTGTTGCTCACATATACTTTATCATTTCAGTTTCAGGTTCTATTAGTGCTGGATCACTCTCGGAGTGAACATGGTTTGGAGTTGGTTGGGTTCTTAGGAGGTTACATGGAGGTTTTTGTAGTTTAATTTCTTTATGTTTCTTGTTTTCATTTTTATAGTCATTATTTATTTCTTTTAGTTGATTTATTTATGGGAAAAATACTTTCCACATACTTAGTTTTTATGTTTGTCACTAGTTTCCATCCCCTGGGGATCAGGAATGCCCCTTGGGACATGCCGCAGGCCTGTTGGGGTGGGCGGTTTATGGTCGACCTAGGTTGGTTTGTGAAAAAATGGTATCAGATGAGGCCCATTAAATGTTGGCTATCTAGTAGAAGGATATTAGGACTATCAAGAATCGAGAGGTAGGTATGGGGAGAGAGTCACAAACTCTTTCTCGCACTGATCCTCGAGTCACTAGGGGTTGTCTAGGGTTTGTGCCTTCTGTATTTGGATGTTTTGGATTGAGGGATGAAAATGGAGGTGAATTGGTTAACATTGTGGCCTCACATGGGTTGGATACCCATGTGAATTCAATGTATCTAGCTAAAGGTCCACTTAGTGTTATGCCATCCTTGGGTCATGACTGATCACCATGTCACTAGGTTAGAGATAGACAATAATTCTCATTTTGATGTTTATTTTTGGTTGTGTTTTTTTATAATTTCTTGAGGATGTGAGTGTTTTCTGAATGTGAAGCAGGATTTTGAAAACAAACTATACTTTAAAAATGAAAAAGGTATAGGAATGGAAGTGCTTTCCTCAATTGATTTTGAAATTGGTAAAGCAGATTTTAAAGAGGATGTTTTTTGATTTGAAATTTTTTTTATATGTTGAAGTCTACTAGAGAAAAGAGATACTTGGACTAGAGTATTATTTACTGAGGGTCACATGTGCATAGGTATGTGAAGATAGTGTATGGGATCACTTGTTCATAGATGTTGTGAGAGATATTGAATTAATGTGCATGTGACACTGTATATGGTGCCATAGGTGAGTTTTAAATTTTTTAAGAAATAACAGTTTTAGAAAAGTGATTTTTTTCTTTTGTATTTATGTGTTTGGATTATGGGCATGTTTCCTTTGGATTGTTTTGTTGGTTTGATTAAGTTTTATCTTCATGTTGGTTTCGATGGTGTTTTCCATTTTATTATGAGTATGCTGCACAGAAAGCCTCAAAAACTTGTTAATGAGTTATGCCCATTTCGATGGTGTTTTCCATTTTATTATGAGTATGCTGCACATTGTTTTAAAATTAAATGAGTGTAAGCATAAGCAAAACTAGAATTTAGAATGTAAGAAAATTATAGTTCGGAGTCTATCCAAAATGAAATTCGGAGTCTATAATAAAAAGATATTCGGATTCTGTTTTGTAGGAATTCGGAACCTGAATTCTGTAGAAATCCAAAGTCTGGATTTCTAAGGAAATTTGGATCCTGGTTTCAATAGAATTCAGAATCAGAGCTTACAAAGTTCAGAGATGAACTTGTATAACTTCGGATTCGAACTCATAAAAGTTTGAAATCGAACTAGAAAATGTTCGGGTCGAACTTGTATAAGTTCAGAGTCGAACTAGTAAAAGATCGGAGTCGAACTAGTAAAAGATCGGAGTCAAACTCATAAAAGTATAGAGTCTAGAATTTGGAGTCCAACTATATGAGAGTTCATATCCATAATTCGGAGTTGAACTATATGAGAGTTTGTATCCAGAATTCAATATCGAACTACATGAGACTTCGTATCCAAAATTCGGAATGGAACTTCATTAGATTTTGTATCAAGAATTCAGAGTTGAACTTCATAAGAGTTCATATCCAGAATTCGAAATTTAAATTCATAAGGGTTCGTATCCAGAATTTGGATCCTAAAATAGAATACTTCAAATCTAAGCATTATATGATTCTGAGGTTTTGGGTATGAATCTGATTTTTACACTTTAATAAAAATATTGCTATGTATAATGAAATCTAAGTTAGGGTAAATTTCCTTAAGGAAGGAAATTTTCCTTATATAAGTAAAATATATATTTTCTTTAGTATAAGGTGTTTGTGATTTTCATAACAAAAGGAATGGAAAGGTCATATGGAAAACCTTATTGACTCAACAGTTGTAGTCATGAAAGAAGCACACGCTGAAGCTTGTGGAGCTCTCCAATCAGCAACCAAGGTATCTCACCAAGTATAATAGGTTGGGTATTACTAGGCCACATTGCTACATGATTGTTCCATATTTACCAAGAAGTTACATTACTTACAAGTTCATTCTAATTTCATACACCCCCACTAAAGATACTTCATAATTCTAAGTACTCTTGGACATTCGTTCCTTGGGAGATAGGGGTTGTGGGACTATATCCTCCCACTACAGCCAGACAGTTAAAATTCATACTCATAGCAACCAATTTCTTTTCCAAATCGTTCGAAGCCATAACCCTTAATGAAGTCAGGGAAAAAACATCATCCGCTTTGTGAAGAAAATCATCATTACCAAATATTTTGTTCCTCATACTATCCTGATGAACAATTGCAGCAACTTCTATTCTGCTGAGCTGGATAAGCTATAACAAGAGTATAGAATTAAGTCAAATTGTTCATCCCATTACCACACATCAACCAAAGGGATGATAGAGGCTTTAAACAAGACTCTTTTAAACATACTCTAACAGATGGTTGATAAGGATAACAAATTGTGGCCTGACAAGATTCTTCATGCTTTTTGGGATCACCGGACCGCGACCCGCATGACGACCCAGGCAAGCCCGTACTCACTAGTATACAAGGAAGAGGTGGTCTTGCCTATTAAAATCCAAGGGCCATCAAATCATGTTCCCATTTGTGATCAAATTTCTGTGTACGTTAAATCCCAGAGATGGTTTTATGAATTGGAGTAGCAAGATGAGGAAAGGCTTCACACTCTACACCATTTGGAAATCTACCGAAATTGGATTGCATGAGCCTTCAAGAAAATGGTTCGCCTTCGATACATCCTCGAAGTAGAAATGGTGTTGGTCCTCCAAGACCCGATGAAACTCAGGATGAATCCCTTAAAGCATGAAATGAAATGGGAAGGACCATTTTTCATACATAAGGTCTATTATAATGGATCATACACCATGATATCAATCAATGGACAACTCATCATGTTCCCACAAATGAAATGTTCTTGAAGAAAAATTTTGCATAGTAATATGCCAGTGTGAAAGGTCTATGTTATAAGACCATAAACTATGACTTATAATACCACCAATTTCATAGACCAAACTCCTAAACCATAAACAATGAGTGTTCATCATGGCTACATAATGTTAAATTATATGGTATTAGTCTATGAAACATAAAATTAATCTAAAATTCCATGGTCCAAACTATATGACCCTAAACTATGAGTCATAGTCCTGGACACATGACATTATACTATAGGGAACTCATCTCGAAAACATGACATTAAACTATGAATCATTTCCTCACCATAATACATCAAACTAAAGCACCCAAAAGTTCCTTATCACATGAAAATAAGACAAATAATATCTTATAGAACTACATACGACTTGATTAATTCCCTTGTAAGATAAGTTGTGACTAATTGATCATAGATCATAGTCCATCCACCATAAAAAAATGCATCTATCATTCCCCCTATCTATCCAAATTCATAAGGGAAACCCTTATCAATCCATATTTCTCAAATCGAGTATAACATCCATGATCTTAAGATTTTTGTTAGGGATTCTATTACGAAAGCCAACTATGAGTAACATGATCGACTTGGAAACTATAATTTATAGAAAAAAACCCCCAACCTCTTGGAGTGTGCCAAATTGGTATAGGGTACATACAGAACTACATACGGCTTGATACATACCATCACTGGATATATAAAGATGCCTCAATCCCCGATCATGGCTCACCCCCACTAGGAATGAAAAACAAAATTAACCCATCATATTTTCTACCTCCCAACACATGCAAAGGATACCTCGTGACAACTCATTGTTTCTCACATCGAGTATAAATCACATGATCTTAAGATTAGTGGTTAGGATTCTCTTACACAAATTAATCGTAAGAGAATATGGTAGGCCTGGAACCCATATCATGTGAAACCAAAAAGCCATCACGTGTCCTCACACATGGACCATGCCAAATTGGTACACTCAATTTTCAGAACAACGTGTGACTTGATTCCTTCCCTTGAAAGACACATACTGATGCCTCGATCCATGATCCCTGCTCATCCATCATCATAAACAATTCCATCAAGTGTTCATACACATCATGAAATCATTTTTAGGGATTATTCATAACTATGTGTGTCTTGATTCATACCCTCATAGGATATGTAGTGATGCTCAGATTTGGAATCCCTTCGTAGAAACCTGTAAAAAATGCCTCTTTCCCCCATATGTAGGTCATACTTGTATGAAGAGTCTATTAAAGGTCATATCAAATGACAATAAACTCTGAAATTCTTCAAGAGTTATGTGTGTCCTAGTCCTTGTTATTATGAATTTCGACACATGCCTCTCAATCATGAGAGGTAAAAAGATCATGCTTCCCCCTATACATATGAGTCAAAACTATGTGGATGGTAAAAGTAGTTCATTGTTAATCCATCCTTGGTATTCTCATGTTCCCAAGATCATCATTCTTATTTGTCACACATTATACCTTAAGAAATCATAGATCCCCAAAATCATTCAAGGACATCTGAGATAGAAGGCCAGTGTCTCGTGGACACCATTACATGACTATGTACATTTTACCTAGTGGCTCTACATATGTTGCCCACAAAAATTGTTTTCAATCAAATGATAAATTCATCCCTGGGAGAGTCCTATCCTATATGATTATTCCTAACTACTTCCAAGCCCAATGTCATCCCTCTTGATTCTAGTTTCCCCCAAGACAATGGTATACCCCTTCATCCATCAGTCACGTCTAAGGAACACCGAAACATCCTGATTTAAATAACATAAAACTATTAAAGATATTTATGAAAGTATAATAATCCTCATTAAATGACTCTAGAGTGGATAACATCACATCCCCACTGCATTAATCTAAACGGATTAACATCACAACCTTACCGCACAATGTTAAACTGAAAGGCCTAAATCATCCTCGATGTGAAAAGTTAAACTTCATAACAATGGGTTAAGACCAAAATGCACTCTAATAATAATTTTTCTATTCCTACGTAATGGAATGGAATCCTCGTAATCCCTTGTTTCTCAAACTTATCATATCTCACGTGTGCTTAGGGATTTCAGCGAGAGATCCACCCCAGAGTTATGGAAAACCTATCCAAGAATTTTGTCCTACCTTCACAACCCTAGAAGTAATGTCATGATTCCCTCCCTTGAGAAGAACACCATTTCCATTCTACGTGTCATTATATAACCACATATCCCATAGATGGAGTGAATGACTCATCGTGCATACGAGTAAGATCTACGTAGGGGACACCTGATTCCATGAGTAAATCGCAGCCCAAATGTCCCCAATATATTCGGATACACTCCTACCATATTTGAAACACTGTGAACTTAGTGATCCTGAATCAACATATCCCTCCAAGGATATCTTTTATGGGAGGTCTTTTTCTAATGGACACATTAGATTGAATATTCATATCATGCCCCAGTGGCTCTGTATATATTGCAAACAAAAATGTTCATAAATAAAAATATAATTTGTCCCCATGATAGTTCACTCTTGTTTTTTTATTCCCAATGGATTCCAAGCCTTATCAAATCCATCCTAATTCAAGGTCCCTCTAAGTTTTGGTTTACAAATTCCTCCTTACACATATCCATGATATATCAGAACATATAGGCCCATTTCATCTCTGGTCCCTTTTGAGGTCTCTAACTATATCCCATCTATATCCATGAAGTTGATACGCCTATAAAATAAGAGTTCCCCCACTTGTTTCCATTTTTCCCCAAAGGATATCAGTTAAAATGACCCTTTTTGATGCTTAGGATCACCCCTTGTCAATGGTCACATACTGTATTCAAAATGTCCCCAATATACATAATCTTCATTGTTCATTAGAGATAGAAGGTCAGTGTCCTATAGACACCTTTTCATGACTATGCATATCATTCCCTGATGGCTCTGCATATATTTTCCTCAAAATGGCAGTCAATCAATAGACAATTAGTCCCTAGGAGAATCATTTCCAGCTTCTCTATGCTTAAATGAAATCCATGTCCTGTCAAACCCCAGAATTGGGAAAACTCATAGATGAAGTCTTATGTATCTATTTCTTCCCAAGTGACCCAAATATAAAAAATATTCTTAACTAAAATGACCATTCACCAGCTCTCTCTCATGAATGTAAGAAATGTTTGGGAATATTTTCCCACTAAATGTCGATATGAATGTTCCTAATGTTTTCAAACAGCACAACTCAGGCCAACAACCCATTGTGGCTCCCATCATCGATATAAATCTAAAAGATTAAAAATCCCAATAGACCATCAGATATGGAAGAAAAGTGTCCTAAAAACACCTTTTCATGGCCATACACATTATTCCCCAGTGGTTCTACAAATATTTCCCACAAAAATGGATGTCGATCAAAGGAAAATTCATCCCTATGAGAGTCCTTTCTTATCTTCGTACACCTAAAGTGGCTCCCAAACCACATGAATGTCTAGAATAAACTAATAGAGGGTCAAGAAAAATCCCTAATCTGTGTCTAAAGGATATTAGAATAATACTAGCTAATGGTCCCAAGTCAGGGACCTAACATGTTATGTTTGGTCAAAGATATCAGAAAAACATCTGTAATAATATTGATTAGAGGGACTGTGAATTTCTAGCGAAAAAGATGCCATGCTTTCAAAAGGAAAAATCCTAAAAGGGAAGTAGTGGGAAAAAGTCAATTATCGGTTCATTAAAAAATGGAATCATTTAGCCATTAGAAAATAAGTAAGGTTTGTTAGGTCAAAACCCATGAATGGAAGCCTATGATAAATCCAAGATATCAAATTCCATGTTACACATGCTAATCCTGTACCAAGAAGGAGTGGGAAAAAATTAGGGTAATATAAAAAAAGAGACAAATTTTTTGGGGTTTTCCTTGAAAACCAACCAATAGTCGAACTATTCTCACTAAGTCCCACGACTCAGGAAAAAATTAGATCTTTATTTGATTATTTTAGTTTACTAATTTCAAGTCATAGTTTAAAATTAATGCATGGTCCAAATGATGTAGACACTATAGGAATAGTTTAAAAGAGATATATTTAAAAGCCAAATCAGTTCCATTATGTTCAGCAAAAAATGGAGGAACGTCCCCAATTTTGAGTCTCTCCAATGTATCCAACAATGAATGATTAGTACATATTATAATTTGTGATAGAAATTTATTGGGGCTTGGTTATCCCATTCCAGATGGTTGGCGATTAATTTTCATGGGTCGTCGATAGTCTGCTCCAAATAAGATCTTTCTTTGGTTTTGGCCTTGACCATCAAACACACCTGTTAAATAATGAATTTATGGTCCTACCATTTC
This sequence comes from Viscum album, assembly GCA_963277665.1. Classification (NCBI taxonomy): domain Eukaryota; kingdom Viridiplantae; phylum Streptophyta; class Magnoliopsida; order Santalales; family Viscaceae; genus Viscum; species Viscum album. The sequence continues at coordinate 76,255,271 of OY728153.1, read as the reverse complement.
TTTTGGATGGATTCATAGTTGGCGTGCGAGGAGCCCATTTGTTCCATCAACCATGTTGTGCGGGCTTCGCACCTTCTTAACTCTTCCTCTTGGGTTGAAACCAAATTAAGAGCCTTCACCTCCTCAACATTCAGATGATCAAATTATTCTAAAACATATCTGGAGCTCTCCACCTATTGATGGGGAGAATTGAACATGGCCAGCTTGTCTTCGCAGATGGCAAGGTATTGTCGGTCAATGAAAATTTAGAAAATTAGGAGGTGTATGTGATGATAATTAAAGCCTTCAGAACCCAGCTCTGTGAATAAACACTGAAAATTTCCACCCTTATCAACAAATTTCACCAGGGGGTCTCTGCGGCAAGATAACATAATTGGCACCTTGAATATTTTCACACTACTAGGTTCATTTTCAAAACACCAGTACTTTTATCCTCCCCTACCGCTACATGTGTTTATGTAGAAAGTATCGCTATAGGAGTGGGGAGGGACCTAAGGCAGGTCACCCAAGATGGTTGACTCTCTCTGCATTCCGATGGCCCAACCATTGAAGCTGGATACGTAAGACTAACTGTGGCATCTAGGATGTTCGGTGATACTCGACTACTTACGATGTCATTAAAATCATGGGAAATATATTAATGAGGGGAGTAGTCTGAATCACTTTCGATTGAAATGGGTTTTACATATTAAACCCCTCACAGACGCTTTTGACAGTGGACCGAACATCTTCTTACTACAAGGGTAGAAGTAGGAGGTGTATTTATCTTGTATGTTGCTGGGAAGAAAGTAAAATACATAAATTTTTTACTCTTCGCGATAAAAAGAATGTGTATCATTGTCATTGGGGAATAGATTGGGAAAGGAATGGCAAAGGGTTTATTCACCCGCTGAACTGATTCTTTCAGCATCCCATTGGGGTAACAATCTTCCCATAGTTGGGAATATTCTAGTGATAGAAAGGTGGGCCCTGTTGTGTAAGGAATGATAATGTCTCTCTATTAGCACCTTCATGCATCCCCATAAGGCACAATTGTTAGAGAACCATGAGATGAGATTCTCCCTTTAATTGAAGAACCAAAAGAAGCACTATTTGTTGAAGGAAAAAAAATTGCTTGGAAAACCAGTAGGGGAAGTATGGCTCACAAATAATTACCCGGTCTACAAGAGTAATGAGCATCCCATCCCGAAGGTTGATGACGTATGAGAATTCCTCCAAGGAACCTCCCCTGTTACCTCTCAATGATCCATGATGGGCATGATTCGGAGCAAATGATAAATGAGAGGTGTTTTTCAACAACCCAGCCACATAAATAATGATCAGAGTCCTAGGAAGAACAAGGGAAATGTTGAGATGATCAGGATGAAAGTCAAGATGGGTAACCAGTGCGGTATGCCTATATTCATAACAGGGGAAGTGATCCACCATCCACCCATAAAAGAATTAGAATGGTCTACTGAGATGGTGTAGAGGCTTGTCTTCTAGTATAATTCCCAATAATTAATAAATCTAGGTGAGGGTAGGAAGGGCCAAATTAAATGGTTGACCCTCTTCCCGTAAAGCCCCAATCATCAAGGTGTAAGCCTGAACCCTGGTATATACATCCCGATATGGGAAGATCCATCCACATAAAAACATGGAAAAGAAACCTTCCATTATAAGCACAGGTGAAACATCTGACTGAAGCTCATATCCCCATGTGGTATATCACCATGCTTCAAGGTTAGCACTATATAACCCTAGATCATGGAGGGACTAGAAAGTGAGATGAGTTAAACTATGGCTAGCCCTCAGCTTGGGTCCATTCATATGAAAGAATAACCTTATACACACTTTGAATGGGATGAGGTAACATGCCTCGAGGGGATGATCCAGTGATCTCATTTCCATGACTAGTAAGCTCCTTGTCAAATTAGAAATGTGATTTGTATCGTTCCATGTGGCCGCTACCGGGATAAAATCATTATACATTTCTCCAAGGATGGGGATCCCCCAAGAAGGTATATATCCCATAGAATGATTCCCACATCCCCATTTAGTATGTGGAAGGTTTCGGTTCTCGAACACTAGTGGATCTGCAATTCCGGATTGAATTCACCAAAAGAGAAGATTGCAAACTGAGAAACCCAGGCTACCTAGTACAAGCCCACTACCTCTAGCTGGTCAGGGGACTCCTGATAGGTCTTTTGTACCTATAACTCCCAGGACCACTATTGGATAAACATCCTCCATCCCACAAATCCCTCTTAGTTCTCCACCCTCCGCTAGGATTTTCTTGGGAGATGCTGATAATAAATGGTTATTCATGAGTGTCTAGTGTTAGGATTCCATTGTAACACTTGTGGTTTCCCTGAGTCCATGCTAAATCTCTTAGTATGAAAAAGTTATCCTAAATTGGAGTGGGAATGTCTTCTCTTACTAGGGAAATGTTGGCATGTTAATGGCCTTGGGGTTCCTCCAAGAGGATGAAATGGATGTTGGGTTCAAGCAATGGAAGAGGCATGTCAGTAGGAATACCAAATCCATAAAGTGGAAAATTTACGGATAACAGGTAAGATAAGTTATCTTGCATCGAGAAGGCCATCAAGAAGCTGTCTCAGGGAGTGATGTGGGCTCAAATATGATCATCTCTATTCCTCTACATGGTTTCCCTTTTCAACATAGATTTTACAGCAATCTGTGAAACAGCCATTATAGCCTTCATAACATGATCCAGAAGTAGATGAGAAGTTAGTATGATAAAAAATTATTGGATAAATGCTACGTAATTTTCGTTAAAGGAATAAATATATATCCAAATAATGATTCATGTGTGGATTCCACAAATGGTACAAGATAGCCACATTCCACGTACTACATGATACCTTGATGTAACCTCTCTTATGATAGGGTACATTGTCATGTTTTACCACGTAGATCCATGGTATGCAAACCATGCATGAGGGGTTTTCCCATAGATCTTTGTCTGGTAAAAGGTAATGTTCTCCAAAAGAGGATACCACTAACATAGGGATTGATTATGTTTGTATTTCAAATTGGCGGGTTTATGTTCAAGTTATGATTGTTAATATCCTTAATGTTAGGTTCACCTATACAAGTGGGGTATGTGGATAAGCCAACCACATAGAATTCTCCCACACGTAATCCATATTTTATGTCTTTAAATTCCATATTACCATTCACAGAATCCTAAATATTGTACGCATATGGATAGATGGTGAAGAAATCGATTCACAGAACGTACATAGCAGTTCATATATAGTATTTTTGCCCGGAACACAAAATGTGAGAGAAATGGAATCCATGTAAATCGAAAGTACTTTTATCCACAAGAAAAGGTAAAAGAAACATTACATGGTCCCCTATATATAGGTGTGGTCTCCTTGTACCGGGTCCAGATTTGCAACCATGAACTATTTAATTTCAGGACCGCTTAAACATCATAATTTCCCCCTTTTTGGTCCAAATGGACCCTATTCCGATGGGGGGAATTTGTAGGGTCTTGAAAATTCCTCCAAGGGGATAAAATACACCCATGAATACATTGAAGAAGGAATAAAGAACATCTACAAGTACATCAAGGTAAATAGACTCAAATTGGGATGCGATTCATTGAAGGAACTTGATCGAATTCATGTTTTCAAGGTTTTATAAGTGGAATGTGTACCATCATTAGGAAAGGTATGTGGAGTAGTAGGATCGAGAACCCCCTGAAACGTGAAACAGTCCGAAAACTGTTGTCCCGTGAAGCAATGGACTACGAACAAGGCAGACTATGAAACACGTCGCTGACAGATTCATATGCATGAGGACTATCGGCGTACTATGTCGTGAACTCATCATTTCAAGGAAGAAGAAAATTAGTAGGGTTTGATGAATGATTATTGAGAAAATAATCATCCACAAACCTTGGTTGACCATTTCTTCCTCAAGGCATGATATTTCTTCAATTCACCTCCAAAAAAGGTGTCATGTTCCCAATAGATACGATTGCTATGATGCTCTATAAATGGAGCATAATAGAAGTGAAAGATCGACACACAACGGGAGATAGATAAAGAGAAGGAAAGATGGTGAAATCTTTAAGGGGACATAGAGGATGCACTACGGCTTACGAATTGTTTCATTGGTGAAGAACAAAATGTGAACTAGTCCCTCTGCAGGTACAGTCAACCACAACCCATAAATTGGGGGAATTGAATAATAATAATAATAAAACTTTGAACCTAACTGATGAAATTCAAACCAAAGTATTCTTGTGGATGAAATATTGGTGAATGATGATCCCCCTGACCCTCCTTCAATATGGTTCTCCAGACAGCATACTAGTACACAGACTAAAACCGGTGCATCGTACTACCTCGGTACGTAGATGGAACCCAAAGTGGGATGATGGGCTATATAGAACTATGGTGTGCAGTTTCCTGTACCCATTCCTACATACCACAAAGGTACGAAGATGATCCCTCTACTCACATACCAACATGGTATGCAGTGCCTCCCCCACCCCCCATAAAAATTCAGTACGCAGAATGTGGTGTTTTCGGGCCTGGTTCTTTCCGGGACCAACCTCACCCCTCCACTACTGTCTAGTCCTCCAAGATCCGTCTGCTAACTAGTCCTTATACATTAGGAAAAAGCCTCTTCCAAATCCACTGAACCCATATGATCATACTATTGGGTTCATCCACATTCCCCATTGATTCTACATACACATGGTAAGCAGAGTCACAAAGGCTATCCCCACAACTCTGCGAGCTTCGAGAATCCCAGGGAGGCTACACTCCCATAGTAACCTAGATCCCAAACATGGGACACCGATTTAAACCTCCTCATTCTCATGATTAAGGGAGGTAATTTTATTTTTCATTCAATGATGAATAGTGATCAATAAGTGGGGTTATTTTATCTCCCATCTTTTGATGTGGACAAAACTTCTCCTCCTCCCAGCATGTGCTTCGGGGCCCTTAAACTAAGGTAAGTCCCAAATTTTCTATGGTGGGGTCTCATTACCTTTAATGTCGTCTTACATTAATGGTTTCATTTCTCTACACCCTCACCCATGGGGATCCCAACCAATTATGCCATAGTATCCCCCCACCAATAGGGTAGGAGGCATGTGAATTGTTGAGTCTTTCACATCCTATTATTTCTCACACCGAGAATGAATCACGTGGGCTTAGAGGTTTGTGGGGATTAAAACATCCATAAGATTCTAAAATTTAATAACTTTGATTCTTAATCAATACTAGATTTTTGGGAAGCCTACTAGAAGGCCCTATCTCAAAATGGTGCCCATATAAAAGGGTCGACCCAATCATGTCTATCAATTGGGAGGCTTCCATGTGTATGTTCAAACCCTTCAAAACTAAAATAACTGTAATTACTGATCAAAACATGATACAAAAGACACTTACCTGATGTCCTGATCTCAAAACAGTGTCCATCAATAAAGGGTACACCCAATCATGTCCCATCAAATGGGCAGCTTCCATGCATAACCCCCACACCCTCGGAACTAGAGGGGTTATGATTACTCTCTTAAGGATTAGTAGTAAGCCCTCATTGTGGTCCCTATCCCATCATCAAGCCACCTTATGTCCCCCCTTGATGACGGAAAACTCCATAGTTCCTTATAATATGGATTAACTCATCATCACTTTCATAGAATCAAATATATGCACTCTTACGACGATCTTGAAAACCATGGGTATCCTATGGACACACTCTTTGGGAATGAAATATGGATTAAAGAGAATATGAACAAAAATTATATATATAAGAGAGTCTCAGAAGAGGAAACAATCCTCCCCCAGAATGGTGTGGTGAGCCTGACCTTCCATCTTCTCAACCAATGGAGTTCTTAAGTGTCATTCGCTAAATCATCAACCAATTAGAACCTACCTTTGGAAAGAAGGTCCATGAATCATGGATACCAGTGTCTATTGGCATTTTGGATCCAAAAATAAACTCGTTTGTGACTATCCCGGGATGTTATATCCTATAAGGACATATTTGAAGAGTGATTTAACCCCACACAATCGCCCGCTGGGACCAATAGTTCCTATGGGGTTAATATAACCTTTTTTAAAGGATAATGATGTTGAAAATGTCAAACAAAAGGAATGGTATATTCTATGAGAACCCATCTAAATATAAAAAAAGACATGTGATGATCCTTAATGTGCCATATATGAACCACCTGTAAATGCACCACAACAGAGGTGGAACAATGTGTATTTACTATATTTAAAAAAGTATATATTTTTTATTTAACTAATAAAATTAATTTTTTTAAAAATATTAATATAATTATGTTGAAAATAAATATATATTTAAATATTTATAAAATTATAATGAAAAAATATATAATTATATAATTTTGTTATTTATAATTATAATTATAAATCTTTTAGCAGCACTAATGTTTTAGTACCGATAAATGTTCATTTTATCATCACTTTTCTAGTGCTAATAAAGAATGAGATTTATCATTGATAAAAAAAACTCATATAATAAATCATTATCAATTATAAAACCTTATCATTGATAAATATCTCTTTTATCAGTGCTTATCAATTACGATCTGATAAAAGAGATCTTTATTAGTGTTTTTTTGAAAACATATATAAAATTATCCATGATCTATTTAAAAGATACCTGACCACGAATCATTCATCACGATTCTCAAGCTCTCACGGAACATCCCTACTATAAATGCTTGTTCTCTATGTTCTCTTGGAAAAATTAAGGTAGTAATTGATGGTATGTTGTTTTCTCCTTTTCCTCTCTTATTGTTTGAATTTTGTGTTTTTACAGATTGTATTTTTTTGTTTGTTCTTAATAATGACGAACCATGAATTTCATCTCTCCATCCTCCACTTACATATACCTACAAAATTTACCCAATACTCTATTAACTCATTCTATCTTATACAAGACAACTCCAAACTACATCTCCATCCACTGTTGTAATTAATAGTGATATTATTATTGTTTATGTTTTATTATTTGTTTTTTACCTCTTAGATTGTGTGGATTGTCATTATTTGAATCTAGTTTCCATATAATTGAATGCACATACATATAAAAAAATTAATACATTAACATGAATTAGGAATATATATCTATCTAGTGAGAAAATCATATTCAGTAAATTTTATAGAATGATAGGTGATGATTTTTTCGGAATAATTATTATATGATTTGTGTCACATATGTGATGTAATAGAATGAATAAATGATTTCTCTTCCTATTTGATAAAATGATATAATATTATGGATGTTCTTAAATATTTTATTTCAATTGATTTTTATTCATACACAATTTGAATATAAATAGTAATATAATTTCACATGCAAAATATAGTATTGAATAATGAGAAAATGATATACTGCATGAAATCTTTATTAAAGGTGTTACATTAAACTTGAGTAAAATATTAGAAAAATTAGTTTTTATTATCATTATTTTTTTATATTTATGTTTTCAGTAATTTTTACCCAAAATGAAGTGAAAAATTCGTTCTTGTTAAATGGAAAAGTATTATATAGGATTACATTATGGTTGGTGGTATTTTATAATGGAGAGTGATTTATATTTTTTTATTGAGGTCATACGACCATTGAATCATATGTAAAAATTACGGGTTGTTTTATATTGTTATTATATTGTTATTATGGACTATGAATTCATAATCATTCTTAATGATACAAAGGACCACATGTTTCACAAATATGTTTGGGTAAATAAGGATTAATTTTGTTATCATTGATATACAATACAATACACTTCATGCATAAAAGTCCACATTTTCATGAATCTTGTATGAAAATTGTTTCTATATTGAACTCATATATATAATACCCAATAATCCAAAAAAATGACATTATTTCATTTATTTAATTCATTATCAAACACTTCATTTCCTTACATATCTTGATGATGTATTAGACTAAATCATTCATACTATCCTCCCTCCCATCATTATTTTTTAAAAGTTACTCAATGACATAGCTCCTGCTCATATTGTATTCATTAATCTCCAAAAAATCCACTTTCGCAACATTGAATACCACATCTCACAGTGCATTATTTATCTATTTTAGCCTTTTCATAATCCATGTTAACTACATTCTAAGAACACTAAAAATGACACCTAAAGACTAATCAAAACATAAAGGATGATTTGGTTTGGTGTATTGATATGTGATTTATTATGGGACTCACTCAGTTAAATTTGACAACAATTCATCAAATATTACATTTAATTTGGGTGGAGTCACATTGGACCTTATTAAAACTAAGAAGTTATTCATACATGGATGACAATATAACTATGATGGGTGACCTCTTAAAAATAACCAGTTTGCGCTTTTTACTAAAAAATCACCAAATTCTCCCCTAGATTCTCTTCCCCTTAATCCATGATAAATTTAGAAGGGTTCCAATTGGAATCTCGAAGGTATTCCTCCTACAATGAGAAAATCAGATTAGACCTTCATTTAGCTTCATCTTCTAGATACTTTCTATCAATAATGACTTTGTAAGAAATAATTATTCTTGTTGAAATTTTAAAATGTTCAAATAAATTCTATGCTACAATTGGGCTCTATGGATAAAAAAACTTGATTAAATTATATTCAAATTAACAAAATATCCAGAGTTTAGTTGACATTTTCTATTTCTAGTGTCAATTTTTGTACTTATTTGATCAAATTTTACCAATGTATATTGTTTCAAGAGGGAAAAGGAGAACATTCCCCAAATAATAATTCAATTAGAAACAAAAATTAATGAATATAATAAATTGGAGATAGAAAACTAAGGGGTTAAATGGGATATTAAAATTCAATAAGCACATGGTAGAAGAAGGCGAAGTGGATGTTACGAAAAATATAGAGGTAATCCAATATTTGATGAGATAAAATAAGAAAACCCATGATGTACTAAAATAATTGAACAAAAAAATATAGATATAGTCATTATTCAATGATTCTAGGCCATCAAGGGCTTCCTTATTTTTTTCTCAATGGCTCTAGGATTCCCTTTATATTTTTTTTAAAAATTAGATCACCATTATCTTATATGTGATTCATGACTTTTAATCTCTCGTTTAACCCCTAAATTTCAAACTCCAATGCCTTTTTTCTACAATTTTTTATTTAAAGTTGGATTATTATCTTGATAAGACTATAATTTCCCTGATAAAAAAATATAAAAGGGCTTAATTGGATCAAATAAATACAAATAATTTTTATTAGAAAAAAATACAATCTGACCTTCAGATATTCACATGATTGGAAAAAAATTTCATCAGGTTTCTTTATGTCCAAAGATACCAATTACAGGAAAAAATTATTAAAATTCTATTAAATTTAATAGTGATGAATTTTTTCTTACTGATCATCTAATTAAAGAAATCAAAACTGATAAAATAGTTCAAACATGATAAAACTATTGACTACAAAAAAAATTAAAAAAAATTAGAGGTAGTGTAAAATAGTAAATTTTCATTAGTTGAATTCTTATTGACCTAGAGTAAGATTAAAATGGGTTCATAAAAGGCCAATAGAATAAAGAATTTAGGATTTTTTTTGGGATAAAGAAATAGATTTTGAAAAAGAAATGGATTTGGGAATATCCAATTTTATATATTTAGGGAATAATAATTTTTTAAATATGGATTTGAAAGTTGATTCTTTATTTTTGAAATTTAATCTCTTAAAATTAATTATTATTTTAATAATTCCCCTATTTAAAATTAACATCTAATGAAAAATGGATATGTTATACCCATTTCATGATATGGACATAATAATTACATGTGATAGTAATCCCTGAGGGATAGTCATGGATGCTACTAGTCTGAGGTCGAATCACATGGTACATGTGATGTGTTTATTTCTAGAGGAAGATAAATAATTTTTCCTACTCCTATGAATCAAATGTTATAGTCTTGTTAGTGAAATAATTTGAATGTATGAGAATAACCAAGGTATAAACATATGGTATGATTAGTAAAATTCACTAGTATGAAATAAATTCGGTGTAGCACTATGGGGATGAGTTGATGTTCTCAAGGTAGTTTCAGAGACCTTTTAGCATTTTGAAATGATATTTGCAATTTTAAATTAATATGTGGTAATTTTAAAATATTTAATGATACAACTATCATCCTCATCAGATTTATCTTCCGAATAGTTATAGTTGATTATTTTTTCTTGAGACTCATCCCTCATCTCTTATTTGTTGTTTAAAATATTCTAAGTAGTAGTAATCCAAAATGATCACCAACACCTGGTATGAGATGAATTATGGTTACATTAGTTCAACCAACATAGGTTGATATCCATAAGAGATGGGGTATGAGTAAAAAGAAACAAAATTCCATAATAACTATTTATGATATGTTTATGTGGATGAAAATTGTTTATAACTTTCACCATTGGATGAATTCAGAGGATAACACATTATATACTAGGGTAATTGATTTTCAAAATCAAATGAATTATTTCCTTCAAAAAAATTTCATGTTAATTGTTTAAAAAAAGAGTATAAATATTGACTTAAGGAGTTCATCATGTTGTAAATACAGCATACATGAGACCCATCTCAAATAATTTACCCATGTTTATGTTGTTGTCATTAAAGATAAATTAAATGTTTCACTACTCATGTAAATAATATCATCTAAAAATTATAATGTTACCAATAATGAGGAAGATTATAATATAGATGATGAAACTCTAGAATCGGTAGGGGGAAAATAAATTGATGAAAAAACAACATCATAGTAAAGGATAATATTATCAAGGGAAGAATTATTGGTATAAATTTTTTTGTTGGTTAAAAACATCATAACCAACCTATTGACCCCAACTAGTCAATTTTCATTAGTAATCTTGGGGTCACAAAAACGGTGAATATTACAATTGATATTGATTCATTGAGTAAGGTACAACCTATATGAAAAGAAATACTTCTGAAGGAATTAATTATAATATAATGATTTAATTTATCTATTTTACTGAAAAATTTTATAATTATATATTGATTTAATTTTCATTATTCTTTGAAGAGTTTTTTTATTTCAGAATATATATATGCATTAAATTTGTCTTCAGTGGAACTATATAATCCCATTGATTTTACTAGACTATTTTTATAATTTTACATCTTAGAAATATTGAGGGGAAAGTAAATACCCACACACTATACAGTTATGGACAAATTATAGAGTAGAAAACATTGAATTCTTTCGTTTCTCATTATAATGAGAAATCATTTTAGGTGTATTGTAGTTGATAACATAGTACTTGACATTTTTAATTTTATCCAACCAGATTTAAAATTATAAATTTATGAAATAGTAAAATGTGATGAAAATAAAGAACATGCATCAAAACCAATGTCCCCATATCACCATTCAATTATGGGGAAAACTTAATTAGATAAAAAAGGAATTTATATCAAATGGATAATAAAATATTAATTTTTTGATATTAAACAAAATATTTCCATCTATTTATATACAGATTTATGAATAAAAATATAAACCCACATCCATCCCACATAACTTTTTATAGAAGTTGGCATGTGTTGATATGGGGGTAAAATAGTTGTTGAAAACCCAAAAATATTATGGGAAACATGTGTAAGTATGAAATTATTGTAATTCATAATCCCTTATATTAGTATTAAATAAAAATATCTATTTATGTTATTTCTTAATTGTTTTAGGCATAATAATTGGAAATGAACATACAAAAATAAAAGCTTATTTTAGTATATTTCAAGTGGAAGGAATAGTAAGGCTATGTTAGAGGATTAGGGTTTGGAGTCTCTCCCCAAACATATTTCAAGAACATAAATCCACATTAAGATACATATAATATGGTGAGATGATGGAAGAAAAAAATTGAGACACTACAATATATTATTGGTTGATCTGTATTTGCAGACCAATGTGTGAGAAAGGCTCAATGTAAACTAATGGTGGAGATAATATATGAACATTAACCAAATGATCCTAGTAGCATTGAGGCTAGTCATTCTCCCAGCCACATACCTTACCTAATCTAATCAATTTTTTTCATCAGTCATTCTATTGAATGTGAATAAAAAACCATAGATAACTTTATATTACAATAATATTATAGGGTAATGTTGTATGTGATATATATATATATGTCAATATGCACACATCTTTGTGTTGGGATGGGTACAATGTATAAAATCTCAGGAGAAAAGATTCACCATAATTACCATCCAAAAGAACACATGAGAGAGGGGATTGAGGTATTTAATGAGCTGAATATTGAGATAACTATTCCAATAGTTGATCTAGATATTTCATGTAAATACCCAACACCATAGGCCCATATCCAGTGCGTTATGTTAATACATTTTCTTGATTACAGGAAATGAAATCGTGAAGGACTGGTCAATTTAGCAGTCTTGGAAAATATATTGCATACATGAACAATACATTACTATTCAGAACATAAAATACAACATAGATCATCATTTGAGAATGAAATCATTCTCTTAGATAATGTAAACCCCAAATACTTTACAACACATTATCTCATTAATGTAATTTAATAGCTTATATTGCGTGCAACACCGACTTGGCTTGCATTATACGCAACATTGAGTTTCTACGAAACAACACAACAATAATATAATTATATAAATGATAAATTTATTTATCAATGAAATATTTTAATATTAATATTAAAAATATTTAAATGTTATTTATACCATTTTGACCAAAATATAACATATTTATAATGAAATATATAAGCTTTGTTAAAATAGTTAGATATTTAGAAAAACTATTTTCTTAAAAGAACTAGTTTTAATGTACATTTGTAAATGATAATAAAATTAATTTTAGACACTCCTAAAAATTGAATCTGGTAAAATAGACTTCATTTTTCAATTATTAATATCAAAATTATCTTAGGATAAAATGTTGGTATTTTTCTAAAAAAATCATTTTTTTCAAATAGTGAAAAATATAGCATAGTATATAAAAATAATTTTTTCATTAAAATAATGATATTGAATTAAAATTTATTTTAAATTAAAAATGGATACATAATACATATATTTGTCCAATTTAGGTCATTTGATTCATTTTATAATAAAATTAGATATATAAAATTTTATTGAACTTTTTAACGTTTTTACCAACCTTCTAGGCACATTTGAAAATTTGCATAAAAGGTAATTTTACCACTTCCATGAATTGAATATCAAAAATAAAATAGACACAGTTCTCATCATTAGGTAAAATGTGTTTCAATATGAGGAAAATAATATTTGGTGAATAGTAACCTTTGAATTTTATTTACCATGGTTAAAAGTAAATTGGGTAATTATAGGTAAAAATAATATTATAATAATATAAAATTACCTCAACACATGTCCTAATTATATTGGATAAGTTTTATTAGACCAAAATCAACCTTGGTACAAAAATATGATCCTTTTTTATCCACATGGGTTAGATTAGTACAATTATTATATTTTATTTAAAGAAGAGTTAAAAGTGCATAATTCATATTTTAATAACTAAACCATTATTAATATAACATTATACATAAGATAAATTAGACCAAAAATATTCATTATAAATATAAAAATATTTCCTACATCATGGTATTTCATTTATAATTTTTAGACGTTAAATAATTAAATTTATTGATGATACAATGATGATGTAGTATTTACCTTATTAATGAATGGTTAAAATAAATGATATTATAAATATTAAAATAAATGTTATTTGAAAGTTTTTATGTCATAAACTTATTTTATAGGTGAATATGACATGTTAGGATTGATTAAATGTATTATTTTAAAAGGAATGAAGATGTTGTAACTTTTACTAAAATCAACTATTAAATAGTTACAAATATTGACCTAAATGTTAGTTTAAAATAAATACTATTTTATTAAATAATATAAACGTCATAAAAATTTAAGGATCTTCATACTAACTTGGATAGCTTAAAAATTACATAAATGTTACACTATAGGCTCCTCTTTAAACTTATGTAACTATATTAACCTTGTAGTATAAAAATACAAGAAGACTTTGTAGGAGTTACACTATTCATCTAAGTGTTAAATCTAAAAGATAAGTTTAATATGATTACTTAAACATGTATAACAAATATATATTTTGAGATGATTTTGACCCATCATCATCTTATACTAGACCTAAATTAATTTTGAGCTATTAGAAACTGAATAGTATTTTATAATAATTTAATATTTCATCATTTTTCTTAAAGTGTCCCTCATATCTCATAAAAAAGGGCACCCCCTTTCTTTTTAATTCACACTTCCAAAGCCATATGTATAGGCCAACCAATTCCAAAAACCTCCTCCCAATTTACTTAAATAAAACCCAGAGGTCTTACAACAAAAATCAAACTTAAGGATCTTTTTTGTTCATATCAAAGAGAAACACCCGAAGAAGAGTTAATTATTTTGTCACATCTTTCAAAGTACATTACTTTTTCTACATCCTCTTTATTTTTTTACCATTATAAAATAATAAATACACTATCTTATACACTATTATATGATATTATAAATAAGTTACAACCATATTCATTATTCTATCCAACATATGAATGACAATGACATGATGTGTATGTACGTACTGCTTATCATCTCCACATCGTGGTGTAATATGTTATTCAAGACTAAATTATTTATATGGGTATAATAAAGAATATAATTAATTTAAATAATTAATAAAATATGATAATGGTTTGGAATATATAATATACCATCCAATTAATCACCATTTCACCATTAATATAATGATATTATCGCTAGTATGTATGTATGTCTTACCATCTCCATGGCGCGATATGATTCATTTTCAACATTCACTGTACATGATTTTTTAGAAATGTATATATATATTAAATATGTAAGAGATATGTGAAATAATATTTCTATTGGAATAATATATATTTATATAGATAAGTATATTTAATTTACATACTTCCATACTATACGCGGAGAAAAACGAAAAAAATGTTCATGCATACATAAGGACTACCATCTCCATAAATAGTGATTCCATTTAATATATCTATCTATTATAAATATTTATATTTTTAATATATATGATATATAATTCATGATTTAGATTTTTTAAGTCTATAAATCATGATCTATATGATACGATAAAGAATAACTAGTTAAAACATGTATGATAAAGAAATCGATCATTTCCCAAAATATTAATTTAATAATGAAATTATTATTAAATGGGTAGTATAAATTCATAAGTGAATCATATATGATATCATAAACATGTATATGGTTTTGGTATAATTTAGTAACATACTATTGTCATTATACTAGAGGTTAAACATAGCCTCAACTAATGTAATGTACAATGTAAGGGTTAATTCATCAATCTAATTATTATCCAATATTGATTCAATGTAAGTATTTAATAGGGATTATTTATCATCAATGTCCTTGTTTCATAATTTTTTTTAAAAGGAATATTTTAAGGTTTTATGTAAGTTAATATTTTCTTATATCATCATTTTAAATATTTTAATGATTTATTTTTCTAAATCTATTTCATTAATGTCCATGCTTTAATAATGATTTTAAGGATTGATTAATATGGACATGATTATTTTAAAAAGTATATTTCTTTTAGAATCATCAATTTGGTTTTGGACATATTTATTATAAAATATATTTTAAATGAATTCCTTTATAAATTGTTTGACTTTTAAATGATTTCATGAAAATATATTTTTCTCCCAAAGAGTTTTACTGATAATGTTCAACTACATTAATTTAATTTACTAGGTATTATTATTGATAGAGGTTGATTTTTTATAATAAATTATTCCATATTGCATTTAATACGTTGTGATATGTTTGACTATTGATGTGCTATTTTTTATACCATTCATTGTTTATGGTTAATGTATTTACATTTCTTATACATGTTTTAATACGAATGTTTATGTTATGATTCACCCATTTCATAAGAGGAATTCATTGGACATAGTAAGTGATGGGTGGAGAAATCTGAAGCCCTTTTCCCCATATATAGGTCTAATGAGAAAAACTAGGGTCTTGGAACAATGCCTTGATAGAATATTTGTGAATGGTCTTGGCACAAGGCCTTGATGTAGTAATTATTATGCCCGACATTATGCATTACCTCATTATAAAATTAGTTATTACATGTGATTATTTGACTAGTAGAATATCCATGTGCAAGTTTGTATGGAAATGATTTAATTTTTTTTCATATTACATTTATGTTTATGTTTAAAAGGAAACTATTTTTATTATACATTATTCCTTAAAAGTTTATAGATCTCAGCTCACCCATTTATTATGTTTTATTTTACCAGGATGCAAATAAGTTTATTATGATTAATATACAGGGTTGAGAAAGGGTAATAATTGAGTTCTCAAAAGATTATCTATGGTTTATTTTTTTGTTAGAAATTTTAATTTTATGTCCTCATATGTAATCTATTTTCCAAGACTGATAAAATGATCAGTCTTTTGAGACTTGATTCATTGTAATTATGCAAAATGTATTAAAATAATACATCTACTTTGGGTAAAAGGGCTCAGAGAATTACAATTGGTATTAGAATAATTTTAGCAATAACCATGGAAACTATATTTAGATAAACTCTAATTATGAAACATTACACTAAGATGGACTTTGATAATTAATATATATTGAAACGTCATATAATTTTGGTAATTTAGAGATTATGTTGTTCTTCCAAGAAATATATCCATATATGAATATTAAAAATAGACGTGGTTCTGGCACAAATTTTTCTTAAGGGTTAATACTATGACAAGGTGTTACAGTCCTAACTTGGGGTAAATTGGTATACGACATTGGGCCTTACTATGAACCTAGTTTGACACTCCCAGATGATATACATAAGATAATTCAAATTTTCATTTCAAATCATTTTGAAGTATTTATTATTAAATATGTTTTCAATGAATCCATTTTTATGATTATGAGATTAGATAAGTACAATTTGTTTCAATTTATGTTAAGTATTTCACCATTTTAGAATAATTAACTATGATTCATAACCTAATCTAGTATATTAAATAGTTTACAAATTGAACCTAGTAGAAGGAATGAGTACCCAATCAATGAAAATTATCAAAAGGGTAAGAAGGATCATGTCTCTCAGGGTCTTAAGCCAATATTTTTAAGGAAAATAGTCTCTCATGTATTCTCATCATATAAAGAAATAGAATCATGTGTTAATAAGATAATTAAATAATTCCTTATGTCCTATAGCTTTTAAGGGAAGCTAAATAAGAAGATGTTGATATAGAGAAATATGGATAAAGAGAAGAAGGGAAAGAATGATTTTCCCATATGTGATAACTATGCAATGAAACACCTAGGGAAGTTCTTGAATGGAATGGATTTTTGTAAAAACTATAAAGAAAATATTCATCAGGAAAAAGAATGAATATGTAAGAAATAAAAGAATAATATCAAGTGTTTCAACTGTAGTGAAATATGGTAATTCTCAAATAAATGTCCTAAGAGTCAAGGAAATATATATCAGAAGAATCAAAGGGTTCATAGTCAAGAATAAGCTATTACAATAGTAGACATGGAAAAATTAATGTATTTGTGTTTATGGATTAAATAATTATGTCATTTGTGTGTTGTATCAATGATATACTAGTTATAAGAATTATGGAAATAAATAAGGATTGTACTGCACCACTATTTCATTAAGGATTTGAGATTTTGTGGTAATAAGAAAAGTGAATCAATATCAAGTTACCATTTTTAAAAAAAAATATGGTTGAGGGGGGATAAACCTTGAAATTTCCCTCATGCTGAGGTACTGATTTTGGAATAAGTGATAATTGAGTTGTATAATGTATATTGATTAATATTGACTACATTGAAATAATTAATGGTTTGTTTATTCCATAATTGTTTGAGTTTGCAATATTTATGGATTTATGTTGTATATCAATTGTAATATGTTTTCCAGAAGGAATAAAGAAGCACATACATATTCAAATAATGTTTTATAGTAATTCAGGTTGTTACCATGTTTTAATAGAAGACATGATGAAGGTATTCATATCTTATTTTGTGAAAAACGTGATATTCATTATGTAATGTGGACCTTCTAAAAAAAATTGGACTGTGAGTTTGGACACAAGTATTTTCAACAATTCTAAATGTTGTAATAGAGTAAGTTGAACACATGATATTTTGTTTGAGGATAAAGTCTGATTTATTGGATACGTTGACATAAAATTTAGGTATTTATTTAACATTTAAAGGATTAAGGGAATACTTGAGGACCTAATGATTTATAAAATTTACTTTATGAATAAGAAAAATAATTAATGTACAATCATTCTCTAGTGAAAGGGATGAAGTGAAAATATATCAAAGAACAACCAAATGATGACAATATGATTATTATTGGTAATGAAATCAAGTATGTTTTCATGAGTTCTTATCTTGATAGTAAATTAACCCCTCCTCTAAAAAAATGTATCAAAAAAATGTATTATCCTAATAACTTATGTTTTCTTGAACTTATGGTATTTTAAATCATCATGGATTTATGTCTTTGAGGCTGTCAATTTTCCATTTATTATTCACTTGTTTGTGTTTTATGACCTCAATCACATCTATAAATATTTACGTTTTATTCTAATTATGTGTCCATAATTTCCACCAATGTTCTCATATTCGATATCCTAATTTGTTGGTGACTTTTTCAATTCTCTTTCCCTCTTATTAAGGATAAATTTTATTAACCCTATTTTCGATGTGGGATTTTCACAAAGGTGTTTTCCATTTTCAACCTTATATTTTTGAAGAAAAATTTAAAATTGTGAGGATTCAATTTATTGAAGAATGGGAGAATGTAACACCCCCAGATTTAATAGATTTTTATCTCTTTAATGTAATTTAATAGCTTATATTTCATGCACACAGGCTTGTATTTCTCTATATACAAGATTGAGTTTATGTGAAACAACACATTAATATTATAATTATTTAAATGATATATTTATTTATCTTTTAAATATTATAGTATGAATAGTAAAAACTAAATTTTAAATATTTTTTATAATTTTTCCCAAAATTAAAACATATTTATAAATATATATATAGGTTTTGTTAAAAAAGTTATATATTTACAAAAACATTTTTCTTAAAAGAACTAATATTTTTGATGTTATTGTGAATAATAATAAAATTAATTTTACACACTAATAAAATTTGAATTTGGTAAAATAGACTACATTTTTGAATTTTAAATATCAAAATTATCTTATGGTGATTTTTTTTATTTTTATGAAAACATGTAATTTTTTATGATTAGTGAAAAATACTACATATTACAAAAAAACCAACATTCTCATTTATATAATTATTTTTAATTAAAATATACCATAAAATAAAATATATATAAAATACATATATTAGTCTAATGTAAGTAATTTGAGTAATTTTATAATAATATTAGATATATAAAATTTTATTGAACTTTTTAAAGTCGTTTACCCACCTTCAAGGGACATTTGCAAAATTGATAAAAACTTAGTATTTCTTCATTCTGGAATTGAATTTCAAAAATCACGAAGACATGGTTGATATCGATAAGTAAAATTTGGTTCAATAGGATTAGAATATTTTGTTGGTGAATAATATCTTTTAAATTTTACTTACCACGGTTAAAAGTAAATAGGGAAATTAAAGGTAAAAATAATATTATAATAATATAAAATAATCCCAAGACACGTCTTAATTTTATTGGATATTCATTTTTATACAAAAATCTACCTTGGGACGAAAATATGATCCTTTTTTTTCCAATTGGTTTATATTAGGACATTTATTATATTTTATTTAAAGAAGAGTTAAAAGATATAAATTCAATTTTTAATAACTAAACCATTTTTAATATAGAGTTTTACAAAAGATGAATTTAACAAAAAATATTAATTATAAATATAAAAATATTTCCTACATCATGGTTTCTTATTTATAATTTTTATACATTATATTATTAAATTTACTTGTGACGTAGTGATGGTTCTATAATTACCTTATTAATGAATGACTAAAATAAATGATATTATAAATATTAAAATATATGTGATTTGAAACATTGGATTCCATAAACTAATTTTATAGGTGACTATGACATGATATTATTGATTAAATTTAATTTTTTCAATTTAATTATGTTGTTATTAACTTTTCAAAAATCTAGTATAAAATAGAAACAAAAAATGTAAAAAATTATATTTTAAAATAAATACTATTTTATTTAATAAAATAAAGTCATAATATTCTACGGTTTTGCCAAATAACTTTTATAGTGTCAATATTACATAAATTATTCACATTATGTTCGTTTGGAAACTTATTGTAACCATATTAACCTTTTAGTACAAAATTTCAAGAAAACATGGTTGGACTATACTATTTAACTAAGTGTTAAATCTAAAAGATAAGGTTACTATGACAATGTAGACATTTATAAAACCTACCGATTGAGTGGATTTAGACCCATAATCATCTAATCCTAGAAATAAATCAATTTTGTTATACTTGAAATAGAAATTTATTTTATAATAAATTAATATTTCTACATTTTTTCTAAAGTGCCCCACACCTCTCTTCTAAAAGGATACCTCCAATTCTTTTTAATTCACATATAAAAATCCATTTGGACATGACAAAACATGACCTAATCTGTTCCCAACTTCCCTCACTTCATAATATATGCCTTACCATGAAAAAAAATCCAACCTATGTATATGCTTTGTTCAAATCAAAAGGAAACACCCGAAGGCCTGGTAATTATTTTGTCACCTCTTTCAAAGTTATGTTCTTCTTCTACATCTTATTTATTTGTTGTTACCATAATAATATAATAAATCCTGTAACTTATAAATCATTATATGTTATAATAAATACGAT
This sequence comes from Viscum album, assembly GCA_963277665.1. Taxonomy (NCBI): domain Eukaryota; kingdom Viridiplantae; phylum Streptophyta; class Magnoliopsida; order Santalales; family Viscaceae; genus Viscum; species Viscum album. The sequence continues at coordinate 76,234,242 of OY728153.1, read as the reverse complement.
ACATCCATATTCATTATTCCATCCATCCTATGAATGACAATGTCACTATGCATGCGTACGTACTACTTACAGTCTCCACAATCTGGTGATGTTTGTTATTAAATACTACATTATTTGAATGTGTATAATATTGTGTTTAATTAATTTAAATAATTAATATATCATGGTAATTATTCATTATATATAATATAATATCCAATTGAACATTGTTTCACCATCAATAGATGATATTGTTTCTTGTGCGTACGTATGGATTTCCGTCTCCACGACATGATGAGATTAATCTTCAACGATCACCATAATTTTTTTTATAAAAATATATTTATTTATTATGTATGATAAATATAAAAGAATATTTTTACAACAATAAAATATATTTATTTACTTAAATATATTTTATTTACTAACTTCTTTAAAATATGATAAGAAAACGAAAATAATGTTCATGGGTACATACGGATTACAGTCTCCATGAATGGTGTTTTCATTTCATATATCTACCTATCATACATAATTATATTCATAATATATTTGATATATGAATCATTTTTTATATTATATATGTTTATAAATCATGATCTATGTCATATGGTCAAGAATAACAAGTTAAAACATGTACGATAAAGAAAGCCAGTATTATCAGAAATGTTACTTTTACATAGAAATTATTATTAAATGGGTAGTATAAATCCATAAAGGAATCGTATATGATATATTAAATATTAATATGTTTATGGTTCTTGAATAATTTAATAACATACTATGGTCATTATACCAGAGTTTAAACGTACCCTCGACCCACAGAAAGTACAAATTAAGGGTTAATTCCTAAATCTCATTATTATCCAAGATTATTTCTGTTTAAGTATATATTGGGACATATTTATCATCCATGATCATGTTTAAAAAAAATCAATAGAAATATTTTAATGTTTTATGGAGGGTAATATTTAACTATATCATCATTTTAAATGTTTTTAATATTTATTTTTTCTAAATATATGTAATTAATGTTCATTATTTTAAAATGATTTTAAAGATTTATTTATATAGACATTATTATTTTAAAATGTTAATTAAATGAAAAAGTTTCAATGTGTAATGGGACTCATTGATTCAAAAATATATTTTAAATAAATACCTTTATAAATTCTGTGACATATAAATGATTTTATGAAAAGGGATATTTCTCTCAATGATTTATATTGATCATGTTCAACTATGTCAACATACATCACTGGATATTATTATTGATTGAGGTTGATTTTATATTATACAATATTCCATATTATATTGAATGAGTTGTGATATATTTTAATATTGATGTTCTTTTATATACCATTAATGGTTTGTTGTTAAAGTATTGATGTTACATATATTAGTTATAATACGAATGTTTATGTTATGTTGCACCCTTTTCATAAAAGAAATGTATTGGACTTAGTAAGTGATGGTCAGGGATCACTATTATCCATCGATGCATCTGCATGTCTCATGAGACAAAATAGTGTTTTTTCACAAGGCCCGGACCTTATATTCGTGAATTGTTTGGGCAGAAGTCTTTGATTTAGTAGTTATTATGTATGGCATTATGCACTCCCTCATTATGAAATTAGTTATTACATGTGATTATTCAACTAGCAGGATATCTATGTGCATGTTTATATGGTAATTATTGATTTCATTTTTACATATTATGTTCATGTTTATGTTTAAAAGGCTATTATTCTTATTATACATCATGACTTCAATGATTATATCTTCTTCTGAAATATTTACCCTTACTAAGCATTTGAGCTGGCCCCTTTCTTATGTTTTATTTTCCAAGGATGCCAAGAAGTTCATTATGATTGATATGGAGTGTTAACTAAGAGAATAATAGAATTATCCAAATATTGTATTTGTTTTATTTTGATTTTATAAATTTTAATTATATGTTCTGGTATGTAATATATATTCTATGATTGCTAAATTTATTGGTCCTTCGGGACATGATTCATTGTAATCATACTAATGTATTAAAATAATTCACCCTCTATGGGTAACTGGGGATGGGGAATTAAAACATAACCCTTTATAAAAATCATAATACACTTCTTGACATCCCTTGAAAATAAAACATAAGAAATGGGTGACCTCAGATGCTCAGTAAGTTTAAACATTATGATAGAATCTTTCATAAAAAACCCTAAACATTATGGAAATTGTAAAATCGAAAGACGTTATTTTTAAACATAAGCATGAACATAATATTGCATGAATAAATCAAATAATAATACTTAAACATTCACATAGATACTCTATAAGTATAATAATCACATTTAATATCAATTACTAATCTCATAATGAGGGAATTCAAAATGCCAGACATCCTAACCATACCATCATATCCAGTTTCTAAGAACATACATAATCATACTATCAAGGCCTTGTTCTATGAAAGTAGTTTTTCTCATGATACCTACTAACACATAAGGGTCTATTACAATCCATGCGCTTCACATACTAAGTCCAATTCATTTTTCATATAAAAATGGTGAAGCTTAACATAAGAATTAATATTAAAATATCCTAAAAAATGTTAATAATTTAACAATATTTCAAGAATGGTATCATAATAGAACATCCATGATCAAAAATATAATAAAACCTTCAATTAAATATGGATGATTGTATCATACTAAATCAAACTCAATTAATCATAAAATCTAATATGTTATGTTGACATAGATTAAAAAAATGTAACATAATCAATAAAAATATATTATAGAAAAATAACATTTTATATTGAAATCAGTTAAATTATGTGAAATTATAAAAGGAAAATTTTCATTTGAAAATTACTTTCAATTATTGTATGGAAATATGGAAAATTTTAGGTTGAGATAATGTAGGAAAATTTCCACTTGCGAGGTATAAGTTTGAAAAATATCATTCCTCGATTTGTTGAAAAGTTCATAAAGTACCTTGTATGGAAAAATATTGAATGATTCCTTTGAAAACACTTTTAAACAATTAAAACATTATTAAAAATGAAATTAAAAAATAATCGATAGTATTTTGAAATAAGTTTTAGGATACATGGGCATGGATGGTAAATATGTATCGATAAATATTTATAAATAAATAATCTCAGATAATATTGAGATTGTAAAATTAACTCTTACCATGTACTTTCTTTTAGTCGATGGAGAGTTAACCTCTAGTATAATGGTTAAAGTATGTTATTAAATCATAAAAAAATTAATTACATATTTTTTAACTCAATTATGTTCCTCATATATTGTTTTGTTAATAATATTTTAGTATTACAATTGTTTCAGATGTCAAATACTTTATTTTCCCATTGGTATTTTTTTGGGTAAGTCATTTTTTCTATGAATAGTTAATATTTTAATCATATAGAGAATGATATAAAATTAATAATTATTTTTTTTCTCATTAAATAAATTTTATAATCATTTCTCAATGGTTTACGTGGATAATGAATCTGATCATGTCATAGAGATGGTAGGTCGTACGTATGCACGAGCAGCGATATCATTACCAAGATGGTTAAAGGGTAAGAAACTGGATGGTATACTAATTATAAAGAATAATTATCATTGATGTTATTTATTTATATCCATTATACTAATAATTATAATCATCCTAATAATATAGTGTTGAATAATAAAATACCCTATGATGTGAAGATGGTAAGTCATAGGTACTCACGTATGGTGAAATTGTTATTCATCAGATGGATAAATAGAGTTATATGATTATCCCAAAACCATAATTAAAACTTATAATATACTTAATACTATACTAGTTACTTAATTATGGAAGATAAAAAGGAAGGTGATGTATATGATGAAAATAAATAGAATTTAATTAGAAAAACAATTACCTCTTTTTTGAGTGTCTCCATTTGATTTTAAAAAAAATACTCCTTTGGTAGAATTTATTTGTAACATCCTAGGTTTTTATATGATAATAAATTATCATATCTATTAATATTTATGAATAAGATATTAAATTTATGTTAATTTGGACACATTGTTTGATAGCAAACTCAACACGCAACAACAAGTTTCTTTCAAAACTTATGTTGCACACAACTTTTAGTTATACCGAAAATTAATAAAATAAAAATATTATATTAAATGGTAGTTAAATTATTTAAATTATATTTTTTGGAATGAACAAAACTAACTAAATTAATATTTCACATGTTTTTAAAATTTATTTAAATTTATCCAATAAATTTTCGATTTTTTAAATAAAAAATAATCTTATTTTAAGTATCAGATACTATAATATTCTTTAAAATGATGATCTACTACCTTTTGATGTATAATCTCTTTTAAATCAAGAGTTTTTCACTTTTATATGTTCTATTTGTCAAAATAAAATTTTTATTTAGAATTCGAACATAAAAAATAACTTTGCGTTAATTTTTGGTATTTTTTATGAAAATTTTCATTTTTAATGAATAGTGAAAAATAAAACATTTGAAGACAAAAATATCTTTTCATATAATTTATTTATATGATTATATTGTCATTTTAATTGGTTTTGTATTTTAAGTATATTATTTATTTATTATTTAATCCTATTTTGTTCATTTTATGTAACTTCACTTTGAAATTGGATATAATCAAATGTCAATCTTTTAGTTGTTTTTACTTCCTGAAAACACGATTTTTGGTTTTGACAACAGGAATTAATATAAAATTAATTTCTTCCACATCTGTGTTTTGAATTTCAAAAAATGTACTCCATATTTAAAATCATGAGGTCAATATTTTGTAAATAAATAACTTCTATTTTTAGACATTAAGAATAGAATCTTCAGTAAATGTTTAATTTACCATGGTTAAAGGGTAAATCTGGTAAATAACGGTAAAAAATAATATTATAATAAAATTAAATTACCCTAAAACATGTCCTAACCCTATTTAATGAGATATTTCCAACAATGGTAAATCATGGGTTGATTTTGAGGACCCCATGGAGCCACTTGTCTGAAAAAATGACTTGTAATTACTTGTAATTTAATGATAAAGAAAAGATAAGCAAAACATGTATATTTTTATAAACAATAGTTTTATATGGGTTTATATGAGTGATAATGTAGACTATGAATAATAATTATAAATATAAAATTATTTCCTACCTAATGGTATTTTATTTATAATTTTTAGATATTAAATAATTTAATTTATTTATGACATAATGGTTATGTAATGATTACCTTATTAATGAATGAATAAAATATATGAGATTATAAATATTAAAATCTATTTATTTTAGAAATGTTTTATGACATCCACTAATTTAATTGATTATAATTTCTTTTTATCATTGAATAAATAATGTTTTATCGAATTAATAATGTTGTTATGGATTCATAAAAAGTCATGATATGATTAGTTTAAATATTGACATAAATGGATTTTTAAATAACATTAATAATTTATTAAATGATATAATATTACAAAAAATATAATATTTTCCCAACTAACATATATGATGTTAAAAAATTCAGTAATGATACATTTTTTGATCTCTTGACATTTTATAGTAACTATGGTAACCATGTACTATGAATATACAAGAAGGCATGGTAAAAGTTAAATAAGTTTAATAAGGGTTAAATATAAACGATAAGGTACATTTTGTGACATAAATTTCTTAAAATACATTAGATAAGATGATTTCAACCCTTCATATAAGCTTCTAAATTTATCACTTTCGTGTTATTGGAGTTCAAAAATCAATTAATAATAAAATAATATTTTCAAACATTCCTAAAGTGCCCCTCCTCCCTCTCATAAATGGACACCAACTCTAACCCTTACTCAATCCTATAAATCCCCTTTTACTCATAAAAACACTACCTAAATAATCTCCCAACATACCTCCCTTCCTCATAGAAGCCTTCCCCTATGCATAATTCAATTTGAGAAATCCCTTTGTCTCAAATAAAAAGAAGTTACCCGATTTGTGGTGACATCTTCTATAGAGTTCCTTTCCAATATTTTTCATTCTACAAACCATGTGCTCTACATTTTCTTTTTTTAAATAGAAAGACTAGTAATATAAAAATAAATAGGTAGTTTTTATTATAATTATTCAAATTTAACTTATAAACACCTTCATCTAATGGTTATAGAATATACTGTTTCTTTGGACGACGAAATACTGCCTCACGAAACAATGATTGTTCAATTATCTCCTTCCACCACTCGTGGTGGCCATTATAATGGAAAAATAATTATATATGATATATATGTTATTTATTTTATCTCTATATTCTATAATTATAATTTATAACATACCTTTATGCTTTTCATGTTTTATAAATATGATAATTTTGTTTTAGAAAGTGCAGAATACCCCCCCAAATTGATAAGACATGTTCATCCTATAAATGAAACTTATAAAGGATAGAATTAATTAACTTATGTAACATATATAAATATTTATATTATACTATAACTATAAAATACCTTTGTATAAATAAGTTTTAATTTCATTAAATATGAAATAGAAATCAATGTTTCGTTCATGCGTACGTACAATTTACCATCCCCATAAACAGTGCATTTCATTTCATATCTATAAATGTTTTGGAATATTATAAATATATATATACAGGATATTTATGATATATATAATATATAAATCATTAATTTCATTTTTGAGATAATGAACCATTTTCCACATGGAAAATTTATAATTATATCAAGTTCATTTTTTACTAATGTTCTGAAGATCAAAAAAATGTCTGATATGAAATAAAAGAATTAACTAACAGTAATAGCAATATAATAAGTGATATAAAATAAAAAATAAACTTGATAAATTTTCTTAATCAAGTATAAATAAACTTAATATTATTATTTAGGAAATTAAATAAATAATGATTCAATTCAAACATGTGGTAAGGGAACCATTTCACCCTACATTTTTAGTCAAACAATTTTTTTATGCTAAGTATTTTAATATCCATTATATTTTTTTTGGGATATGTTATTATATATCCATATTGATGTAAATTTTATGTCCATGTGATGAGATACCCTTTTCTCTCTCATTAACTCATTTTATGAATTTTTATGTGATGTCGTTAGAGAGCTGAATTTTTCTAAGGGACCTTGTCGCAATCTCTCTTCTTTAAAGAATATTTCGATTTATACATGACATGATTTTATACAGTTTATATACCCCCTTTATTTTTATTTTCATTAAAAGGGAATATATATTTCTAGGTATCACATTAGTAAATGAAAAATGGAATGTTTTTTAATGTATGCGGTGACAACGACCTTTATTCCGATGTGAGCATTATTTGTTATTTGGATTCTGTAACAAGCCATGATGTTTTTAAATGTGAAATAAATATAATATACCCTTCTTACATATTTTGGCATTTAAAATGGTTTTCCTTAATTGTGTATCCCTTAATGAGATTATTATGCTCAACCCTTGTTTAGAAATATTTTCATATGACATAAAAACGAATAAAGTCAAGGATGGTATCAAGAAATAGTTATACTATCAAAAAACATCATACTAGACATGTTTATTTTTTAAGAGTTTTTTTGTTTTAGGAAAAAACATTGACAGTGAGGAGATGTGTCTATATATAATATTCAATTTTTATGTATTCTTTATGACCTAATTCTATAAATCTATAAACCTCAAAAGATTCTCAATGTGGATTATAAACGTAATTTATGATTATGTAATTTTTAATGTTGGGGACTTATAGTTGGTAACATAGGTCGGTTTAGATAATTTTAGAGGTTAGGGAGTTATTTAAGGACAAGTGACATAACTGTAATGGTTAGAATATTAGAAAGGTTCATAGTCATTTCCGGTAAATTGAATGAGTTTAAGATAACATGAATAAGTTTATATTAGTATTTACCCTCCTCTTAAGATATTTTATGATGATTTTACTAATATACTCACACTAAACATTTTGGTTTTAGTAAATGGATAGATATAATAGGAACCAATGTAACAATGTATATGTAGAATAATGTGATAGTATTCAAAATAAAAAAACTAATGAAATGGGAGTTGTAATGAGAACTCTTGTTATTATTTTCAACCAACTATCGGGAGTCATTATTTACCAAATAGACCATAGTTATTTTTCTATGACATCATATATGTGTGAAACAAATACCAATGGAATTTGAGGTAATAATAATAAATTAAAGTATATTAAAAAACCTATGAGTCAATAATATGGAAATAAAAACCTCTATAATGATTCAAAGTGAAGGGAAGAGGTTTTATATATGGTAATGAAGGTCATATAGTAATAACGTTCCATTGGAAAATCAAACATCAAGTTGATTCCAAAAAAGGGAATGAATTTCATTCTAAATGATCAATTTAATAGTTTTAATGTGGGGTTCATGTTCATTATACACATATATGTCATACAAAGAAGGATCAGGAGTGAGATCAACAGGATCATAAAAATGTATGATTAACAATTCTTAATGCCAATCCAATTAAAGATGAGGAAACAAAAAATGGATTATTAAGTGTATGTATTTTTTCTTAGATCATGTTTTGTCTTTACTGAAATTATAATACATTATGAATGATTTTTTTAGGAAAAAAGCATAAAAGTATAAGATGGAAAAACATGGATAATGGATCATGAAGAATTTTAGATGATTAAGATGTCTAGGAATTGAAAAGTTATATTGGATCTATAGATGGTGATATTTTTAAATGTATTAATGATAGGATTACATTGGATGACTTTTTCTAGTATGTGTAACCTTTATTTTTGATATATGAATATTTTATTTAATGGAGAATTATCTTTTCTTTTATGTATATTGTTATAATAAACCATTTGGGTTTATATGATCCATGAATTTGAGGGAATCACTATTTATGACTTTTTGAGATGAAAATGTGAGGTATGAGATAAAATTAGTTGTTAAAATATGTTATGTTTTTTAGTAATTTAGCTATTTTTTGGTAATATTATAATATTATATAGTTTTTGAAAAGGGACAACACACATACCATGTGACAACCCATCACGTAGGACAAGGCTATGGTAATCAAACCTAACCCAATGTGGGATTTGGATTTATTTCTTACAACTGGAATACGTGAAGTCCCTGGTTAATATGACTTATTATTTTTTAGTTAAATGATTTTACAGATCAAGAATCAGTTGAATTTTGTAAGTTATGTTTTATAAAATGGATTTAATTAGTATAGAAAAATGACATGGTGATTAAGTGATAAAGGTAATTTTGGGAGATATTCTCTCATTTGGGAACACTATATTCTTAAGGAAAATAGAATACTATGGGATCAAATTTGTGGAGTAATTGTTGAAATTTTATTTTGAAATAATATATGTTTTTATTGTGGACATATTGTAATTTTTGTTATTTATGGAAATGATTGACCAATCATAGATAATATTTGGTTATATTAATTACTTTTATGTATGTGACATTAAGAGTAGTCAATGTTATTTGGAGATGAATGTTAAGATTTATCATGGAAGATTATGTGATCAAATCCTTCTAAATTTTGGGTTTCAATCATAGTTTGAATTATTTTGAAGAATTTTAATGGAGATTGTTTATTGAATGGTCCTTGTTGAACTTTGGGTATTGTTTGTTTAATTTTTCAAAATAAGATTAGTTTTTATTTTTATAAAGGATTATCCTTTTGGGATTATCTGATCGCATACTAACCATTTTTGTTTGAGTTAATGTCTAAAGACATTGAAAATATATAGTTCATATTTTTTTGATTATGTGATTATCTAGAAGATTATTTTTCACTTCAGGTGTGACCTAGTCATCTTGAATACTCATATTATAGAGAAAAGATGAATTTTTGTTAGAAACTAATTAAAGGATAACACTCTACTTGAAAAGTAAGTATATTTATTTATATTATTAGTCAATATCATAAATAAATTATTCAACTTTATTAAATATATTTTAAAACAATAATTTTATCTTTTTAATTTTCCACTTAGAATCCAATGACCATTTAACCCTTCAAATGTTTGTGGTTTTCTTGTTATTAACTTTTTCTTGATCATGTTTTCTATCACTCTCCATCAGAACATGACAGAAACATTGTCTTCCATGTCCATGATTTTTACATGGAATCATAGTATGGGATATCATGGGTAACCATTTTACTTATCTTTATTTCTTTTAAAGTTATAATGTTATTGAATCTTTTTCTGATTTGGTACATTCAATAATGATTCTAAGCCCAATTCTAAAATTTTGAGGATGCAATTCTCAAAAGGGGGAAGGATGTAATGACCCAGGTATTTATAGAATAACAATCTTTCATATCTATTAATATTTCTGAAGAAGATATTAATATTAGGTTGAAGATTACACTTTGTTTAATATCATACTCAACATGCTATATTCGGTTTCTTTGAAATATTATGTTGCACACAACTTAGAGTTATACCGAAAAAATAAGATAATAATATTATTTTAAATGGTATTTTACACATAATAATTGTAATGTTGGGAATGAACATAACATACTAAATTAGGATTACACATTTTTGTTAAATGTCTTTACATTTCTCAAATAAAATTTAGATTCTTAAAATGAGAATGAATCTGATTTTAAGTATGAAATACTATAATATTCTTCAAAAGGCTGGTTTACTACCTTTTTAATGGAGAACCATTTTTAAATATAGTTTTTGTAATTTTTAGATAATAAATTTGAAAAAATAAACTTCTTCGTTTGATTTTGGAAATAAAAATTTACTTTGTGGGAAATTTTTGGGTATTTTTCTGCTAAAGTACATTTTTTAATGAATAGTGAAAAATACAACATTTTTAGTCAAAAATGTCTTTCCATCTAACGTATTTATATGATTAGATTTCCATTTTAATAGGTTTTAAATTTTAATTTGATTATATTATTATCATTTAATCTAATTTTGGTCATTGGAGGTAACTTTACTTTGAAATTGGTCATAAACACTTGTAATTATTTTGGTAGTTTTTCTTCTTAAAAACATGCTTTTTGGTTATCACAATAGGAATTAATTTTAAATTAATTTCTGAAACATCTACGTTTAAATATTTAAAAATAGATTCTATTTTTTTTATCAAAATCTAACAATTGTGTAAATAGTTAACTTTTTTCATACAATATGAAAGGTAACTTCATATAATATTTTATTTACCACGGCTAAAGAGTAAATATAGTAAATAAGGGTTAAAATAATATTATGAAAATATTAAATTACCCTAACACATGTCTTATCCATATTTTATGAGATATTTATGACTATTAGCATATTTTTGTCGATTTTAGGACCTCATGAAGCTACTTGTGTGTGAAAAATTTATTTAATTACTTTTAATTTAATTTTAATGAAAATATAACCCAAACATGTTTCATTCAATAAAACAATTGTTATATGGGTTATATAAGTTATATTTTAGACCATAAGTAGTCATTAAAAATAAAAAATTATTTCCTACATCATGGTATTTTATTTTTTATTTTTATTGATTAACGTAATAAATTTATTTATGACACAATGGTGATGTAGTGATTAGCTTATTAATGACAGATTTAAATAAATGAGATTATAAATATTAAAATAAATATATATTGAATATTTTTGTTCAAGAAACGAATTTTATGGATGATTATGACATATTATCTTTGAATTAATGTTGTTTTTTCGAATTAATATAGTTTTTTGGGATGTTTAAATATTCATGATACGAATAGTTAAAAATTGTCAAAATGGGTTTTTAGATAAATTAATATTTTATTAAATGATATAATAGTTCGAAAAATATATGATTTTACAAAAATACATATATTATGTTACAAAGGTCATTCATTATTCATTTTTTTGTCTCTTTGAAATTTATAGTAACTATGGTAACCATATATTATGAATATTCAAGAAGACGTGGAAGAAGTTATTACGATTACTACGGGTTAAAGCTAAAAGATAAGGTTGATTTTGTGACCAAAACATGTCTTAAAATCATTTTCTGGGAGTTTTTATACCCATATTTGTATGATATTTTATATATATCACTTTGGTGTGACAATTTTAAATTAATTTAATAATAAAATAATAATTTTAAACTTTCATAAAGTACCCCTCTTCCTTTTTATAAAAGTACACCACCTTTAACCCATAATCACACCTCTAAATCCCCCTTGGATCATCCATACTCTGCCCAAATAATCTCCAAACATCCCTCCCTCCTTTATATAAGCCTTCCATTAGGCATAATTCAATTCAATAAATCCATTTGGCTAAAATCAAATAAATTACATGATTTGAGGCAATGTCTTCTCTCAAGTTCTTTTCCAATACTATTATTACTCTACTGCGTATGTTCTTTTTAATATTATTTTACATAGAAAAACCAGTATCTTAAAAATACTATATTGTTTTTATAATAAGTATTATAACAACACTTACACACACCTCCATCTAATTGGTATAAAACATACTGTTTCTATGGACAATGAACTGCTGCCACATGAAACGACTATTGATCAATTATCACCTACCACCTCTCATGGTGGCAATTATGATGAAACTATAATTGTATATGATATTTATGATATTTATTTTATCTTTATTATTATGTAATTACAATTTAGAACATACATTTATTCTTTTCATGTTGTATAAATATGATAATTTCATTTGAGGAAGTGTGAACTACCACCCCCTCAAAGTTATATGTATCTTTTATGATATACATGGTATATATAAAGGATATAATCATTGAACATATGTAAAATATATAAAAAATATATTATAATGGAATTATAATATACCTATGTATCATTATGTTTTCATTCATTTTAATATGAAATAGAAAATAAAGTTGTGTTCTTGCGTACGTACGACTTACTATCTCCATGAAAGGTGAATTTCATTTATTATCTCCAAATATTATAGTATATTATAAATACATATATACTAGATATATATGATATATATAATATATAAATGATTAATATTATTTAAGAGATAATGGAATTTTGACAACATGGACAATTTATAATTATAACAATTTCATTTTTTACTCATGTTCCGAACATCGACAAAATGTGTAACGTAAACTAAAATAATTAATTAATAGTTATAGAAATGTAATAGGTGATATAAAAGGAATAATAAACTTATAAGAGGTTCTAAATAAAGTATAAATTAACACAATTTTATTATTCAAGAAGTTAAAAACGAACAAGTCAAGTCGGACACAATGAAAAGGAACATTTTCACCATACTATTTTAGTCAAAGACATCATTTATGTTATTTATTTTAGTTTCCATTGTATTATATTGGTATATGTTCTTTAATATCCTTATTGTTGTAAATTTTATTTCCATGTGATGAGATACCCATTTCACTATCATCATATTTTGGAATTTTTAATTGACGTCGTTATGCTGCAAAATTTTCATATCGGAAATTGTCTCAATCACTTATTTTTTATGAATATTTTGATTTATAAACAACATGATTGTATACGGTGTATAAATCCCTTTGACATATAAATTCATTCAGAGAGAATATATTTCTACATAGTTCTTTACTAAATGACCAAGGGAATTGTTTTTACGTAATCGGTGATAACAAACTTTCTACCACACGGAGAATTATTTGATATTTGGATTATGTAATAATTCGTGATGTTTTTGAATGAAAAATAATTACCATATACCCTTTTAACATATTTAGGTATTGAAAATGGTTATGAAAGTGTATTCACTATTTCAATATCTTGAAATTATTTCATGTGATTGTAGATGTGTTTTTTAGAATTGAAATGATGATATTTGAAATCTTTTATGTGTGATGATTATATAATGGTACTTGGACATTTGACAAGTGGTTACTTGATAATACATATGACAGGTGGTTCCATGATAAACCAAGGATGGGTGGTTATGTTATAACCTCCAATTAATTAGATAAGGAAGTCAACCGTATGGTTGTTCTATCTATAAGAATGATTTGTGGACGTAGACTTTATTGTTATTCCATTTACATATGGTTATTTCCCAAGATTACCTTTTATATGTAATGTATAATTTCAATGGGTTTTATGGTAATCTGTTGGTTACAAAATGGTATGAATTGATCATTTATTTAGTTCAGATTATTTACTACTTCATAAAGGTGAAAAGTATTACTTGTGATACAGTATTCAAGGATAACATATTGTACTGAAAAACTAATACTTTTCCTTACATGTGTATCCCATACTGAGATTTTTATGCTAATTTCTTGTTTTCAAATGTTTTTTTAGAGGACATAACGACGAATATAGTCAAGGATGGGATCGAGAAAAAGTCATTCTATATAAAACATCAAATTGGACAAGATTCTTTTTTAAGAGTTATTTGTTTTATGAAAAAAGGGATCGTGAGTAGAAGATTCTACTTGTAATACTCAAGTTGTTATGATTCAGTTACGAACTAATTCTCTAAAGCTTTAAAAATGAAAAGATCCTAAATATAAATTATTAACCAAATTAATGATTATGTAATGTTAAAGGATAGTCCCTTATATTATTCCCAATGAATGAAATCTTGAATGAAGTGATAAATATTGGGAGGATAAGTGGGTAGGTGCTTCTAGAGCCAATGGTCTTTATAGGTGTGACTAAAAGAGATGGATAGGTACACTTTTATAAGAGAGTTGATGGGAAGGCCTGGAAACACTCAAATTATTAAATTAATATAAATTAAATTTCAATTCAAAATGGATTAAAAGTTAATTATTTAGAATATAATATGAGAATGTGTATAAAAACACTCATCCAATGGAATTTAGATTTGTTATGATTGTATTTTAAAGATGTTCATTTTGATTTATCTTTAATTAGTCTATTTAATTTTAATTGCCGTAGCAATATTCTAAATATTAAATAGTTATAATATTTTACTATATTGTGTAATTTTTCAATAAATAGACACTTTAGTAAATTATAGACATTATAATTAACACTTTTTTTAAATAATTTTTTTAGTTTTAGATAATTAAATAAAATATTATTTTTATAAAATATCAATAGTGTCACTTTTCACACTATTCATTTCATTGACATTAAATTAAATCTAAAGAGAAGGATAGATACAAAAAATCATTTAGTATATAAATAAGATGTCATATTCACCTAGAAAAATCTTTTATCGCCTTAGTTAGGTCAAATTATATTTATTTTAAAATTTTAAAATTTGTTATTTTATATTTCTATTAATAAAATAATAACATCTTCAATATAATGTTATTATTTAAGGTATTTATTTAGTCCCTAAATAATAATAAATAAATTACTATGATATAGATAATTATTTAACAATTACATATACAATTCATGGTTGAATTTATCTATAGGTTATCCCTATATGAAAATTATAGTAATTTTAAGAAATGAGATTGTGACATTTTTTCACAGGCCTTGATTTTAATAATATCTCTATCTTTTTAAAGGAAAAATTTCCACTAAATGATTCAAAATAAATGATAATGGTATATTAGAAATTATACTTTTTCTATTTTTCAAATTATATATTTTTAATAATTTTCTATGTGTTTGAAAAAATTAATCAAGGAAGTATTGAAGCATTTTTTTGGATGACAGTGTTTTTTGAAAAGTGGGTTTTTTATTGAAAAAGAAAGGATTGTTTTTTGAAAAATAAATTTTCCATGGTGATTTGTTGAGTTCTATAGATATTTTTTACAACCTATGTTGACAATGAACTATGGAAAAGTAAATAAGTGTTTGAAATATTTGAAAATATGCATGAAATATGTGGTTGCGTGAATGAAATTTACACACCTAGTGCGGTGTCAAATGAGGTTTCTCATGCTCAAAGAGGATATTACATGACATGATGAATCATCTACATAGGTTAATGAAATTCCTATAAATAAAAGGTTTCACCCACATTAGAATGAGCTCAACACATAGATAGAAATCTTGCTTCAGATCATGTAAGAATTTTAAGAAAAAGTAGTTTCATGAATGACTTTGATTTGCACGCAAGCTAAGAATGTTTTGAAAAATATTTGAGTTTTGTGTAAGATTGAAGTTGCATAGAATTGGGGTTTCATGAAAAAATATAAATCTTTAACGAATGGAATTAATGTTGCGTAAAAGATGTAGTATGCCATGTAAGAAATATTTGAGTTTTCCCTGTAATACTGTTGTAATGATGTATTTTTCAGTGGATGAAAGTGGGGTATAAATTGAGAATCTAAATACAGTGGAGGATGAATTCATTAGAGACAATTATGGTGCTTAAAAATATATAAAATCTTAGTGGATCTTCAAAATAAGCAGCAATACCACTTCAGTTGAGAGATTAATGAGCTTTGAAAATGTGTTTGGTTGTAAATGAAGAGGGAAAGTCAGTTCACTCCAAACATTGTAAACATCAGTGCAGTAATAGTGGATCTAGTACATCAACGCATTGCTGGTGTATGCTCCTTGTATGTATCCCAGTGAGGGTGAACCATTTAAAATTTGTCTGGCCTGTGGATTCTTTAATATTGGATTATACTTTACAATGTGAAGGAGAGAGAAAAGAGTTCTACTTAACAATGAAAAAAAGACATAAAGGGGAAAATATTTTAATCATTCATACCAGGATTCAACCTCTCTCATATATCCAAGTAGACCTGTCAATTGGTATTATAGAGACTGTTAAATATTAGTATTTACCTCTTAATGGAGGTCATTATTCACAAAGGGATTCAGATTTTTGACAGGAATAATTTTCAGCTCTGTAATAATTAGATGTAACACTACATCTGATCTTTGGGAATAGATATTTTTACAAAAAAATGCCTGGTATTTAATCATAATTTAATATTGGTGCTTTATCATAATCTAAAATAATGGAATTGGCTACTGACTTCAAGGGAAACAATAAATTTGGGGGATCCCTATCCAATGGTATCTATATAAAGGTGATGTTATGAAAATCATATCATGATATGTGGGAAAAATATTAAATATATTTGATGGAGATAAAAAGGTATGAGTGGGAAAGAAGCATGTTCTGTGGAAAAAATATTAAGATCTATGAATGAACCCGAATGATTCCATTTATTCATTCTTTGATACTGCAAATATTGTTTTGAGAGTCATGCGAGGTCTTGGAGAATTCATTAATGATATAAATATTATGAAACACATCTTGAGGAAACTTCTACATATGTTCAATCTGAAAGTTTCTATTTTGTAAGATAAAGACCTAAAAGTGCTGACACAAGATAACTTACATAGTACCTTGTAACATATGAAATGAGAAACGATGAAAACAATCTTGTGGAAAAGAGGATATCTAAAGAGGTGGAGATCAATGACATGAAGAAGCTCACATTTGAATACTCTTAAGAAGAAGAAAAAGATGAGGTGATGTCATTTATATCTTCAAGTCTACAATGTGGAAAAGGAAATACACACATAAAACATCTACTAGTGACTTTTCAATGTTGAATGTTTGGATATATTACTGAATGATTCCCCATGAAGTTCCTAGAAGATGACAAGGGTGATTTTAAAAATCCCAAGAAGAAGTATTTATCCTATGTTAATGGAAATAAAAGGTTCAAGATATATTTCATTAATAAAAATAATCTTCTTTCACAAGACTTTAATAGTTTAAATGAGTCTATGGTTCAAGAGGATGAAGATGTAGAGAATTGAAAAGATCATGGAGAAAATCATATAGTGGTCATTGTTGGCAGTTCTCTGAAAATGGAAGAAACTGAAGCTGCTAAAGAAGAAGAAGAAGTTGATGGAAGAGTCATATGGAATCTGAATTTGAAGCATATCTTGAGAAGGTAGATGTTTGGAGAGAAGAAAACAAGAAATCTAAAAAACTGGTCCATGATTCTCAACTCTATATGCAATAGAATGAAGTAGAAAAGTCAAGTTAATGAAAGAAATTAAAAAACATTAGTCATCAATGCCAATGATCTTAGAGAAGACTACTGAGTTCATGATGAAAATTGAAGAACAAAAAAGTAAATTCTACATCTTGGATAAAATTATAAGGGATAATGTCAAACATATCGATGAACATGAAGAGGAATTTCTCAGTCTATGACAAAAAGATTGGGATTAATAAAAATTCTTGACTCCGAATGTGAAATTATAAAATCAGATCACATAGAAGGTAGAAAATATTGATGTGAAGAATAGAGGTCCATAAAATGAAAATAATTAGGCAAATATGAATGATGGTGCATGTATAAGGCTTGATCGTAAATATAAGGATGCCATGGTTGATGTCAAAATATAATCACCCACTCCGAGATTGAAAATTGATTTTTCTATAAAGGAGAATTAGAACATTCAGAAGACCCAAGGAATAACTAGTGATGTAGAAGTGACACATACAAATGCACCTCAAATAAGGTGTTATTTTTGTAGAGAGATGGGACAATCACAAAATGTGAGTTCTATATCTAAAAGATATAGAAGGGAATAAGAACAACAGTGGCATCCAAACAATGAATTTTACTCAATATCATCTTTCAAGGGAATTTTTTTTGGTGTGGAATATTTGGGCACATGTATCGATATTTTACATTAACCATGTAGAGGAATGTTCCAATGAATAACCCATCTGTTTGCATGAATCAAATAAGAGAATCTACAAGTGATCTAAAAATGAAAAAACCATCTATATCTCCACTAGATGAAGCTAATCCATAAAACAACGAGAAAGCTCAATATTGATAATCTTTTCCAAGTATGTAGTAAAAAAAATTGATCACGACAAAGGGAGTTGGTAAGGATACGATTGTAGATATTTCCCTTAATGTGTCATATTGTTCTGGTGTTTGGATCCATAATAGTGGTTTCACATCCCATATGACATGGAATAAGGATATCTTCACAGGAATAATATATGAAAATTGTGTTGTTGATTTTGTAATTGTTGAAGGCCTGAAGGATTTTAGATTGGGAAAGGATAGGATTTGGGGAAAAGAAATGAGACGAGTTGATGTCTTGGTAAATGAGGTTATCCTTCACAAATTTCTTATTCTTAGTAAACTATTTGACTTAGGTAATTATATATTATTTAATAATAATATTTGTGTCATCAATGGAATAATTGTTCTAGTTTTTATTTAGGTAAAAAAGGGAATCTATACCGTGTATGTGGGAAAAAATTTATGTTTTTTTATCAAAAGAGGAAGAAAAAAAGTTGTGGTAGAAATGGCTTGGTCAACTCTGCCAAAAATCCTTGGAAGATTTGGAAATGTGTGATCAAACTAGATATATCCCAATGATATAACATGATCATACTCATATAGAAAATTCATGTCAACATGAGATGATTATCAAAAAGATGTATATGGATATGGAACAGAACACAAGAAGAGTGCTTGACTTGGTGTGTGCTGATGTTTGTAGACCTATCTCCCTAAGAGTCATTGATGGAAAGAGAGATTACCTTTCGTTCACAAATTATTATAGTATAATTTCATGGGTATTTATCATTTCATATAAGTATGATGTGTTTAGTGGAATAAATTAGTACTAGTGGGAATTAGACAGTGTGATTGGGTAAAAATATGTGAGGTTTTGTACTGAAAATGGTATTGAATTCACAAACAGTCAAGTAGAATACTATATTGAGAAACCTAATATTAGGTATCAAGTTTCATCAGTGAGAAATTCCAAATATAATGGAGTGGTTTAAAGAAAAAATTATATCATCAACAAAGTAGACAGAACAATGATTATTGAGAAAGACCTGCCCAAGATATATTGGAAGGAAGCTGTTTTGACATTGGTCAACATTTATAACATGGAACTATTATGTCTGTAGGATGTAATGACTCCATATGAGATGTGGTATGGAAAAATAAAATACTAAAATACTTTTAAATATTTGGAATTAAGTTCATTATTCTCAAATAATAAAAAACCAGGAAAATTAAATCATGTGCAGATGATGGGATATTCCTTGGCCACTCCTAAAAAGAAAAGAATTTAAATTACTTAACAAGTGGTTGTAAAATGAAGCTGAGAAAAATTGTGTCACTATAGTGGAGAATAAAAAGAATACACAATAACACAATGAACATTTTCCAAATGAAATCGATGAGAAGGTAAGAAACACAAAGGGGAGAAAAAGTGGAAGATTCTCATTCAAGAGAAGATACTGATGAAGAGAAAGAAGACGTCAATTCTATATCTACAAAGAACCCAAAGAATCTAGAAAAATTTGACAAGAAAAATAACATCGGTGATTAGATAGATCATTTTCAAAAAATAGTAATAAATCCAGTAAATCAAGAATATTACCTAACTCAGGTAGAGCTAAAATGTATTTTTGATGCTGCTGAAAATGAAAATGGGGTCCAGGATATAAATGAAGAGCTAGAATATATTGAGTGGAATCAAACATGAGATATTGTTTTGAGACCAAAAGATAAAAATTTCATTGGGACTAAATGGGTCCTTCACAACAAGATGAATGAAGATGGTGCTGTGATCGATGTAATGAAAAATTAGTGCTCAAAGGCTACTCCCTAATAAGGGAATCGATTTTGATGAGACATTTGTGCATGTTGAAAGGCTAGAGACAATCCAATTATTATTTTACATTGTAGTGAAATGAGTGTTCAAAGTGTTCCAGATGGATGCTAAATTGTATTTTTTGAAGGGCGTTCTAGAAAAGGATGTGTATATTTATAATCCATATTGTTTTCTCATTCATGATGATGTGAAAAATGTTTTTCAGTTTATGAAATCGCTATATGATCTGAAACAATTACCAAGAGAAATATATTCAAGGCTAAATTGGTTTTTGAAGAAGCTTGGTTTCCATCATGGTGGAGTTGATTACAATATATATGTTATCAATGAAATTAGTCACAGGATTATGGTTCTATTATATGTTGATGAAAAAATCTTCAGTGGATCTAATGAAGCCAAGTGCATATATATTTTTTGAATTCACTAAATATGAGTTCTACGTGTCGATGTTTTGGTGAGTTGAATATTTTCCTCGATTTACAAGTGACACAATGAAGGAATGAGACATTCATTTCTCAATATAAATATTCCAAAGAGGATTTTAGAGGGTTTGAATGGACAATTACAAGGATTTGAAGACTCTGGTGGAAACCCATACGAAACATTCATTGGATATTGAAGGAAAGGTTTTTAATATCACAGAGTATAGAAATATAATTCGAATCGTATTGTACATGACATCGACAATGACTGATATTTTCTTTCCCACAAGAAAATCATCACAATAATTATGTAATCCCAAGGAAATACACTTGCTTTTTATAAAAAATAATACATCAACATATCAACAGCACTGTGGATTTTAGTTTGATGTATAATGAAAGATATCAGGGAGAGATTTTCAGAAATATAGATGAATATAGGTCAAGTTCAATAGATTAAAGGAAATAAATGTCAGGAGTTTCTTTCTATCATGGTGGATTGTGTATTTCTTGTATAAGAATTAAATAATATTTCATTTCATTGACCACCACCGAAGATGATTATATTGTGGAAACTCAGGAATGCATATAGTTATTATGGATTAAGTAGTAACATCAAGATATGGGGGTTGAAGTGATGTCTATGATTAGAATCCATTGTCATAATTTAAGTGAAATCAATCATAAAAAAATCTAGTCCATCACTAAAAGAAAATTATCATTGAATTCAAATATCATTTTATCAAAGAGAAGGTGGACCATGGTATTGTGAAGTTGAAAAATGTGCATATAGAACTACATGTTGTCGAAATTCTAACAATGACCTTTTTCAAAAAAGTTGTTTATAGGCATAGACTGTCTCTAAGAGTCTAGTCAACCACCCACAATTGAAAAATGTTGATGTGGTACCCCCTCTCTTTGAGGTATGGTGTGTTTTCCATATTGTGTTGATCTATGATTTTTTTCAACATTTCATACCACAAAGGAGTTACCATTGGGTTTGTTGAAAAAGGGATAGAATATTTTGTTATTTAAGGGGGAAATTAAAGAAGGAATAAAATGTCTTAGTCAATGAAATGGGTAGAAGATGACAGGTGGAGCAGTGAGATAGGGAGAGTAATGAGATATGGGGAGAGTTTTAAATATGATGATGCTAGAAGTTATCGATCAAAAAAGATATATCTTGACATATAAGGTTTGTGATGAAATAAATTTTTTGGTTTCAAGATAATTTAGTTATTCATTGATGATCAAATCATCACACTCTTGTTTCTCATGGTGAGCATTTCTCATGTGGTCTTCGAGTAAGTGTTGAGTGAATCCATGTGCACTATCTAAATTGCACAATTATTATGGTGGCAAATGAGGGATGGAGATTTTAAGAGGTATCTTTTTATGAAATATTTGTCAATAAACCCAATGGTGCATATTTATGGGAAAAAATACATTGAGGAAGCATTGAACCATTTTTGGGTTGATTGTGATTGTTGAAAAATTAGGTTAGTTTATTGACAAATAAGGTTTGTTTTCTAACAAAAAAAGTTTCCATGGTTAGTTTTTGAGTCCAAGAGATATTATTGATAACCTATGTTGAAAAAAAACCATGAAAAAGGAATGGTCGATATGCAGGCTATATAAAAAGAATCGATATAAGGCGGCATAGTTTTACAGTGTTTCCTATTATTTTGGCCTCAAAATTGGAAAATGGAAAAATGTGTATTTGGAAATCAAATTAGGGCATAAGGGTTGTGGTGGTTTGGAATCTTGTGCACAAGTAATGTTTCAGGATCATAACGTTGAAAAATTTCAAAGGCAAGAAGGGC
The DNA here is from genome assembly GCA_963277665.1 of Viscum album. Classification (NCBI taxonomy): domain Eukaryota; kingdom Viridiplantae; phylum Streptophyta; class Magnoliopsida; order Santalales; family Viscaceae; genus Viscum; species Viscum album. The sequence continues at coordinate 76,211,402 of OY728153.1, read as the reverse complement.
ATGAATGATTTGTAAATATGAATGAAAATTGACGTTGCAGGAAATAATCTTTCATTACCAATGCAACATCAAATGGGGTTTTGTAGGCTCAAAGATAAACATGAGAGACATTTAGAATATTTCTTGTAGCGGTCGGTGATGCCTATAAATAATATGTGGCCCCACTGATTTGATGGATCTCAACACTTAGAGAGAATTTGAGCTCCACACCATGTATGAATTTTATGAAAAGGGACCTGTGTGAAATATTTTGTGTTGTTTGCAAGCTAAGAATGTTTCACGTAAGATTTTTGTTTTTCATAAGATTGAAGTTGTGATAAAGGGATATTTTTTCTATGAAAGGGGAATATTGTGCACAGGTCATTAATGTTTTTTGAAATATGTAGTATGTGTTGCACAAAAAATTTGAGGATGCCTAGTTATACAATGGTAATGTTGTATTAATCAGTGAATGATAGTAAGAAATTTATAAAGAATCTACACATAGTGTATGTTACATTTATTAGAGATAATTAAGGGATATATATGTCTATAAATTGTGAGTGGATCTTTTAAATTAGTAGTGAGAACACTTCAGTTGAGAGAGTAGTGAACTTTCAAATTGTTATTGGTTGTAAACCATGAGGGAGGGAAAGATCACTCTAAACTTTGTTAAAAAATGTGTGCTTATAGTGGATTTGGTACATTAGAACATCACCAGTATATTCTCTTTGGACATAGCCTAGTGAGGGAGAACCAAGTGAAATTTTTTTGTCGTGTTCTTTCGTTAATATTGATCATACATTACAACAAGATAGGTAGAGAAGAAAGATTTGTTTAAGGACCAAACAAGATTAAAAGGGGAAATTGTTGTAATTTTTCATACCCCGAGTCACCCACTCTCTCAGGGTATATAGTCTACTGGAACTAACAATAACCTTTAAGAAAATATTATTTATTTCAATGTACCATTTATTTCAATTTTCATACTATTAAATATTTTCATTTTCAGAAATATTATACCGACCTGATAACTTCAAAAAAATACATCCAATTTTTCACTAACAAGTCTATGTTATCTTGAAAATTCTTATGTATCATTGATTGATGATTTTTTTTTAATTTAAAAAATTTTAATACCATTTATTTGATTCTTCCATAAATAATGAAATAATTGCATCATCATTGTGTCACCAATTAATATAATTATTTATTTCGTAAAAAGAAAAAATAAATTAACAAGATATAGTTTATTATTTTATCACTATATTGACCTTTTATAGATGATGAGATCACTTGTATAACCACATATTAAAAATACATTATGTGTTAAAAACAAAAGTGTATCAAAAATTAATTTTCATTAAATATAAAATTATAAATGGATTAAATTCATAGAAATGGTTTTAAGTGGTAATAAATTTGAACCACAGATGATATCGGTTGGAATAAGATCCTATAATAATATTTGGACAAGTTTTAGGGTAATTTTTATATTTTAATAATATAATAACTACCATTAATTACCTGATTTATACTTAATCGTGGTAATGAAATTTATTAATAAGTACATATTCATAATTTCAAAAAAAAGGATATTTTCACATAATTTGGACCTTATCATTCAAAATATGGATGTAATTTTATAAAATTCAAAACATAGAAGTTGCAGTAAGTCAATTAAAATTAATCCAGTGTTTGGAATGAAAAATAGATTTTTAAATGCTAGAATGTTATAAAATTTCAAAAAGTTTAAACATTGCAATTCGTGGTAAAACTAATGGAAATTACCACAATTTTATTAACTAATAAAAATAGAAAATATATTTACTTTAAAACCGTTCAATAATATTATTTATCCACATAAATTATTTTGATGAGAAATGATTTTCTAAGTACATTTTTATTATTCATCCAAATTTAAACCTTATCAGAGAAAATATAAAAAAGACCTCCAATGTAATTTTTTATTCCAAATTTGAATGAAGAAGATTATTTTCATAAATATAATATATATATATATGTTTTTAAAAATGTATTTAAAACCATCTCTTCATTAAAAGGTGGTAATACTTAATTTTTTGATGTATAATTCTTTTATCCAAAAAAATTATTTTTTTATATTTTGTATAGAAAACATATAAGATGACTTATAAACAAAATATTAAATATAATAAATTTATATTACCGTAATAAAATCAAGCAAGTGTTATTTTTTTATAAACTCACTTATTTTTAGATGAATACTTTTTTAGAAAAACGTTAGTTCTATTCATACCCGCTATTATAAGGACTAGGTTATTTGTTAACATAACACTATTTAGTTGTTCACTTAAAATTGAGCTTGTTCAAAATGATTTCTATCAAATGAAGTTGTAATTGTTTGTAACCCAAAGATGAAGTGGTGTAGTGTATATTTTAAGCTATGTCAGTGTTGTGTATAGTGCAATCTTATCTTGGTGTAGCATACAACCCATGTTATTGAATTAATTTTAAAAGAAAGAAACATACCGTGGAATCATTGTGTGTTGTATTCAACCCTTCTTAAATAAATATCATCCTCTCAATTTGAAAATGAAGTATGAAAATAAAATGTTAATACTATAATATAGCTTTGTAAAAACACCACATCATGAATAAGGTTAATAAAAGATCTATTTTAAAATAATCAAAGAGAAGTATAAAGGTTACACGATATAACACATACTGGGTTAAATGTAGGAAATCAAGGAAATGGATGAAAACTATAACCATCATGTTCTAATTGAGATTGATAAATAACATAGTCTAGAGAAATTTAACAATGACAATGTCAAAATTCAATGATGATCTAAGGGACTATTTGATTCATCATAAAACAAAGTACACTATATATAATTTTTATTTTAATATCCATTCCCTAGAGTTCAATTAATCAATTTACTTTCTAAAATAATAAAAAAATGGAAGAATACCCACATGACATGTAGAGTTCAATCCATTAACTAATTTCTAACACAAACATACCTTTCTCCCCAAAAAGTAATAATATTCAAAAATATTTTATTTATATTATCCATATAGGGTTTCAAAAAAGGAAATATAATTCATATTTCATAATATTTAAATAAAAAACTATGTTATGAAAACCAGGAAAATACATAGTCCAATGGGTATTGATTCTCCATTATCACTTATTGGTAGCAGGTTCGAGTCTCACAACCTTGCCGGATGGGACGGGTTGTCGTCTAACCTACAACATGTCCTTTTTATAAAACTATATTATTTTTACATTCCTAAAATAATCTGAAAAAATGTTTTAACCATGAAAAATACTATCCAATTTTCTACATAATACATTACAACCATTATATTTATTAAAAATACATAATTCCAAATGCACAGTATGAAATATTATAAAGATGGTAACATAACAAAATGAATATATGTTTTTTACATACCAAACAAGTGAATACCTTCATCGTGTATTATCTCAAAAAATTCTAATACCCTAAATTATCATAATAACTTATTGAATATGTTCATGTTTCCTTATTCCTAACCTAAAACATAGAATATTGAATATACTTCTTAAATCAAAAAATTTTATAAACTCCAACAATGATTGAATAAAAAAACCATTAATCAGTTCCATGTTAATCAATAATATCCAATATACATTATCCAAATGAATTGTCTCTTTATCCAAACATAATTATCTCAGTATTAGAGTCATATTAAAAGTTATATTTCCCTACACCATTATTTTTAAAAATGTTTAACTTGAAACTATGCCACTTTTTTTGGTAACTTATATTCTCAAATAGTTAATTAAATAGCCACGTAGTACAATAATTATATACTCCAGAATTCTTATAACCAGTACATTGATAACAAAATATTGAAATTATAAAATTCTTGAATACGAATAATAATAATTCCTCTTCGTATGTTGTAGTATCACTACTTTATCTTTATTTAATAACATCATCTGGGGTATATTGCCTTGAAAAATGGGAAATTGATTTACATAGTGTCCCATATCCTTGAAGATGAACTAATTTATATTAGAAACCTATTTCATACCCTTGAAATCATGAACTTGGGGTCCTTTTTTCCACACATTTTACAAACTCTCATTCCCTTATAGAATTTTCTAGACTGATTTTTTCTACATTTATCACGTGTGGGAAAATCATTCTTTCCATTCTTCCCGTTATCCATCATTTTCTCTGTTATCCCCTTAGTTTCTTTCTTCCCTTTAAATATGTAGGACATGAATAATTATTTACATATCTTGTTAACACATGAAACAATTTCCTCATATGATTACAATACATGGGAGTCTATTTCATGTTGAAATTTTGGAAAAAGAGCTGGAAAGGTGTGATCCTTCATACTATCTGGACCATCTGCATTGGTGGAGTTCGCATTCCTTCTTCTAAGCAACATTTCTATAAGATATAATATACTAGATTATCTTATAAAGATATGAACATTATGTATCTCTAAATATAGTATACCAAATTACATTAATTTTTGTATTGTGAAATCTAGAATCATAATCAGTGGTTACTTTTAGAGGAAACCTTATTATTAAATCCTTCATAATGGTAGGTAAATAAAATATAAATTTTCTTATGTATATGGAATGGGAGTGTCAAACCTGGTGCATAGTAAGGCTCATTGTTGTGAATCAGGTTACCCTTAGTCAAGCCTGGAACTTCATGTTCCAATTATTAATCCAATGTACATCAATTCAAAATCCAGTTCCACTTATATAATCAATATATTTATGTGTTTTCTATGAATACCCACATAATTTCTTCATTATCATGTGTTTAGGATGTTCCTCTATAGTTATAATCAAACTCTATCTTAGGGTAATGTTCACAAATCTATGTTTTTTAAATTTGTTTCAATGGTTTTTATTTAGAATCCTCTAATACAAAGTATAAATCCCGTACCACAAATTCCCAAAGCCATTTTATTATTTTAATACATTGGATTGATTACAAGGAATCAAATCCCAATGGACCGATCAATTTATCAGTCTTGGAAAACATATTACGTACAATAACATTAAATTACAATATAAAATATAAAATAAAACATCGATAATAAATTGATAAAATGATTATTCTCTTATATTGACATTAAATATAAATCATTATAAACTACTTATAATCTAAGGAAAATAATACATAAGAAATTGGTGAGATTAGATGCTCATTATATTTTAAAAATATAGTTGAATATTTCATAAATAACCATAAAATTTAATGAATGTATAAAACTGAAAATCAAGACATTTCAACGTAAATATGAACACAATATGGAATGAATAAATCAAATAATTCCATCTAAACATTCACATATATATTCTACCGGATGAATAATCTCATGTAATATCAATATCTAATCTAATAATGAGAGAATTCATATTATTGGGCATCATAACCATGCTGTCAAGGCCTTGTGCCAAGACCATCCATAACCATACTATCAAGACCTCATACCAAGACACTAGTTTGTCTCCTGAGACCTACCAATGCATAGATGGGATATAGAGAGCCCCACACAACAATTACTAATACAAATGTAGTTCACATATGGAATGGTTGGAACATAACATAAGAATTCATATTAGTAATAGCTTATGAAATGTTAAAACTTTATCTATAAAACATGAATTGTATAAAAATATAACATTCATATTCAACCATACCATAAAACCATAAATATTATTTGGAAGACTGTATCAAGACAAATAAACATTAGTTAAGAATAAAATCCAACAAATTACATTGACATTTATGAAAAAAATCTATCAAAATCATAATAAATATTTTATATAAACCTCACTTTTTACACAAAATTCATTAAAAATCCATTGAATTATGAAAGAAAACATTTATTTTGAAAATTATCATATAATATTTTAATAAATGCTTCAAAATTATGATAATGTATAACAGAGTAAAATATCAGTTCGTTCTGTATAAGTTAAAAAAAATCATTCCATAATATGTGGAAAATTTCATAATGTACCTTGTTTGAAAAAATATGGAAATATTCCATATAAAACATTTTATAAAAATTCATACATGGGGAAAATTTGTTTTAAACAGTAATAAACAATATTTTTAAATACATTTTATTTAACTTATACAAGGATGATAATGATATCTCAGTAAATTCTTATGCATTATCAATCTTAGATAATAATGAGATTACGAAATTAACCCTTACCTTATAATTTCCATTAGCCGAAGGTGTTTTAACCTCCTATATAATGGTCAATGTATGTTATTAAATTATACAAGAACCAAATATATATTTATGATGTGATATATAATCATCTTATATCATTTTTGATAATATTTTAGTATTTCCATTATTTCAGGTGTTAACAGCTTTTTTTTACCCATTCTTATTTGGATTTGTATACCATTTTTAAAAATTATTTATTTGATTCACATCAGGAATAATATTATGTTAATATTTATTTTTTTTTACTCATCATATAAATTTTTTAATCGTTCTTGATTGGTTAACGTAGAGAACGAATCTCACCGTGCCGTGGACATGGTAGGCCATACGTATACATCAATGACAATATCATTTACTTGATGAGTAAATGGTTTGGAATTGGATTTTATATTAATTATAGAAAATTATTGTCATGTTATATTCATTATTTTTATATATTATACACATCCTTATTCCCTTCCAAATAAATTAGTGTTGAATAAAAAATTACAACATGACGTGGAGACGGTAAGCTATACGTACACATGCGTTGTGATATTGTTATTCATATTATAGATAAAATGAGGAATATTGTTGTCCCATTCCCATAATAACATCTCTTAATATAAATTATAATGGATTTATTACATTAATATGGAAACAACATAATAATGGAGTGTAGAATAAGAAAATTAATTAAATAGAATTGTTAAAACAACTACCTCATATTCAAGCATCTATTTTGGATTTTCTGAAAAGGAATCCATATGTTGACTATATGCCCAATGTTTGGAATATAAGATGAATTAAGAGAATTTTTGTGGAGAATTGGGTAGGGATTGGCCATGAAAAAGGGCTTTAGATGTGTGATTAAAAAACAAAGAGAGGTTCCCTTTTATAAGAGAGGTTGGGGCTATTTAGGAAACTCTAAATGTAATAAATTAATATAAATTATTTTTCAATTCCAAATTAGTCCAAAGTGAATTATTTAATAAATATGATGAATATATGTCTAAATAATCTAAACCAAAAAACTTATAGCGGTTTTTTTTTATTTTCAAACTTATTATTTTGTTTTATCATTAATTAATTTATTTAATTTTAATTGTGGAAATAATATTTAAAATATTGTATGGTTATAAATATATATCAATTTTGTGTTAACAGTAAATAAATAAAATATTTTTGTAATTATAGATTTTATAATTATAAATTTTTTATTTTTCAACATTTATATTATTTTTAAATAATTTAATAATATGTTATATTTATAAAATATTAATACTACCAATTTGAACATTATTCATTTGTTTCAATTTATATAAAATCTAAATAGAAATATAACATTCCAAAATAAAATATAACATTATAGTAACATGGAATATTCACCTATAAATTTTTTGGATCACCGCAATTATGTCAAATTATATTTATTTTAATATTTTTAATATCATCTATTAGATATATCTATTAATAAAATAATTACTTCCTCACTATTGTGACATTATATATGGTGTTTATTTAGTCTATAAAATTTTTAAATAAACTACTATGATAAGGATAATTATTTTATATTTACATAATATTTTTAGGATCCAATTTCACTATAGTTTAACCCTATATGAAATACAATTAACTTTTAAAAAATGAGAGTGTGACATTTTGTCACATTAATTGATTTTAATAATATATAAGACCTTTTTGTAGACATTTATCCATTAAATGATTAAAAATCAATCATTGGGATATCTCTGACATTATCCTAGTTATTTATAATAATTATATATTTTAAATAATATCATAATTGTTAATTAAATTTTTATTATTTTAATATATATTTATTTTACTTTGGATACTATTCAATATTTTCTTTTTAAAAAATATATATCCCACATAACAACATGAAAAAAAATAATTACAATTAGTCACTAACATGTGTAATTATCTTTAAAATTGTTCTATATCATTTATTAAGTCATATTATATTTATTTTAGTATTTTAAATTTCATTCTTTTGAATCTTCAATTAATGAACCAATTTCTGCATCATCAATGTGTCGCCATTTATTTTTATGATTTATTTCCTAAAAAATTTAAATAAAATTACATGATGTGAGTTATTATTTTATATTTCGAAATCCTATTTACCTTCAATGATATCCTATGTATAACTACATATTAAAAATAATTTACTTCCTAAAACAAATGTGTAATAGAATGACTTTCCATTGAATATAATATTATAAATGCCATAATGTAATCCAAGTGGTTCAATGTTATCGAATATTCAACCCATAGATTTTCATGTTTTGGATAAAATCATCCAATTAAATTATGACAACGTTTATGGGATGTTATATATTTTAATAACATAATACATACCATTAATTACCTGATTTACCCTTACCCATGTTAATAAAATTAATTACTAATGTAAATACTCATAATGTACAAAAATAAAAGTGACATATTTACATTATATAGAACTTATTAATATAAATATGGCATTTATTTTAAAAAATTCAAAGCACAAATATATCATTAATTAATTTAAAATTAATCCCATTGTCGGAATGAAAAATAGGGTTAGAAAAGTTATATTTTTGAAAAAGATTGAAATGTTTTTGAAAAAAATTCATAGTAAACGTAATTCCAATTACCAAAATTATATTAATTGATAAAAATATAGACTATTTTATCTTTAAACTCATTTAGTAACATAATTTTCCACATAAATTATTTTGATCAAAAAATTTGTTTTCAAGTGTATTTTTACTATTTATAAAAAATTAAAACTTTTCAGAAAAATATCAAAAATTCTTCCATGGTACAATTTTATATAACTATTCCAAGGATGATTATGATTTTTTAAAATTTAATATATAAAATTTTCAAAACTAGATTTAATATTGGGGCACCATATAAATACGAAAAAACTACGTTTTTTTAATAAATTCTACTTTTATCCCAAAAAATTTATTTTTTTATATTATTTCAAGAAAATATATAAAATGATTTATAAAAATTAAATAAAATATTTTACATTTATATTACATTAATAAAATCTGTCCAGAGTGATTTTATTGTTTTATAAACTCACTTATTTGCATTTAAATATTTTTTTAGAAGAAAGATAATATTTTTCATACCCTAAATTATAGTGATTGGGTTATTAAGTAACATAATAATGATTTTTTGTTCACTTAATCCCAAGATTGTTTAAAATTAGTTCTATCAACCAAACTTGAAATTTTGTACAATACAAGAAAAGAATGATGTTGTGTATAACTCAAGCTAAGACAGTGTTGTGTATAGAAGAAACCTATCATGATGATGCCTAGAAAACAAGATATTAGTTTATTTAAATAAGAAACATATCATGGAATATTGTAGTATTACTATTCAACGGTCAAATACTCTACATGTCCTTTCACAACATGGTCATTCAATCTAATAATGATGCATGACATATGTTATTAACAAAGTTTCTTCATAAGAAAAACCGGTAATGGTAGATGATAAATAGTCTAAAGTGAGGTATGATATTATAGATGGATAAATATTTAGTGAAATAGAAGGTTGGATCTAGAAATTCTAGGGAATCTACTAATAAATTAAAACAAACTTCCTTGAGTACCCTATCCCCACTAGTTCTAGAGTAACATTTATTATCATTAATAATTAATGATGAGAGCACATTTAATTGTGAAAATATATATTACATTCCACATTAAAGAGAAATATATAGACCATACATTAAAAATATAATGAGTCTTTAAGATATTAATGATACTCTCAAGCATCAATGTTTTGGTATCTCATATTTGAATACATACATAAGTTACATTTTCATTATACGTTTACCCAAATAGTGTGATAATATTTTTATTATAGTAAATAACTAATAATACATTATACATGTGTTAATATTATTACTATATATAGGTATGATCATGCGAAGAATAATTTGGAGTCATTAATACCTATGTAATTTATATGAAAAAACTAACATCAAATAATGATGAAATTGAGTTGAGAAAAAATGAGTTACTCAAATCATTTGATCGTATAATTATCAGATGAATAACTATTTTTATGCCTAAAATACATAAAGAAAACCTTACAATCCAATCAAATGAAATATAGTTTTAATTTTTTTCATTGATTATGTTTTTTCTTATGCAGCATTGGATGTTGATCCTAGAAAACTTGGATAACCTAAATATTTATTTTTTAGATCCAATGCAAGGATATCCCACCAAATGAACAAACATATTGTTTATTATGAATTATTAATACACGAAACCAAATATTTTATATATAAAACATAAATTATATGACACATAATAGTTTTTACCAATAATTATTTCTTGGTATGGAAGTTTCTAAATATAAGATCAATCATAGAGTTAAGTTAGTTTTTAAGAGATAATGACTATGTAGTACTACAAATGAAAATCAATTTAAGGTATATATAAAAATAATTATCAATCAAAACATTTCAAATTAATTTACTTATTTTGTTCAATGATTATGTTGTGTCAGAAGCAATATAATGGTTTCAATTGTGGATATTATGTTTGTAAATTTATGGGAGATATCATAAATCATGAAATTAAAAGCATCCTTGAAAATAAAATTTCTAAAGGTAGTTAAAATTTCCTTAAATATATTTCTTAATCATTTATTTATCAATATTTTCCCAGTACCATCATGTTTTCCAACATACTCTATAATCAAAATAATATGTAAATTTGTTTAGAGATGATTGGGTAGTGTACATGTTGTCATATTGTATGCCGACAACAAAAATAGGTAATTACCTTCTATTTTTTATCAAGACTGTCTTATAAACATAAAAATATATTTTGGTTGTAAAGAAATAGTTTCCTAAATCTTAACAATTAATTTTAATCTCTTTATCAAGGAAAATTATAAAAAAGTGTGTTAATTTTATTTATATGTGTTGACCATCAAACAACACCTTGTTGGCCAATGGAATAGAAAAAAGTGGAGGTGGAGGTAGAGTCATAGTTGGAGACCAAGGTGAAGGAAGAGGTAGAGTTAGAGACCAAGTAAACTACCAAGATAAAGGAGGAGATGAATCTCTTTCATAAAAACAATAAAATTATTGTTAAATAGTAGAATGAGGATCATAACATGATTTTATTTGAGAATTTTTTTTCAAAATTGTGAAAAACACTTTTCACATATGATAATACCCATTGTGAATGTCTTCAAGGGCTGTTATAAAATTATTTTGTCTGTATATTTTTATGTTATTTGATATAGTTTAGTTATCCACCTTTAATATCATTTGGATAAATATTCGGATATTACTCAATAAATGATCGTGCTAATGAATGGTGATGATTCTTCACATCAAGGATTTAATTAACCATCATCAAAAAGAAAAAAAATTCTTTTATGGATTGACTTCTCCATAAGAGAATTATTGATAAAGAATAATCCTTTGTTTTATTTTGAAAGATATTTCACATGAAAGAATTTGGATTGTTTCGAATGGGAAATATTAATATTATCTTCCTTAGATCGAAATGAATAACGGATCTTCCTCCCATTATATTTCACATCACCATTGAACTTCCAAGGCCATCCCAAGAATAACAGAAAGGAACCTGTAGGAATAATATTACACATTACCACATCAACATATTTATTACCAACTGAAAATTAAATAACACATATTTTTTACTTTATGTTTTATCATTTTGTTCAACCATTTTAGTTTTTATGATCAAGGATTATTTTGTGACAGAATTATCAATTAATCCACTACTATTTTTGAAAAATCATCTACATAGATCCCAATAAAAAAATTTATATAATACAACATAAATGATTCAATAAATGTTTTGTAATCAACCATATAATACAAAAAATAGTATGATAGAACTATTGGAGGATAACCAACAATTATAGATCATGGTCATCGAGGAGGGATACTATAAAATTGTCTGTTATCAGTTTATAATTGAAATACTAATATAAAAATTTTTCACAAATTAGAAATTGATAAAATTAAATTGGATTGTCTTAAAATATTTAGATAATGTTTCATAATTCATTTTTACATGGATGAATTATCCTCACATCAAACCCACCCATAATCCGAGTATTACACAAAGTGTGTCTTTCCCGTTTAAAAAGTCATTTTAGTAAAAAACTAAAGTGGAATACTATAAAAGAATTAAATAAATTTATATTGTTTGTGTAATTTAGTAAATATATATATAGGTAATTTTTTATTTTTAGGAATCATACTCACCCCAATATGATGCATGGTGTGATTGATATGACCCCATGTTTGTCTTTTTATTCAAAATTTAATTTAATTTTATTTATGAAATCTGACATAATGAAAAATAATAAAATGTGTTTAGATAATTTTCTTACTTTAGGAAAATGATTCATAATTAATTTCTAATATTTAAGAATTATCCATACCTGAATCTCATTCATGATTTGCCTGGTATGACTCAATGTTCTCGTTATCATTTTAGACACAACATTTTAATTCAAAAAAGTATCACCATGTGATAACTGAGAAAAGATAATTAGATTGTATTGATAATTTATGATAATTTTTCATAAATAATTTTAGACTAGTATGAATTAGCCTCATTTAAAACCCATAGTTTATACGACCTCTGTGACTGAAAGTGACAGTTTCTAGTCTTAAATAATTATTTTGTAAAAACAAACGGGATGTACACAAAACTGAGGAAACACATTTGTATTTTTTTAGTTCTAGAAATTGGTCCATATGTAATTGGAGACATTTTGGAATCATATTCAACACAATATGACACATAGTGTGATCGATATGACTCCAAGTGCAACTTTTTATTTGAAATAGATATTAATTATAGTAAAAAAGACTACTGAAATACTCAAAACCATGAAAACTCGTTTCTTATATTTTGATACTTTATGAAAATTATATATAAGTAATTATTCAAGTTTATAAATCATCCACACCACAATATGATTCATGATGTTCCCATTATAACTCAAAGGATCTTTTACTAGTATAAAATTGACATTTTAATACAAAAATTATTACTAAATAATAACTAAGAAAATATTCTCGGATTGTCTGGATAATTTATAAAAATGATTCATAATTTATATATGATGAGTAAGAATCTTTCCAATGTCAAAACCAGACATGATGTGACCTGTATGACTGAATGTGTGTGTTTCTAGTTTAAATTGACGTTTTAGTAAAAAACATATGTGGTGTACACAAAACCAAGGAAAAACATTCTAATTATTATGATTAATTAGAAAAATGATTCATATGTCATTATGGACATGTAAGAATCATATGTACAATAATTAGATTCATAGTTTTTCGGTATAACTCCATGTATGTCTTTTTATTCCAAATTGGCATTAATTTTAGTAAAAAACAACTAATATACACAAAAATCCCGAAAAATATTAAAATTATTTTGTTACATTATAAATATGATTAATAAGTCATTTTTTATATGTTGAAATCAAACACACCTTAATCAGACACACGATATTCCCATCATGACTAAAAGTGTTGGTTATTATATTAAAATTATTATTTTAATACAAAAAAGCATTACTCACTAAAATACTAGAGAACATTATCATATTGACTAGATCATTTTGGATAATAAACAAAACTCATTTCTATCTGGTAGGAATCATCCTCACATATAACCCACACACAGTGCGACTTGTATGACACAAAGTGAGTGTGTCTAGTTTAAATGACATTTTAGTAAAAAAACATAATTTGTATACTCAAATTCAACTAAAATAATTCACAATAATTTTTAATTTTTTTAAAAATAATCCACATGTCATTTAAGGCATTCAGTAATCATCCTCACCTCAATCTAACACATGGTGTGACCGGTAAAACTCAAAGTGTTAATTATCTGTTTAAAATTGATATTTTAAAACAAAAACTCCCACTCAATGAAAATAAGAAAAACAAACATGGATTATATTTATATTTTTAAAAAATTATTCCTAATTTTTTTTTTATTTTGGAATCAGTCTCATGTCATTCCCACACATTATGTGACATGTATGACTCAAAGGGCATGTCTCTAGATTAAAATGACATTTCATAAAAAAAATGTTGCGTACTGAAAAACGATAAAAGCACATTTATATTTTATTGATACTGTATAAAAAGTGTTTATAATTCATTTGGGATTTATATGAACCATATAAAACTGAATCTGACTCATGGTGTGACCGATATAACTCTAAATGAATCTTTTTATTCAAAATTTATCATTAATTTTATATAAAAGAAAAAATACTCAAAAAATAGAAATCACATTGGGTTATTTTTTTACATGATTAAAATGATGCATTATTTGTTTTTGAGGTGTTGTATGTATCCACAGCTCACTCAGACACACAATTTTCCCAATATAACTCAATGGGTATGTTTCAGTCTAAAAATGACATTTTAATTAAAAAACGTTTTACTCAATGAAAACAAAGAATAAACACTTGAATTGAACATATAAATCAAGAAAATGATTCATAATTAATTTGTGACTTATAGGAATTAATATCTAATCAAACCCAAAGAAAATTCGATAATTCTGACTCAAAGTGTGTGTTTCCAGTTTAAAATTACATTTTAGTTAAAACAAAAGTGGAATACTAAAGACTAATGAAATGCATCTATGTTGTCTTGAAAAATTAGGGAAATGATACATAAGTAATTTTGGTTATGTAGGAATCTTCCAAAGCTCAAAATTATTCATTGTATGAATAGTATGACTTCTAGTTAATCTTTTTAATATATCAGTGTCATTTTTTTAAAACATGCATCACATCACCAAAACCAAGTGAACGAGCCTAGTTTTTTTTTCTAATCTTTTGATTTTCCATTACATAATTTACCCATCATTTTTAAGTCATAATTATTTAGGAAAATTTTAGAGAGATAATTCTTGATTAAGAATAATAAATGGCAAGTGACTTGAAAAAATCAACTACAATTCAATATGATACACAATATTCCTATTATGACTCAGTGTTTAGTTTAAAATAAACTTCATCTATTTAATTTATTTTTTTATATTATTACTAAAATACGTATTTTTTTCTTAAATAGACATTTTATTTTTCTTGATCAGGGATGGCCTTTTATTTTATATAGGTGGGTTTTTTTTTCTCTATAATATTTATTTTTTCTTATGTTTCAATTGGAAATATTGTTTCTTTTAAATTTTGTTCGTTTAACTGATTTTGAAATTTTTTTGGGTTATTTATTGTATTTTAGTGTGTTGTTAAAACACAGTACATGCCATATTTTTGGTGTAATAGTGTTCTATAACATAACACTACCATATTCCCATTTATCAACTCATTTATTAGAACCAAAAAATTATCTTTTATGACTGAATTTATTAGTGGTGATAAATTGTACCTTTACCAATGCTAAATAAATGCACTAATAAATTGTGTATTTTATCGGTGCTTCTAAAATTTATGATAAAGGCTGATTTATCTGTTCTTTTCTAGCATTGATAAAACACACCCCTATTAGATTTTTTCTAGTACTGATAAAAGCCTAATAATTTTAATAGCACGGTAGTAGTCAAGCCATTTTTAGAATTTATAAAAAACAATTATAGTTATATTAATGGAACTTTTGTAGTAGTGAAATCCTAGTGTGGGGAAGATGTAAAGAGATCATTAATAGATGTTTTGGTGGTCCTACATGAGATAGAGTGTAGCTGAGTTCATCTCTCCATTCCTCACATGTGAGTAGGTGAAAACTGAGCTCTATGTTACAACAGGTTTGTTGGGGCCCTTTGAGATCCCGAAGTTGAATTGGGATGAAATATATATAGACTTTGTGATAGGTATTCCATAAATAGAGAAGGTCCATAACTCTATCTGGGAGATAATTAACTGACTCATGATGTCATCGCACTTTATTGCTACCAAGAAGAAGTCTTATATAGAGCGTTTGAGTAGTTATACGTATGGTATATCATTCTCCATCAAGGGGTTCCATCAATGATTGTATCTGATCAACACACATGGTTTGCATCATGAATTTATAGAGGCATGCAAGATGCATTCAAGAACAAAATGAGGATTAGTATAGCCTATCATCGCTAGACTCATAAAAATAACTAGTGCACTATCTAGGTGTTATATTATATGTTTAGAACATGTGTGTTAGACATTATCCAGTGCTGGGAGGATCACTTTTTATTTGTAAATATTGCATACAACAATTTCTACTACTCTACCATGGGCATGGAACCTTTTGAGTCCCTATACGGGAGACCCTATAGGTCTCCCGTTTATATGATAAAGAATGTAATGACATATCATGTATGTCAAATGTTGGTGTAGGTGAAGATAGAAAAGGTCTAGGTCATCTATGAGAGAATGAGAAAATCCCAAAACAAGGAGAAATATTATATAGATTGTTTTCGTAGGCCCTTGGATTTTGATCTAGGATACAATGTTTCCCTCCGATTCCTCCCATGATGTGTGTGGTAGATGATCTTCCATAGAGTAATTTTATCCCTGAGGTTCATCAAGAAATTATAGATAATGTTGAGGGTTGGAAATGTTATTGACCACCTCACCCTACACCCACATCTCGAGTGGGTGCATGATTTGTTCCACATGTCACAACTGATGAGATATGTGAAAGACCTCACACATGTCATTGACTGGGTTGAGCTGGAAATTGAGGGTGGATCTACCATTTCAGATCACTATGTTTTGATTGAGGATTGATAGGATAGGAACCTACGTGGATGGAACATCCCTTTTGATTAACATATTTTGGAAGCACAAAAATATATAATAGTTCCCCTGGGTGTGGGAGAGATAGATTTCCGCTCAGTATCCCATGTTGGTTGATTAGTTTTTCTATTCGGCAATGAAAAATGTCTAAGGTGTAATTTATTTTGAGAACCATTATTTGACTTGTATGGTAATAAAATATTTCCACAAATATATCCAAAAAATAATTAGAAAGAATTTGATTCTAATGACTTATATTTCTAGAATTATGATTATAAAAATATTAAAAATAGTGTATATTTAGTGTTCATATTTTCTTAAATAAAATGTGAAAAATCATTAAAATAATGTTGTACAAAAAATAATAGACAATGGTTGAAACCGGAAAACTGTATTTAACCTAGGCATGGTCTAATATTGGATTGCACAATGTGTGTTGATATATATTTTATTTAAAGTAAATTTTATGGATAAATAAATTCATTCATTCATTCATTCATTCATTTGACCTAACCATATAACATAAAAATTCATCATTATGGATTACCCTATAGGATTAACAACATAATCCTTTGGGGAATTCAATAGTTTCTTCCCCTCATTACAATGGAAAATCACCATTGACAATGACAAAAAACCATATCAGAGTAGATAATATAAAAAACACAATGACATACTTCAATTTTTGATGAGCACGTTCTGCAATGAAAGATGATCCAATAACAAAGTAACACACTTCAAATTTTGGTTTATAATGTTTTTTATTAAATTTATTGTGAAGATTAATCCCTACTATAGATATACTCCAATTTCAAATCCTTGGCATGCTTTTATTCAATGATTAATTTGGTTATTCAATTTATTTTTGACTTGGGAATCTCTATTATTGATCATTATTCAATAATTCTTAATCATGTTTTCTTCTTCATTTATCCCTTTATTTCTTCTCATTATTCGCTAGTTGGACCCCACTGTCCCGGTTCGATGTTGTTGGGTGGTACCAAGAACAATAGGACTACTAGAATCAAGATGAAATGATATAAAAAAATGGATCGATGAAACATGGATATAACTAGGATCATTGTGGGATTTGTATGGTCATGTGGATGATCTAAGGTTGAATCATAAAAGGCCGAAGGACTCCATGTGAGTGGTTTATGCGACTCACCCTCCATGGAATGTAGTGAACCAATTTCTACTAAATGACAACTGAAAACATTGATCCATTTCTAGAACCACGAATTTTGAGTGGATTCAAGGTCCGATCTAAAGGAATAAGACCAGATAAGGTGAACATATCATGGATTTAAAAAACTAGGAAAACCTGAATACATGCCATGTAACTCGATGAAAACACGGCGTGTATCCCCCTTACTAAATTTACTATTGTTTCAAAAGATAATAAACATTAAACAACCTATACCACTTTTAAACACTATGTGCTTCATCCCTAGATGGATGATCTATGTGGGGGATTATATGGGTGATACCCCATGTGGGAGAATATGGACACACACATGGTAGTGTATTAATGTACACAGACATATTATCAATAACATAGACATGACCAAAAGGAAATGAAGGAATTTCAGATAGTTTTGACACACCATCCAATACCCCTTCATGGATTGTACTTATACATATATTGGGATTTGTGTGGCAGATTGAGACATATCCATGTGGTGTAGCATGACAACAAGCCAGGTCGGTCCTCTCACACACTGTATATTAATTGGTTCTTTTTATGGTCAATTTGTGGTTTTATATCTCCTTAGTTTGGACTAAGATTGTGGCCCATGAGTATCGTGTCAGGAATATTATTTCAATTATAAATTATTTTTCCCCTCATTTACAGATTTTGGGAAACGATGTGCAATTTTTGAAGAATGATGTTTGGTAAGGCAATGCCCATAGACTTTTTGAGTGGAACCCTCCAACTGGGATGGGCAAGGGTCCTATACTGACTCTTATAGTGGAACCCTCTAGTTAGCACATGGCATGGTTACTGTACATAATCCTAAGTGGAACCCTCCAACTGGGTTTATAATGGTCTCTCAATGACATTTAGAGTGTAACCCACCAACTAGGGTGGAAATGGGATGTCTACCAACTCCTAGAGTGGAACCCTCTTGTTAGTACAGGGCATGGGAACTATACAAACTCCCATTTGAAATCCCCCACCATGGATATTCATGGGTACATGGTGAATTTTATAGTTGAAACCTATTTATAGGTAGGGAATGTGTCATCTATAGACCCCTAGAGTGGAACCCTTCTATCAGAACAAGGCATGGGTCCTCTATAGAATTACAAGTGGAACCCTCTTGCTTGGATGGGCGTTGTTCCTCGACTAATATAGTGGAACGCTCTTTGTTTTTAGGGCATGGGTCCTACATAAATATTAAGAGTGAAACCCTTTTAATGTACAATTGCATATGTCCTCTACATTGATACTAGTCCCACTAGATTGTGCATCATGGTGATGAGTTAGTTTTTACTTGGCAATTTATTTCTAGGTAGATGCATGAGATGCTAGGAGTCGTTGATGGACTTTTTGAACTATTTGAGACTTTTTTTCATAGGTTGAGCTATTATATAGAGATCCCATACTCTCTAATTTTAGGATATTTTTATTTAGAATTTATATACACATATATATCCATACCATTGGTCTTAGATACTCTCTTTCCATAGGATGTGATGACGTGCTTGGCATGCTACATGCTTTCTGTGCATATATTCTCGTTGTTGGAAGAGTATAGTATCATATTACAGGTAGATAAGACTCTACATGTAGTTTATATACATATTGATAATGAAATATAATATTTTTGGAAAAGTCTTCTTTTGTTAAAAATGTTGTTTTCCTGAATGAATGATTTTAATATCAAAAATTAATATTAGAAACATATTGAAAACGAAATGGATAAAAAAAATATTTTTTAAATTCAAAACCACCTCGATATCTAGGTGTGAATTTTTTGGGATTTTTCTGAGAAGCTATAGTTTTGATGTATAGTTAAAATACTATTTTTTAGTTATAAAATAAATTATTTCTATTAAATTATTAATTATAAGTGATATTAAAAATATTTTTTAATTTCAAAATAAGTTAATATTAAATATATTAATAAAATTTACTTCATTATTTCAAATTTTACTTTTAAACTGATTATAATATCTTAATAAACATTTTAATTTTTTCAAACTTATAAACCCCGTTATTTCATCCTATCTATGGGATTAACATAGATCTTAATTTTTCTACTTTTGTGATTGAACTTTAAAAAATAAGAAATAAAAAAAAGTTATTTAGTCTAATTGTTATATTATAATAAGACCATTGTAATTTTTTACCATAATGATTATTAATATTGATTAAAATGAATCATAATGGTTAAGTCCAAATTATTCTTAATTTGGGAGAAAACCTTAAATTAACGGACCAAATGACATATAAACTTATCTGAAACCCATTATCTATCCATTTTAATGCCAAAATACATACATTATTGTGTTTGTTTTTTTCTTTCTATGAATTTTTTTAGGTAAGAAAACGTGCTCACATAAGTTGATTCAAAAATATCCATGTGAGTCATTTTCCTTCCCTATAAAAGGTAAAAAACTCTACCCATTCCTCCCACCTCTCAAAACTTTTGAGTTATTCCATTATATTAACAATTAGCCTCAAAAAACTCCATTTTACCATGAATCATATCTTTGGGATGAATCCCTCTCATGAAATCCTACTGGAAGAAACCAATAAGAGTTACCAGATTAAGAAGTTACGTCTTCTCTCAAGCTCATTTCCATTATTTTCTAACTCCACCCCTCCAATGTATTTATTACATTATTGTGTGACAAAACTAGTATCATACATTTTATTTAATGTTTTTGTTCAGTGATTCAGACCTACACATACTCACTCCTCCATCTACATGATATTGAACATCCTAATTCTGTGCATGACAAACTACTGTCTCACGAAATGATGATTGTTCATTTTTTCTTTACCACCCATAATAATGGCCGTTATAATAAAATATATATTTATATAGGTCATGCATTATATTTAATATGTGTTTATTCTTATTTATTCCTTTAAAAACACATGTATCATTAAATTACATTAGTGTTAATATGATAACAACTTTTAAGGAAGTGTGGACTACCGCCCCCTCATAGCGATGTGATTCATTCACATGCAACATGGAATGTATTAAAGATTGGTTTAATTAAATTATATGATATATATGATATATTAATTCAAATATAATAATTACATATATATATATATATATATACTATTATATATACATATTTCATTTACATACATTCTTTCAATACAACAATTAAAATTGGAACTCCATTCATGCATACACAAGCCCTACCGTCCCCATGAATAGTGTATTACATTTCACACTCCTATATTAAATATATTATTATAATAAAAATATAAATTATATACCCGGTATATATATCATGGATTACATTCTAGAATCATTATATATGTTTAAGGACCAAAGATATAACAAATTAAGACACTTGTAAATAACAAGGTGATTATTACCCGAAGTAATGCCTTAACATAAGATCATTAACAATTGAGTAATATAAGACTATAATGAAACCATATATGGTAATATATATATGAATATTATTATTTAAAATATTTATAATAAATATATATTTTTTATATTGGAAACTTGTATGTTTACAGATAGTGTTAAGACACAAGGTAAGGGGATTTCATCTCACTTTTAATTTTTGTGAGATAAATGTT
This sequence comes from Viscum album, assembly GCA_963277665.1. Classification (NCBI taxonomy): domain Eukaryota; kingdom Viridiplantae; phylum Streptophyta; class Magnoliopsida; order Santalales; family Viscaceae; genus Viscum; species Viscum album. Next base: position 76,189,609 of record OY728153.1, on the reverse strand, counting down.
ATGGTCACCACTCTTTCCTTTCTTAATGTGAATGTAAAACCTATTATTGTTTTCTATGTATAATTTATATAGATTTATAAGTATTATAATTCCCATTTTCTGAACCTTCTTCATGGGGTTAATCCTGAAAAAGTTACCAAATCAGTTAAAATGTTTTATCTCAATTTTCCTTCTTTGAGACTCATTTGTTTATGAAAATAAACTCTTTTTTAAGGTTCATATGCTTCCATTTAACATTAAATATTATGAATATAATTATTTTCATTATATTATATTCTTAATTTAATTTCATTTCCCTTCATATAGTGCATGATCCAAATATACCTTGTTATAAGCGTTTATTGAGACAATCTCATTTCATTTTCAATATTTTTAATGTTTATGCATCCTTTGATGAAATGTTATTATAAATATCTCAATAATAATAATTTCTACCCTTATCATATGTTGTTTCATGATATATCACTTATTAAAACCATTTTATAGTCATTGGTACATAAGATAGTTAAGAAATATTTATTAAGAAATCCCAAATTTACACTCTCTTTGGATGGAAAACTTTGTTTTCTAACTAGGGTTTCCAAGAATATTTTACAATTCCCCTATAATATATAAAATAATTTTTTACCCTTTTTCATTTTACAAAAATAATAAAGGGTATATTCTTGACTCTTTTTGAACAATGCAAATTGTTTTTATAATTTTTACCGTTAAAAAAAATTCTTTTGACCACATAAAAAATTTATGGATTTACCCAGAGTCATTTATTAGAATCTCCCATTTCATTATTAAAATGGATAACCTTTTGGATAATGTTTTTAAAATTTAGATTTAAATGAATTATTTATTCAAAATGTTTTCAAACTAATTATAATATTTTTCAATGGAAAATGATTTCAAAATGTTTCAAGTCTTATTTATAGGGTTTCAATCTGCATTCAATGAGATGGTTTTCAAAACATTTTTAAGCATAATTATAAGTTTTAATGAAAAATTATTTTCAACACGGTTTCATAATTCGTTATATGTTTTCCTGAAAAATTATTTTCCAAATTATTTCATGATTAATTATTTTTTAATGTATTTTCAATTTGATGGTTTTTAAATCATTTTCTAGATTTATTGAAATATTTTCAAGTGTTTTAAAATAAAATGGCTTTTAAAATGTTTTGAATTTTATTTTAATTGTTTTGATAGGAAATGGTTTTCCAAATTATATCATGTATTCTTTATAATTTTTAAGGTTATTACTAGGAAAATTATTTTATACTATTTTTATGTATTAAAAATTATTTTTCAATTAAGAAAGAATATTTCACTAAAAAATGTGTCTAGAGTATATTTAATAATTATTTTCCATATATGATTACATATACTGATGTTACACATGTGTTTTTAAAAAATTATCAAAATATTTTATTTATGTCCTTTTTGTGAATGAGTTTTGATTTATTCCATGGTCTTTATGAAACCCATTTATTCATCCTGGGTAATATGTTTATAAAACCCATTTCTCAATCATGAGATATATGATTTTGAAACCCACTTTATTTCAAGAGTTATTTTTATGATGAAATGATTATGAAACCAATATTTTTTTATATGTTCTGATATGTTTACCCGTTTATGATACACATTTTATATTGTGGGTAATGATATGATTATTTAGGATCTTGTGTGTCATGTATATATTATTTCATTATGTTATGGATGAGACCTATATATCCCTATAATGCATTAGATAATGATTTATGTCTCATGATATAATGATGAGAATCATGTTTATGGTCTTGATCTATTATGGGAATATGGGTAAACCAAATTCCTTACAATGAAAGGAATTCCTCTATCGATTGTCATTTTTCTCGCCCAGTAGGTATAGACAACATGATATTAGAAGATAGGGAATCCCAATTCATTATGGGAAGATGGGGAAATCTGATCCCTTAAATGGAAAAACTGTAATTGGGGATGGTTTTCTGTGCCTCTAAATTGGTGAAGTTCCCATGAAGTGCATGGATATGTTCTAGAAATGTGTCTTGGCTTATGGGGAATGATATCACATGATTATATATACATCAATTCCATTTCTTCTCCCAGTGTTATTATTTCATGGTATATTCTCTTTGTTTTATTTTGATTCTTGTGTTATTAATTTCTAGTATTTATTCCACGATGTCTGTTATGATCTTGGATCTATATGTTATGGTCTTCTATCTTCATGATCATGTTCTTATACCTCATATGATCACGTTCTGATACCCCATATGATCGTGTTTATGCTTACATGTCTCCCTTGATTACCCTTTTAATCATTTTATCTCACCCCTTTCTTATGTTTCCATTCACCATGTAATGAAGTACAATTTTAGGAATAAGTACTAAAGGTGGTGATATTTATTAGAGATGTTTGCGATCTTTCACCAAGTTGGAATTTTTTTTTCTGAGCATAAAAAAACACTAAACTATTACGATCCTCTAGTTGTTATTTTTGTACTATATTGAATATTCAACTAAAAGGATGTAAAATCCATGTATTATAATCCTTGATCAATATAGAGAGGGTAGTATGTTTTCATACAGGTACATAGTAAAATGCCTCCCTATGTTAGTTATTTCTTCATCCCTGGTCTCCATCCCGAAGTCCGTAGAGGAGGGATTCATGTATTTATGGATTGGGACTTTTCTTGGGTATGGTCATGATAGTATGTCACTTCTCATCATTTTCGTTATACAAATATATTCAAATGTATGTGAGGGTCATTATAATACAGAATATAGTTAAAATAATTTATCTATATGCGCAATAACTTATACATATTACATTACAAAGATGACTCATAGATAGTTATGTATTAAAATAATTATAAGACACTTGCATTGAAATAAATAAATAAATCTCAGACATGAATTGGTCACTAAAAGAATCATGAAGACATGATATAGATTAATCTGGCCTATTTAAATGAAATTTAGAAATTAAATTAAACTTTTAGTAAATTATTTTCCAAGGATTGTTTGTTGAATTAAATATTCACGAATATAATTAATTTAAAAATTACATCATTTGGACTTGTTATTAATTTTATTAGTGGATAAATTAAATTATTTTAAAATTTTCTACAAAATATTAAATCATTACCAAAAAATAATAAATTATTTATTTACTTTATATCTAAAATTAAATTTTTTAATTGAACTAATATAAAATTATATAAAAATTACTTAGGACCTGAAACCCCACACAAGGCCAATGCTACTCGAGTCGAATCCATGCAGGACCCTTGCAGTACCGGAAGACCCCGTACATGGATGTACTATGTTAGAAAGACCCATATCACCCATTTTGGGTTGGGATGACCCACCTTTACATATCATTGAGCTGATATTATTAGCCAGAATCGAAAAAAGACAATGTAGGGGGTTGCATCATCGAGTTGGAATTATGGTTCATGAGCTAGATCGGGATAGGGGTCACTGAAAATGAACTATTAGGAAGTGTGAACCACCATATGGGGTTACATTTATGATGGAAACACACATGTGATGGTGTTAGGAGAGGGTAACAACATCTATAACTAGAAGTAGGGACCAGCATTATGGGAGGCCAAAGAGGTGGAAGGCACTAATTTGATTGGGTTTACTATTGTGTGATCCGACTAGATATAGCTAGATATGTCCATGATTAGTGGTGTTTTAGGTACTGAATGATGGTGATAATGTATGGTGTCTGTGGTGGATTAGTGAATGGAAGTGGTGGAGGATGATATGGCCATACAATTGACTAAAGGATGAAGGAAATAAAACTCAGTGTAGAAAGAGAGGGAGGGCCACTTGGTTAGGTGTGTGGAGTTATAAAGAGGAGCAATGATGGTAGTCTGAGATCGACGAGAATGGTGCAAATCTAAAATGAAAATATCGATGGTGTGGTTATATAACTATCAGGGGAAGTGGAATAACGTGAAAAAAGGAGGTAGATTCATTTAGTGGGGTTAACTGAAGAGCGATAGATAGATGATAGAGGGGACCTTGCCTAGGGGATTGGGTCCGCGATGGTTGAGGTCATTTGGCACTTGGTAGGGATTTCTTTAGAAGGTTCCCATTAATTTTTTAATTTTTTATTTTAGGTCCCAAATCCCCTTTAATAATAATCACAAATTTTTTAAAATTATATAAAATTTTCAAATGAATGATTTATTTGATTTATAATTTTTTTGTTCATTTAAAGGATAATTTGTCACCCCTAATAGTTTTTCAAACTGTACAAATTTTTGGTTGTATTTTTGAATTAAGACTAAATTGTTTCCCTCATTTATTAAAATGATAACTGTAGTAGAAAAGAGAAGTATGAAAAAATTATTCACTCACAATCTTAATCAGAACATAGGTTTTAACCAGAAAACAAATTCTCTATAACTTTTATGTATAAAAAACCTAAATTTTTATATGTAAATTCGTCTTATTATACCTATAAATTTATTTTTTCAATCCATATTGAATAATTTGAATGGTCGCAGGATATTCATTTGGGGTTTGATTGAAATTTCATTTCTATCAGATGAACTATAATGATTCCCACCTCAATATTTAATGAAATTTTTATTTTCCCTTAGCATATAATTTTCAAGCATCACACTGATATAAAATGAAGGTACAGTGGAGTGTAGTAGAATCTGGTGTGATGGGGATTTATAAAATTTCACAGGTAATTGACATGACTACATTATCTTCGATGAAGTACTTCTCTAGCTAAAGCTTGAGGATCATGTATAAATATGGTTAACTATAGAAATAATCCAAAAATACCTAGTTTGATGTAATGTATTTAGTTAATCATCAATTCAACACCAATGATCATTAAAAAAATAATTCAATGTAAAAATTCTCTAGATCATCAAAACATGATTAAAAATCTACAAGAGAATCTATCACTGAATTTTAGGTTCTTCCAAGGAGATATTATTATACCTTTGATGTTGTGATGATCACTGCATTGATAATATTGCAATGCCTGACAGAGACCATAAACTGAATAGTTGGATCAATTTCATCTCTTTCAATAAAGTGAGATAGGAGAGAGAATATCACATGATCTCTCATTGAGAACTCATCACACCAGATCTTCTCTCCTTCCATTTATAGTGAGTTATGTAATTTCCCAAAAAAGGAACCCCGACCAACGAATATTTAATATCCACTTATGAAACTAAAAATAAAATATTATGATTATTATATAGAGACATAAATATTTTTACCACCCTCATGTAATATAATAAATATATTATTTGATAAAACATACCCATCAACTCATCTCTTAGTTCCCAAAAATATTAAATGAACATAAAATATTAAAATAATAATTTCAAGGTATTTTCATTAATATTTAAAAATAATTTTAAAAAATAAATTATATTTTAATTATTCAAAACTCGAATAATATGAATTTATTTATTCATTATAGATCGTACATCATTAGAAAAATACCAAACCCTAGTGCTAGGTCCAACCATCTCTTATAAACTTATTCACTAGAATATGGAAGTTCCTTGAATATTCTATTATGTGGAACCCTTTTGGCCCTTATCTCGATATCAGTGAATACTATTAACAAACAATATAAGAGTATATCAACCAATAAAGGCACCTAAATTGATTAGGGATGGTCACATAAATGTAAACCTAGATACAAACACACATTGTAATACAATCTCTTGGTCATTATATATATTATAAAGAATGATTCACACTTATATGATTGTCCATTATTACATAATTTTTTGTGGATTTATCTATGTAGATTTACATTCAACTACCTTGGAGATAGATTTATAATATGAATATCATATTGATCAACTAGGACAAAGATATTACATCCTTAACATCGAATCGATAAATTCTATCTTGACCATTCAACCCATGTGATACTTATATTGATGCACCCAAAAAAGCTCCAACTAAATGATTTTAATATAATGGTTTTTTACATGTTTCAATTTATGTGATAAAATGGAACACATTGATAATTATCTCAAGTCATGATCCCAATAGACATGACTGCAGATAGGATCATCAAATGAAACTCAAAACATATGGCATTCCTATTCATGAGTCTATCCCCATGATCTTAACCACTGGAGATTACCTAGTATGAACATCATGAAAGGATGTGTTAATGATTATGTTCCGCCAAAAAATTATATTCAAACCTAAATTGTGTCACGTGAGTATGATTTATCTAGACCATATGACATATGATTAAGATTAATGTCATAGTATATCGAAGTTATCCTTATAGACATGGAGCTAAAATAACAACTTGATATGATAATTAATCTATTGAAAAATACCATTAAATAGTGGATGAAATAATTTTTACACTATAATGGTAAGTTAGAATCATGAAAAACTCAATATATCAATGATATTTTAATCCAAAAGTATTGATAAAGTAGGTTCTAGGGAACCACATTTACAACACAAACGTCCATCCATAAACAAAATAAGAATTATTTATTGTGTAAGAAAATATTACACTGAACAATTATAATGTGGGTAATGATTGAAACCTATGGAACAAAATTGGAGGAGGGGAGTCATTTTCTAGGGGGATGGGAAAGGATTTTGTTATACACAATACACACGACATGTTTTTCTTATGCTACATATTTTGTAACATATTTTTTTTATTTTTTTATGTTTCTATTATACATTTATCGTTACTATTAAATATTTATTTATTATTATATTGTATTATAAATATAAACATGTAAAAATATAATTATATAAGAAGTGTATTTATAAATACACAACATGTGTTCTAAAAATTGATAAGGTGAATTAAAAATTTTATTCCATAGCTGAAGGCAAGGCTTATGCCGAGGACCATATCGATCTTGTTTTGTTCCCTCAAATACAAGATTAAATTAGGTAGAATTTCATGTTTATTTTAGTTTTTTTATTTTTTATTTATTTATATAGAATAATGTAAAAGATGAAAACAAATGACATATGGGTTAGTTATTTAAAATAAGATAATGTTTTCGGGATTGGTCAGATTGGATCTTGGGACTCTTTGACCACAGGTTGTTACTCATTCCATCACTCCAACCCATAAATTGAGATTAATTTAGTTTTTAATTTTATTCAAATATTTATGAAAATTATATACACAAAACACATATTTTATACAAATATTCATACTATTTTATTTTATTTGAGTGAAATCTAGGTGGAATTGAGTTATCTAGATGAACTCAAACCCAAGTTTTTAGAATCTAGGTTGCAACCCTTCCATCTGAGCCAACCCCTTCATGGGTTTTACATTAATTTTTCAATTTTTATAACAATATAATAAAATATCAAACATAATTTTTATTAAAACATTGGAAAAATATCCCATTTACTAATAGAGGGTGTGGAGAGATTTGAACCAGCGATAGCTCAAATGCCTCATAACAACCATTCCATCATTAGAATATTTGTTAATGTGTAATTACTTAATCTATAAGTACTTATTTTAAACTAATGCGCTTAATAGGTATGAAAATTACAATCACATGACGTGAAGTATTAATACAAATCATATACTAATAAATTCTCACATTCTCATTTATTACAATGGTACACGATCAGTTAGTTGAACTAAAATCCTAGTATATTTTCGATAATAAAAAATAAATGGGAAAAGTAATGACTCTAGGTTTACTTGAATAATGTCATATTATTTATGTTTGTTGGATCTACCTTAGTGGATAAGTATTTCTTGTGATTAGATGGTGGGTGTGGCTTCTGTTTTGTGAACTAAAAAATGTGTCAAACACCTTCCTCTATAAAGATAGTGCTTTTTAGTTTATAATGATGAAGAATATGATTTCAATATACATGGTACATATATATGAATCATAAAAAGTGGACTTGTAAGTGTTTAAGATCTTAGGTTTCCTCCAGCACAATGGGTTCTTTCTCAAAAATACTAAATTTATTAAAATATTCATAAGAATCTTTTAGAGTGGTTAAAATATAAATTGAAATGGTAAAGAGGAATTATTGATCAATTTTAGTAAAATTATAACATGATTCATTTAAATTTTAAATTTTCGTATTTAAAAAATAATTTATGTAAAAATATAATTAAAATGATTTTATTCATGTAAATTCACTAACTAAGTTGAAACAGAATGATAATGCCCAAAATTTCACTAAATTAATTGATTAATATTTTTTATTAGATAAAGAAATCTTATATACCATGTATCCAAGTCATCCCATCTATTAATTTTAGACCTACTAGTAGGTAGTAAAGGATTCTATCATAGAAAATAATTTTTTAGAATTATACTAGGATGGTGAAGGATGTGATGAAATGGGTGTGGTGTATAATGTACATAGATAATCCAAGAACTAGAACCCTTCATCCATGTATGGATAATATTCTTCATGATGAAAGTATAAAAAAACTATATTATATGGATATATATTATGTCTAGTTGAAGCTTATAAAAATCTAGTTGAATAACCATACATCACAATGTGAGATAATGGTATATGAGAGAATAAAAAGAAAAATATGAATGAAATATAATGAAATGAATAACTAACCAACTCTATCCAAAATTGGCGTAGGGTTACACATTCCTCAAAAGTTGTATAAGAATTTAACTACATCTTTCACGATGTGTCGAAAATTAGAATTTTTTCCCAAAATTACTAAATGATAAACCAATGGATGTAGTGGATGATCCCACCAGGGAAGTGTATTGAACATTTACTATTTTAGAATTCAATTAATCAATTTTAGAAATATTTATGTGTGGAAAAAAAATTTCAGTGAAAATTTTGAAAGAAAAGTGAGAGAAAAGAAAAATATAAAATAAAAAACACAAGTGTCAATGTTGAAATTTCATTAGTGTTAATTATAAAATTAACTATATAGTGTTTCAATTCTCTTATGAAATTATTTACAATGAGTATTCTATCTTATTATTGTTTCTTTGTAAAATAATAAATAATTGTTTCATTCATAAATAAGTTCATTTACCTATTAATTAGATTCAAAAAAACCTAGAAAGAATATAAAAGAAAGCTCACACTATGGTCATATGATCACGTACTAAAACTTATTTCATGTTCACTAGTAGTTTCATTCTTGGTCTCACAAGACACAATCAGTGAAATCAAATTTTTACCAATAATGGAATATAGAACAAAAATTTTTATAAAAATAGGCACTTAAGAATTCATATTATAATGTACCATAATCATATTAAGACCTCAACACAAAGAACTAACCTTTAATAGGAAAGGTGTTAGAGTGTTAAATAAGTGAATACTAAACCCCTACCTGGGATTAAATAGGTAGAAAAAAAATCTTAAATGTGGAGAAACACCAAGGATAAAAATTAAAATTCTTCTTAAACCTAGTGGAGGATCCAAATCGGCGGCGTGGAAGGACCTCACCTAGTAGTAGCCTCTAGACATCCGAGGAAAACACCTTTTTTTATGAAAACTATTTTACATGAAATGTACGATAAATTAGATTTCTTGTAATCAAGTCTATAATGATTCCCACTCTTTCTCAACTGGAAGGTGTCCAACTATGTATCCCTTTGAATTTCAACACACTAATTACTAGTAATTTGTAGTACACCATGTGATACATTGACAATCTTTGTCTCTATTCATATACATGATGTGTCTATCTCAATTCTGAATATTGACATGAACAATTCTATTTAGTTTATATAGATTAAATGTTACATGACATTTCCTTAGAATTTACTTGTTTTCTATAGTATCATTTTTTTTCAAAAAACATCAATATTTATGCATTTTTCTCCAATATTTCGGAAAACTAGACATAAATAACATTATGATTCATTTTAAAAAAACAAATTTATATCCAATATAATGTGATATTTTTCAATGTAAAATACATCAACAAAACAATAATAATGTTATGAATCATCTACTCCATATTAATGACTTTTTTGATCAACATCAAAGTGTTAAATATTTTTTTTATGATTTATATCCAACATGGGTATCATCAATTGTGAGTTAGAAATGAATATATTAAAAATAAAATAGTTCAAAAAAGATATTTTCATTCTGTGTTTTTATTAATTACATTTGGATCAACTAGTTAACCATCTATTTTTATGGATCTTATGAAAAGATTATTCAATGACTACATTGATAATTTCATTATGGTATTTATTTATGATATTTTTTTATACATCAAAATAAATGAAGATAATAAAATAAATTCAAGTATTTTCCATAAAACACTGAGAGGAAATGTGTTAAATAGATTATTTACTATGTGTGAATTATAGTTTTAAGAAGTTTATTTTCATTGAAACATTGCATGATAAAATGAATACTATTTGATCATTAAAAACAAATTTCATAATAGATTGTTTACACAAAGGAACATAACCAGGGTACATAGTTTCAGTATATTAGTAGGTTAGTATCATTGATTTGTTAACAAAATTCCAATTATCTAACCTATTATCCATTTTGAAATTTAAAGGGGTTATGTTTATATTGTAATAATAATGTAAATAAAAACATAAAGTACTAAAGTTGATATTGTTCAATTTAAAAATATTGACATTACTAGTTGTAAATGTTGGGTTTTCAATATGTTGTCATACATTGATGAAAATACAAGAATGTTTCCTTATAAATAGTGATATTATTTTCATATGCATTAAGACAGTTAAATATATAGTACATAATTATCCAACCAATGATCTTGAGTTAGAAACCATAATATTTTACATTAAGATAGGGATGTATTATCTCTATGATCAAAGAATGGGATATATATAGATCAAAAACGGTTCAAATATAACTTTTCTTAATAAATTCATCAATATGAGATAAATGAAAAAACTATACCTACACAAGGATTATGATTTTGGAATACACTGTCAAAATGGGAAGGAAAATAAGGTGACTGATGCATTCAGTTTTAAAGGTCATAAAATTATAATTAAAATGAGGAATGATACAGATACTATATTCATATATTTAATAAAGTTTCATATAATAATCATTAGTTAAGGAGAAACACCACTCAATTTATAAATTATATCTAAACTATATTTACCAAAAAAGATAAAAAGGTACTATTTTTAAAAGAGTTTTCTACAAATATTAATTTTTTAATCCTCGAAATCTAGCACCTTTTTCTATGATGATAGTATGATGAAATTTTGAAAGAGGCTATGTATTATTTTAACCACTTAGATGATGAGGGTATTACTTGATGAATCCCATAAACTATATTTCAATCTTCACCATGGTATCAATACGATGTATATGGTATTGAGAAAACAATTTTGTGGGCTAATATGAAGTTATAAATTAATGACTATGTATCATGATTTTTTAAATATGTATATTCCATGACGGAAAAACTTAATGTATCCCTGATACCTCTCTCAATTCCAATATGGTAATGGGAAGATTTTACTATGTAAATTTTTAGTAGCTTTTAAAATAATCCTAAGAGGGAAGATATTATATTGTTTATTGTTGATAACATTACATGTTATATATATTTCATCACTATAAATGTGTATTTACCTCTTGAGAACATCACCCAACTCAATATTTATGATGTAGTGAGACTTCATGGAGAACCTCTTTGAATTTTATCTGAACGAGACCCCTTATTTACATAGAAATTTAAGAAAAATCCTCAAGAGTCCCTTGAAATGAAGAATCAGTTTAGTATTGCGTATCATACTCATAGATGTGGAAAATCATAATAGATTATTTAGACATTAAAAGATATCATATGTTCGTTCTCACTTAAAATTCAATTTATATAAGATATTTATTTACCATTTGTGGAATTTAATTATTACAATATCTTTAATTGATGAATTCAAATTAAAGCATATGAAAAATAATATATGAAAATATATTGTACCCCAAATTTTTATGATGAAGATGTTGAATAAAATATTATAGTCTATTAACCTGTTGAGGAGAAAAATGTGAATGTAGGAGATATTTAGATTAAGATTATGGTAGTTGAAATAATGAAAAAGATTTATTCCAATAACTGATGGAAGGATATATGATTTCAATTATGTGATCATGTTTTATTAATGGTATATTCATTTAATGTTTTTATATGTTTTGTAAATGACGGGAAAATAAATAGTATGTTAATCAAAAATATTGAGATTTTATAAAGAATTAGTGTTATGAGATATCATTTGGAAAGGACATCAATACTATCTAAAGTGAATGATGTGTTCCATATTCGTTTACAGAGGATGTGTATTCTAAAACCAACACATATATTCTTGTATGGTGAAATTGAATTGGAGCCATATGGTTCTTATTGTGAATATATTATGTAGATTCTCAACTATATAGAGTAATTGCTGCAGAATTATAAGACATGGATGGTAAAGATTCTTTAGAGAATCATAATATGGAAGAGGAAATGTGGGAACCATAAGAAGTCATGATTAATAAATACCAATATTTAAGTTACATTTTGGAAATTTATAGAAATAAATTTTTTATAAGGGGAAGAATGTTACACATAAGCTTGAATTACCTTAAGTTAATATTTCATTCTAAAGAAACTATAGCATAATGCACCCCACATTCATCAAGAATTTGTTGAAAACATAAATTACAAAATTTTAAAATATAATTTTTAACATATTTTTTTATTTTTTTAATAATATATGTAAAATTTTACTTAGGTAATTTTTTCATATATTTTATAAAAATAGTTGATGTTTTGTGTGAATTGTGAAAAATAGAGATTTTACAAATAATCTCACTTTTTATGAAATTATAATGATATAAGAATGTATTAAAAATTTATGAAACTTTTTATATACGATATATATGTATTCTTTAAATAAAATTATTCATTTCTAAATTTATAGTCGGACTTAAAAAACTATATTTATTATTTTGGAAATCTATGTAATGTTTATATTAATATAAATTTCTTTTTGATTGTTCTCACCTAATTATGTATTCATATATTTAAATTTGGATTTGGATTTAATGAATTAAAAAATTCCTTTTATTTAACATAATCTAATTAGTTCCATTCGAGTCAATTTTATAATTTTGTTTTCACTAAAATATATTTTATAATTAAAACATGTATTTATTTAAAATGGTTTTCATTGTGTTTTAGAAAATAATATTAAATGAAAACTATACCACTTATAGTAATGGAATATTTTAAAATTTATTATACATTTTCAATCATCACAGTGAATAAATTTTAATAATTTCAACTTATTTTTTGTCACAATGAATAGAAACCAGGATATATATTTATTTACTTAGATATGGATAAAATAGGTTTAATGGGTTGATGGATAGAAATAAGGTTTCATGGTAACATAAAAAACAATTTTCAATATAATTGGTCGATTTTATTTTGATTATAACCTTCTCATATTCAAAGATATTATAATGTGTAGGAAATTTACTTCTATAGGACATATATTATATAATTCAGTTTCAAGTATTTACATCTTTTCACCCACCTATTAAAGGACACAACCTATCCTCTCATATATACACATATTGAGAAATATATATCAACCAATAGATATCACACACCATACTGTATTTATTTTTATAAAACTGTTAGTTATTTTGTTCTCAAAATACCACTCCAAGAAGGGTTAGGATGTAATCCAAAAGATTTTACTAAAAGAATAAGTATATTTTCTTACCAAGGAATTTAAAATTGTATTATTTTAGAAAATACTAAAAATATTAAATATGAACATTAAAATAATTAAATTAGTATATTTTCATATTTTCTATTGTTATGTTGATGGTATATCCATTTCCAATAACATTCCTCCCTAAAAATGATTACATCACCCATGAAAACATGCAGGCTATTATCTCCATGAAGAGGTGTCATTGTTTTGTCAACCCCATATCACATAATTTCTATAGTAATTGAATTGATGAATATATATGATATTTTTTACATAATTATTATTCTGAAATTATAATATATTGTAAACCCTCTCACCCTTCCTTATGTTAAAAAAATGTTATGATGCTCGTACATACATGTGGTCAACCACCTTCTTAAAGTGATGTGAATCATTTCTTATTACCACCATTGTTGGATGATTTTATTCATTTACATAATGAATTAGCATAGTATTTTAGAAATTCATCACATTTTGAATGTGAATAAACTATTTCATGAAGAATTTAATCACGAACAATATACGAGATAAATATTTTAGAATAATTGACCGAATAACCGTTTTTGGAAAATATAAAAAATAAAAATTTAATGAATGGATATCAAATAATTATAAAATGTCCTAAAATGGAATCTACATAAAAAATAAAATAAAAGTACAGAAAAATTTAAATTAATTTTTAATTAGGGTAATTATATTTTAGAAAATCAAGAATCAAAGGTATGAGTTTTTTCTTTAAATTCATCTCTCTTGATACATATTTTATATTTTTTTGTTAATTTTTTTAATATGATTTATATAATTCCCCATTGAAATATTTTATCATGAAATACAATTTCATAATTGTATTTAAATATTATATTCAATTTTATAATTTATGGTTATTTAATTCAAAATTTAATAATGTTGTAACATTTAATTATACAATCTCACTCTTATTTTAGATTTTTCATGTTTAAATTTTAATGTTAAGCATTATATTATTTTTATATTTTTAAAACCCATTAAATTTCATCCATTTTTGTTACATTCTGAGTTCCCATATTTTTACTAAAAATTATCCACTATTTGGTACTCAAATACTAAAAAAAATTTTTTTATAAAAAACGTACCCTATTTTATCTATTAGATCGAGAATATTTTTCGGACATAGCCATATTTTTTCAGAAATAATTATGGAAACATTATATGATTTTAAATGATTGGTATTGATTTTTTCTTATACTACCATTTACATTATATACAAAATTTTAAAATGAATATATTTAATGTTTTTAAAACATGTCATTTTTTAAATTTTACAAAAGTATGAAAGGAATTTTCTTTTTATTGTACATTTCTTTTATGAATTTTCATTACTCAACAACCATTATTCTCTATTTAGCTTCCTATTCAAGTTTCTCTATTTTCATAATTGAAATAATTTTCTTTTATACTAGGAATATTTATCTTAAATTTTAAAATAAAAATGAATTATTTTTGAAAATGTTAAATAAAACATTGAAATGATGTATAAATTATTTTTTTAAAAGTTACCAGTCCTTTATGAAATTTATTTCAAATATTTATCTTCTATTTATCTCTCGAATTATCTAATCAATTTCATTTATTTAAAACAATCATATAGAAATAAATAATTTTATTATACCATCTATTAGTTATTTATAGATTATACATTATTTTAAGATTATTCAAATTATTTTGATAATGTTCGATATGACTCACCATTATGTATTGCACATTATTTTTAACTTTCATATCTATATTTTAAATATGACAGATATATTCAGTCTCATTTCTAATACATTATTATTTTTTAGATCTTATACAATTTCAATATTGAATTTTTGTTCATGGAATATTATTAAGAATATTAATTCATTCACTAAAGAAATATTTAAATTTATATTATATATTTTATATAGATATTTTTTGATTGATTATGCATACTCATTTTATACTATATTTTTTATTCAATATATACAGAGTGCATCAGACATGTGTTAGTGACTAGTGGGTCCCAATTATAGATAACCCATTGAAGGATTTATAGGCCTAATGAGATAAATAATTGGCCAAATTAGTTGATTATTTGGTGTATACCACCCAATTCTTTGAAATGTCATAGAACAAGGAATTTATGGTATGGTTTGTGATGCCTTGGAATTTGGCCTTGATGGTATGTTGGAATTCAATATTATAAATTCACATTCTAAAATTTATTTTATAATTATAAATTTGATTTTTATTTTCATATATTCTATTGATATCTTTTGACGTTAATGTATTTAAATTAAATGGAATATATATTCATTAACCAATCTACGATATTTTCAAAACATTATCCACAAATGACAGTTTCCATTGTAATCATTAACTTATATAAAATCTAAGGCCAACCATTTTATGCTTTTATTTCTATTTGACATGAATAATGGATCTTTGAATGATTTTTAAAGATGAAGTAATATTATTTATTCTATATTTTATTTTTCCAATGTAATATAGAAACCATGTATATGTCTAGTCTCTTAATACCATTAAAAATCCTTTGAATCACTTACTCCCTATACATGTAATCATTCACTGTATCGGCTCTCCATTGGTGGTCTTAATTCCTAGATATCTCTATATCTATCACACCCCATATCTCTATATTTTTTTATCTCTTTCTCTCTCCCTTTCTGTCTCCCAATATCACTCTCACATGATCTCTCTTTGTATCACTCTCATTATCTCTTACTATTACTCTATCTCTCTTAATCCAACTAACTATATATATATACCTTAGTATCTATCTCTCACTCTGTCTCTCTTAATATTTATCTTTTTCTTTATCTGGCTCTCCCTCCATAAATCCCTCTATATCCCCCCTCTCTCCCTATCTATAACTTAATCACTCTCTCTAATTATCTCCCCCAAAGATGAGGAAATACAATGAAATCATTAGACTACATGATGATGGTCTTCTATAAGTAAACTAAATTAATATGAAATGACATTGGTTGTAAAAATAAAATGGAAAACATGAGCTCAGGTGTCTCTAGGTGGGAAGCTTGTGGTGGATTGATGCTACTTAATGGGGATGGTTGGATAGTGAGTAGAAGTGAACGCCAAGGTATATGATAAATGGGTGGTAGCTTTGGTTGACTTAGTGGTAATGGTTTTCAATAATGGGGGATCAGGGTTTAAATAATAGATGTAACATCAGTTTCTATTATTACTTCATAACTATAACATGGCTATCAAAGCATGACAGTTTGATTAGGCTTTCACCAGTAGAGGGCATATCAAAACTAACCCCAAAATTTGTTAAACGGTGTGGTCATTCTTGATGTCTAACATACCAACTTCGATATCTAGCCAGTATACACAAACCGATATGTCGCAATGTCCAAATATATTTCTAATTTCCATAAGTAGATAACTAGTAAAAATGTTACCATGCATGGAATCCTAATTATTCAATTATTATTACAAATTAAATAATAAATATAATAATAAATATAATATTTAATCACAATCAACAATATTGTTAAAATTTATAATTAAAGAGTAATAATCTTATATATATAAAATATAACATATAAAAATTGAACATATAACTCTACATGTCACACAACCAAATTGATATTCCACCACCTCTATAGCTATAATCCTATTCCAGGGTCCATTCCAAAGAAATAAAAGAATCAATCATTAATTTAAAATAATGTATTAATATAAAATACAACATACATACCATAAAGTATTTGTTGGGAGTGAGAAAATAGACCAGTTAGATTCCATCAAATATTCTACATATTTCACTTCTTCAAAAATCAATAAATCCTATCTTAGATTTTAAAAAAAAAGTTCAATTTATTTCATTTTTTATTAAATACATGTATTATGAGTTTAAATTTAATACACTAATTCAAAATTGAATGAAAGGAAATTTAATGTAAATATTATAATTTAGTGAACTGATATAGGTAAATTATAAGAGTATATATAAGAAACATTTTACTATAAAATATGTAAAAAGTATCACAGAGATATCTCCTATGGAACATGGTACTGAAGGACAAGGATCCTCACCAATAACGTATCAGTTATCTAAATCAAGATAACCATATATATATATTCACAAAAATTGTACCTAGTCTATTATACATAGTGTAATCATAAACTAGTTGTAATCCATTGACGAATTAGCTAGAGTTTCATCAAGACTAGCCATTGCATTTAGAGACTTGTCAGGACATGAAAATTGTATTCTAGGGATAGATACCTCATAACATCAATTGGTTATCATTTTAGGATTCCTCCTATATACCTAGGTTTTTCACATTAATGATTCTATAAAATCTTTGTATTTCAATTTATCAAAAAAATACATGAAAACGACATTTTGGAAATATCCACACTAATTCAATAAAGTATATTCAAGAAAAATTAATGTTATATTTGTATATCCTTGTCAAGGAGTGAAATTTTTTTATCACTCTTAAATGGAAAAATTGATTCTTTACTGAAAGAATTTTTTTTCTAAAACACTACGACAAATATTTATAAAAAAATCAAAAATATCCCATGAAACTATTTTATTAAAACAATCATGTGTTTGATATAAAAAGGATAAGAATATAAAATAAATCATCCCCATAATAAACCAACTCATAAAACCCATATGCACCATTAACTTTTATATATATATTCTTAAACATGTAATTTTTTTTCATAACTCATGGGATGACATTCAATAAAATCCCCTTCAGTAATTTGTAATGAAAAATTATTATGATTTTAATCATACACCATATATCAGTAAAAATAAATGAGAATAATTTACAACACAAAACATTTTGAAGTTATTTTGAAAAATGGAAAATTGATGAATAATCATGGAAAGACATATTAAATCTATCATATATAATTTTGTAGAAAATTTTATATGTATAAAATAAGTTATTAATAATCTAATATGCCTAGAGTTACTTAATTACATGGAAAGAATAGAATCAAAGACCCATAGTTTATGTATCCTTTATGACTTCGGAAACCCTGAGTAGATTCTGGTTAGAAGAAATGTATATTCCTTTTGATGGTAAAATCCCCAATGAATTCTTTATTTTTTACATGGTGTGGATAAACCAAATTTCCTCTACCGACCCTTGGTTAAAACTAAGTGTGAGGTAAAGAATAGGAATATGATGATGGTGGTGGAGAAGAATCAAAGGATGGAATACATACTTAGATATTGGTTTTTAGAATCTTTGGTAATGATCTAGTAATGGGAGGTGGATATTGGATGACAAATGCAGATCTACCCTTCTCCCCCTTGTATAGATACGAGAAAAGAGAGGTGGGTATGTGAAAATTTCCCTTTTAAATATAAATAGTTAATAAAAAACATGATGATAATGACGATGATGATGATGATTATTTTATAATTATAATATTCACTTACCTTTATAGATTTCTCAGAAATATTACATTTAAAAACAAGAAAAAAAGATTCACATATATTGTAATAGTAATATTTTTCTAATTAAAATTAATTATTTTCGATAGAAATTAATAATAATAAAAATAATATTAATAATAAAAACAATACATTCATAATACATTCATTTTAACATAAGTATTACTAAAAATAAATATAAATTATTGGATTCATGTATCATACAAATACTATACAAGGTTAATAGTAAATATTATTAATATAATATCTAATAAATTAGTTTGGAAGATTAATCTGAAATCAAGATTAAAAATGTTTTTTTGGTGTATAAAAATAAATTATATTGGGGTCTTACATGGTTTCTAAGATGGTACATAGGCCATTCACTCCATAAAATTATTGTATTTAAAAAAATTATTTTTATATCAAAATTATAATTAAAATATAATATATAAAGAATAGGAATATTTGTATATTACAAGCCAATTGATCCCTATGCAGTATTCTTCTCAAACCATAGGTTTGGATGATCTAATGATTCAGTAACACCAGCCCAACCCTACCCAAGAGATGCATGGAATGACTATCTTCCTAGACTCCCATTCAATAAACCCATGAAGAATGCGGGTCAACCCTTTCGGTAACCTAAACATGTAGCTGAGTAGGGAAACAATCCCAAGTTCTAGTCCACCCCTACCTTAATAATTGGGGTGGGGGCCCATGTGGTACCACATGCTCACTAACATCCACATGTTTGGGTATTAATTCACCCATAAGGACACTTCATCCTCCTTCAATTAACTATGATGTGTATTTTTTGGGAATTCATATGGTTTAATATGATTTTTATAGGTGATTTCACCCATTCTCCATATATTTCATAATTTTTCAAGGGAATATACTATCTTGAGAATTTGTTTCAACCAATAATATGATGGTGTGGTCCATTTTAACCATAGGCCATTTATATGTTTTGTTGGGATGTTTTAGTTCATTACTATTAAAAGAATTGTGACTCGGTTTACGAAAGGAGTTCATAGTGAAGGTAATGTACAGAGCTCAGGAGGGTATGTAATGATAGTAGGGAATAGGTACCCTATATACTTTAAATTTTTTGGCACTCCACTATAAATATAGGGCACATATCCTTCAATTCATGCATGGGGATGGATCTCCCATTGTCTCAACAAGTAATAACTCCCCCACAAATTTTATGGAGTTACAAAATCCTATAATAATATATTGTGATTCTTATATCAATGGTTTAAGTACTAAGTTAATCAGCGTTCTTTATTTAATGATGCATGGGCCCTTCATCGGTTTCCGTAATCCCTCAACATACATGTATACTTTCACAAGGTGTAGGTACCATTTAAATATTCTAAGAGGTGACATGGGTTTCATGAAAATATATATTTTGGATATTTTTAGTTTATTTTTGTTCTTGATCCTTATTTAGAAAGTCAGTAATATTGGGAACTATATTATTTCCCTAAATTATATATGTATTTATCCTTTTTATTGAGATTTAATATGAATTTTGTTTCATTCCGCCTTTTTTGGAGTATCTGAATGTGTATATTTACTCTAAATAATGCATGTAGATCAGACCAACCTAATTATTTTTATAAAAGTGATATAAAATTTAGAGGTAATCATGAAGAGAAAAATTGGGGGGGGGGGGTGGAACTTAGTATATTTCTATGGTGATGGTTTATTTCATTACGTGTGATAGGAGTTGGTGTAATGGATAATAATTTATTTTCCATATATTTGATCTCTGTTTTTATTTTAGGGACATTGGGATCATGTTATTTCCCTCATTTATAGATTTACAGTTTTTATACTATTATAAAAGTTGTATATGAGTCACACTAATAGTATATTATATATGGTTCTCGTTTCTTGTTTAAATTTCTATATTATATTTTTTAGATATGTGGCTATATTATTATTTATTAAGATAAGTCATTAAATTTGCATGATATGCATTCAATGTACTAGTAAAAATACCCTTTCCTTTTATAGAAGATATTTGGGAGTCTCACATGGTGTACCATCGGCCTATGCAGGGTTTTAATGGGTTGATTCATGTCAAAACCAACATATTCTACCCCTAAACTGAGCACCCAAATCAGTGTGTGGAAAAGTATAAAGGTAATTTTGAAACCTCAATTGATGAAAACATATTTCTTGGCACATATAAAATACTTTGGGAAAACATTTCATCAAATAATCTAATAATGGGTCTTGCCTGTGAACTCGTCATGACCCAACCGTAAGATGGTGAGTCATGTATATAATTAAAAAAATATAATATAAAATCATAAACATTATGTAAAATAAAATAAATTTAAATTTTTCTATAACAACCATATACAATAATAACTATGATCATCTATAACATTACAAAAAAATAGGGGCCATGAATACATATACAAAAGGAAAGAGATGATAAGGAAAATTGGTGATACAAAGTATAAAATATGAACCAAAAATATAACATAACTAAACCCCATTTATATCTCTTTATGACATGATAAATAAATTGAACAATGTCACCACTTTCAAATTAAAATTAAATAAAACAAATACCATCCTTCTCAAGAAATTACTTATACAATAGAAATACAGAATAATATAGGGTCTAAATACCAATGGGTGTTTGTATGTTCTGACCATAGTAATCGCATTATTATCTAAACAACTTTTCAATTGAAACCCTTTTTTAGATAACCGAATAATTTGTGTGCAAAATGAAAAACTAGAATATGGTTTATTATTCATTTTAAACATAGGTTCATGTGAAAGTTTTTATCACATTTCAAAAAACAGTATACTCTATTATGTAAGAATCTCAATAGAATTCAAGTATCATAGGAAATTTTCCACGGTATATGCATCAAGGAATCTTATAATACACCTGTCATCACAACTCAATAATTAATTACATATTTATAAAATAATTACCTTGATATGTTGTGTCCATAATAAGGGGACAGTAAGAATTGTTAAATCAATATTTGTAGTGATGTACAAGCCTTGGAATGGTGATTCATTTCCTATAGGAACTTATTCTACGTTGTATGAAAAAATAGCTGGGGTTCAAATGAAATCTATCCATTGTAATATAATTATTTTATCAATGTATAATTTCATTTAATATATCTTACAAATTCTCAATTCTATATTCAAAAGATGATTTCTAAAATAATTTTAATCATAAATGTAAAATTCGAAATAACTTGAATAACCATATACCATATATCTTCCCTTAAAAAATATTTGGAATAAATTAGAACAATTTTGAACACCAATTATAAAATTGGTAAGAAATTAGAATTTATTAGGAAAATCATGTGTGTGGAACAACCCACCTTGACTAATATACTATGAAAAAGAAAGAGTATCTAACTGAAAAATAGAAGGAATGTTCTTTATAATGTATGATAAACCCAAAATATTAAAAACCATTCTATTAAAATAAAATTGAATGGTCCCTGGACTTTCATGGCCATAGGGTAGGGAATAGTCCATGAATAAAAGGTGAAAAGAGTCAAGTATGAGATTAGTAACCACATACATGATGTCCTCAAAGTGGTTACTAGTGAAACCCCAACTTGAAAATGATAAAAGGTGGGAGGGAGGAAAGGATTTATGTTTTAGGGACCTTTAGATTTTTATTGGGGGGTAAATGTTAGGATATAGTCTAACATAGAAAGTTGTAGATATGAAATTTCCCATTTTTAAAACCCTATATTGATAAAATAGTTTTAGGTCCCATGTACCAAATCTATGGTTAGAATTTAATACACAATATGGAGAAACACATTTTAATCATAAAAATTGTAAAACATGATCCAAAAATGTTGGAGTAATTGGTATATATTTAAGTCCCCTATATGGGATAGTAATACTTATTTAATTAACTATATGGATTTCCTAGTTTTCCCTAATTATCCAAAAATAAAAATAAAAATAGGAAAAAAAACAAACAAGAAGAAGAATAATAAATCAATAAGGGAATTTTTACATGGCATACACATTGTGGATGTGATAATTACATCCACTATATCAATTTCAACTCCAAAATGTCTTATCAAGGATAATTGATAATGAAATATTTGAGTCCATTGATCCTTCATAAAATATAATCGGTCCAATATCTCTAGATAATAACTTGTTTGTTATGATAATAGGGAAAAAATGTAAAATATTTTATAGGAAACATCCAATCACAGGAGTGATTGATATAAATTGATTATTTATTTGTGGAATCATTAATCTTCAAATCATCCAATTTAATAAATGGAATGGGCTCAAATAGAACTTCTTTAAATCAAAATAATATAAAAAATTATAAATCCATGTATGCTGAGGTGGAAATTCCAACCAATATGTGATAGTCGTAATAAAATCTATTTTTTATAAGGGTCATATATAATATTGTGTAAGATTTCCATGATTCATATGTTTTCCATGAGAAACCCAATCTAGTTACATTAAGAACAATTGTACACTGACTTAAAAAATATAAATTATGATTATTTACTATCGGTAAAGGATTTCTGGTGAAATTGATTTATCACAACTAATTTTTATATCAGCAGAATTATTTTATTATCTTATGAATGATACATATCCCCACTACAGATTTCTCACCCATATAAGCCAAATATTGGGATACCATCATGTATGAATACACCAAGACTCATTTAGATCCATCCTGATTGAATATTGGCTATATTTGTTATAAATAACTCCACTAGTTCTAGTTGTGTATCTCAAAACCCTATGATGTTTTAAAAAATCCTGGATAAAAATATGGATCACCTTCTCTATTAGGATTTATATATATAGATTATATATTGTACTTAAATTCACATAGGAACCCATCACCTCTTAAATACCTTTCTAAAATCATGATTAGAATTAGGGATGTCTATCATAGAGGATTTTATATGTATCTTCTTGAAATAAAATTTATCTTATATATATATATAATCCACCGATCCCCCACCTAAGTGGTTTCTTGATTGAAATAATGTTTTATGATTTTGTTAGTTAAATAATAATGGAAAACATGAAATTATTACCTCATGGGGTATGACATAATCAAAACATTATGCCCTTTAATATCCCATACCACTTACATGGGGGAATGGGAAGTGGATAAAGAAGACCAAAAGGATTATGGTAACCTATATTAATCCACTACAATTTATAACATCATAAAAAAATATCTAATAAGTCGCATCTAATGCCTGGATATTAGTAACAGTGTATCATATTATTATATATATTTGTGTTACCTAGGTGGAAATCAATCTTAGAGTGGTAATAATATTCTATAATAGATGTTATTATGTACAAAAGAAATTTATATTATTTTTTATAGAAAAAACAATGTTATGATATAGATTCCAGTCACATGTGGTCTCACAAGGATAAATAATTCTCTAGATAAACTTAAATTCCTCATTTTTGACATATATTGATAAATGAGCTCAAGGAGTGAGAGTATTATCTAAAAAATAAAATGACATTCATCCCCATAATATTCCCTTAACTCCAAATTTATTTTTTAAAGAAGGCATAAGAATATCCATTCATTAATAATAATCATTGAAGTGATAAGAAGATAAATTCCTAACTAATACCATTGATAACTACGGTGCCTTTTATTGGAGTATAAGTGAATAAAAGGTCAAATGAAAGAATACGTCCATCTAATCAAATTATCATAAGTTTATGGTTTATGAAAGAGATGATTTACGTTAAAATAATGAGATCTAAATAGGCTATAAATATTTCAACAAATATATAGTTCCACCTATATTTAATAGAATTCATATAAATATCTATATATAGGCCATTGGTCATGTAATTTTTATAATGTGGTAGAAGTTGGTGAGATCCATACATGAACAAGTAATCTTCTTTAATAAGAACATGACATAAAAAACTACCTCAGCTATATGAATATAAGAAATTAAAATCATCATCTAAATTTTAATCAAGATGAAAATAATTCTCAACCACTTTTTTGGATCATCGAAGGATTCCTGACACCCATGACTTCATAAGAATTTCACCAATGTAGAGTGAGGGTAGTTAAAGGAAACAAATTCCTGGAATAGAATATCAACTCAATGGGATGAATAGTGAATGTTAATAAACCATGGTGATGGAAGTAGATAATTAATTAACCTAGGACAATAGATAGAGTAAATGGTAAAAAAAATATTGAGAGATATAGGAAAAATGGGAGTGACTAGAGAAATCAGAGAAATGTATGTGAAATTGGGTGTAGAATTTGGAGAGGTGTTTTAGGGATTGAGGATTAAGATATTAAGGTATTTTAGAGTGATTGAATCGGATGGAAATTATAAAATCAAACATTTTTCATTGAGTCCTTTAGAATACTATTAAAAACAATTTATTATGTGGTCTTATAGTGTAATTTGTTTTATTATTTTCATAGGTTTTTGAAAATATTTACAATTTTAAAATATTTAATTTTTAACCCACACACATAAAGATTTCATTAATAATTAATACCATTTAAAAGGTTCTATGATGTAAAATTATTCCCTACAATTTGACATAGGATTTGGGGGAAAATTAGGGTAGGTATAATAAATGTTTTTGATTTATGCTCCTTACAGTGCCTATCATGAGTGTAACACCCCGAGATTTTATGAAAAATATTATTTTAATTTCATTAATGACTTGTGTTGTATTCTACACCAAGATTACCATGCGCTATACGCAACACCGTATTAGCTTGCAGTATACGCAACACTATTCTTTGACCGTGTTACACATAATTTTGATAATAGTTATTCTACGCAACATTTAGAATATATATATATATATATATTAAATTTATAAATGAAATATGGTTGGATTCTGTTATAAGAAACAACGAAGGATTCTTTCACAACACGCAACCCTGACTTGGCTTGCATTACACGCATTCGCGACCTTCCTCGATAGCGTGTGTTGTACGCAATACTGGGTTTTAATAAACAATGTTATATTATTATAATATTGTCATGAACTAGCCGTTTTGAATAGTATTAACTAAATTTTGAATTTTATAACATTATTATTCATCTTACACATTTCTAGAACATGTTATAAGAACAAAATAAATTTTTCGGGTAAAATCAGTATTTTTCAAAAAATGCAGTTTTACCGCCTTTTGATGGCGCACCCACATTAAATATAGTTTTTGACATGTTTATATGTTCAATTTGACAAAATAATATTCTTCTTTTGAATCAGCATATAAAAATTTACATTAGATATAGTTTTGATATTTTTCCGATAACTTTCATATTTTAATGAATAGTAAAAACACGCTATATATTAATTAAAAACAACTTTTTTCATCGTAATATATTATGTGGATAAATTATAATATTTAATGGTTTTAATGTATAAATAGAATATATTTTTACCATTTAATATAATTTATGTCATTAGCATTGATTTTACCTTGAATTCGTAGGTTAAATCAATTCAATCTTTTGCAATGTTTTAAAGAAAAACCCGTTTTCTTTCGACAACGGGATTAATTTTAATTTAATTTCTGAATCTTTTCTGTATTGAATTTGGAAAAATGGATTCCATATTTGGAATCAGTGGGTCCAAATTATGTTAATAAGCTACTTTTTATTTTTGGGAAATATGAATAGTAACTACGGTAAATTTTATTTACCATAGTTAAAGGTAAATCAGGTAATTAAGTGTAAATATAATATTTTAAAATTACCCTAACAAATGTCAAAATCCTATTGGATGACTAAAAGTCGACCCATATCCCCTAAGGGTCGGAATAGAATCATTTAATGGACATTTTGCCATGAAAATAACTTAATTATTATTAAAACCAAAGAAAGTGACAACATGTCACTCTCTTAAATCTTATAAGCATATTAATTTTAATTTAGTGATAAACATCATGAAACATTGAACATTAATAGTCTCCAGAAATATAATGAAATTATCTACATCATATAAATTTATTTATAATTTTTAGGGATTAAATAATTATCATTAATTATGACACAATAGTGATGCCGAAATTGTTTATCTAGTGAAAAATCAAGAATATTGTTTTTATTAAACTAATAGTTACCATAAAATGCACAAATACCTAACCAAAATTAATTTTCCATGTATATGTAAACCATAAGAATCCAATGGTCGAATATTGGACCATTTGGAGCCTTATAAAAGATATTATGACACTTATATTATTTTATTTTAAACGATGGCAAAGTTGTCACCTTCATAATTTAATAAATATAACAATTTAAATATTGTGATTTTAAGATGATAAATTCGAGTAAAATTATTATTTTGAAAGTTAATAGATTTATTTTCATGATAGGATTTTATTTTTAATTTTTATGCACCAAATAAGTATATTAAATAATTATACAAAAATGTTGTAGTGTTTATTTTATTAAGAGATAAACAAAATAAATGGTTTCAAAAATAATAAAATAAATATTATATGAACTATTTAATGTGATCCAATAATTTTTAAGATACATATGAAATTTTATGAATCTATTAAAACTTTTAGTTCGAACATATCTTCTGTATTTATTTTATTTAAATTCAAATAAATGAATAGTGTCAAAATTGACACTATTGTTATTTTATAAAAAAACATATTATAAAATTGATTAAAAATCATAAAATATTTCAAAATAATAAATTTAAATTTATATGATCTAAAATGTTATTAAGAATTCAATTATAGACAATTCACAACAAATAAGTAATTATTTGTTATAATTTAAAAATTAGAAAGTTATTACCAGAAATAAAATTAAATTGATTAAATAAGGATAAATCATGTTGATAAAGTTTAAAATAAATTCCTAACATGTCTAAATTCTATTGGTTGATGATATTACAACCATATCATATCTAATATTCGAATATGAGTCATTTTTGGAGGTTTTTATGTGGGGTTAGATTTATTATAAATTAATATTTTTAAGAATTCCTAAGGTGCCCCTCTCCTCCCTTATAAAAGGACACCTCCTCCCCCTCTTCCTCACACCAATTTGAGCACTCAAGCTCGGTCAAACCCTGAAAAAATATCTTCTCCACTTCCCTAGCAACATCCTAGAGGTTCTGGTCTTCCTCAAAGACCAATTTTAGTGCCCTAAGAGGAGGTCTCAAAGAGGCGCTTCAAAGAAGAGGTAATTACCGTTACCAATTATTTCACCTTTATTTCTTCTTACACTTCTTCTTCTTAGGTTGTTTCATTATGAAGTAATAACATCAGTATCACTCATATACTGATATGTTATTATAAGTATGAAACAACCCTATTTCACTATCTATCAATCCAACGGAAAAAGAAATCACCGCGCGTGCGTACGTACGGAATACCGTCTCCACGCCGTGGTGTAATCTATTTTCCACCACCACCTTACAAGGATGGGTATAATGGTGTAATGAGTAACTATTTATGATTATTATAAAGTTATATTGATACTGAAATAATATATATATACTCCAATACAATTCCATGTTCATAGGAACGATATCATCACTCGTGCGTACGTACGGAATACCGTCTCCACGATGTGATGCGACTCGTTCTACATGATCATAAATACATAGTAATTATATAAATGAATTGAATGAATAAATATGATATATGTTACACTAATAACATTCTGGATATAAGGTATCTATGACCTTAAAATAAGAATAAGAATTTATTCGGCAAAACACGCATAAGAACAAAAGGCAATAAAGACCCGAGTAACAAGTAACAATGACATATTACTAACAAGAAGCTAAGAATATGACCATACATGATATCA
Organism: Viscum album; assembly: GCA_963277665.1. NCBI lineage: Eukaryota > Viridiplantae > Streptophyta > Magnoliopsida > Santalales > Viscaceae > Viscum > Viscum album. Next base: position 76,160,573 of record OY728153.1, on the reverse strand, counting down.
TATCAATATTTATGATACTGGAATAAGTCAATAACATTATTTAAACCATTATACAGGAGCTTCGGACACATACAAAGCAAATCGGACCTAAGGTAAGAGAAATATCACAATCTCATTTTTATCCGAGATTGTTTATACTTTGGTATTTACTAGGGTGTATTTTTTCATACACATCCATGTTTCATCAATATGTAATATTATTTCCATCCACCTACAATTGTTTAAATCCATTTTTACCCTTCGGTGAGTTTTTAGTAAAAGAAATGAAAGGAATCTTTAGTCGTTTTTCGTACGAGGTACTTTTTGACTTTTTCGACAAAAGTACGAAGAATGTTTTTTTTAACTTATACGACATGAATGGATTTTTAAAACATTATTTCCAAGAATCTTCCTTTAAAAGTTTTCAAGTTTATTTTTAATCAACTTCTTTTATTTTAGTGTTGTAGGACATGTTATGAAAGGAAACATGTTTTTGAAGAAGAAAGGATATTTTCCTCAAGAATGGAGTTCAAGTGTTTTATCAAAATTATTTTCCATCTAAGATAATAAAGGGCTCTGTTTTTATCCCTATTATTACATGGATTTGATTATGTTGTTATGGAAACATTTTTATGAATTCCTTTATCTTATATGAATTGTTTTATGATGTCATGATGTTTCAAGAATCCCATTTTTGTTACATGTGTTATGCGATGATGTATGATTTATGATTATGTGGCACACATAAGAAAGGATTAATTATAAGATGGGTGGGACCTATATCTCCCTCCAATGCATTGGGTAAAGATTTTATATCTCATGAGATAGACATGGATGGAATGGTAGGTTATACCGGTTCAGTGAAACAGGACTGAAACGAGGGTTACTCGATTCAGAAAGGGAATTTGTCCACTAAGATAGTCTTGGCAATGAGTCTTGACTAACAAGAAATGATTCTATATGATTATGTGTGAATGCCACAAAGTTTCATGTTTTAAGTTATGATTATTGTGATTACATTTCACTACCATGATTTATCCCATGTTATGAAATTATGCTCTCTTTTTCAGGTAAAGATTTCCAAAATGTTATGTTCTTATGAATACGATGTGATTGGTATTTCTTTTGTTTACCCTTACTGAGCATTTGAGCTCACCCATTTATGTTTTCTTTTCCCCAGGATATAAAGAAAGGTTTTAGGTAAAAAAAAGGGAAGATCTTTATTGGAGATGTTGAAGATCTTTCACCACGATTAGAAGATTACGTTCCGAGTTTCCAAAGACACTAAACTATTACGATCCTTATGTGTGTGTTTTTGTTATGTACTAAGTATTCCGTAAATGTAATGTAATGTTCATTTACGTCAAGCTTCGGGTCTCTACAGTTGGTATCAGAGGAAAGGTTTAGTCAACCTTTGAAAACTAGGATGCGAGAACTTTAGTGAGATCCCTAGAGATATTTATAAGGTATGTCTAGGGATGTCCCTAAGGATAAGTATACGTATAGGCTACAGTCCTAGAACTAAGGTAACGATCATAGAAATTATCCTAAGATGTTATATATTGAGGATACTCCACCTTTATTATGTTTTTTTCCCTAGCATGATTTTTGGCCTCTCACACTATTCTTTTTGGGTTTTAGAAAGTGGCTGGAAACAAGATGATTCACGATAATGGAGGATATGATGGACAATGGAATGATATTCTTCATAATGAAATGAAATTTGGAAGTCCAAACATCATTATTATGCCGAATCAGCAATCTCATAATATGATCAATAAAGTAAAATTTGGTAAGTTTCCTGACTCGGCTAATAAGAGAAAGATGGAGTTTCATGATGATCATAGAGGAAAGAAAGTTCAATTTCCCCTTTGTAAATCATGTGGGAAGAGGCATCAAGGATAATGTTTCAAAGGAACTGGAAGATGCTTTGGGTGTGGAAAAGAAGGACACAAATAAAGTAAGTGCAAAGGAAAAGGTCAGTTAACACCATGGATGAGGTTAATGGTATTGCTACGACATCAACAATGGTTAAATGTTTTAAATGTGGAATGTACGGGCATTATGAAAACCAATGCCCTAAGGGAAAGTCTCATGAAGATAATCATTATGGTCGTATGTGAAGTATTTATGTGGATGATGATGAAGAGACTACAAATGATATGTGAGATGAAAGAATTGTTGAAGCTCGGTCAATGGTTTAGGAGTGTAGTGGAATGATTACATGTTTATCAATTGTAATGTTGTATAAGTAATATCATGGTACTATGGATTAAAGAGACATGTAAGGATTGTTACACTGTTGTCTGATTAATGTTACCAGTATCCATGAAAGGTTATTCAGATATTTTTGGAATGTAGACGATATGCGCATAATGAAGGGATAAGGAGAAAATTAAATGTTTGATAGTATTCATGAGCTCATGACTGATATAAGGAGAAGGTTATATCATGGTTTGAGTATAGAGAATTTTTGGATTTTGGTATGTGGAAAGAGTTAACTTTTAACTGCATTCATGTTTTCACTAAGGTTCAATGGGTATTCAAGAGAATACATGATTAAGGCCTTTGAATGTTTGGAATGTGACCAACAAGACATATCTTATGATATATGGGGATTAACGACAGTATTAAATCTCTGGTAATAGTTTTCACTATGTTATGAGAGTGGACTGCAGTATTATGGATAAGCCTAAAGATTGGAATGGATTATGTTGGACATAAGTTAGTATTGTTTAAGGATAGAAGTTCTCTCGATATTATTGATGGGATGTTATAGTAATATAATTTTAGAAAAAGGACAACCTGCAGGACAAGCGACAGCCCATCGCTTCGGACAAGGCTGTGGGAATCGAACCCACAACCGAAGTGCGACTGGCCTTTATCGCATACCATTGGCCTACAGGAAGTCCCTGTTTAGTAGAAACTAGTTTTATTATATTAATTTGTATGATATATGATGTATAAGTCCATTTTAGGAACCATAAATGATTAATCTCACTATAGATCGACTTATGTATATAATTTTTTCTAACCTTTTGTTCGAGACAGATGGAATGACTCGTCATTCTATCACATGATCTGCTAACACTTCACGAATAACAAATTCAACTTCATTTATTTAAGAGATGAAGTAGAAATTGTTCAAGGCACGAAAAACAGTGAGATTGTACCAAAATAAAGTAAGTATTTATTCTAATTCAAATTCTTCAACATTAGGGAAATGATCATGAAAACCAAAAATGATGTCTTAGTGCTCTTATATCTGATGAATCAGATGGTACCTTAGATCATCACAAATTTATGGCATTGTGATTGATAGCTTTTCCATAGCCATGTTCTCTACCACTCTCCATCAGAACATGATGGTTAGATTTCTCTTCCATATCCATATTTTCACCTATGTGGAAACCCAGTGATTAGTTTATTTGGGGTAACCATTATGTTTCATACCTTTGTTTTTAAAGATTGTTTTTAGTATTCCTTTTTACGATGTAGGTTTCTATTAAAGAAAATTTCAAATAGTAAACCATTTATAACCCCGATGAATTTCGAGGGAGAAATTCATTTTAAAGGGGGTAGAATGTAACACCCCGAGATTTTATGAAAAATATTATTTTAATTTCATTAATGACTTGTGTTGTATTCTACACCAAGATTACCCTGCGCTATACGCAACACCGTATTAGCTTGCAGTATACGCAACACTATTCTTTGACCGTGTTACACATAATTTTGATAATAGTTATTCTACGCAACATTTAGAATATATATATATATATATTAAATGTATAAATGAAATATGGTTGGATTCTGTTATACGAAACAACGAAGGATTCTTTCACAACACGCAACCCTGACTTGGCTTGCATTACACGCAATCGCGACCTTCCTCGATAGCGTGTGTTGTACGCAATACTGGGTTTTAATAACCAATGTTATATTATTATAATATTGTCATGAACTAGCCGTTATGAATAGTATTAACTAAATTTTGAATTTTATAACATTATTATTCATCTTTCACATTTCTAGAACATGGTATAAGAACAAAATATATTTTTCGGGTAAAATAAGTATTTTTCAAAAAATGCAGTTTTACCGCCTTTTGATGGCGCACCCACTTTAAATATAGTTTTTGACATGTTTATATGTTCAATTTGAAAAAATAATATTCTTATTATGAATCAGGATAAAAAAATTTACATTAGATAGATTTTTGATATTTTTCTGATAACTTTCATATTTTAATGAATAGTAAAAACACGCTATATATTAATTAAAAACAACTTTTTTCATCGTAATATATTATGTGGATAAATTATAATATTGAATGGTTTTAAAGTATAAATAGAATATATATTTACCATTTAATATAATGTATGTCATTAGCATTGATTTTACCTTGAATTCGTAGGTTAAATCAATTCAATCTTTTGCAATGTTTTAAAGAAAAACCCGTTTTCTTTCGACAACGGGAATAATTTTAATTTAATTTATGCATCTTTTGTGTATTGAATTAGGAAAAATGGATTCCATATTTGGAATCAGTGGGTCCAAATTATGTTAATAAGCTATTTTTATTTTTGGGAATTATGAATAGTAACTACGGTAAATTTTATTTACCATAGTTAATGGTAAATCGGGTAATTAAGTGTAAATATAATATTTTAAAATTACCCTAACAAATGTCAAAATCCTATTGGATGACTAAAAGTCGACCCATATCACCTAAGGGTCGGATTAGAATCATTTAATGGACATTTGTCCATGAAAATAACTTAATTATTATTAAAACCAAAGAAAGTGACAACATGTCACTTTCTTAAATCTTATAAGCATATTAATTTTAATTTAGTGATAATCTTCATGAAACTTCGAACATGAATAGTCTCCAGAAATATAATGAAATTATCTACATCATATAAATTTATTTATAATTTTTAGGGATTAAATAATTATCATTAATTATGACACAATAGTGATGCAGAAATTGTTTATCTAGTGAAAAATCAAGCATATTGTTTTTATTAAACTAATAGTAACCATAAAATGCACAAATACCTAACCAAAATTTATTTTCCATGTAAATGTAAACCATAAGCATCCAATGGTCGAATATTGGTCCATTGGGAGCCTTATAAAAGTGATTATGACACTTATATTATTTTATTTTAAATGATGCCAATGTTGTCACCTTCATAATTTAATAAATATAACAATTTAAATATTGTGATTTTAAGATGATAAATTCGAGTAAAAGTATTATTGTGAAATTTAATAGATTTATTTTCATCATAGGAATTTTTTTTAATTTTTATGCAACAAATAAGTATATTAAATATTTATACAAAAATGTTGTAGTATTTATTTTATTAAGAGATAAACCAAATAAATGGTTTCAAAAATAATAAAATAAATATTATATGAACTATTTAATGTGCTACAATTATTTTTAAGATACATATGACATTTTATGAATCTATTAAAACTTTTAGTTTGAACATATCTTCTGTATTTATTTTATTTAAATTCAAATAAATGAATAGTGTCAAAATTGACACTATTGTTATTTTATAAAAAAACATATTATAAAATTGATTAAAAATCACGAAATATTTCAAAATTATAAATTTAAATTTATATGATCTAAATTGTTATTAAGAATCCAATTATGGACAATTCACAACAAATAAGTAATTATTTGTTATAATTTAAAAATTAGAAAGTTATTACCACAAATAAAATTAAATTGATTAAATAAGGATAAATCATGTTGATAATGTTTAAAATAAATTCCTAACATGTCTAAATTCTATTGTTTGATGATATTACAACCTTATAATATCTAATATTCGAATATGAGTCATTTTTGGAGGTTTTTATGTGGGGTTAGATTTATTATAAATTAATATTTTTAAGAATTCCTAAGGTGCCCCTCTCCTCCCTTATAAAAGGACACCTCCTCCCCCTCCTCCTCACACCAATTTGAGCACTCAAGCTCGGCCAAAACCTGAAAAAATCTCTTCTCCACTTCCCTAGCAACATCATAGAGGTTCTGGTCTTCCTCAAAGACCAATTTTAGTGCCCTAAGAGGAGGTCTCAAAGAGGCGCTTCAAAGAAGAGGTAATTACCGTTACCAATTATTTCATCTTTATTTCTTCTTCCACTTCTTCTTCTTAGGTTGTTTCATTATGAAGTAATAACATCAGTATCACTCATATACAGATTTGTTATTATAAGTATGAAACAACCCTATTTCACTATCTATCAATCCAACGGAAAAAGAAATCACCGCGCGTGCGTACGTACGGAATACCGTCTCCACGCCGTGGTGTAATCTATTTTCCACCACCACCTTACAAGGATGGGTATAATGGTGTAATGAGTAACTATTTATGATTATTATAAAGTAACATTGATACTGAAATAATATATATATATCCAATACAATTCCACGATCATAGGAACGATATCATCACTCGTGCGTACGTACGGAATACCGTCTCCACGATGTGATGCGACTCGTTCTACATGATCATCATTACATAGTAATTATATAAATTAATTGAATGAATAAATATGATATATGTTACACTAATACCATTCTGGATATAAGGTATCTATAAACTTAAAAGAAGAATAAGAATTTATTCGGCAAAACACGCATAAGAACAAAAGGCAATAAAGACCCGAGTAGCAAGTAACAATGAAATATTACTAACAAGAAGCTAAGAATATGACAATACATGATATCATATCAATATGTATGATTTTGGAATTAGTAAATAACATTAGTTAAACCATTATACAGGATCTTCGGACATGTACAAAGCAAATCGGACCTAAGGTAAGGGAAATATCACAATCTCATTTTTATCCGAGATTGTTTATACTTTGGTATTTACTGGGGTGTATTTTATCATCCACATCCATGTTTCTTCAATATGTAATATTATTTCCATCCACCTACAATTTTTTAAATCCATTTTTACCCTTCGGTGAGTTTTTAGTAAAAGAAAAGAAAGGAATCTTTTGTCATTTTTCGTACGAGGTACTTTTTGACTTTTCCGACAAAAGTACGAAGAATGTTTTTTTTAACTTATACGGAATGAATGGATTTTTAAAACATTATTTCCAAGAATATTCCTTTACAAGTTTTCAAGTTTATTTTTAATCAACTTATTTTATTTTAAAGTTGTATGACATGTTATGAAAGGAAAAATGTTTTTGAAGAAGAAAGGATATTTTCCTCAAGAATGGAGTTCAAGTGTTTTATCAAAATTATTTTCCATCTAAGATAATAAAGGGTTCTGTTTTTATCCCTATTATTACATGGATTTGATTATTTTGTTATGGAAACATTTTTATGAATTCCTTTATCTTATATGAATTGTTTTATGATGTCATGATGTTTCAATAATCCCATTTTTGTTACATGTGTTATGCGATGATGTATGATTTTTGATTATGTGGCACACATAAGAAAGGATTCATTATAAGATGGGTGGGACCTATATCTCCCTCCAATGCATTGGGTAAAGATTTTATATCTCATGAGATAGACATGGCTGGAATGGTAGGTTATACTGGTTCAGTGAAACAGGACTGAAACGAGGGTTACTCGATTCAGAAAGGGACATTTTCCACTAAGATAGTCTTGGCAATGAGTCTTGACTAACAAGAAATGATTCTCTATGATTATGTGTGAATGCCACAAAGTTTCATGTTTTAAGTTATGATTATTGTGATTACATTTCACTGCCATGATTTATCCCATGTTATGAAATTATTCTCTCTTTTTCAGGTTAAGATTTCCAAAATGTTATGTTCTTATGAATACGATGTGATTGGTATTTCTTTTTATTACCCTCACTGAGCATTTGAGCTCACCCTTTTATGTTTTATTTTCCCCAGGATATAAAGAAAGGTTTTAGGTAAAAAAAGGAAGATCTTTATAGGAGATGTTGAAGATCTTTCACCACGATTAGAAGATTACGTTCCGAGTTTCCAAAGACACTAAACTATTACGATCCTTGTGTGTGTGTTTTTGTTATGTACTAAGTATTCCGCAAATGTAATGTAATGTTCATGTACGTCAAGCTTCAGGTCTCTACAATGAGATTTAAAATAAAAATAATATCTGGCTTAATAATTACTTATAAATTCATCTTTTTATCACATAATTTAGGAAATCTATCACTATGAAAAAATTGGGAGATATCATTGAATATTTTTTTATTGAAGTGCACATTATTTAAAAGTAAATTAATGTACCAATCAGATGTGGATCATGTGAAAAAATGAATGGACCTCTAGTTAAGGATTTAATTTTGATTCATGCCTCAATTTTCATGTACTTTTAAATATATAATATATTTTTAAAATCATCCATGATATGTAAAATTGATGAAATTATTTTAAAATTATTTATTATAATTTTTTATTTATTTTTGAAACAATCATTAAAGGGTAGAATTTATTGATTGAAGACTCGGTACCAGATTGATCATCTATTATCCATATCTCCCTTATCGGGTCACATTCTGGGTGGACCACTATATCAAGTTTTAGGTTGTATGAGAGGGATGAATAGGTCCCCAAATACACCATATACCTCCCATGCCCTACTATATCTCTCTTCCCCTATCTTATAATACCCAAACCCATACTCCCAAATATGGGGATAAAATATATTATTTTTATAAGGGTTTGATATTGAATGAATGATCCAAACTCAAAAATCAATAATAAAGTATTAATAATAAATTATGATTCTCATAAATACCAACTAAGATTAAGATTTAATGTTTTAGATAAAAATTGAAATACTTTTCCCAAAAAAACTATGATATTTCCTATAAAATGGGAATTCCCCCCACTAAACTATTGACTCCTAAAATTATAATTATTCTTAAATATCATCCAAGAAATTCATCATACAAGATACCAATTTAGATATATCATAAGTAATAATATTATGCATAACATTTGAAAATGGAAACATAATAGAGGTGATGTCAAATTATCATTAACGGTAAAGATAAGAGATAAAAATCGTAGATCGTAAGTTGGAATAAGATAAACATGTGTCCATGAGAACATAATCAAGGTACTTGAACCCATTATAAAATATCATACACAATAAAAATGGATAATGAGTAACGAATCATTAAATAAGTGTTTGGCATAAATTAGTAGATATCATAGGATCAAAATATCATAAGAATGTGGATATTTTATTACCACAACAAGGTTTTTTTTCATCCTTTTTTCCTATTCATTTTTGGATCTTGTTTTTTCCCACGAGTTCCATGGGTCACATGATTTAATTTTTTAGGTGATATTTTATTTCTCTTTATTCCTGATGTTATTCTTTAGTTTACTCCTAGATTATATAGTGGAAATTTGAAGTTTTTATCTTGGATGTAGGTACCACATAGTTTCTTCATGGTTAGAAGAAACCATGAGACTCAGCCATAGAAACATTGCAACTTAAGGTTGATAATTGAGACATGGATTACAGCTTCTGTACGTTTTTAAAATCTTACGGAGAGCATGTGAAAAGGTGCAGTCTTGAGGAAGAACATTGTCTCATTTTTCATGCACAATTTACCTAATGGTGTGTCCAAACCATGTGATATTCTATGTGTGTCTAGTATGGGGTGCATGGATGGTCTATGGTTTGGGAAACCATGAATCCTAGCCGTGTGCAGTGTCCATGTCATTAAAATGGGAAATTATACTTCTTCCCACTTCATATTTTATCCCAAAATCACATATACACATCCCCATCTATTTCATTTGACCTAATGGAAGCCTCTACCTTATTTTCTTATGCCCTCCTTCTCTCCCATTTTGTGGATATAGGGGTTTGTTCACGTTTATTGATAGATTTATCATTGAATCCTCATCTTCCCTTATTCATCTACATTCTCCTTCAACAATCTCTAGAGTTATTCTTCTTTACTAGTCTTTTGAATTTATTTTTCATGTTTACGTTTATTTAGGATTGAGTGGTTTCCATTATTTTGGTTTTTATTAATTTTTTGGCTCCGGGAACCCCGGTATGGATGTTTTCTATGTGCGTTGCTGAAGCATCATGAGGTTGATGTAATTTTCCAATTTTAGTTGTCTTTTATATTTTTTTAATCATTGCTTTCTTGGTTGTCAAACATTCATTGTATTATAAATAGTTATGGGTGCTCTATGGAATAACATTTTGTTTCAAATTTGTTGTCTTCTTCAATTCATTATAATAAATAACATTGTTTCGTCAAATATGCCACACGAAGTGTTTACTAAAAAGATTGTTTTTATTTTCAACTAAATTTTGATATTTGAAAAATTTATTAGATTTTTAATCTTATTTGAGACATATTAAATAATTGTATTGGTTTCATGAAATTTCAATGAGTGTTTTTAGATTTATGTGAAGTGTGTACAAGGATTTTGAAAGTGGAATTACATGTTATGTCTGTGCGTGGCCCATTTTGAATTTTGATGAAAGTGGCATTGTCTTGAAAATGTTATGTGAATGATGAAATTGATTTTATTAAATAGTTTTTTAATGTAACTTTCTTATTACATAGTTTTTGGAAAAATGGATTTGGTTCCTAGAAAAATAGTCATTTGTTGATAGGTAACTGAGGCCTATTTGGTAGTTTTGTGAAATTTTTGGAAATAATTATCACTAAAACTCTAAATTTATAGATTTATATAATTTTTTATGTTAAATGGACTGGATTAAATAACTATACAATCCTCATGATTCATTTCGTTGAATGGGTTTTACTTTTTTACTGTTGACTCCTTATGACCCATTTACTTTATGCAAAATGGGAGATCCTCGGTGTGGAATCCATTGAGATCAATGTGTTGTATGGAAAGATATTGATCCTTTAAGAGAAATGGGGTGAAAACTATTCTGTGAATTAATTATATAAGATCATTGTGTGTGTGATTGGTTGCTCAATTGGAATCAATTGGTTCACCCCCTTTATAGTCTTGACATGGGAACCTAGCATGGATAGGAAATTTTCTGAGAATGATTTCTACGCTAGTTGTGATTATTATCTAACTATTTTTTCATATAAGGGAATAAAATATATTTGTTTATTATTTATATTGGATAGTTCCCCTTGATCATACAATTTTAGGGTGTCATCAAGCATGCGGGAGAAATTTTATGTCATCAAGTGAGGCTTGATTTTCGAGACAAATAAAGATTTATAGTATGTTATAGATTACTTCGTAGTCTCCTTGGTTATCCCATGTCTATTAGCAATGAGTTATCTACGGTATATTTTTGATATTTCATGTTTTTTAGTTTTACTTTTGTACATATTTCAATATCCCTTATTATGTTATCATTTCTATACCATACTTTTATGGTTTGTTTCTTGGAAAAAATTTGTATTTTTATATTTAAAGGCTTATGAAAATTGTTTTAGAAGATGTTTCCCACATTTTAATCCTTTTAAATAAGAAAGAAAATTTCTTCTTCTATAATGGATAATTTTTGCCTCTTGGGGAAGAATGTGGTTTTAAATGGAAAAATAGACAATGGACAATGTTCGTTTTTAAGGTGGATTTTTTTGAAAATATTAATTTTATATATTTCATTTTAAACCTGATGTTAATGTTTCATTATTTTATAGGGTGTGACTTGGGAATAGATTGTTCGGTAATACCTACTGTGTTTCATTCATACGTATAGTTTTCATTATATTTTAATCTTTTGGTATAGGTTTTTAGCATAGTCTTGATTATTGTGGGTAATGGTTGATCATACTATTTGAGAGTGACCCTAGGAGTCACATGGAGTTGTTGTGTTCATCAGGTGCATCTTGGTATTTTCTGTTTATTTTTTTTTTTATTTCAGATTCTGTAAAAATGATGTTCAATTAAATAGTGTATCATATATTTTGTGCTCCTTTATTTTTCTGAAATTATTTTTTTATATTTATAATGGAATAAATTTTATCCATTTTATCTCAATTGATTACCCCAACATGATTTACCATCCCATGAAGACAGGGAACACATTTCGCGCCTTGTCGCAGATCGCCTCAGGTGATTGGTTTAGGTTTGACCTGGGTTGGTTAAAGAAACATTGGGTTCAATGTAATATGGTTTATTAAAGGACCTATATTTTAGAGAACCCATTGTTATTTATGGTTGTTAAGGTATGTGGAGTAGGACTATCACATCTTGGAGTGCAGTTTTGGGGGTTTCGGGACAACACATTCTTAAATAAACCATGAGTATCCAAGGGATGTTGGTTTATTTTTGTTTATTTGATTATTTTAGGTTGTTTTGTGCTTGAGAAATGAAAATATAGTATGTCCAATAGAATCATTGATCTTTAAAGCCCAATAAATCTGTATTTATCTGGAGACATTGACTTAGAATACTCTCTGTTATATTGGTGCCATTAGAATATGGTCGCCAACCATATGGCCATGTTAACCATCACAACTATTTTCCCCCATGTCAATTATTTTGGGTCTTCCTTGATTAAAAAAATTGTTTTGAAATCATTTGTTTTAGAATTTTGAAAACCAAATTTAATGTTATAATGCTTTGGATTTTGGAATTTGGAAATGAGTTTTCAGAATTATTTTTAAAGACAACCATTGGAAATGTATTTTTATGAAATGATTTTTGGGTAAAAGGGATTGGTAAATCGAGGTTGTATTTTTATAATCAAAACCTTTAGTTTTGTGATAACAATAATTTTGAACATAGAAACATGTTTGAATAATAGTTTTAGAAATTTGTTTCAAATGGGGAGGATATTGTTTTTAACCAATATGTTTTTATAGATTGAGAATTTTTTAGCAGTTTAAAAAGAATTGAATAGAATTCATGGTACATTTATTTCTTAATGGAATAAAATGGATTTATGTGTGTAGTTTAAAAATGGTTTTTGTCTATGTGTATTGTGATATTTTTAAAATATTATGAAATTATAAACGTGATGTAAAATGAGAGGTAAAAAAACTATTGGGAATTTTTTTCCTTTTGAAAGTGGGATTTTTTTTCCATTGGAATTTCAATGAGTTCTCACATGCATAAATATGTGTGGAAAGTGGATGGATGGTTATATGGGAGGATAAGTTCATATATTGACATGAGTTGATGAGTGTATGTGGTGGAATGGGAATGTGCATGTGTGAGGATCCATATAATACCATTAGTGATTTTGTAGTACACCATGTTTGTTTTATCTCATAAGTATATTAAAGAGAAAAGTTTGATGTTTGATAGCCAGGGGTTAGGTATATTTTTTTCCTTGTTCTTTAGGAATGTTCCTTATTTGGTATTTTGAGTTTGAGAACTCATATTTATGAGTTGGTTTTGATTGAGCTCTTAGATTTCCTATTGGTTAGTGTCCTCCCCCAATGATTCGATGGATATTTGACATGAAACCACAACTAGTTCACCATTTTTATACCCTCTCGTAAATTAATATAAGGATTTCTTTCTTGAGTATCGTAAGTTATATCTAACTATCTATTATTGTCTATAGAATCCACTCTAAGTGGTACATGATCTTTCTTGGAAACCAAAAGACCCATGATCGAATCTAGGTAGGGAAAATTTTCTAGGTATTGCCAAAGCACTATATATGGGAACTTTAGCAGTAATGTAGTAGCGGAAGAACTATAGTAGCGATGACACTATAACAGAGGAGGTATAGTAATAGGTACTCTAGCGGCAATGGTACTATATCAGGTACTGTAGCAACCCAGTTACATTAGTAGTATTGTTCACTAAAGGGTCCATTAGGCCAAAAAATAGACATTCAATCCATGTATTTAGGCCTGATGGCTCTGGGAATTTGAGCAATGTAATGGTAATCCCTCTACCTAAACAAAAATTGGACTTTTCATAATTAATAAAACGAGGCTTCAGCCCTAACCTTAATAAAACCATGAGTTTTATAAGGTGTTAAAGGAAATGTTTATACCATAATTATTTAAGTGCCAACCTATAAGTGGTAGAAGTATATTTCTAGAACCAAACTTCAGGAATACCTTACTTGGGATTTATTCAAGGATTTTTTAATCTAGAAATTTTTCTAGGATTTTGAGATGATGAGAAAGGGAATGGAGATGGACAATCAGTAACAAAGTGATGAATCTATGTTGCAGTTATTTTTTCATTTTTGGACCTAGTTCCATATCATTTGGAGTTAATTATGGATGATTCAATAGTGGATTGATATTTTGGGAGTGAAAGTTGTTCTGATGTGTAGTCAAAGGTGTCATATTTTAGATAAACTTTATTTTTTGATATGGTGAGGAAAGATCTTTGTGATGATTTTGTGGTATCAGGAGATCTTGAGGGAAACCATCTTCTCTAGACTCTGTACGTGGGGAATGGAATTCAAGTAAGGTGATGGGGAATCATCCCGAAGCTATCAGTGTTAGTCGAGGAGTAAATATCTTCTTGACCTTTATTCAGTTTCTCCTAATCACAAAATTAAGGGTTTCAAAATGTGTGAGAAGATGATGTCATGGACACCCTAATATCTTTTTCAGTGGAAGTGTGTTTTTCATTTGAAGTTATTAATTTTTTATGTTTTTATTATAGTTGTGCCTCATTGAGTGTCTTGTTTCTACTAATTTTCATTCAATGTGAAAGGGGATGATGAATGGGTCTCTTTTGAGTCCCTGTTTTGGTGGAAACAATGATTTATGATAAGTGATTTTCATCCCTTGAATGAGATTTAATAGATGAATAAAACATCAGGCCTCTATTCATTGACCATGATGTGAATCTAGAACATAGTCAAGAATCAGTGCTGTGACTGACATTAGTTTAGAATCAATCTTCAATGAAGAAATGAGGAAACATTATGCTCTATTTTTGTAACATCTTCATCTTGAAAGGTCCTATTTAGTAGAAACAGAGGTGGAGATTTCATTTCCTAATTTTGATCCTTGTGTATTGAAGTATCCCTCAATTATTATAAGGTGGAGGGGTGGTGTAGTTTTCATGAAATTATGGTCGTAGTTCATTTTTTAGTGGTTCAAATCTCTACTTGGTCTTCCCTGTATGGTTCTTCTCCATGAGCCAGTATTAGTTCCAGCCACCTCATGGGTTTGAGTTCCTTCTATCATGTTATTCTCTTTATGGTGGTGGTTTTTTGGGTTGTGTGTAGAGTTCTTGGTTTTGTCTTGTTGGTTTTCCCATGTTTTTATAAGATAATCAATTTCTAATTAATGGTGGATGAACTGCGGGTCTCATTTCTATTTCATATAAAGTGAATCAATGATAGTTGGTTTCATATGGTAGGGAGTCAGTTCTGTCCTCCCATGATGATAATCCATTTTAGCTCTAGTTTTTTCTTGGAAATGTGCGGTTTCATTTAGAAGTATAAAATATCAAGTTACTATTTATTTTTTAAGGTTGTAGTTTGATGTTTATATTGATTCATTAGGAATGGTGGTTGTCTCAGGTATAAGGATTTATTTTCATATGGTGGCTTTTCAGATGTTCTTGATTTGAGTGGATGGATCATACAATTGTGGAAATTCATTATCCTTGATCGACCTACCAGAAAATATTGTGGCTTTCATGGGGTGATAATTTTTATGGTGGGGATAATTTTCACACCTAAGGTTTTTTCACCCTTTTTCCAATTTATTTCTAGATCTTTATTTTCCACTCTTGTTCTAGGTGTGATGGGTTTGAATTATGTAGTAATATTTTGTTTATATTTTTCATGCGGTTATTTTTTTGTATTATAAAATATATTTCAGTATAAATTTGAGAAATTGATATTGGAAGAATGTTTCACACAATTGGTGCATGGTTTGAGGAAACCATGTAGATCATGCCTAAAAATTGCCTTACTTAATGTTGATGTTTGATGTATGGTGCCTGATGTGAACAATGTTTTCCAAACAAGGCGGAATGAATGTGAGGAGGATTTTTCTCATGGAAAAATAATTTTAGAAGGTTTGATAATGGTTTACCAAACCATGCGTCCAAGCAGTGAAATGCTCCATGTGTTTCTAGTAAAGGTAGAAGATTTTTTTACTATTAGGGATGTTGTGTGGCATAACCATGTGTAGTGTCCATGTCATCAAAAATGTGAAATTCCACTTCTACCCAATCTGTATTTTTTCCTCAAAACGCCTCTCCCTTTACTTATTTGGTTTTTGTGAATCAAAGGGATCCTATCCCTTATCATTTAAGGTCCTCCTTCTCTCTCAGGGTGTGGATCTAGGGTTTAGTTCACGTTTCTGGCTAGATTAATCAAGGTATTACCCTATTCTATTCCCCCTCATCCTTATCCTTCCAATATCTCTTGAGTTCTTCTTCTCCATTATTCATGTGGATCTAGGTTTCATGTTTCAATTCATTTATAATTAGGTTTTTTATTGGATTGGTTTCTCATGGTTTTTCAAGGATCTTGAAACCTTGAAGAGGTTGTTTTAGGGGTGGGTTGTATAAATGTTAGGAGTTTGAGTTCGGTTCCCTTTTTACATTCCAATAAATTTTATTAATAGTTAGTTGGTTTCTTTTCCCACATTCCCTAAATATTAAATTGTGATGTTTGATCTTTAGAATAATTATTTGATGTGTAATGTGGTGTTTTCATCCATGTTTATGATAAATACCATTATTTGGTTAAATATTGCACACCATGTGTTTGATAAATTGTCTTATTTAATTTTTCATGTGATTTCTAATATCTATTACAATGTTTGGATTTGAAAATGTATTTGTTACATTTTAAATAATGATTTCGGTTTTCGGAATGTATTTCCATGTGGTTTGGGATTCAAAATAATGGTGTACATGGATTTTTAAAGTGGAATGACATGATGGTAGGGCATGCCACGATTTATATTTTGATAAAAGTTGACTTTTTTGAAAATTTGATGTGATTTCTAAAATTGATTTTTCTAAATGCATTTGAAAGGGGGAATTTATTGTTTTCACCATTTTGGAAAAGTGGTTTTGGTTCTTGGAAAAAAAGTGGTATCTTTTGAGGCCCACTTGGAAATTTTATGAAAATTGTGAAATGATTATCATGAAAACTCTCCTTGGATAATTATATTTCTTTATTTATGTTAATTGTATAGGATATACTCAATGTGGAATCCTCATGATATATTTATATGAAATGGATGTGACATCCTCGCAGTGGAATCCATGTGACCCAATTAATTTGTTAATAATGGGAGAACCTCGATGTAAACTACTTTGAGATATATGAGTTTTACGTCTCAATATAGATCATTGGGGTGACTCAGGTTGATGAATGTTGTGTGAATTACTTATATACGAACTATGTTCATGTGATTGGATTCTTAGTTGTCATTGGTTGGCACACCCCATTATAATCTTGACATGGTATCTTATAATTAAATGAAAATTTTATGAGAATGATTGATACACTAATTATGATTATGATGTGAAACGTGGGCCATGTAAGGAATTAGATTTTTTTTTAATATTGATTTGGGTTAGTTCCCCTTGGTCAGTCCAATTTACAGTGAGATTAAGTGTGTGGGATTAATTTGATTCCATCGAGTGAGACATGCTTTCAAGGAAGAATACAAATGTAAAGTATGTTTTGGATTATATCATGAGCTCATAGGTTCTCCAATGTCTATTGGAACTTTGTTTTATGTAGTGGATATTTGAGATTCATTATTGGTTGGTTATACTTGTGTACTTATTTCCTTTTCCCTTATTCTAGGATCATTTCTGTAATTTACTTGATGATGTGCTTTGTAAGAACCCATATCTTTCTTTCAGGTATGTTTTTTCTTTTCTAGATGTTTTTGAGAAAAACTACAAATTTTGGATATTTTCTGAGTACACATCATGTACTTTATTTGTACACGTTGTGTACTTCTTTGTTGCAGGAGACTGTGTGTTGGCCATGTAGTAGCCAAACAAAAGACCATGTAATAGGGACTTAGAGGCCACTTAAAGTGGAGTACAAAAATTCCAAGTACACACTGTGTAATTCAAAAGTTCACGGTATGAACTTTTTTTGATTAAACGCACTGGGGTCGCGTCTAATCACTAGTACTCTGTTCTTTTAGGTCCCATTTGACTGAGAGATCCAAAGGGCCTCATATCCTAGATAAACCACCGAGCGTGCATCCGTCCTCCATATCGAACACCGTTGTTTGTGTTGGAATCACATCTGTGAGTTCTCTCTTCTCCTTGATCCTCATTTCATGATTCATGTTATTTCTCAAGTTATAGTGGGTTGAACGTTTTGAAATTTTTTATAGATCATAGGTGTTCTAAAGTGAATCAAGCTTCGAGGTTCACATATCTCGATCTTCTAATTCCAATGTAGGTGGTTTGTGCTTTTTCCATTCAAAGACTTTGAGTATTATGTTAAAATTCCACCAATACCCTTGAACGAGGTATTGCGTGTTTACTGTTTTACCCATGTTGTTTTCCTACCATTATTGTATGACTGCGTAGAGGTTATTTCGATATGATTACAGTGTTTTTCCATGATTTGGATGTATTTGGCCCACACCTGTTCTATTTACAACTGTTTAGTCCTACTTAGACTTATTCATTCTTTCCTATTTTCCACGCCTGTTGCTGTAGGATGGAGAGTTTATTTTCTAACTTGCTTGATATGTTATAGACTATTTTTCCAAGTAGTTATATAGGTTTACTTTCACCATATTGTATTTCTATTCTAATTGACCTACACAGGTCCCTGAGAACCTTGTGTAGGAGACTATAAGGGTAATTTACCCAGTGAGCCTCCTCAGAGAGTCTTTGAGTACATTAGACTATAATGGGAATTGACCAAGTTAGATTCCTAAGAGAGTCGTTGAATTATTTTTAACTACTTTAGGCTATAATGGGAATTGGCAGTGAGTGCTTCATCAGAGAGTCTTTGAATTATTTTGAACTGCTCTAGACTATAAGGGGAATTGATGGTGAGTTCTTCCTCAAAGAGTCTATGAACGACCTAGTCTATAAAGGTAACTGACCTAGTGAGCTTCCTCTGTGAGTCGTTGAAATTGGGGATATGAGGGGAATTGACTGTGAGTGCTTCCTAAAAGAGTTCCTTACTAGCTTAGACTATAAGGGGAATGGACTGTGAGTGCTTCCTTAGAGATTCTCTATGAATTATTATGACTGAACAAGAGGGGTTTGGCTGAGTGCACTGACCATAGGGATGCTTGTACTTCATAGGTATGACCATAGGGGATGGCTTTCATTACATCTCAGAGGGTTACCTGTTGTGTTTAGCTGTTTGTTTCACTGTTACTTGGTGTTGAAACTGTGGATTGTTTACTACTGAGTACATTACTTTTTACTATTTTCTGTACTTTTACCTTCCGTATATTTACTGACTGTTAGACACAGATCTTTGAGTGGTTGCCTATTGGTATTTAGTCTCACACATTGTTTTCGTCAGGCTTTTGATCCCAAATAGATTATATTTCTGTAGATATGGATAAGATAAAGCGCCTATATACATCAGGTATTTGACTTGTTGTGGATATGGAGAGCATGAGACCAGGCTTAGGCTTGCGATGATGAGAAGTTTTTTACCTTTATTTTGCTTTGGTTTAGAATTGGTTGTATTTCTTGCATTGTGACTTGTTTGGATGTTTTCCTAGACATATGTGTCATGCATCATTTTATATATATATGTGCTCCAGTTGTCTATTATTCCAGTGTTCCATTGTTTACTATTGTTGGATATTTATTGCTTCCACTATTGTGTGTTGTTTACTTCTACTATGTACTCTGCCAATGAGGGCATAGTTTTACAACTATCACACCCAATCCCTCACTACTAGTTGAAAGCCTCGGGCATGCGGGGAAATGCGCTTGTGGCCATGTGACCAACCGGGTACGGGGTGGCTCTGGGTGGCTTCTTGAATCGGGACGTTACGAAGTGGTATAAGAGGAATTATTTTCTCTTGACATTCTGTATGGAAGCTTTATCCAGGGATATGAAGGAATATTCACTTGGTAATAAGCTATGTTGGGGAGTATCTAACCCATGTACAAGTAAGATCCAACCTACCTCGTATATTGTGATTTTCTAGTTTTTCAAGTTCACAGTTGATTTGATTTCACTTTGAGTGATTCACATGATTTGTGCTATTATTATTGATGTTATTGAGGTTCTATTTCTATCACAACATGATGTGATGAGGGTATGACATCTCATGCATCATAAATGAACTTGTTAGAAATCACATGTCATTCATTCTTTCCATGACATTTATGGTGCATTAGCGATTGCATGTTGTTGTGATAGATGGTTTATAGAATATGCCTGGTGTTTTGGTAGATTCCTTGATAAAAATACATGTTGTATGATACGATATTTTATTTTTTAAGGTTTTGTTTGAGTGAATGCCAAAATTTGGTTCTTGAGGTGTTATGGGACTTCATGGACCAGAATTTGGTGGTCCATTTCCTTGGTTCATTATTATTACATGTGTAAGATTCCAAACATTAATTCGTGGGGAGTATGGGCCCTCACTAATCAAAATTTGGCTCTTTAATATCCATTTCACTATTTTTGGGCTCCAGAGTAGTTTCTAAGGCTTTCTATTTAGAAATACCCAGAATAAACGGCGCGTAGTTTTGACTACACGCTATGTGTTCTTCTATTCGAGAAGAAATTATTTTTTGTAAGTACACTCCGAGTACTTTATATACACACTGTGTAGTCTCTAACCGTGTCATAAGACATGTGGTATGAGACACGGGATGGGGAAAGTTTGGTGGGAACACACCATATACCAGTTTAACATGCCTTGTAGCATTGATTCTATGTCTGCCCGTGTAACTAACAACACGAACGGATAATCTGTAAGCTATACATGTCATTTAATTAAGGAACACACTGTGTAGTTTGACCCAGGTACCCGACCATGTAACTAACAACATGGGTTGATGTTATCCTTTCATGAAGATGTTGTGTCTTTCTAGAACACGACGTGTAGTGTGTGCCTTGTGTCAGGCTGTGTCACTAACAACACTGGACAAGTGAAGCTTGTCTCGCACACAGCGTGTCTACCTTGAAAACAATGTGTTGTTTTGTCTTAGGAGATCCGTGTTGTAAAGACCCGTAAATTTCAAGGAAATTTTTTTCTTAATTTTCTTTGGAATTTTTCAAGAACGCAGTTTTTGACGACACCTGATTCCGAGGCCCGGTGTGCCTGGAATCATTTTCCAAAGATTGGCGCGGGTACGTTCATTGAACAGACGAGCGAGTTTTTCTAACTTTTGAACTGGTACCCGGAATCAAATTCTAAGGGCACCGATGAAATCACAGCACCGGTATTTTCATAGAAATGCCTCTTCCGAAGTTGTGTTTGCTCGGGTGTGGTTTTTAATTTTTCTGCTTAAAGTTAAGAAATAAAATAATTTGTTCGACAACTTTATTTTATTTCACTTAAGCCACATGAAGCCATTTGAAAGCCACTTAAACTGAGTTGAAACAGATAGGGTGCTATCCAGAAATATCCTACCATCTTTGTAGGATATTTTTGAGGTGGGGCCCACACGAGCCCCGCCGTTTCTTTCCGCTAAGTAACACACCCGTGAAAACCCGTCTTTATGAAAGTCAACTGATGCGTTTTCGTAAATCCGTAACGCACCATTTGATTGGGCGGTTTATTTCGTGAATTAAATGGGACGGTTTCTTTCGTTGAATTAATTCAACGAATTTATGGATCTTTACTTAACCTTTTTCGTTCATTGGCATAATAATAAAATAAGACCAACATAAAATTTGGAGGATTGCACGTTGAGAGGCCTTGACAGAATTATTGAGCCTTCATCCTCCATCGCGAAGAACGCGAAGAATGCCGTCACCCTCGGAGTTTGACGACACTTCATCCGAGGCGTTCTTCCCCGCCCTGATCTCCGATCTCCAACTGCTTGAGGTAAGAGATCTCGGGTTTTCTTTTTAAAATATCCTTTGTGGTTTTTACCAAAACACAGATTTAATTATTCATAATTAAATATGTTGTTTCTTGGTCCGTTGAGTTCGTCGACGCAATGCCGGATTCTGCGACGACGCGACGTCCTTCCGTGACGACGTGACACCCCTCCGCGATGACGTGACGATCCCATTCTTCTGTGACGATCAATCCGCGAAGAACCCGCGCGTGCAACTCGATGAGGTAGGGATTATGTTTTTTAATGCCCATTTTCCGTGAACGTTTCTTTAAAATTAAAGAACCGGTTGCAAATGAACAATTTTAATTTATTAAAATTGTTGTTCATGTGTTGAATTATTTTTCTCCTGTTGTTTTATCTAACGTAGAGGGTGCGGGCCAAACAAACACGGCTTGACAACCCTCCGCCGTTCATCGTGGTTGTGCGGATTTGGCGGGCGAAGGAAAATCGTGACGGAAGGGCAGTTTGTTGATTCCACAGTGAAGAACGGAACCCGGGAGGAGCACCGGTGTAGACAGGAAGGAAAACGGACCACCGGAGCAACTCCGCTGGCCCGCGGAAGATTCCGGTGGTGCCGGCAGCCAGAGGCGGCGGCCAACGGACCCGTGGCCTCATGGGTCCGGTTCGCCCGCACGGGATGCGGAAGAAGCCGTGTCCGCGGTTCTCCAGTGCGGCCCACGCAGGGCCGCAGCATCTCCAAACCGCGGGGGCAGTGCCTCGCGGTGCCCAGGCGCCCTGCCGCTCGGTCGAGCTGAGCCAGACCGGTCCGACCGGCCGCGCTGCGCACAAGCCGGATCGGACCGGGTCCAGCCGGGTTGACCCGGTTCGGGTCAACCCAGTTCGGCCGACCTAGGGGGTGTCGGGCCGGGTCGGCCCGGGCCCAGACCCCCCATCTACGGACCATATTCGGTCAAATGCCCGTAACATGAGATACGGGCCTCTAAACGACTCACCGTTAGTGGAAACACAGTACTTTGATCGAGACGGTCGTTTTGGTATATCGCACTCAAGGTTTCGGAATACTATGTGTTCGGCCGGGTCGGTTCGTACACGAAACCAACCAGGCCCTCGGAGCAGAAACGCTCATATCTTGAGCTACAGACATCCGATTGACGTGCCGTCAGCTTTGTTGAATTACTCTATGTGAGATGGATCTTTTGGATCACCCAGCCCAAGGTTTGGACGCAGGTGGAGTACGGTCAGGTTGGTTTTTCCTTAAAAACCAACCGGGCCCCTGAGACGAAAAAGCCAATAACTCTCAGACCCGGCGTCTGATTGACACGCCGTTTGCGACGTTGAGTTCATGTTGACGATACGGAACTTTTGGATACATCAACATCGGACTTTGTGTCAGTTGATGTATCAGCCTCTCGGCTTGTGGAGCGGACCCTCCCGAACGAGCTTGCTGTGTGCGGGAACCCTAGAGCTGGCTGTGACTGCTTCTTCGACAGCGACGACCGTGCAGAGATCCTCAGTGGACTGCGACGATGACTGTACAGAGATCCTCAGAGGACTGTGACGACTACAGCACTCAGCGATCCTACGTGGATCAGTGCTACAGGTCCTGTGTGGGCCCGATCCTGTGTGGGTCTGATCCTGTGTGGGTCAGCGCTCAGCGGCTCTGTGTGAGCCAGCGCCAACAGGTCCTATGTGGGCCCGATCCTGTGTGGGTCATTGCGGGGGTTAGTTACCTATCGATCCTTTGTGGGTCCGACGACTTATATGGATCAGTGATCATCTTGATCGTCATCCGAAGAAGTATACATGTGTTAGCAGAATCATGTGTTACTCTCCTTTGTGGATTGTGTTGAGCTATCCTGTGTGGATTTACTGTTTACTCTCCTTTGTGGATTGTGTTGTGCTATCCTGTGTGGGTATACGTTTTGCTTTCCTGTGTGGACTGGGTTGTTCTTGGGCTCGGACGTTGGAGCCGAACGGGAATTGATGACTTAGGTATATGTATGGGCATATACCTAAGTCGTGTCGGTTGTTAATTCGTGATTGTATCTTTCCTTTGTGGATTGTCCTTTGTGGATTTTGGGAGACCTTCGGGGGTCTTAGGGTCCCTACTGAGTAGCTTATACTCACCCCTGCAGAGGCTATGCCCGCACTTCGTTGTGTTGGTTGCAGACGACGGACATCACTGATCGTGTTGGAGGCATGCGGAGTAGGACGGTGCCTGGAGGTGGACCACTGGGCGTGACACACTCGGAGCGGACGGTTGGACCGAGGAGCTGTGGAGGCTATCTGTACCCACCCTTTAGGTGGGACTTCCAAAGGATGGCTCAACACTGCGGCTTATCTTTTTAGTTGCTGTTTTTCCCTTTCAGTTGTACTTTACAGTTGGGCTTGTATTTCCGGCCCCTTTTACTTTAAGCACACCTTGTCACAGTTTTACTTAGTGTTTAATTTTCCTCTTGATTACTCTGTGGTGCTTGTTTCCTTTTTCAAAGGCAATGCCTTCCCTTTTGTTGGGATTTACACCTTGGTGCTAGTCGCCAGCCCCTAGCCTATGGAAGGCGGTCTTGGGGTAGTCACGGCACGGGCCCCGAGGACGGGTCGTGACAAATTGGTATCAGAAGTGGTCGGTTCTACCGCAGACTCTGATCTTTCTTCTATGTGAAGCAATAGTGTTTAGCATATTGGGTGTGGTTATCAGTCCAGGGAGTCCAGTGTTAGTGCGGCGGCCGACGTATCCGTACACCAGGACCCTAACTTCTGATTTCCGACTTAATGCACGAAAACATTGATTGCATGTGTGTTTCAAGTTTTCTTTGTGATTACTTGTGTCAGCTCACCAAGTATACTATTCTGACCGTGGTGCACTTGTTTCCTTTTCAGGATGGCCCAACGATAGTAGCCAGCTAGGGTTCCGAGAGTAGAGAGCGACGATATCCCACCGAGTGACGAGGCCTCGGTATAGGGCCCGTTGATAGCAGAGGCACCGGCGGTACCTTTACCCGCCGAGCCCCCGATGCTTCCAGCGCCGACCGCTGACGATGCATGACACCTCGGAGCTCTGCACGGGTTCTAGTACTAGTGACCACCCAGGTTTCGTGGGGAGACGGACCCCCAAGCAGCCGAGGACTGGATGGAGGCGGTCGTTCGAGTTTTCAGGCTAGTGAGGACACCAGCAGACCTCATGGTGATCCTCGCGGCGAGCCTACTACACGCAGCAGCTGGACGATGGTGGAGCTTGATGCTCCAGGTGCACGATGAGGCCTCTCTCATCTGGACGGACTTCGAGATCCTCTTTCGCTCAGAGTTCGTCCTGGCCACCCTCCGTGCGGTGCGCATTCAGGAGCTTCTTCAGTTGCGGCAGGGCAGCTTGACGGTCACCCAGTACGTGGCGAGGTTCACCGATATTTCTCACTACTCGACCGACATGGTACGGGACCCCTTCTTCCGGGACTGGACCTTCGAGCAGGGATTGAGACATGAGATCAGGGCATCATTGATCTCCCTCAGCATCCCGACCCAGGCAGGAGTGCTGCAGCGAGCCCTTCTGATCGAGAGCTTTCTGGCTGAGTCTACAGCGAGACCTACCACATGGCGGCAGGTGGAGGAGTCTTCGATAGCAGGTAGCCGACGGATGACTCAGGGTTCCAGGTAGACCAGACCTTCCGGCAGAAGACCTCGGGACACTGGCTCAGCAGTGCGGGGCACACAGCGCGGAGCCAGTCTTCTGAGAGGCAGGCAGTGCTATGAGTGCGGCGGGCAGGGCCACATGGCTCATGACTGCCCGACCCACCGTACCGAGGGGCAGCAGAAGGTGGAGGGGCCACCCATGCAGAGGCAGAGGGTCGACCGTGGCGGTCCGCAGGAAGGAGGTTGGCGAGGTAGAGGAGCTGGCCGAGGAGCAGGTGGTGGGCGACGCTTTGAGGCTCTTCCACCACCACCACCAGGAGGTCTGCCCCGACCACATGGAGCTACGGGCAGAGACAGGCACAGCTCCAGGAAGCGGAGGCCTACGACCACAGCGTGCCAGAGATGATTCGAGGTACGATCTATGTCTATTACACCCTTCTTGTAGTTCTTATAGACACAGGAGCGAGTCACTCTTTCATAGCCGCTACCCTTGTTCGGAGCTCGGAGATTCCGACAAAGCCATTGGATCGATCCTTACGGCTAGAGACTCCTACGGGAGTAGACTCGACGATTACGCACTGGTGCCGGCAGTGTGAGCTTACTCTAGGAGGTGAGATATTCGGCTGGGATCTTCATGTAGCGGCGTCGAGGCCTTACGACGTCATCTTGGGAATGGATTGGTTATCTACAGTCCATGCTCAGATTGACTGTTTTAGGCGCAAGGTGCGATGTGTGCTCACCGACAGGAGCATGTTTACGTTCACCGGTGAGAAGGGAGCCTTCGCAGCACAGGATGGACTCCTGCAGAGGATAGGGCAGCCCATCACTCATCATTTGGCTAGCCTCATCCTTGGAGCAGTGGACGTGCGGAGTCCTAGTTTTCCTGCACAGGTGGATCAGTACGCGGACGCCTTTCTCGATGACGTTCCAGGGCTACCTCCTCATAGAGAGGTGGACTTTTATATTGATCTGTACCCTGGGACAACCCCAATATCCACTCCAGTGTATCGGATGGCCCCCACTGAGCTTCGGGAGCTATGGGTACAATTAGAGGACTTGCAGGGCAAGGGTTTCATCTGACCCAGTGTTTCACCCTGGGCTTCCCCGATTTTGTTCGCCAAGAAGGCAGACGGGAGCTTACGACTGTGTGTCGATTATTGTCGCCTGAACCAGGTGATAGTGAGGAACAAGTATCCGCTACCGAGGATTGATGACCTCTTTGATCAGCTCAAGGGATAATGGTGGTTCTCGAAGATAGACCTCAGATCAGGCTATCTTCAGCTCAGAGTTCGAGACGAGGACGTGAAGAAGACGGACTTCAGGTGTTAGTATGGCCACTATGAGTTCTTGGTTATGCCATTCGGTGTAACCAATGCTCCAACAGTGTTCATGAGCCTCATGAACTGGATCTTCCAGCCATACCTCGATCGATTTGTCGTGGTCTTCATCGACGACATTTTGGTGTACTCGACCACGGAGGATGAGCACTCCTACCACTTGTGGGTTGTACTAGACACACTCAGAGAGCACCATATTTATGACAAGCTCTCGAAGTTCCAGTTATGGTTACGTGAGGTCCACTTCTTGGGGCATGTCATTTCTGAGGTGGGAGTCGCAGTGGATCCCACGAAGATCGAGGCAGTGCTAGCTTGGGAGCCACCCAGGAGCGTGACGGAGGTGCAGAGTTTCTTGGGTCTAGCCGGATACTATCGGAGATTTATGCCGGACTTCTCTAGAGTTGCGGTGCCACTATCAGCTTTAAAGAAGAAGGGGAAATCCTTTGTGTGGTCAGACAGATGTCAGCAGAGCTTTCAGGAGATGAGGTAGAGATTGACTAGCGCACCTATCTTGAGGTTGCTTGAGGAGGGAGTTGGTTACGTAGTCTACTGCGATGCATCAGGGACCGGACTCGGGTGTGTCCTGATGTAGGAGAGGGCCATGATTGCCTATGGATCATGTCAGTTGAGGCCGCATAAGAAGAACTACTCTACCCATGACCTGGAGTTAGCAGTAGTGGTCTTCGCTCTGAAGACATGGCGACACTATCTGATGGGCGAGCGCTTTACATTCTTTTCTGACCACTAGAGTCTCAAGTACATCTTCTCTCAGAAGGACCTGAACCTGAGACAGCGACGATGTCTCGAGTTCCTCCAGGACTATAACTTTGAGATAGTCTATACTCCTGGGAAGGAGAACGTGGTTGCCAATGCCCTTAGAATGAGGACGGGCATCCAGCTACTTGAGGTAGTGACAGAGCAGCTAGCCGCTTTGCAGATATATTTTGTGGATAGGGACGGAGCAACCTTCCTTCATTCTCTCACAATCACCCCTCCACTACTATAGTTGGTCAGAGAGGCACAGCCTGAGGACGCTGACTCTGAGACATGGCGTGCGCGAGTATCCTCGGGACATGCACATGATGGTTTCTCCCTTGGAGAAGATCACGACGTCCTTTTTCAAAGGACATACCTTGGTACCAGTCTCTTTATGAGAGGAGGTGCTGAGAGAGTTTCACACTTATCCTTTGGAGGTACATCCTGGAGTGGCGAAGATGTACCAGGATCTCAGACGACAGCACTGGTGGCCGGGCATGAAGAAGGTTGTGGGAGAGTTTGTTTCTCGATGCCTCACCTGCCAGCAGGTGAAGGAAGATCATCAGGTACCAGCAGGCTTGGTACAGCCCTTGGAGGTCCCGGAGTGGATGTGGGACAGGATATCTATGGACTTCATGATTGGACTTCCACGCACTTCCAGAGGTCACGACTCCATTTGGGAGATTGTCGACCGACTCACAAAATCGTCTCACTTCTTACCCATCAGAGAGCAGGGCTCAGTGGAGAGCTTAGGGCGTCTTTAAGTTCCGGAGATTGTACGGCTTCACGGTGTTCCATTGACTATCTTCTCCGATCGAGATGCTCACTTTACTTCCCGGCTTTGGAAGGGGTTGCAGGAGGAGTTCGGGAATCAGCTACGTCTGAGCACCGACTTTCACCCTCAGACGAATGGTTAGACGGAGAGGACCATTCAGACTCTCGAGGACATGCTCCGTGCATGTGTCCTCAACTTTGGTCGCAGCTGGAAGGACCACCTACCCTTGGTGGAGTTCGCGTACAACAACATCTACCACTCCACCATCGGGATGGCACCATACGAGGCGTTGTACGACAGACCATGAAGATCTCCTTTATGCTGGACAGACCCTGGGGAGTCAGCACTTGTGGGACAAGAGATGGTCCGGGCCATGACAGAGAATGTCCAGGTCATCCAGGAGTGGATGAGGACAGCTCAGAGCCGGCATAAGTCTTATGCTGATAGGAGGCGGAGGCCATTAGAGTTCGAGGATGGCGACCACGTCTTCTTGCATGTCTCACCTCGACGTGGTTTGCGGAGATTTGGTGAGGTGGCTTATCGCCTGGCTCTACCACCTCAGTTGCACCGGGTGCACAACGTCTTCCACGTGTCTCAGCTGAGAAGATACGTGCACGACTCGACACACATCATTGACCATAGGGAGCAAGACGTGGATGATGGGGAGACTTTTGCGGAGGTCCCAGTGGAGATAGAGGATCGACAGGAGTGGGTCCTACGTGGGGGATCCATTCCTCTTCTGCGCATTATATGGCAGCACGGGAACCTCCAGGAGAGCACATGGGAGCGGGAGGCTCAGATGCGTGCTCAGTACCCACATTTGTTTCCCTAGTTTATGATGTATCTTTACGGGGACATAAAGCCCTGAGGTGGGAGTAATGTAAAGACCCGTTAATTTCAAGGAAATTTTTTTCTTAATTTTCTTTGGAATTTTATAAGAACTCGGTTTCTGACAGCACCTGATTCCGAGGCCCGGTGTGCCCAGAATCATTTTCTGAAGTTTGGCTCGGGTACGTTCAGTGAACGGACGAGCGGGTTTTTCTAACTTTTGAACCGGTACCCGGAATCGAATTCTGAGGACACCGATGAAATCGCAGCGCAGGTATTTTCTTAGAAACGCCACTTCCGGAGTCGCGTTTGCTCGGGTGAGGTTTTTAATTTTTGGGCTTAAAGTTAAGAAATAAAATAATTTGTTAAACAACTTTCTTTTATTTCACTTAAGCCACTTGAAGCCACTTGAAAGACACTTAAACTGAGTTGAAACGGATATGGTGCTATCCAAAAATATCCTACCCTCTTGGTAGGATATTTGTGAGGTGGGGCCCGCACGAGCCCCGTTGTTTCTTTCCGGTAAGTAATGCACCCGCGAAAACCCGTCATTATTAAAGTCAACTGATGCATTTTCTTAAATCCTTAACGTACCATTTGATTGGGCGGTTTATTTCGTGAATTAAATGGGCGGTTTCTTTTTTTGAATTAATTCAACGAATTGATGGGTCGTTACTTACCCTTTTTCGTTCGTTGGCATAATAATAAAATAAGACCAACATGACATTTGGAGGATTGCACGTCAAGAGGCCTTGGCAGAATTCTTGAGCCTTCATCCTCCTTCGCGAAGAACGCAAAGAATGTGAAGAACGCGAAGAATGCCGTCACCCACTGAGTTTGATGACACATCATCCGAGACGTTCTTCCCCACCCCGATCTCCGATCTCCAACTGCTTGAGGTAAGAGATCTCGGGTTTTCTTTTTAAAATCTCCTTTGTGGTTTTTACCAAAACAGAGATTTAATTATTCATAATTAAATCTATTTTTTCTTGGTCCGTTGAGTTCGTCGACGCAACGCCGAATTCCGCGACGATGTGACGTCCTTCCGTGACAACGCGACGCGCCTCCGCGACGACGCGACGATCCCCTTCCTCCGCGACGATCAATCCGCAAAGAAACCGCGCGTGCGACTCGATGAGGTAGGGATTATGTTTTGGAATACCCTTTTTCCATGAACGTTTCTTTAAAATTAAAGAACCGGTTGCAAATGAAAAATTTTAATTTATTAAAATTGTTGTTCATGTGTTGAATTATTTTTCTCCCATTGTTTTATCTAACGCGGAGGGTGCGGGCCAAACGAACACAGCATGACAACACTCCGCCGTTCTTCGTGGTTGTACGGATTTGGTGGGCGACGAAAAATCATGACGCAAGGGCAGTTTGTTGATTCCGCAGTGATGAACAGAACCCAGGAGGAGCACCGGCGCAGACAGGAAGGAAAACGGACCACCAGAGAAACTCTGGTGGCCCGCGGAATATTTCGACGGCGGGGGTCGCCGGCACGGCGGCACCGGCAGCCGGAGGCGGCAGCGCCCCGACGTGCCGCCGGACGAGGCCGCCACGGCTGAAGTCGCGGTGGCGGCGGCCAACGGACCCGCGGCCACGCGGGTCCGGTTCTCCCGCACATAACGTGGCAAAAGCCGCGTCCGCGGTTCTCCAGTGCGGCCCACGTGGGGCTGCAGCATCTCCAGACCGTGAGGGTAGTGCCCCGCGGCGCCCAGGCGCCCGGTCGCTCGGCCGAGCCGAGCCAGGCTGGTCCGACCGGGTATGGCCGGGTCGACCCGGTTCGGCCTACCCAGGGGGGGGGGGGGGTCGGCCCGGGTCGGCCCGGGCCCGGACCCCCCATCTACGGACCATTTTCGGTCAAATGCCCGTAACATGAGCTAAGGGCCTCCAAACGACTCGTCGTCAGCGGAAACGCGATCCTTTGATCGAGACGGTCATTTCGGTATATCTCACTCAAGGTTTCGGAATACTTTGAGTTCGGCTGGGTCGGTCTGTACACGAAACCAACCGGGCCCTCGGAGCGGAAACACTCATATCTTGATCTACAGACGTCTGATTGACGTGCCGTTAGCTTTGTTGAATTCCTCTAAGTGAGACGGATCTTTTGGCTCACTCCTCCCGAGGTTTGGATGCAGGTGGAGTATGGTCGGGTTGGTTTTGCATTAATAACCAACCGGGCCCCTAGGACGAAAAAGCCAATAACTCTCAGACTAGGCGTCTGATTGACGTGCCGTCTGCGACGTTGAGTTCCTGTTGACGATACAGAACTTTTGGATACATCAACTTCGGACTTTGTGTCAGTTGATGTATCAGCCTCTTAGCTTGTGGAGCGGACCTTCCCGAACGAGTTTGCTGTGTGCGGGAACCCTAGAGCTGGCTGCGACTGCTTCTTCGACAACGACGACCGTACAGAGATCCTCAGTGGACTGTGACGACGACTGTGCAGAGATCCTCAGTGGACTGCGACGACTATAGCACTCAGCGATCCTACATGGATCAGTACTACAGGTCCTGTGTGGGCCCGATCATGTGTGGGTCCGTTCCTGTGTGGGTCAGCGCTTATCGGTTCTGTGTGAGACAGCGCCTACAGGTCCTATGTGGGCCCGATCCGGTTTGGGTCATTGCGGGGGTTAGTTACCTATCGATCCTTTGTGGGTCCAACGAATTAGATGGATCAGTTATCATCTTTATTGTCATCCGAAGAGGTATACCTGTGTGAGGTGAATCCTGTGTTACTCTCCTTTGTGGATTGTGTTGAGCTATCCTGTGTGGATTTACTGTTTACTCTCCTTTGTGGATTGTGTTGTGCTATCCTGTGTGGGTATACGTTTTGCTTTCCTGTATGGACTGGGTTGTGCTTGGGCTCAGACGTTGGAGCTGAATGGGAATTGATAACTTAGGTATATTTATGGGCATATACCTAAGCCGCATCGGTTGTTACTTCGTGATTGTTTCTTTCTTTTGTGGATTGTCCTTTGTGGATTTTGGGAGACCTTCGGGGGTCTCGGGGTCCCTACTATGTAGCTTATACTCACCCCTGCACGGTCTATGCCTGCACTTCGTGGTGTTGGATGCAGACGACGGACATCACTGATCGTGGTTGAGGCATGCGGAGCAGGACAGTACCTGGAGGTGGACCACTGGGCAGGATGCACTCGGAGCGGACGGCTGGACCGAGGAGCTGTGGAGGCTATCTGTACCCACCCTTCAGGTGGGTCTTCCAAAGGACGTCTCGACGCTGCGACATTTCTTTTCAGTTTCTTTTTTTCCCTTTCAGTTGTACTTTATAGTTGGGCTTGTATTTCCGGCCCCTTTTACTTTCAGCACAGCTTGTCACAGTTTTACATAGTGTTTACTTTTCCGCTTGCTTACTCTGTGGTGCTTGTTTCCTTTTTCAAAGGAAATGCCTTCCCTTTTATTTGGATTTACGCCTTGGTGCTAGTCTCCAGCCCCTGGCCTATGGAAGGCGGGCTTGGGGTAGTCACGGCACGATCCTCGAAGACGGGTCGTGATACGTGTGGCTTAAACAGGTAGAAGGACTTAGGCAGGGGAAGAGGATTCAAGTACAAAATGTGTGTTAAGACAACATGATGTCTGTTTGGGGTGTTACGCGACCAATTTAGGTAGGAGTACATGCCCATGTAATTGAATTAATAGAACATGCCATGTAGGAATTGTACACACTGTGTAGTCATGTTTTTTAAAACATGAATTCTTTCTTTCTCCTGTTCTCTTCTTATTCTTTAAGTTTTCAGTCCTTGATAATCTTGTTTGAAGGTGTGTGCTTGACCTTGCAGAGTCATGCCACTGAGAGGTCCTCCGATTGTATGCTAGTTTCAAGGTGGTGATCAGACACTGGACATTGTTGATGATGGACTCCCAGCGGATCCTCCAGTTAGGCCAACCTAGGCACCATCCATTTTACCTGACATAGCTGCAGGTGCACAATTCATGGAGGGATTTTTGAGGATGATGCAGACCTTTCAGGGAGCATCGCCTCTTGCCCCGTCGAACGAAGAATTTACATAGGTCTTTCAGCAGTAACACCCTCCCACATTCTCAGGGGATGAAGGACCCGAGGTTGCAGAGTCATGGCTAGAAGCCATGCTGATGATCTTCGAGCATCCAACGATACCTCCAGAGAAGAGGGTGAATCATGCTACTTAAATGCTTTGAGACCCCACCAAGAGGTGGTGGGATGTGATCTCACTAGAAGGACGCCTGCATAATCATGCTTGGGATGCGTTTCAGCATATCTTCTCCGATTACTTCTATCTAAAGACCTTGAGGGCTGATCTAGCCCAAGAGATCATGAGTCTAGAGCAGGGTACAATTTCTATTATGGAATATTCCTCTTGCTTCATAAAGCTGTAGAATTTCACACATATTCCAGGAGGTGATGAGTTGTTCCTTGAACATTTGTTTGAGGATGGTATGAGTTATGACATCTAATCTCTGGTGATCATCTTTAGTTTGACTTCGATATCCTTTATCGTCAACCAGGCACTGATCACAAAGCGTAATCTGAGGGATTCTGGAGCTATGAGATAAGGAGGTTCGACATCCAGAGTTAGTATTCCTCTTACTGATAGCATCAAGAACCTTAGGGAGATTACATGAAGAGATAAGGGTAGGCGGGGTGCATATTTTGGAAGCCATGTGGTATTCTACTAGGGCAGGAGGAGCGGGTATACGAGGCTGCATTCCCTGAGAGACACAGTGGAGTGGCAATCCTACAGCAAGATAGATCATCTTCAACGCATCTGTATGACCTTATCACTACCAGATGGTGATAGGGGTTCTTCTATGACACCACATTCAAGCGTAGCACCACCAGTTTCTTAGCAGTCATGGAATTGGTGTTCTTCTGGTCGTTCGGTCCGAGGTAGAGGTTGTGGTAGGGGTATCCAGTCACCAAGTTTTTAGCGACAATAGGGTGGATCATCTCATAGTGGTCAGACATGGTCATAGGGTTGCGGTGTATGCCAGACAATTCAAGTGGAGCAGAACAAACTGGAGCAGGATCCTGGACCTTCTACAGTTCTAGGTACGATCGTAGTAGCCTCGATTTTATCTTCAATTATTTTCAATACAGGGGCTTCCCAGAGCATTATATCTGTTGCTTTTGTGGAGAGTCTTGGGTTCTACATTCTTTCTTCTGCTGATATATTTACACTAGACACTCCATTGGGGAATAGAACGGTGGGTGTATGTTAGTGTAAGGAGTTCTCTATATAGGTTGGTGGGCATCCCTTTTTATGGGACCTCTATGTCCTATAGATGAAAGGATATTATGTCATTCCCGGAATGGACTGGTTAGTTCCCTTCTATGAAGTCGTCGACTGTTTTCACTGTAGGGTGAGTTTCAAATCACCGGAGGGCATATCGTTTCTTCATAAGGGTGAGTGGGATGTCCCGACAAGTAGAGCAGGTCCAGAGCATCATGGGTTAGGATGAGTTATAGTCCAGATTGCTATTTTATATGTGGAAGACCAGAGGAATTTGTAGATAGAAATTCCTCCAATGGTAGATCGTTTAAGAGATGTCTTTCCAGATGACTTTTTAGGTTTTCCTCAAGAGAGGAGGGTATACTATTCTATTGATATCATTCCATTAGCGGAACCATTGTCAATTCCTTTTTATAGGATATCTACACCAATGTTGTAGGAGCTCAAGAAGTAGTTGGAGGAGTTTCAAACAAGTGGTTTCATCTGACCCAGTACTTCTCTTTATTGTTGGCCTCCCCTATTTGCGAAGAAGGCATATGGTACCCTTTGGATTTGTGTGGATTATCGAAAGCTAAACCAGTTGACGGTCAAGTACCGATATCCCTTTCTGAGGATTGATGATCTCTTTGATCAGCTTTGATGAGCCTGAGTGTTCTCAAAGATTTAATTGATGTCTGGTTATCATCAGTTGCACGTTAGACCATCAGATATACCTCTTATAGCCTTCCAGAGTAGGTATGATCTATACGAGTATATGGTTATGTCGTTCGGTTTCACGAACGCCCTTGTACTTTTCATGGACCTGATGAACTGAGTGTTCCATCAAAATGTGGATTCCTTCTCGGTTGTGTTCGTGGATGATATCTTGGTGTAATCTCACACTCGACACGACCATGATACAATTCATGAGATCATTTTGAGTACACTAGGAGAGAATCAGTTATATGCTAATCTCTCAAAATTTCACTATTTGATGGATCTGATTCACTTCTTGGGCCATGTGATTTCAAATACAAGAGTATCAGTCAACCTAGAGAAATTGTGAGTGGTAGTTTCCTGGGAGCATCCGAAGAACGTCTTTGAGGTATGAAGTTTTTTCTGGCTGGATGGATACTATAGACACTTCATATAGAATTTTTCACACTTAGCAGCACCACTAACATGTCTGACTAAGAGGGGTGCAAGGTTTCTGTGTTTCGATGCTTGTGATTCAACCTTTCATGAGCTAAAGGGGAGGTTGGCTTCAGCATCGAGACTAGTGTGTCCAGATCTAGGCATGAGATATATTTTTTATTATGACACATCATGTATCAGGCTGGGAGTCATGCTAATGCAGGGAGGAGTCTTTGCGTACGGGTCTTGGCAGTTCAGCCCACATGAGAGAATTACCAGGTGCATGATCACAAGTTGGTTTTCAATGTTCATTCCTTATGTTGTTGGATACATTATCTACTAGGAGAGCATTTTTTGGTTTTTGTTGACAACAAGAGTCCCAATTACATCATCACTTAGCATGATTTTAATTTTTGGTAGCGAAGGTGGGATGAGTACCTTCATTCCTTTCGATTTTGAGCTTTCCTATATGCCTGGGAAAGGCAACGTAGTTGACGATGCACTGATCTAGAGGAATCAGATATAGGTATTTCAGGAGGCCAGTAGTGAGTGGTAGCTTATGGATATGTTATCTGAAACGCATTTGGAGGTGCAATAAAGATAGGGACATATTTTTCTATCTTTTGTGGCTACTACCTATACTCTTCTTGATCGAGTTCGAATGTGGCATCTATCAGATTTTGGAAGCCTAGTTCAAATGGAGAATGTGTTAGGAGAGGACGCTATTCATGGATAGACCATAAGGTAGGATGAGATCTTGCATTTCTAGGGGTGCATTTGGATGCCAGCATGTGTAAGCGAGGAGATGATGCGGTAATTTCATTCCCCATTTTGGGTAGTTCATCCTGGTGTCACCAAGATGTATTGTGATCTACACCATTATTATTGATGGCCAGGTATGAAGATGTACGTAGCTGTTTTCTTCATGAGGTGTTCCAATTTTCAGCAGATGAAGGCAGATCATTAGCAACAAGCAATAATTTTATAGTAGTTACCCATTCCTGAGTGGATGTGGAATGATGTTTCCATGGATTTCGTGATTGGTTTGCTGAGGTCTCCTCGATGGAATGATGCAGTATGGGTTGTCATTGACAAAATCAAGAAGGTCTCTCACTTATTACTGGTCAAGGAGAAATTTAGTGTTGATGAGATAGGACGTTTGTATATCCGTGAGATTGTAATCTACATGGATTTCCACACTCCATTGTTTCAGACAGGGATGGTCATTTTACTTCTCGGTCTGGCAGGGGCTTCAGAAGGAGTTGGGTACACATATACTTTTGAGTACAGCTTACCATCCCTGGAAAGATGGCCAGTATAAGCGTATAATTAAAGTGCTTGAGGACATTCCCTGAGCATTCATTTTGGATTTTAGAGGTTCTCGGGAGAAGAATATACCTCTTGTGTAGTTTTCCTATAACAATAGATTTCAAGAAACTATTCAGATGGCACCTTATGAGGATGTGTACAGTAGGCCATGCCGATCACCCTTATGTCGGATGGAGGCAAGAGGTGCCGCTTTATTAGGACCTTGACTTGTCAAGGAGCCCATAGAGAAGATAGAGATGTTTCAGAAAAGGATGGCTACCTCACAGTCTCGACAGAAGTCTTATGAAGATCAACAGAGACGACCTCTGGAGTTCGAGGTCGGGGATCATATTTTCAAGCATGTCACATTGAGGCTAAGACATAGGAGGATTAGGAGACTGTGTAATATTTCATTGAGGTACATTGGGACATTTGAGGTGATGAATAGAGTTGGGCCGGTTGCCTATCAGTTTCAGTAATCTCATAGGTATCGGGGTATGCACCATGTTTTTCAAGTTTCTCAGCTCCGATGTTACTTTTCAGACCCGTCTCATGTCTTTAAACCTGAGGAAGTTGAGATCGAAGTGGATGCATCGTTTGAGGATAATCATATCCAGATTTTTGATCACAGTACAAAGGTTCTTCATTGCTGGTCTGTTCCTCTAGTATGAGTGCTATGGTAGCATGGATGAGTACGAGACAAGACTTGGGAAAGGGTGGCTGTGGTATGAGCACAGTGGTCGGAACAATTCAGGGTTTTTCTTCTATGATGCATTAGGGAAATATGGGGGAGAATATCTTTAAGGGGGAAGTTTGTAAGAACTCGGATCTTCTTTTCAGGTATCTTTTTCCTTATCAATATTTTTTTGATAAAAAGTGGAAATTCTGTATATTTTATTTGTACACGCCATGTAATTTATGAGTACACACTATGTACTTCTTTGCCACAGGAGGCCGTGTAATGGCCATGTAGTAACCACAAACATAGCCATGTGGGAGTGACTTGGAGGCTGCTTAATGTGGAGTAAGGAAACAGAAAGTACATTCTGTGTACTTTAAAACTACACATAGTATACTTTTTTCATTAAACGCAATGGGATTGCATCTAATCACCAGAACTCTCTTCTTTTAGGTCTCATTTGACTGAGTGCTCCGTAAAGCCATGGATCATCGATGAACCCCTGAGCGTGAGTCCGTCCTATGAATAAAACACCGTCGGTTGCATTGGAATCCCATTGGTGAGTTCTCTCCTCTCCTTGAGCCTTGTTTCATGATTCCTCTTCTTTCTCATGTTTTCATGGGTTGAACGTTGTGGATGTTTTTATAGATATTCTGCATTCTAAGGTGAATCATGCTTCATGGTTCACATATATCAATCTATTAACACCAAGGTAGGTGGGTGGGGCCTTTCTGTTCATATTCTTTTAGTATTATGTGACAATTCCACCAATACCCTTGAACATGGTATTGGGTGTTTACTGTTTTACCCCTGTTGTTTTCCTACCATGCTTGTATGTCTGCATAGAGGTTATTTGGATATGATTAATTTCTTTTGTAATGCTTTGGATGTATTTGGCCCACAAATGTTCTATTTATGACCATTTGGTCCTTTTTTGGCCTTATGATGCCTTTCCTGTTTTCCATGCCTGTTGTGGTAGGATGGAGAGTTTGTTTTCTAACATGATTGATATATTTTAGACTATTTATCTAAGCAGTTCTATAGGTTTACTTTGGCTATATTTTCGTTCTATGCTCGTTGACCTACATAGGGCCCTAAGAACCTGGTGTAATATACTATAAGGTTAATTGACCGAGTGAGCTTCCTCAGAGAGTCTTTGAGAACATTAGACTATAAGTGGAATTGACCGAGTGAGATTTCTCAGAGTCTTTGAATTTTTCTGAACTGGTTTAGACTACAAAGGGAATTGATGGTGAGTGATTTCTCAGAGATTATGTGAACAACAAGAGATATAAGGGGAATTGACCGAGTGAGCTTCCTCATAGTGTCATTGAACATGGGGCTATAAGTTTAATTGATTGAGAGTTCTTCCTCAGAGGGTTCCTGACTAACGTATAATATAAGGGGAATTGATTGTGAGTGCTTCCTCATAGATTCTTTATGAATTTTTATGAGTGAACCAGAGGGGTTAGGTCGAGTGTAAATCCCAAAGGGATGCTTTTACTTCATAGGTAGGACCAGAGGGGATGGCTATGAGTACATCCGAGAGGGTTACCGGTTTTTTTTTCTGTTTGTTTCATTGTTGTTTGATATTGAAACTGTGGATTCTTTACAGTTGAGTACTTTCATGTTTATTGTTTTCTATAATTTTACCTGTTGTATATTCATAGACTGTTAGGCACAAATCTTTCAGTTGTTTCCTACTGGTATTTAGTCTCACACCCTTTTTGGGTCATGATTTTTGGCACAAACATATTATATTATTGCAGCTATAGATAAGGGCATGCGCCCTTCTTCTTTAGGTAGTTGACTTGCTGTGGAGCTAGTGAGCATGGGACCAATCTTAGGCTTGCGATGATGAGGAGTTTTTTACCTTTTTATTTTGTACTTTGGTTTAGTATTGGTTGTATTTTCACTATTGTAGATTGTTTGTCTATTTTCCAAGACATATGTATCATGCATCATTTTATATAAATATGTGCTCTAGTTGTCTATAATTCCAGTCTTCCGCTGTTTATTATTGTTGGATATTTACTTCTTTCTCTATTGTGTGTTTTTTACTTCCACTATGTACTCTGCCAATGAGGGTATAGTTTCCCCACTATCACACCCAAGCCCTCACTACTAGTCGGCAGCCTTTGGCATGCGAGTAAATGCGCTTAAGGCCAATTGACCAACTGGGTACGGGGCTCCTCTGGGTGGCTTCCAGAACCGGAATGTTATATTCTTCATGGGTAAAGGTTTCATATTTATTTTCAAAGGATTATAAATATATTGTTGGGAAAAAAATAAAAAAATATTCATTTTAAAAATAAAATCAACTTACCTTCTCTTGATATTCAAATGGTTCCCTCTTGGGGAGGAATGTGGTTTTAAACAGAAAAAGGGTGGGTGGTCACCATGTGAATCTTGGGTTTTCTGTTTAGTTATTTTATTTCATTTCATGTAAAAATTTTGTTCTATTGGATTTTGAATCATTTATATTGGTCTTATCAATTTTTATTTTTTTGATCTGTTTATATTTATATTCATAATTTTTTTATCTTTTCTCTTTGTTGATTCTTAAGTACTATTATTCATCCTGTGATGATTGGGAATGCCTTTTAGAACTTTCACTATCTTTGAGCAGGCAACCAGTTTTGGATCAACCTGGGTTGTTTCATAAAAAATATAAAATATGACATTATAAGAATAAATCAAGACCCACAACTAGAACAAATTTTTTTACAGTGTCCCATAATGGATTGGTTTTAGTCCGTAGTCTATTAATTATCATATCATGAGATAAAAAACATTACCCAATGTATTTGGTGTCTATATAATTCTAGACTCACTAATCACATCGTAATATGTACATGCACATCTATTCCACACTTGAAAATATGCAAAATTTCATCAAAGAATAATTAACCTAATAATAGAATAAATTTCAAAAAGGATACCATAGAAGATGATCATAAGCCATCTATAAAAAGAGTATTATTGGTATTATTATAAAATTTTACCGGTGAAACAAGGGAATTATTTGAGGATGTTATCAAAGATAAAAAACACTATTATATGAATATGGGTTACTCACATTCAAATTGTATCATATAAGAAGAGAACAAGAATTTGAATATATGATATTTAAAGTTAAATATATGAGATGAAAAAAATTATTTTAACATGTCGAATGTGATACATGAGACATAAATCCTTATATATATATTGGATTTTTAGAGTAAAATGGAAGTGAAATTATTAAAAAATAAATATTCATTTGTAATAAGGTTGTAAAAAAAACTTATAAGTGAATCAAAAAATACTTGGGGGTGAAAATATGAAAACAAAAACAATAATTTTAAAATAATTACAAATCATTGAAGCCAAGAAAATAATAAGAAGTAAAAGATAATAAATGTTATGAGGAAGACCAAAATATACTTATGTAAAATGTTGAATAGTTATTTATGACTTGAAAACATTAAAATTTAGTGTTAAAATAGAAAATTCCAAAAACAATTGTAATATAAATGAGAATAAAAACAATGATAACATTTATAGGAATATTTATCATGAACAATTCTTATAAAATAATATAAAGTAATTCATATTGTAAACATTAAAAATTCCCTTGTTTTTATACTTTTGTAAAAAAAGTAAAAATGTCCCATGAAAAAAATTGACGTTTTTTTTAAAACTAGGAAATAAAAAATAATACAATAAAAATGACCAAAAATTCATTTATTATGTAAAATAAAAGTTCATAAAAAACAAAAATAGTATTAATATATAGTATTAATATTACATACTATAAGGAAAATATAAGATTGTCTCCACTTACAAATAATAATTTGGTATCATTTGATTCCATAGGGTAATGAAAGTGTAAAAATAAATGTAATATAATTTAATGAAAAATGTGGAAGAAAATTTATGGTGTTATTAAATAAAGATCATAAAATTTCTCAAATGGAAACTTAGTTCTAAATAATATTGAATTAGAATTGATATTGGAATAAAATCCCTTAAGAACAATGTTATGTTTGAAATAAAAATACATAAGCAATAAAATTATAATTATAATTAATAAAAAATGAAATGAAAATATTTTGGTAAAAATCAGTGAATTTAATTTCAGTTAGATAAGAATAAATATTTAATTAAAGATCAACATATGAGAAGAACTAAGATTTTTAAAGGAAACCATTACGAATATTGTACCATGTCCTATAAAAATATATCAATAGATATATTATTCTAAGGAATTAGAAATCCACATAAAGAAGTGGAAATAAAACAAATAATAATCATTTTTAATTATTAATATGATCTTGTAGTAACATAGTGAGATAATAAAGTATATATTTCAATGAAAGGTAAATGAGTTAGGAAACCCTTTATAAACAATAATAAAATATGAATCAAAGAAACGTGGAAATAAATAATAAAATATCATTTTGAAATCACATGAATAAAATGGGATTTGTGCTTAAGTGATTAAATGGATAATGAGTATAACATGTAAAATAAAAATAGGTTCTTCATTTGAAAAGTGCTTCAAGGAATATCAATTGTGGGAAAGAACACATACCTTGTCTTCATGCATAATTAGACATTCTCTAACTCATTTATAATAAACAATGATGTATTAATCATATAATTATGATCGTTATTAATATTTTATACTTATATATTAATATTATATATTCATTTTTTAAATAGTTATCATTTATATTCTCAATTAATATTATTCATTTGTATAAGTAGTTTTTACCATTCCTTTTCTATTTTTATATAATTAATTAAGTTATTATTCATTCTTCAAGGGTTTATAATCTCTAAAATTATATTTTTATATATTATTTTTCATTAAATTATCAACTAATTTATGAATCTCAATATATTTTCAAAATTTTTTTAAATAATGAAATATGTAATGCTTTGATCATTTTTGGGTGGCCAAATTTATAGAGACGGTTTATTTTCAAGATCATTAATATAATAGAAAATTTTATTTTAAAAATATAATTCATTTCAAAAAAGTAATTTTTATTTATTAAATAAAATTTTAAAATAATCCATATTGGGTGGAGTTGAAAAATGAAATTTGTAGTCCATTGTGGTGAGTAACGGTACACAATAAGGACGATATTTTAATTTTTTTTGAATGGGTGGGAGGAAGGTAGAGAATGATTATTACATCAACAAAATAATTTTATCTGATTTTTAATCATGTATATTATATTATATTTGGATGTGTATTGTATATTATAAGGTCACAAAAAAACTAAAATAATTGAAATAAAAAGGTTTAATTAAGAGTTCTTATCTTACTCAATTGAATAACACTTTTTCTAATCCAATTAAACATTTTATAGTGTAATGACCCATAATATTATCAATTTAAATTACCATCTTATAATTATTTAATATAGTATAAATAACATAAAATCACATAGAAAATATAATATGAATTTTATAGAGGAAAAATAAATAAAAGAAGAGGTATTTCATGAAATTATGAAACCTCTACCAATGGAATATTAAATTGAGCATAGAAATAGTAATATGTACATTAATAATAGTAAATCAAAAAATATAATATTAAAAACACCTATATTTTTATGAAAATAATTCATGTATCATATAAATGAAAACATGATATATTAATATCATTATATTTGTAAATAAATGTTTTAAAAATTATATAATATGTATTTATTTTTTTTAAAAAAAATTAGTTTCTAATTTTCAATTTTATAATTAATATAACGATTTAAAAGAATATATATTTTCATAAAATATAAATTTAAGTTAATATTTTTGTGTATTATGATTATAATATAATTTTCTGACACCTTAATTTATTATTCAAAGAGTCATAAAATATTCTATAATATTAAAAACAGTAGTTTTTTTGTAAGTGATTATTTTAATTAAAATTAAAATTTATCATATTTAGATATTTATTTTTATAAAATGGATTCAATTTTTGAATTCAACACATTTATAAACTATTAGGTTGATTTTTTTTTATTTTTCTAGTATAGTTGAATTTCTGTGAATTGTGAAACACGCTAATTTACAGTATTTGACATTTTAAGAAACATAAATGATTTTTTGAGTCTTGGATGATATACGAACCCATTAGTTAAAAATTAAATGAAAAAATTATTTTCATTATTCATATTAAAAATAATATTTCTTTTATTAATCCAAAATAATAAACATATGAATAATAAAACTAAAAAATAACCCTCGTCACCCCTATAAATACTAACTCTCAACACCTCATCTGCTCTAACCATATAGTCCTTGTAGATTTATTATGTTCTGAAACATAAATATACCAAAACTCTTCCCCATGTAATGGTTTTTCTTTTATCACTAAAATACCATTTCTATATTTCCTTAGAAAGATTCTCCAGGAGGCGACACTGACAAGGTAAAACCCTCCCTTTTTATCTTTCAATTTCATTTCTTTTCATATCCTTCCCTCATATTCGATATTAAAATGAAAATGATAAATCCAGTATAATATATATTCTGTAAATTTATTGTATAAATTTTATATAAATCATCAATTCTCTATTCCTCTATATTTATTCTAAAAATTAAAACA
Source organism: Viscum album (assembly GCA_963277665.1). Taxonomy (NCBI): domain Eukaryota; kingdom Viridiplantae; phylum Streptophyta; class Magnoliopsida; order Santalales; family Viscaceae; genus Viscum; species Viscum album. The sequence continues at coordinate 76,116,430 of OY728153.1, read as the reverse complement.
TCATCCGGGAGGTAACGACCCAAAGTATTTCAATGGAAAATTCCCTTCTTATATTTATGTCATAAAAACAAACAATAATGAACTACTATGTGATAAGTGACCTTTAAACATAATTTTTTCACCCCAATGTTTGGAATTTTCAAAATTCGACATACACGGTTGTGTTCAAGATTGTTTTTTGAGTCTAATGAAACAAAAATAATTTTTGGTGAATAGTAACCTACCCTTATGAATAGTAACCTAACCTTATGAATAGTAATATGACCCTTATAGTAAATAAGAGTAACATTACCTATGAATTATAAAATAAAATTTAGACATCATAGAAAGTGACAATTTGACCTTCGTAAATGTTTTTGGTATTTTATAAGTCATAAATAAATAATTATAATTATTTAATTAATTTAAAACAATATTTATTTCCTTGAAATGTACTCATAAATTATTGAATCAATGTATAATAGTTTTTAGGTAATTTTATAAGACCCTACATAATTTTTGAAAGAACTATAAAATCAGTTTTAATCTTAAAAACAGTTTTTTAATAAATTATGATTTTATTTAAATATTAAACTAATAATATTTAGAAAATTATTTTTGAAAAATGGACTTCATTTTTGGATTCTACCCATTGAAAAATGGTTGGGGAAAATATTTGGGATTTTTCTGAGATACATGAATTTTTAGTGAATAGTAGAATACATTAATTTACCATATAAATACATTTTAACTAAAACCCACCATTCCTAACATCAAAAGTAATTTAAGCACCCAAATCCCGAATTCACATGCCTTTTTTAATATTCTTGGTCATCCAATACTCACTATTCCTTCTCTTAGGTGAAATTAATAAAGTAATCAATTTTATATTAAGGAAACCCCTCTCCCCTCCACTATAAAAGCCACCCTTCACTCCCTTGTTTCCTCACACCTCTCAAGTTCCAAGCCTTCTATAAACTCTGCCCAAACACCTTCCCTTGCCTCTCCTCCACGTCCAATAGCTTATGGTCTCATCGAAAGACCAAGCTTAGGCCCTTAAGGAGGTTCTCAAGTGAAGGATTCAAGAGGTAATTTCCCTCACTCTTCTCCTTTAATTTCCTTTCAAGTTCAAGATCCTTTCTTGATATCTCCCCACCTATCTTCATCCAAATTGTTTTGTAACTCCATAATTATACATATACTGTAATATTATGATTCTAATGGTATATTATATCACCCCACACCCTTTCCCTCTTACTTTTATTTTATTAAAGAGAACGTTGTTCATGAGGTGTTAAATTTATCACCTTCAAAAACGACATGTTCTCTTCTTCCATTTGAACCATCAAATATTGTCATGAAACCATTTTTATGGTTGAAACAGAATATTTTATATATATTATATTCTATTTTAATTTCTGGAAATAAATTATGGCCATATTACAAAGTGAAAAGTTAAAACGAGTTTGTTGTGATCCAAAAACCAGTCAAATTAACCGAAATAATCTTCATTTAATTCTTATATAATGATTCATCCACATGGATATAATATAGCTCATTATAAAATCATTCATCAGTTCTGTATGTTTACCCATTATATACCCAAACATCAATTTATTAATACAAGTGGACCGCTCAAGAAAACTATGAAAACGAACATCCCCGATCAATGTTTTTAAACTCTATAAGTCATCCAAAGGTACATAATATGACATAATGAATCCATAACTAACACTATTAATGTATAAAAGGTTCTGTAATTTTTAACTAATGAATATAATGTCATTATACAGGACATTAGAGAGAAGGAGGCTTTCAGGTACAAGGTAAGGGGAAATCTCGAACCCAATTTTCTTCCTTCGGGTTCTCCCTCTTTCACTCCATTTTTGATATGCTTACTCCTCAAAGATCATTTATTCTTCATTTCATTTAATTTTCTGGGATATACATGTTTTTCAATGGTTTTTATCTCCATCAAAATGTTTTCCGAAAGAACCCTTCTTTTAAGATCTCACCTTTTACCTATCATTCAATGTTGATGGTTCTTGTATCAAGTATGTTGTTCCCTCTTTCTTTTGGGAACCCAAAGATTATGAATGTGCTATTATGAGATAAAAAATATTCCTTTCCATGGGTTATTTATGTACATGTTTGATATGTGTTCTATGTGGCATGCAAGATAATGATAATGTTATGATGTGACAGATGCGCTCGGAATTATATAGCACAATATGAATGTTTAAATGTGACGGGTGTGCCTGTAATTATATAGCGCTCCAATGCATTGGGTAAAGTGATGAATCTCATGAGTAAATGTGAAATGATATCTGAACAAGATACTAGATTTGTTCACAATTATGTGTGGTAGTTAACCACTAAGCCATGATGTTTCATTTTTATGCATTGCCACATTTCAAGTTTATTATTTATGCTCCTCTCATGTTCATGATCTTTTACCTATGTCTTGATTATGCTCACCCCATGATGTATTGTTCTTATCTATCCTCTTACTGGGCTTCTAGATCACCCCTTTTGATGTATATCCTCAGGTGTCTACATGTACTAAGGATAGGAAAAGTGCCAATAAGAAGCTATAGAAGATGAAAATAAATAAATGTTTATGGTTGATGTTGTATTTGTTATGTGTGGTCCTAGTTTTCCCAAGACACTAAACCTTTGGATCCTCCTTGTGTAATAATATTATGTTTTTTATCTTTGAAATGATGTAATAGTAATGTAAGAAAAGGCTGGGTCACTATAGTTGGTATCAGAGGAAAGGTTTACTTAATTTGGGAATTAGGATTAGTAAACCCTAGAGAAAACTTCTAGCATGAGAATAAGTACAAATATGTACAAAAGAATATTTACCTAGGGATCCCATATGTTATGTTTTTGGTATAATTGTTTAAATTAATAAGTTATTCATAAATTCATTACTTATGTTTTGTTCTTACCTTTTCTATTTTAGAAAATGGTGGGAACCAGGAGAAATCAGGCCAACAACTCTTGCGAGGGCCAATGCAACGATTGACCGAACGACATCCCCAATGATTTTGGAGGCGGAGTTCAAAACTTCATGGAGATTCTTACCCAATTATCTCTGGTTATGAATAATAACCATAATAATGGGGAACATCATCCTTCACCAAAGAGGGAGCAACTAGATATCGAATGTTTTATGTAGCAATGACCACCGACGTTTTGTGGATCTTCTGATCCACTAGTTCTGGAACAGTGGGTCAACTCCATGGAGAAGATCGTTTTTGTTCTTCACTGTTCTGAGATAGAGAAGGTGACTCTAGTATTTTATCGTCTAGATGGAGAAGCTGATCAATGGTGGGATTTTATTAAGAACACTAAGCCAATGGAGGAAATTCAAGAGATAGAATCGGAAGAATTTAAGATAATGTTTCTTAATAAGTACTTCCCACGAACTCTTCGCATGAAGATAGAGAGAGAATACATAGAGCTCAAGAAAAAACAAGGAGAATCTATCCCAACCTATGAAGAAAATTTCACAAGGCTCGCAAGGTATGATTTAGGTTTTGTTATCAACAATGATAGAAAAATTGATAGATTGTTTAGTGGATTAAAACCCCATCTTTGAAAGGATCTTGCAATTCAAGACTTTGGTAGTTGTGAAGAAGTTGTTCGATGTGATCTCAAAGTGTAGATGGAGTTTAGAGAATGGTCCCATGGCTATGATGATAATAAATGAAACATGGAGTTTCAAGCTGGTGTATCTAGTGACAAAGGTGGGAAGAAAAATCAACGACCCACATGCCAAAAATGTGGGATGTTTCACCATGGGAACTTCCTCAAAGGTACGGGGAAATTCTTTAAGTGTGGGAAATAATGACACCATGCTCAAGAGTGTTGAAAATAAATTAAAAAGATGGATAATGTAGCTAATGAAAGGAGAGAACCACTCGTGGTTCAATGCTACAACTATATGGAGCTAGGGTACTATTCAAACCAGTGCACTAAACCTAGAGCTCTCAAGGGTAATCAGCGCCAACAACCACCAAAGCCAAAGGAACAAGGGAAGGTTTATTCCATCACTACTGTGGAGGTGGAACATGATAATGAAGTCGTACAAAGCACACTTCCTATTCACTCAAGAACAGAAGAAGTCTTATTTGATTATGGTTTTATGCATTCCTTTATATCTTGAAATTTTGCTAGAACTATAGAATCAAAGCCCCGAAACCATGAAGTAGATATATCTGTAAAAACACCAAGTGGTGCAATCATTGCAACCCATGTGTTTGAATCTTCTCCTGTTGACGTATGTGGGAATATTCTCCCGAAAAATCTCGTAATATTTCCCGTGGTGGAATTCGACGCTATAATGGGAATGGATTGGCTCGCGTTATATAGAGCACATATCAACTGTCAGGAAAAGGAAATATATTTTCATATTCCAAACCATCCCATGATCCTATAAAAATGAAAGGGAGATCATGAATATCCTTTGAAAAATCCTTCAATGGTGTGGGTGTTGATTACATATGAAGAAGCATACATCGCCCAAATGATTGAGTAGAAGGAAAGTGACAACCTTGAGGAAATGACCATCGTGAGGGAATACAGTGATGTATTTCCCGAAGAGTTACCCGGAATTCACCCAGATCGTGAGGTAGAGTTCTCAATTGAACTCATTTCTGGAGCTACTCCTTTCTCAAAGTTCCCCTATAAAATGGCTCCTATTGAACAGGAGGAGTTAAAGAAGCAGCTGCAAGAGCATTTGGACAAAGAGTTCATATTCCCTAGTGCATCACCTTGGGGTGCACCAGTGCTCTTTGTGAAGGAGAAGGATGGAACCATGCGGCTGTGTGTTGATTATCCGGAACTCAAAAAGATCACCATAGAGAACAAGTATCCTCTCCCAAGGATTGATGACTTGTTCGATCAGTTAAGAGGAGCTCAATACTTCTCAAAGGTGGATCTTCATTCTGTATATCTTCAGGTAAAGTTGAAGAAGGAAGATATTTAGAAAACTTCCTTCCGTACAAGGTACGAGCACTATGAGTTTTTGGTGATGCCCTTCGATCTTACTAATGCCCTTGCATTCTTCATGGATTTGATGAATAGAGTCTTTAGACATTACCTGGACAAATTTGTTGTAGTGTTTATCGATGATATTCTCATCTACTCCAAGAGTAAGGAGGAACATGAAGAACATCTAAGACTTGTGTTGGCGACATTGATAAAGGAGAATTTGTACACCAAGTTTAGAAATTGTGACTTCTGGATGAATCAAGTAATGTTCTTGGGACATGTGATCACAAGAGAGGGAATTTCTGTGGACCCATCAAAGACAAATGTGATTGAGGAATGGCCCAGGCCCTCTAGTGTTATAGAAATCTATAGTTTTCTTGGATTAGCTGGGTACTATTGACATTTTGTGAGAAACGTCTCATGATTTTCATGACCTCTAACTAAGTTAACAAGGAAAGAGGTAAAGTATGTATAGATGGAAGAATGTGGGGGAAGCTTCAAGGAGCTAAAGAGAAGGCGGATCACTACACCTATACTCACACTACTGAAAAGTGGATAAAGTTTTGTGATATAGAGTAATGCTTCAAAGAAAGGCTTGGGATGTGTACTAATTCAAAATGATAATGTGATAGCCTATGCCTCATGAAAGTTGAAGATCCATGATCACAACTACCCGATGCATGATCTGGAGCGGGAAGCCGTGATTTTTGCCTTGAAAATCTTGTGGCACTACCTTTATGGAGAGAAGTGTTACTTATACACCGACCACAAGTGCCTAAAGTATATATTCACACAAAAAGATCTCAATATGAATCAAAGGAGATGCTTAGAGATAATCAAGGATTACGATTTCTCTATTCACTATCATCCTTGGAAGGAAAATATGGTAGCTGAAGCATTAAGTAGAAAAGAACCTGCTACTCTATCCATGTTGAGGATTGAGAAAGACCCTATCTTCATGGATATGCAAAGAACTGATTTGGAAATCACAAGGGCAGGGGATACATCCTACCTTTCCCAAATGATTGTGCAACCATCCATCCAAGAGACGATTAAGGAAGAACAAAGGGATGATGTGGAGATACAAAAGAGGGTGAATGCAGTAAAGGAAGGGAAGCTGCAAGATTTCCATATCGACAATGATGGTGTGATTCGGTTTGGAACGTGGCTTTGTGTGCCTTCATCACCCGAGATAAAGAAGGAGCTATTGGATAATGCACATTGCTCAACTTTATCTATCCATCCTAGAAGTACCAAGATGTATCGTGATCTTTGAGAGCACTTCTAGTTGGATAACATGAAGAAGGAGATTTCAGAATATATATCAGGGTGCTTGGTATGTCAGCAAGCTAAAGCTGAGCGGAAAATGTCCAAAGTTATGATGCAGCCATTGCCTATAACCATGTGGAAATGGGAAAATGTTACTATGGACTTTGTCACGGGTCTCCTGAAGATGTCAAGGGGAAATAATGCGATATGGGTTGTGGTTGATCGACTCACCAAGACTTCCCATTTTATCACTATTCAGGAAGACCTCTCACTTGAACAACTTTCAAGGATATATGTGAAGGAAGTACTGAGATTTCACGGTGTTCCACTCTGGATTGTCTCTGACCGTGATCCAATTTTCATTTCTAAATTCTGGGGGAGCATTCATCATGCTTTGAGTACTGAATTAAATTTCAGCACGACCTATCACCCCAAACTGATGGCCAGTCTGAAAGGACTATTCAGGCACATGAAGATATGATAAGAGCCTGCTCTCTTGAATTCAATGGTGGTTGGCATCAGCATCTCCCATTGGTTGAGTTCTCATACAACAATAGCTTCCACTCGAGTATTCAGATGGCTCCGTATGAAGCTCTTTATGGGAAGCGATGTAGAACTCCAACCTATTGTGATGAAGTTGGAGAATGAAAGCTACATGGTCCCGATCTTGTCCAAGAGATGACAGAGAAGGTTCAAGTCATCCAGAAACACATCAAAGATGCTCAAAGTCGGCAAAAGAGCTATACTGACAACCGTCGAAGGGACTTGGAGTTCGACGTTGGAGATAAAGTCTTCCTTCAAATATCTCCATGGATGAGAGTCATGAGATTCAGGAAGAAAGGAAAGCAAAGGCTAAGGTACATTGGCCCCTTTGAGATCCTTGACCGTATAGGAGCCATGGCCTATCGTCTACCACTTCCACCAAATATGGATCATGTTCATGATGTGTTTCATGTATCACTACAGAGGAAGTACATACCAGACCCCTCACATGTACTAAACTCGGAGGTTGTACAGCTGGAAGATGATCTCTTCTATGAGGAGCGGCCAAAAAGAAATTTGGACCGAAGTGATAAGGTTCTACGCAACAAGACAACACGCCTTGTCAAAGTGTTGTGGAGGAACCATAAGTTTGAGAAAGCAACTTGGGAACCAAAAGAGGCAATGAAGGAGAAGTACCCTCACCTGTTTTTGTAAAGTGAAATTTTTGGGGTGAAATTTCTCAAGGGGGGAAGAATGTAATGACCCAAATTATTTCAATGGAAAATTTCCTTCTTATATTTATGTCATAAAAACACAAAATAATGAAGTACTAAGTTATAAGTGACCTTTAAACATAATTTTCACCACTATGTTTTAACTTTAAAAATACGACATAGACGGTTGTGTTCAAGATAGTTTTTGGAGTCTAATGAAACAAAAATAATTTTTGGTGACAAGTAACCTAACCTTATGAATAGTAACCTACACTTATGAAAAGTAATATAACCCTTATAGAAAATAAGAGTAACATTACCAATGAATAATAAATTAAAATTTAGACATCATAGAAAGTGACAATTTAACCTTCGTAAAAATTTTTGGTATTTTATATGTTATAAATTAATAATTATAATTAATTAATTAATTTAAAAGAATATTTATTTCCCTGAAATGTACTCATAAATTATTTAATCAATGTCTAATTGTTTTTAGATAATTTTATAAGACCCTATATAATTTTTGAAAGAACTATAAAATCAGTTTTAATCTTAGAAACTGTTTTTTAAGTAAATTATGATTTTATTTAAATATTAAACTAATAATATTTAGAAAATTATTTTGGAAAAATGGAATTTATTTTTGGATTACACTTGTTGAGAAATGGTTGGGCAAAATTTTTGGGATTTTTCTGAGATACTTGAATTTTTGGTGAATAGTAGAATACATTAATTTACCATATAAATACATTTTAATTAAAACCTACTATTCCTGTAACACCCCAAGCTTCAACGGTACGCTTCTCTTTGAATAATGTGATAGCGTGTGTTGTACGCAACACTGAGTTCTAACACACCATAACCAATCAAACTACCCGTTATGAATAGTAATACCTAATTTTTGAAATTATATATATTTTATATTTCAAAATGGACTTCATTTTTGGATTTGTAATATCGAATTTAGCCTAAGAAGAAATTTTGGTACTTTTTGGATAACTTTAATTTTTTGATGAATAGTGAAAATTTCTAAATTTTAATTAAAAACAACTTTTTTAATCAAAATAATTAATAGTGATAAATTATGAATTTGAGTGGTTTTAAAGTATATTTAGAATATATTATTACCATTTAATATAATTTTGGTCTTTGGACATAATTTTACAATTAAACCGAACATAAACAAGTGTCAATCTTTTGATAGTTATTATCTCTTAAAAACACGCTTTTTGTTTTGACAGTTGGAATTAATTTTAAATTAATTACTGCCACTTCTGTGTTTTGAATTTAAAAAAATGTATTCCATATTTGGAATCAGGATTTCCAAATTGTGTAAATAGGTAACTTTTATTTTTAGACATTTTGAATAATTACTGCGGTAAATATTTTATTTACCATGGTTAAGGGTAAATCCGGTAGATAAGGGTTAACAAATAATATTATAATAATACTAAATTACCCTAAAACTTGTCCTACCCTTATTGGTTGATACAGGTTCGACCATAGGCATCTTTTGGTCGATTTTGGGACCCCATGGTGCCACTTGTAGGTGATAGGGACATTTTATTTTAATTAAGTTAAAATAAGTACAAAGATGACACAAGCATATATCTTTTAGGAAAACAATTTATACATAGGGTTATATTTGTTTAAATTTAGATTATAAATATTCATTAGAAAGATAAAAAGATTTTCCTACATAATGATATTTTATTTATAATTTTTAGACATTAAATAATGTAATTTATTTATTACACAATAATGATGTAGTAATTAATATAATAGTGAAAAATTAAAATAATTGATATTATAAATACACAAATAAATATAATATGAAACTTTTAATGAATTAAAATAATTTTCTAGAATAATATGATATATTAGGATTGATTTAATTGACTTTGTTTGAAGTAATCAATCTATTATGAGTTTCACAAAAATTAACTATTGAATAGTGTCAAAATTGACATAAAAGAGTTCTTAAAACAAATATTATATTATTAATTGATATTAAATTCTTAAAAATCTAAGGACAGGCCAAGTGACTTATATTATGATAGTTTAATAATTAATGGACCACTTGGGGGTAGCTTGGATGTATATAGTATGTTTATTAACCATATTATATAAAAATACAAAGAGACATTGTAAAAGTGAAACAAATTAACTTAGAGTTAATAATTAAAGATAAGGTTAATATAAGTACCCAAACCTGTCTAAATTCTATTAGTTGAGTTGTTTTCGACCCGTCCCCATCTTAAAATTTAAATAATAATCTTTGGAGCCATTGGAATCCGAATATGAATTTATTATAAACTAATATTTTTAGCTTTTCCAAAGGTGCCCCTCACCCTCTTATAAAAGGGAACTCCTCCTTCTCATTTCTTCACACCTTAAAAGCCTTTTGGTTCGGCCAAAATCTGCCCAAATACTCTCCCAACTTCCCTCAATACAACCTACAGGCCTTAGTTTGATCATATAACCATCTTAAGGAGCCCTTTTGATCAAATCAAAAGGAAGAAACCGAAGAAGAGGTAATGATTTCACCACCCTTTTCCAAGTTCCTTTCTTCATCCACTTATTCATCCTTTGTTGTTACCATTATAAAATAATAACTCCAGTATCATATATATACTGTGATGTTATTATAAATATGGTACAACCATATTCAGTATTCTATACACCCTTTGAATAACATGTCACCATACGTGCGTACGTACGGCTTACCGTCTCCACGTCGTGGTGTAATTGTTATTCAATATATTATTATTTCGATGGGAATAATAATGATGTGTAACTCATGTAAATAATAAATATAACATGTTAATGATTCTGTATATATGATATACCATCCATTTATATATTATTTTAATATCAAAATAATGATATTGTCGCTCGTGCGTACGTACGGACTACCGTCTCCACGAACGCGATGAGATTCATTCTCTATCGTAACCATTAAAGTATAATTATCATTTGATGATTCAAAAATGATGTTTAGGGACTTGATATCATTATGGATATTAATAATATACAACCTATCCTTTAAAAACATGTCTTACATAACAAAACATATAAAAGAAAAGTAAGTTAACACCCGAAACAACGATAATACTAAGATATTATTATCAAAAAAATATTAAAAGATCATATATGATATCATATTAATGTATATGATTCTTGTATAGTTTAATACCAATTATTTCACCATTATAAAGGAGGTTAACCTACCCCAACCAAGGAAAAGTACAAGGTAAGGGTTATTTCACAATTTCTTCATTATCCGAGGTTGTTTATACGTAATAATCTACTGGGATCTCTTTATCGTCCACATCCATGTTTCTTCAAAATGTATTTCAAAACATTTTTATTATTTACAAGAATATGGGTTAAAGTCATTTATACCCTTTTTTGACATTTTATAAGAGGAATCTTTCTGTCGTTTTCAAAACAAGGTCCTTTTTATCCTTTTCGACAGAATTAAGGTAAGAATGTTTTTTTTAACTTATACGGTGGGTGCAGTTATTTTCCGCCGTTATAAAATTTTCAAAGCTTTAACTTAAAGAATATAAGAATATTTTCAAAGAAAATGTTTTATTTTATATGGCCCTTAAATGATTTCAAAATAAAAAGAGATATTTCTCTAAAAGATTTTTGATTTCATCTATGTCAACATCCTTTGTTGGATTTTACGCTTATGTGAAGTTGATTTATTATGATACAACCTTCTATGTTGTATTAAAGGTTTTGTGATATGTTTGACTATGGATGTGCTATTTTTATACCATTCATGGTTTATGGTGAAAGTATTCACATTTCGTATGCTAGTTTTAATAAAAATGTTTATGTTATGTTTAAACCTTTTCATATGGGAATGCATTGGACTTAATATGTGACGGGTGGAGCCCGCTATAGCTCCTCGATGCATCGGTAGGTCTCATGAGACAAACTAGTGTCTTGGCACAAGGCCTTGGAAAAATCATATTTATAGTCTTGGCACGAGGCCTTGGCTTTGTGGTTATGATAGTCTGGCATTATGCATTCCATCATTATTAAAGTGGTTATTGTTTTTGCATGTGATTATTCAATTAGTAGAATATCCATGTGAATAAGTAAATGGAATTATTTCATTTTATTTATTCCATACTATGTTGAAAGATCAAGTTTGGAAGGATTTTGTTTTAGTATACATTGCCTTAAATGTTTATTCTTATTTATGAAAGCTTCTGCTATATTGTTATCCTTACTGGGAATTTGAGCTCACCCCTTTTCTATGTTTTATTTTTCCCAGGAAGTGAAGAAGTAAATTATGAACGACCTGTAGGGATATTATGTGGGGATATGAGTGTGGACTATGGAGACAATATGTTGTTGTAGTCGTTTTTCATTTTTTGATGTAATGTAAGACTTATGAATATATCTAGTGTTTCCACGGCTACTAAACCAATCGGTCTTTTGAGATTTGATCTTTCTTGTGATAATGCCAATGTTATGTAATAATGCACCGACTCTGGGTAACGAGGGTTGGGGCTTTATAGTTGGTATCAGAGGAAGTTTAGTATAAACCTTGGAAGTTAGATTTAGATAAACTCTGATTAGAGCACGTAGACCTAAGATGAACATTGAGAATTAGTATAGAAGAACTTCCTAGAATTTTGGTATTGTAGAGATTTTGTGAGTTTTCCGAGCAATGTATCCCTGTCTGGATACGAGCAGGTAGAGGCGGCTCTGGCATAGATGTACCTAGGGGTAAAACCCGAAAACACCGCTTTGAGCTAGACTCGAACGGGAACTAGTGCACGACAACGGGCCTTGCTGCACTTTTCATTACGACACTCCCAGGGGATATGCTTAGGATAACTCTCATTTTCTTTACAAATCATTATGAAGTGTTTATGAGTATATACTTCCTCCAATATAACATTTTTATGATTATGGATTATATCCATAAATAGTTCAATTTATGTTAAGTGTTTTATAAGTATGGGATTATGTATTTTGATTCATAAACTGATCTAGTTTATGACATTGTTTAGAAATGGCGCCTAGTGGAAGAAATGGAAACAGTATCAATGCACGCACTCCATGTAGGGATTTCCCTCCTGCTCAAGATAATTATAGTGGGGCTGGTGATGCAACTGGTGCCGATCAACTAATCACCATACTGGGAAAACTTACTCAGGTTATGAATAATAACCTTACCTGTATGGAGCACTCTGATCCACAGTGTGGAGGATCAATGTTAGATCGATTTATGATGAAACAACCACCAATGTTCAATGGGAGTACAAATCCCTTAGTTGCTGAGTAATGGATAAATTCCCTAGAGAAAATATTCCAGGATTTGGGGAGGAAGAGAATGAAATAACTATCGGTGAGGAAAGGAATGTTCAAATAGAGGAAGTACCTGTTGTAAAAGAATTTTTAGATGTATTTCTGGAAGATTTACCTGGACATCCTCCAGAACGAGAAGTTGAGTTTTCCATTGATTTGATTCCTAGATCAAGGCCTATATCGAAGACCCCTTATAGAATGGCCATTGTAGAATTAGTCAAACTAAAGAAACAACTAGAGGAATTGAGTAATAAGGGATTTATTCGCCCTAGTGTTTCTCCATGGGGAGCCCCTGTTCTTTTTGTTAAAAATAAATATGGATCTATGAGGTTATCTATCGACTATAGGGAGATCAATGCTATAACGATAAAGAACAAGTATCCCCTACCACACATTGATGATTTATTTGACCAACTGCATGGAGCTCAATACTTTTCAAAGATTGACCTTCGATTTGGATACCATCAGTTGTGTTTGAAGAAGGAAGACATTCCGAAGATAGCATTTCGAACCAGGTACGGGCATTACGAGTTTACTGTAATGCCGTTTGGATTGACTAATGCACCCTCTGTATTCACGGATCTGATGAATAGAGTTTTCAAGGAGTATCTCGATGAATTTGTGGTGGTATTTATTGATGATATCTTTTTATAATCTAAAAGCTATGAAGATCATGAAAATCACTTGCGCATTATCTTGAAGACTCTGAGGAGGGATGAATTATATGCGAAGTTTAGAAAGTGTGAATTCTGGCTTCAGGAGATTTCTTTTATTGGCCATATTTTCTCTAAAGATGGAATCTCTGTTGATCCCTCTAAGACCAAGGCAATCCAGGAATGGCCAGCACCTACGAGTATAACTGAGGTACGTAGTTTTATTGGTTTGGCAGGTTATTATCGACCTTTCGTCCAGAATTTTTCCCGATTGGCTAACCCATTAACGAAGCTCACACGTAAAGGGGTTAAATTTGTTTGGACAAAAGAGTGTGAAGAATGTTTATAAGAATTGAAGAGAAGATTAGTCAATGCTCCTATATTGAATCTACCATCGGGGAATGATGGGTTCGTTATTTATAGTGATGCATCAAAGAAAGGACTTGGTTGTATCCTTATGCAGAATGATAGAGTTATTGCCTATGCATCACGACAGTTGAAAATTCATGAACAAAACTATCCTACTCATGATCTCGAGTTAGCAGCTATGATCTTTGCTTTGAAGATAAGGAGGCACTACCTCTATGGTGAAAAATGTGAGATTTATACTGATCACAAGAGTTTGAAGTATATTTTTTCACAAAAAGAACTCAACATGAGGAAAAAGAGATGGCTAGAATTACTCAAGGATTATGATTGCACGATACACTACCACCCGGGGAAAGAAAACAAGGTGGCAGATCCTTTGAGTAGAAAATACCATGGAGTTTTGAACAATATGAGAATTGAAAGGGATCCAATTTTCATGGATCTAGTGAATATGGACATGGGAATAACCTGGGAAGGTGAAACATCAATTCTTTTTCAAATGGTTTCCAAACCATCTTTACTAGAAAGTATTAAGAGTTCTCGGACCGATGATGATGAATTTCAAAAAATGATTAAAGCTGTGAATGATGGGAGATTGAGAGACTTTGTGTATGAAGATGGTATTTTGAAATTCGGGAAGAGACGTTGTGTTCCTGATATACCTGATCTAAAAAGGGAATTGTTGGATGATGCTCATAGTTCAAATTTCTCTATACACCCTGGGAGCACCAAAATGTATAGAGATTTGAAGGAACATTTTTGGTGGGACAACATGAAGAGGGAGATTGCTGATTTTGTGTCAAGATGTATTGTTTGTCAACAAGTGAAAGCTGGAACGCAATAGCCTGGAGGAGTCATGCAACCTCTTCCCATAACGGAGTGGAAATGGGGCAATATTACAATGGACTTTGTCATGGGGCTACCAAAGAGTCCTAGAACGAACGATGAAATATGGGTTATTGTTGATCGTCTTACCAAGTCAGTACATTTTCTTGCTATAAGAGAAGATCTACCCCTGGAACGTCTAGAAAGACTATATATTAATGAAGTTGTGAGACTTCATGGAGTACCCCTATGGATTTTTTCTGATCGTGATCCCCATTTTACTTCAAGATTTTGGAAAAGTCTTCAGAAATCCCTGGACACTGAACATCATTTGAGCACTGCTTACCACCCTCAGATAGACGGACAATCAGAACGGACTATTCAGACCTTAGAAGACATGTTGAGATCTTGCTCACTTGACTTTCAAGGTATGCGGGATCAATATTTACCACTGGTAGAATTTTTCTTATAACAATAGCTTCCATTCGAGTATTCAGATGGCACCATATGAAGCGTTATACGGGAAGAGATGTCGTACACCAAACTGTTGGGATGATGTTGGTGAAAGAAAACTTGTAGGCCCAGAATTGGTGGAGGAAACGGTGGAAAATGTGAAGGTAATCCAAAATCACATCAAAGCATCTCAAAGTAGGCAGAAGAGCTATGCCGATAATCGAAGGAAGGATTTGGAATTTCAAGTCGGTGATCATGTTTTCCTGAAGGTATCACCATATAAGGGAGTCATACATTTTGGTAAGAAAGGTAAATTGAGTCCCAGGTACATCGGACCTTTCGAAATTCTAGAACGAATTGGGGCTGTGGCTTACCGATTGACAATGCCGCCAAGTCTCTCCAAAGTCCATGATGTGTTCCACGTATCTTTGCTGAGGAAATACATGCCTAACCCAACGCATGTACTCACCTATGAGGAATTTGAACTGGAACCCGATCATTCCTATTGTGAAGAGCCCGTCAGGATTCTTGATATGAGAGAACAAGTACTGAGAAACCAGACGATGCGTCTGGTAAAAGTTTTGTGGAGAAACCATAAGATGGAAGAGGCAACATGGGAACCCGAGGAACTTATGATGAAGAACCACCCGAGTCTTTTCATGTGATGAGTATTCTAGAAATTTAGAGGATGAAATTATTTGAAGGAGTGGAGAATGTAACACCCCATGCTTCTACGGTACGCTTCTCTTTGAATAATGTGATAGCGTGTGTTGTACGCAACACCGAGTTCTAACACACCATAACCAATCAAAATAGCCATTATGAATAGTAATACCTAATTTTTGAAATTATATATATTTTATATTTCAAAATGGACTTAATTTTTGGATTTGTAATATCGAATTTAGCCTAAGGTGAAATTTTGGTACTTTTTGGATAACTTTAATATTTTGATAAATAGTGGAAATTACTAAATTTTAATTAAACACAACTTTTTTAATCAAAATAATTAATAGTGATAAATTATGAATTTAAGTGGTTTTAAAGTATATTTATAATATATTTTTACCATTTAATATAATTTTGGTCATTGGACATAATTTTACAATTAAATCGAACATAAACAAGTGTTAATCTTTTGATAGTTATTATCTCTTAAAAACACGCTTTTTGTTTTGACAGCGGGAATTAATTTTAAATTAATTTCTGCTACTTCTATGTTTTGAATTGAGAAAAATGTATTCCATATTTGGAATCAGGATGTCCAAATTGTGTAAATAGGTAACTTTTATTTTTAGACATTTTGAATAATTACTGCGGAAAATATTTTATTTACCATGGTTAAGGGTAAATCCGAAAAATAAGGGTTAAAAAATAATATTATAATAATACTAAATTACCCTAAAACGTATCCTATCCTTATTGGATGATACAGGTTCGACCGTAGGCATCTTTGGGTCGATTTTGGGACCCCATGGTGCCACTTGTAGGTGATAGGGACATTTTATTTTAATTAAGTTAAAAAAAGTACAAAAATGACACAAGCATATATCTTTTAGAAAAGAAATTTTTACATAGGGTTATATATGTTGGAGTTTATATTATAAATATTAATTAGAAAGATAAAAAGATTTAATACATAATGATATTTTATTTATAATTTTTAGACATTAAATAATTTAATTTATTTATGACACAATGATGATGTAGTAATTACTATAATAGTGAAAAATTAAAATAATTGATATTATAAATACCCAAATAATTATAATATGAAACTTTTAATGAATTAAACTAATTTTATAGGATAATATTATATATTAGGATTGATTTAATTTACTTTTTTCGAATTAATCAATCTGGTATGAGTTTCAAAAAAATCATCTATTGAATAGTGTCAAAATTGACATAAAAGAGTTCTTAAAACAAATATTATATTACTAATTGATATTAACTTACTAAAAATCTAAGGTTCGGCCAAGAGACTTATATCATGATATCCTAATAATTAATGGACCACTTGGGGGTCTCTTGGATGTATATAGTAAGATTATTAACCATATTATATAAAAATACAAAGAGACATTGTAAAAGTGAAACTAATTAACTTAGAGTTAATACCTATAGATAAGGGTAATATAAGTACCCAAACCTGTATAAATTCTATTTGTTGAGTTTTTTTTCGACCCATACCCACCTTAACATTTAAATAATAATCTTTGGATCCATTTGAAACCGAATATGAATTTATTATAAACTAATATTTCTAGCTTTTCCAAAGGTTCCCCTCACCCATCTTATAAAAGGGCACTCCTCCTTCTCATTTCTTCACAACTTCAAAGCCTTTTGGATCGGCCAAAATCTACACAAATACTCTCCCAACTTCCCTCACTACAACCTAGAGGCCATATTTTGATCAGAAAGCCAACCTATGGAGCCCTTTTTATCAAATCAAAAGGAAGAAACTGAAGAAGAGGTAATGATTTCACCACCTTTTTCCAAGTTCCTTTCTTCTTCCACTTCTTCGTCCTTTGTTGTTACCATTATAAAATAATAACTCCAGTATGATATATATACTGTGATGTTATTATAAATATGGTACAACCATATTCAGTATTCTATCCACCCTTTGAATAACATGTCACCATACGTGCGTACGTACGACTTACCGTCTCCACGTCGTGGTGTAGTTGTTATTCAATATGTTATTATATGAATGAGTATAATAATGATGTGTAACTCATGTAAATAATAAATATAACATGTTACTAATTCTGTATATATGATATACCATCCATTTATATGTTATTTTAATATCAAAATAATGATATTGTCGCTCATGCGTACGTACGGACTACCGTCTCCACGAACGCGATGAGATTCATTCTCCATTGTAACCATTAAAGTATAATTATCATTTGATGATTTGAAAATGATTTTTAAGGACTTGATATCATTCTGGATATGAATAGTATACAACCTATCATTTACAAACATGTCTTACGTAACAAAACATATAAAAGTCAAGTAAGTTAACACCCGAAACAACGATAATACTAGGATATTATTATCAAATCAATATCAAAAGATCATATATGATATCATATTAATGTATATGATTCTTGTATAATTTAATAACAATTATTTCACCATTATATAGGAGGTTAACCTACCCCAACCAAGGAAAAGTACAAGGTAAGGGTTATTTCACAATCTCTTCATTATCCGAGGTTGTTTATACGTAATAATCTACTAGGATCTCTTTATCATCCACATCCACGTTTCTTCAAAATGTATTTCAAAACATTTTTATTATTTACAAGAATATGGGTTAATGTCATTTATACCCTTGTTTGACTTTTTATAAGAGGAATCTTTCGTCGTTTTCTAAACAAGTTCCTTTTTATCCTTTTTGAGAGAATTAAGGTAAGGATGTTTTTTTAACTTATACGGCGGGTGCGGTTATTTTCCGCCATTATAAAATCTTCAATGATTTCCCTTACAAGCATATAAGAATATTTTCAAAGAAAATGTTTTATTTTATATGGCTCTTAAATGATTTCAAAATAAAAAGAGATATTTCTCTAAAAGTGTTTTGATTTCATCTATGTCAACATCCTTTGTTAGATTTTACGCTTATGTGAAGTTGATTTATTATGATACAAACTTCTATGTTGTATTGGAGGTTTTGTGATATGTTTGACTGTGGATGTGCTATTTTAATACCATTCATGGTTTATGGTGAAAGTATTGACATTTCATATGCTAGTTTTAATAAAAATGTTTATGTTATGTTTAAACCTTTTCATATGGGAATGCATTAGACTTAATATGTGAGGGGTGGAGCCCGCTATACCTCCTCGATGCATCGGTATGTCTCATGAGAGAAACTAGTGTTTTAGCACAAGGCCTTGGCAAAATCTTATTTATAGACTTGGCATGAGGCCTTGGATATGTGGTTATGATAGTCTGGCATTTTGCATTCCATCATTATGAAAGTGGTTATTGTTTTTGTATGTGATTATTCGATTAGTAGATTATCCATGTGAATAAGTAAATGGAATTATTTCATTTTATTTATTCCATACTATGATTAAAGTTCATGTTTGAAAGGCTTTTGTTTTAGTATACATTGCCTTAAATGTTTATTCTTATTTATGAAAGTTTCCACTATATTGTTATCCTTACTGGGCATTTGAGCTCACCCCTTTTCTATGTTTTATTTTTCCCTGGAAGTGAAGAAGTAAATTATGAATGACCTGCAGGGTTATTATGTGGGGATATGAGTGTGGATTATGGATACAATATGTTGTTGTAGTAATTTTTCATTTTATGATGTAATGTAAGACTTATGAATATATCTAGTGTTTTCAAGGCTACTAAACCAATCAGTCTTTCGAGATTTGATCTTTCTTGTGATAATGCCAGTGTTATGTAATAATGCACCGACTCTGGGTAACTAGGGTCGGGGCGTTACAATTCCTGACATCACAAGTGATGTAAGCACCCAAATCCCGAACTCACATGCCTTATTTACTATTCTTGGTCATCCAAAACTCACTATTCCTTGTCTTAGGTGAAATTAATAAACTAATCAATTTTATATTAAGGAAACCCCTCTCCCCTCCACTATAAAAGCCACCCTTCACTCCCTCTTTTCCTCACATCTCTCAAGCTCCAGGCCTTCTCTAAACTCTGCCCAAACACCTTCCCTTCCATCTCCCCCACGTCTAAGAGATTCTGGTCTCATCAAAAGACCAATCTTAGGCCCTTAAGGAGGTTCTCAATTGAAGGATTCAAGAGGTAATTTCCCTCCCTCATGTCCTTTAATTTCCTTTCAAGTTCAAGTTCCTTTCATGATCTCTCCCCACCTATCTTCATCCAAATTGAATTGTAACTCCAGAATTATAAAAATATTGTAATATTATTTTTCTAATGGTATATTATATCACCACACACCATTTCCCCTTCCTTTTATTTTATTAAAGAGAACGTTGTTCATGAGGTGTTAAATTTATCACCTTCAAAAACGACATGTTATATTCTTCCATTTCTTCCTTCAAATCTGGTCATGAAACCATTTTTATGGTTGAACCAGAATAATTTATATATATTATGTTCTATTTTAAGTTCTGAAAATAACTTAGGCCATATTACTATGTGAAAAGCTAAAATGAGTTCGTTGTGATCCAAAAACCGCTCAAATTAACCCAAATAATCTTCATTTAATTATTATCTAATGATTCATCCACATGGATCTAATATAACTCATTAAAAAATCATTAAATATTCGTTAATATCATTAATAGCATGTAATATCAGTTCTGTATGATTACCCATGATCTACCCAGACATCAATTTAAGAATACAAGTGGACCGCTCAAGAAAACCATGAAATCGAACATCCCCGATCAATGTTTTAAAACTCTATAAGTCATCCAAAGGTACATAATATGACATAATGAATCCATAATGAACACTATTAATGTATAAAATGTTCTGTAATTTCTAATTAATGAATATAATGTCATTATAGATGACATTAAAGAGAAAGAGGCATTCGGGTACAAGGTAACGGGAAATCTCGAACCCAATTTTCTTCCTTCGGGTTCTCCCTCTTTCACTCCATTTTTGATATGGTTACTCCTCAAAGATAATTTGATCTTAATTTCCTTTACTTTTATGGGATATACATGTTTGTCACTCGTGTTTATTTCCATCAAAATTTTTCCAAAAGAACTCTTCTTTCAAGATCTCACCTTTTACCTCTCAATCAAGGATGATGGTTCTTGTATCACGTATGGTGTTCCCTTTTTCTTTTGGGAACCCAAATCTTATGAATGTGTTATTATGACATGAAACCCATTACTTTACATGGTTTATTTATTTCTATGTTAGATATGTGTTCTATGTGGCAAGCATGATAATGATAATGTTATGATGTGACGGGTGCACCAGGAATTATATAGCGTAATATGAATGTTTAAATGTGACGGGTGCGCCCGGACTTATTTAGTTCTCCAATGCATTGGGTAACGTGATGAATATCATGAGTAAATTTGAAATAATGTGTGAACAAGATTCTGGCTTTTTTCACAAGTATGTCTGGTATTTAACCACTAAGACATGATGTTTCATTTTTATGCATTACCACATTTCAAGTTTATTGTTTATGCTCCTCTCTTGTTCATGATCTTTTGCCTATGTCATGATTATGCTCACCCCATGATGTATTTTTCTTATCTATCCTCTTACTGGGCTTCTAGCTCACCCGTATTGATTTATATCTTCAGGTGGCTACGTGTACTAAGGAGAGGAAAAGTACCAATAAGAAGCTAGATAAGATGATGTTAAATAAATGTTTATGGTTGATGTTGTATTTTTTATGTGTGGTCATAGTTTTTGCAAAACACTAAACCTTTGGATCCTCCATGTGTAATACTATCATGTTGTTTATCATTGAAATGATGTAATAGTAATATAAGAAGAGGCCTGGTCGCTATACGGGAGGTGCCGATTTACCGCCTTCATTGACAATAAGTTTTCATTTTTCAATTTCTCCTCCATGCTTATTTATAAAACCCTTTTATGGTTAAAAATGATTATAATTTATTTTTTTCAACAGAATTAAATTTTTTTAACTTTTATATATTAAAAATATTAAATAATGAAACAAAACCACTTTGTGATGATCTAAAAACATTAAAAATAAATCAATCATTATTTCATTTACATTTTATCTAAAGAATCATTTATATATCTAATTAAATTATATAACAGAACATTAATATAATGGAGTTGAATTAATATGATAGAATTGAACTTCTAGAGTTTTAATTTCATTTGAAAAATACCATAATTAAACTCAAGTGAACTGATCATAAAATAATTATATGAACACTCACAAAATTATGAAATTAACAACTATCAGTCAAAAAAATGGCCATAAATGAAACTAAAAACATATAATAAACAAAATACATTTAAATTAGCTTTAGATTTATTTAATTAGTTAATTTAATTTGATTATATAGGAAATTATGTACATGTTTGTAACTCCACGACCCCAGTTACCCAGAGTCGGTGCATTATTACATAACATTGGCATGATCACATGAAAGATCAAGTCTGGAAAGACCGATTAGTTTAGTAGCATTGGAAACACTAGATACAATCATAAAGTTTTACATTACATAAAAAAACATATTATCTTCATATCCCCTCATACTATCCCTGCAGGTCATTCATAAATTATTCTTCATAATCCTGGGAAAAATAAAACATTGAAAGGGGTGAGCTCAGCTGCTTAGTAAGGATAACATTATAGCAGAAGCTTTCACAGATAAGCATTAACACTTAAGGAAATTTATAATTAAAACAAAAGCCTTTTAAACTTGAACATCAGCATAATATGGAAAAGATAAATTGAAATAATTCAATTTACTTATTCACATGGATATTCTACTAGTCGAACAATCACATGCAATATCAATAACCACTTTTATAATGATGGAATGCATAATGCCATAATATCATAACCACATAGCCAAGGCTTTGTGCCAAGACTACAAATAAGATTTTGTCAAGGCCTTGTGCCAAGACACTAGTTTGTCTCATGAGACCTACCGATGCATCGAGGAGCTATAGCGGGCTCCACCCATCACTTATTAAGTCCAATTCATTCCTTATATGAACATGTTTAAACATAATATAAACATTCGTATTAAAAGTAGCATATGAAATGTCAATACTTTAACCACAAACCATGAATGGTATAAAAATAACACATCCACAGTCAAATATAACTCATTCGATACAATATGGAAGATTGTATTGTATCACATTACCCACAATCAAGAATAATTATGGATGTTGACATAAATGAAAATAATTTTCAAAAACTATTTGAGAGAAATATCCACCTTTTTCTTGAAATCATTTAAAAGTCACACTATTTGTCAAGAAGCCATTTAAAAATAGATTTTTGAATCAAAGTGTCCCATACCACTTAGATAATTTTTAAAAGGAGTTTTAATTTTAAAACGTTAATTTACATATAAATAAATCCTTAAAACCATTTTTAAAACATGGACATTAATGAGAAATATTTAGATGAATAAGTCTTTAAAACATTTAAAAATGGTATTTTGGTTAGAGATTCTAACCAAAAGAGAGACAATTGAATAAGAATAATTGAGGTAATTAAAACATTGTAATATCATGAAAATAAAGGGATTCATGATATACTATGTCAAAGTACATTATATACACCACATAAAAGTGATTTGGTGTATAACAACAAAGAAGTCTCAATGGAATTTAAGTTGAGATGAAATCTATCATAAAGGCCGTATCCTTAGGTTAAGGATAATTCAACGACATAGTTATGTGTGAACAATATAAATACACTAAATATGATTGGATATTCAGTGTAAAACAATAAAAGGATATTCACACTCAATCTTGTAAAAACAACACCAATGAATTGGATGTTTAATTCAACAAATGGAGAATGAGTTAAAATTACTCTTATCAAATTCATATCGATGACTTTAGAAATTATCAATGGAGTGATTATGTGTATCAAAAGTATATCAATAGAAAAGGGGAGTGGAAATTATGACATAAGCAAATGAATAGTTATTCAACACAGAATCTCGGAGTAAAATAATCAATGAAGTTTGCGTAAAGCTGAATAAATAGAAATAGAAATTTTGAATTCCCTTATCGATTAGGTAACATACGAAACATACACCCATGAAAGAAGGATCATACAATGATGATTTAAATACCCATAAATTAAAGTATATTACACAATGAATACAATCATGGGCAGCAAACATACACCACATGCAATAATTAAGTGGTGAACAAAGGAATTCTCACGAAATTAAGAGTGAGTTAAGAAACCCCTTACCTTGTACTTTTCCTTGGTTGGGGGTAGTTTATCCTTCTGTATAATGTTGAAATAATTGTTATTAAATTATTAATTAATAATATACATTAATATGACATCATATATGATCTTTTAACGTTGCTTTGTTAATAATATCTTAGAATTATCATCGTTTCGGGTGTTAACTAACTCATTTTATTTTATATGTTTTGTTACGTAAGCCATGTTTGTCATGGATAGGTTGTATATTATTCATATCCAGAATGATATCATGTTCTTAAACATTATATTTAAATCATAAAATTATAATTATACTTGAATGGGTACGATAGAGAATGGATCTCATCGCGTTCGTGGAGAGAGTAGTCCGTACGTACGCACAAGCGACAATATCATTCTTCTGATATTAAAATAATATATAATTGGATGGTATATCAAATATAAAGAATAATTATTATGTTATAATTATTATTTACATGAATTAAAAATCATTATTATACCCATCCAAATAATAATATATTGAATAACAATTACACCGCGACGTGGAGACGGTAAGCTGTACGTACGCACGTATGGTGACATGTTATTCAAAGGGTGGATAGAATAATGGATATGGTTGTACCATATTTATAATAACAACATAGTATATATAATATTCTGGAGTTATTATTTTAGAATGGTAATAACAAAGAAAGAAGAACTGGAAGAAGAAAGGAACTTGAAAAGGGGTGGTGAAAACATTACCTCTTCTTCAGGTTCTTCCTTTTGATTTGATCAAAAGGGCTCCTTAGGTCGGCTTTCTGATCAAACTAAGGAATATAGGTTGTTGTGAGGGATTTTTAGAGAGTATTGTGGCAGGGTTTGGCCGAACCAAAATGATTTGAAGGTGTGAAGAAATGAGGAGGAGTGGCATTTTATAAGAGGGGTGAGGGGCACCTTAGGAAAAGCTAGAAATATTAATTTATAATAAATTCATATTCGGTTTCTAATAGCTCCAAAGTTTATTAATTAAAGGTTAAGGTGGGGATGGGTCGAAAACCACTCAACCAATAGAATTTAGACAGGTTTGGGTCATTATATTAACCTTATCTTCAAGTATTAACTCTTAGTTAATTAGTTTCACTTTTACAATGTCTCTTTGGATTTTTATGTTATATGGTTAATAAACATACCATATACATACAAGCGACCCCCAAGTTGTCCATTAATGATACACCTATCATGATATAAGTCTTTTGTCCTAACATTAGATTTTTATGAATTTAATATCAATTAATACTATAATATTTGTTTTAAAAACTCATTAATGTCAATTTTGACACTATTCAATAGTTGATTTTTTGAAACAGATAACAGAATTATTACTTTGAACAAATTTAATTAAATCAATAATAATATTTCTTATTAACCTATAAAATTAGTTTAATTCAATAAAAGTCTCAAATTATATTTATTTGGGTATTTATAATATCAATTATTATAATTTTTCACTATTATGGTAATTACTGCATCACCATTGTGTCATAAATAAATTAACTTATTTAATGTTTAAAAATTATAAATAAACTTTAATTATGTAGGAAATTGTTTTATCTTTATAATTAAAATTTATAGTCTAAAATACAACATATATAACCCTATGTAACAATTTTTCTGCTAAAAGAAATATGCTTGTGTCATTTTTGTATTCATTTTAACTTAATTAAAATAAATTGTCCCTATCACTTACAAGTGGATCCATGGGGTCCCAAAATCTACCCAAAGATTCCCATGGTCGACCATGTATCAAACCATATAGTTAAGACACGTTTTAGGGTAATTTAATATTATTATAATATTATTTTTTTAACCCTTGTTTACCGGATTTACCCTTTAACCATGGTAAATAAAATATTTACCAAAGTAATTATCCAAAATGTCTAAAAATAAAAGTTAACTATATACAAATTTTGAACATCCTGATTCCAAATATGATATCATTTTTTCCAAATTCAAAACACAGAAGTGGAAGAAATTAATTTAAAATTAATTCCCGTTGTTAAAACAAAACGCGTGTTTTTAAGAGATAATAACTATCAAAAGAATGGCACTTGTTTATGTCTGGTTTAAATGTGAAATTATGTTAAATGACCCACATAGTATTAAATGGTAAAAATATATTTTTAATATAATTTAAAACCACTCAAATTAATAATTTATCACTATTAATTATTTCGATTAAAAATGTTCTTTTTAATTAAAAATTACTAATTTTTTACTATTAATCAAAATATAAAAGTTATCTGAAAAGTACCAAAATTTCACACTAGGCTAATTTCATTATTCCGATCTAAAAATGAAGACTATTTTACCAAATTCAAAAAATAAAAGTTTCATTTATTAATTTAAAATTGATTCCTGCTTTCGAAACCAAAAGGCTTATTTTTAAGAAATAATAACTATCAAAAGTTTGACACTTGTTTATGTCCAATTTCAAGGTGAAATTACTTAAAATTACAATCATTAGATTAAATAGTAAAAATATAATCTATTTATAATTCCAACCCTTTAAAATTTATAATTTAACAATATAAATTATTTTGATTAAAAAAGTTGTATTCAGTTAAAATTTAGTAATTTTTCTCTATTCACCCAAATATGAAATTTATCAGAAAGACACCAAAACATTATTGATACTAAATTCTTATGTCCCGATTCTAAAGAAGAATTTCATTTTGTAAAATTGAATATATAAAAGTTTCAAATATTGGTTTTAAAAAGGCTTTGCCATTAAAAAGCGGTAAAATTTCATTTTTTAAAAAATACTTCTTTTGTCTGAAAAAATGAATTTGTTCATAAATAATATCTTAGAAACTCATAATATGGATTAAAATTATAAGGATAATATAATATTTAAAATTCAGTTAATACTATTCATAACCTCTTTTGAACGGCTAGTTTGGTAAGTCGTGGGGTACTTGAACTCAGTGTTGCATACAACACACGCTATTGTATTATTCAAAGAGAAGTGTACAATGGAAGATTGGGGTATTACATTCACCCCTCCCTAAATAAATTGTGTCCTTGCAATTTTAAAAATTGGGCTTGAGAATATAATGGAAAGTCCCACATCGGAAAAAGAGTCAATAAAACTATTACATTAATAGAAAAAAAATACCTGTATAAAGGTCACCCAAGATAACCCATAATAGGATTCCAGGTAGGAAAAAATGGATATGGATGATAAACTAAGTGTCAAGTTCTAATGGAGAGGGATAGAAATCATGATCAGGAGAAAGTTAACAATAAAAAAACCACAAACTTGTGTTGGGACAAACGATCATTAATCTCCTAGTAGAAAAAGTAAACGGACAACATTTTTTGTTTTATGTTACATTACATAAGGATGACAAATTAATTTATGATATTGACTAAGAATATAAAGATATATACTTACTTTTTAAGTAGAGTTTCATTTTTTAATAAATTTCCACCAATAACTCATTTTTTTAAACGATGAGTATTCAAGAAGACTTGGTCACACTGGAAGAGCTATAATACAGTTCAATAGAATCACATGATCCATGCATGATAAACTGTATATTTATATTGTCTTTAGAGATCAATAAAATCCAAAATGGTTAGTACAAGATCTAATGATCCCCCAAAAGGATATTCCTTGAGAGAAATAAAAACCAATCTTAATTTCTAAAATTAAACCAACAATACCCCAAATTTAAATAAATACCATTCAATAATCAATTGTCCTTAAAATCATTCAATATAATCCAAACTAATATTGAAACCCAAAACATAGAAGAATTTGATTATGTAGTCTCCCATGTTAAATTGTATCTCCAAATGACATCAAATACTCTTAAAGTCACATACTTAAAAGTAATAAACCTCATCACATATTTTATATTATAGGTTAATCATTTCCATAAATAACCCAAATCACTATAAATCTACAAAAAAAAACTCGATAAAAATCTACCATTACTACACAAATGAAACCCCATAGTATTCTATTTTCCTTGGGCATATAGTGTTCCCAACAAACCGAACATCTTCCAAAATAACATTTTCCACTTAATCACCAAATCATTTTCCTATACCAAGGGTATTCATTTGATAAGACATAAGAACCCAAATAAACTTATTATTGATCAATAAAATCATTTAACTAAAAATAATTAGTCACACTATCCAGGGACTTCACATAGTCCTGTGGTAGGCGATAAATCCCAATCGCACTTTGGTTGTGGGTTCGATTCCCATAGATTTGTCTGACGCGATAGGTTGTAACGCGGTCTGCGTGTTGTCCTTTTCAAAAACTATTTTTTATAACATTACCAAAATGAGATAAATTCTTCAAAATAACAATAACATAATTTAACCACAAGTCTTATCTCATACCTTGAATTTTCATCCCAAATTATAATAACTTATAATTCTCTCAAACCCCATTGATCATATAAAACCAAATGGCTATTTATACCTATATCCACAAGAGAAGAGATAATTCTTCCTCAAATATCATTCTCACATGGAAAACTACAGGGTTACAAATACAAGAGAAAATTATTCCAAAGTAAACCCATCAACAAGGAGCACTAATACTTTTCAAACATTTCTACAACCATTTATTTCCACATATCATCTTCTTTGACCAAGAAAATATCCTATAAAATAGGGCATTCACTCGGGTAATGGCCAGGTCCCATATATTTACGGAAAATGACTGTCATTTGAACTCTTGGGACCATTTTTATCTTCTTCTATAGTACTCTTCATTTTTCTTCAGCAATTCTTCACTTTATGTCCTTCCTTCCCGCATGTAAAGCATTTCTTTGTCTGATTGAGACACTTTCCTGGGTGTCTCCTTCCACATTTCCTGCATGATGGAAATTGAGTATTCCTTTCTCCATGGTCTCCACTGCTGGAGCTCTTATCATTAATCACCATTCTCTTCTTTTTTGAGTCCGAGAATTGGTTAATATATATATTGTTGATCATATTATTGGAAAATTGATTTGGCATAAAGACGATATCTTTTACGCCTATCAACATTCCATTTTGTTTCTCATTGCCACCACCGTTCCCACCTTGTACATCATTCTCAAAGTCACTATGACTTCCTTGGAATCCAGCCATTGACTAAAACCAAAAAGCATTGTGTGAGTAAAAGTAGTCATAAAATCATTTAGTGATTAACATTTTACCATATTCTCAATTTGGAACAAATTAGGATTAACCAGGGTCATTTACTCTCATCTTATATATTTAATACTTCAAATCACTTAGTAAAGAAAATGCAAATTATCCTATGCAAATCCCCCGGGAGTGTCGTAACCAAGAGTGAAGCAAGGCCCGTTGTCGTGCACCAGTTCCCGTTCGAGTCTAGATCAAAGCGGTGTTTTTGGGTTTTATCCCTGGGTACATATGTTCCAGAGCCGCCTCTACCTGCTCATATCCAGACAGGGATGTATTTCTCAGAAAACTCACAAAATCTCTACAATATCAAAATTCTAGGAAGTTATTTTATACTAATCATAGATGTTCATCTTAGGTCTATGTGCTCTAATCAGAGTTTATCTAAATCTAGCTTCCAAGGATTGTACTAAACTTTTCCTAATACCAACTGTAATGCCCCGACCCTAGTTACCCAGAGTCGGTGCATTATTACATAACATTGGCTTGATCACATGAAGGATCAATTCTCGAAAGGACGATTAGTTTAGAAGCCTTGGAAACACTAGATACAATCATAAAGTTTTACATTCAATAAAAAAACATCTTGTCTTCATATCCCCTCATACTATCTCTGCAGGTCATTCATAAATTACTTCATTATAATCCTGGGAAAAATAAAACATTGAAAGGGGTGAGCTCAGATGCTCAGTAAGGATAACATTATAGCAGTAGCTTTCATAGATTATCATAAACACTTAAAGAAATTTATAATTAAAACAAAAGCATTTTAAACTTGAACTTCAGCATAATATGGCAAAGATAAAATGAAATAATTCCATTTACTTATTCACATGGATATTTTACTAGTCGAACAATCACATGGAATATCAATAACCACTTTCATAATAATGGAATGCATAATGCCAAACTATCATAACCACATAGCCAAGGCCTCGTTCCAAGACTACAAAAAAGATTTTGTCAAGGCCTTGTGCCAAGACACTAGTTTGTCTCATGATACCTACCGATGAATCGAGGAGCTATAACAGGCTCCACCCGTCACTTATTAATTCCAATGAATTCCTCATATGAAAAGGTTTAAACATAACATAAACATTTGTTTTAAAACTAGAGTACGAAATGTCAATACTTTAACAACAAACCATAAATGGTATAAAAATAGCACATCCGCAGTGAAACATAACTCATTCAATACAATATGGAAGAATTTATTGTATCACATTATCCTCAATCAAGAATAATTAAGGATGTTGATATAGATGAAAATAATTATCAAAACTATTTGAGAGAAATATCCCCCATTTTCTTGAAATCATTTAAAAGTCACACTATTTGTCAAGAAGCCATTTAAAAATAGATTTTTTAATCAAAGTGTCCCATACCACTTTGATAATTTTTAAAATGAGTTTTAATTTTAAAACATTAATGTCCATATAAATAAATTTTTAAAACCATTTTTAAAACATTTACATTAATGAGAATGATTTAGATGAATAAGTCTTTAAAACATTTAAAAATTGTATTTTAGTTAGAGATTATAACCAAAAGAGAGACACTTGAATACAGATAATTGAGGTAATAAAAACTTTGTAATATCCTGAGAAAAAAGGTATTCATGACATACTATGTCAAAGTACATTATATATACCACGTAAAAGTGATTTGGTGTATAACAACAAAGAAGTCTCAATGGAATTTAAGTTGAGATGAAATCTCTCATAAAGGCCGTATCCTTAGGATAAAGCTAAATAAATGACATAGTTATGTGTGAAAAATATAAATACACTAAATATGATTTGATATTTAGTGTAAAACAATCAAAGGATATTCACACATAATCTTGTAAAAACAACACCAACGAATTGGATGTTTAACTCAACAAATCGAGAATGAGTTAAAATTACTCGTATCAAATTCATATCGATGACTTCAGAAATTATCAATGGAGTGATTATGTGTATCAAAAGTATATCCACAGAAAAGGGGAGTGGAAATTATGACATAAGAAAATGAATAGTTATTCCACACATAATCTCGGAGTAAAATAATCAATGAAGTTTGCGTAAAGCCGAATAAATGGAAATTGAAATTTCGAATTCCCTTATCGATTAGGTAAGATACGAAACATACACCCATGAAAGAAGGATCATACAATGATGATGTAAATAGACATAAACTAAATTATATTACACAATTAATATAATCATGGGATGTACTCATACACCACATGCAATAATTAAGTGGTGAACAATGGAATTCTCACGAAATTAAGAGTGAGTTAAGAAACCCCTTAACTTGTACTTTTTCTTGGTTGGGGGTAGGTTAACCTCCTGTATAATGTTGAAATAATTGTTATTAAATTATTAATGAATCATATACATTAATATGATATCATATATGATCTTTTAACTTTGCTTTGTTATTATATCTTAGATTTATCATCGTTTCGGGTGTTAACTTACTCGTTTTCTTTTATATGTTTTGTTATGTAAGCCATGTTTTTCATGGATAGGTTGTATATTATTCATATCCAGAATGATATCAAGTTCTTAAACATTATTTTTGAATCATAAAATGATAATTATACTTTAATGGGTACGATAGAGAATGAATCTCGTCACGTTCGTGGAGACGGTAGTCATTACGTTTGCATGAGCGACAATATCATTCTTTTGATATTAAAATAATATATAATTGGATGGTATATCATATATAAAAAATAATTATCACGTTATATTTATTATTTACATGAATTACACAACATTATTATAACCATCCAAATAATAATATATTGAATAACAATTACACCACGACGTGGAGACGGTAAGCCGTACTTACGCACGTATGGTGACATGTTATTCAAAGGGTGGATAGAATACTGAATATGGTTGTACCATATTTATAATAACATCACAGTATATATAAGATACTGGATTTATTATTTTATAATGGTAATAACAAAGAAATAATAATTGGAAGAAGAAAGGAACTTGAAAAGGTGTGGTGAAAACATTACCACTTCTTCGGGTTCTTCCTTATGATTTGATCAAAAGGGCTCCTTAGGTTGTCTTTCTGATCAAAATAAGGCCTCTAGGTTGTTTTGAGGGATTTTGAGAGAGTATTTGGGCAGGGTTCGGCCGAACCAAAAGGCTTTGAAGGTGTGATGAAATGTGAAGGAGGAGTGGCATTTTATAAGAGGGGTGAGGGGCACCTTTGGAAAAGCTAGAAATATTAATTTATAATAAATTCATATTCGGTTTCTAATAGCTCCAAAGTTTATTATTTAAAGTTCAAGGTGGGGATGGTTCTAAAAACACTCACCCAATATAATTTAGACAGTATTGGGCCATTATATTAACCTTATCTTTAAGTATTAACTCTTAGTTAATTAGTTTCACTTTTACAATGTCTCCTTGTATTTTTATGTTATATGGTTAATAAACATACCATATAAAACCAAGAGACCAACAAGTGATACATTAATGATAAAAATATCATGATATAAGTCTCTTGTATGAACATTAGATTTTTATGAATTTAATATCAATTAATAATATATTAGTTGTTTTAAAAACTCTTTTATGTCAATTTTGACACTATTCAATAGTTGATTTTTTTTGAAACACATAACAGAATGATTACTTCGAAAAAAGTTAATTAAATAAATTTTAATATGTCATATTAACCTATAAAATTCGTTTAATTCAATAAAAGACTCAAATTATATTTATTTGGGTATTTATAATATCAATTATTCTAATTTTTCACTATTATGGTAATTACTGCATCACCATTGTGTCATAAATAAATTAAATTATTTAATGTCTAAAAATTATAAATAAAATTTCATTATATAGGAATCTTTTTATCTTCCTAATTAATATTTATAGTCTAAAATACAACATATATAACCCTATGTAACAATTGTTTTTCTAAAAGATATATGCTTGTGTCATTTTTATATTCATTTTATCTTAATTAAAATAAAGTGTCCCTATCACTTACAAGTTGATCCATGGGGTCCCAAAATCTACCCAAAGATGCCCATGGTCGAACATGTATCAACCAATTGGGTTAAGACGCGATTTAGGGTAATTTAGTATTATTAAAATATTATTTGTTTAACCCTTGTTTACGAGATTTACCCTTTAACCAGGGTAAATAAAATATTTACCGAGGTAATTATCCAAAATGTCTAAAAATAAAAGTTACCTATTTACACAATTTGGACATACTGATTAAAAATATGAAATCCATTTTTCCCAATTCAAAACACAGAAGTGGCAGAAAATAATTTAAAATTATTTCCCATTGTTAAAACAAAAAACGTGTTTTTAAGAGATAATATCTATCAAAAGATTGCCACTTGTTTATGTCCGGTTTAAATGTGAAATTATATTAAATTACCCACATTGTATTAAATGGTAAAAATATATTTTAAATATAATTTAAAACCACTCATATTCATAATTTATCAGTATTAATTATTTCGATTAAAAAAGTTGTTTTTAATTAAATTTACTAATTTTTTACTATTCATCAAAATATAAAAGTTATCCAAAAAGTACCAAAATTTCACACTAGGATAATTTAGTTATTCCAAATCCAAAAATTAAGTCTATTTTACCAAATTCAAAACATAAAAGTTGCATTTATTAATTTATAATTGATTCCTACTTTCGAAAGCAAAAGGCGTATTTTTAAGAAATAATAACTATCAAAAGTTTGACACTTGTTTATGTCCAATTTCAAGGTGAAATTACTTAAAATGACCATAATTAGATTAAATAGTAAAAATATAATCTATTTATACTTCCAAACCATTAAAATGTATAATTTAACAATATAAATTATTTTGATTAAAAAAGTTGTTTTCAGTTAAAATTTAGTAATTTTTCACTATTCACACAAATATGAAAGTTATCAGAAAGACACCAAAACATTATTGATACTAAATTCTTATGTCCCGATTCTAAATAAGAATTTAATTTTGTCAAATTGAATATATAAAAGTTTGAAATATTGGTTTTAAAAAGGCTTCGCCATTAAAAGGCGGTAAAATTTCATTTTTTGAAAAATACTTCTTTTATCTGAAAAAATGAATTTGTTATTAAATCATGTCTTAGATACTCATAATATGGATTAAAATTATAAGGATAATATAATATTTGAAATTCAGTTAATACTATTCATAACCTATTTTGAACGGCTAGTTTGGTAAGTCGTGGTGTACTTGAACTCAGTGTTACGTACAACACATGCTATTGTATTATTCAAAGAGAAGTGTACCATGGAAGATTGGGGTGTTACAATGTTAATCATAATTTCGTATATAAGGTAAAGGATTCTCTCCAAACCCCCGTTTTTTTGAGTTACAATGCTATATATTTACCCCGATGTAATTCTCAATTATTATTATTAAATAGTAATAAATTATATTAATATTTTCCAAAAATATGTGTCTATCTCAATTATTCATTCTTTTATGGGGAAATATATTTTTCTATAAGGTTAACTTTTCAACTCATCCCAAAAAGAAAGAACAATTAAATAAAACATTCAAATTTCATATCCATTTTTAAGTAAACTATAAAATATTTTTTAAGCCTACGTTATTTTTTTAAAATCACTCCTTCCATAATGGGAAATTTTCTTATTTCATTTCTATATTTTTTCAAACAATTAAAAAATTTACTTTTTAAATAATATTTATATTTTTCAATGAACTACATCAATGTTGTTCATTTCTAAAGTTTATTAAACATCATTTTTACATGTTTTCAATTCAGTTAGAGTTGATTTATTAAGAACTACACCTAATTTCCCTTATGAAAGTCCATTTTAGAATCTATTTTTCAGGAACATCATTATGATATGACCATTGTTCATGACTAAAGATTTGATTATGATACCCATTTCATTATTTTGGAAACCCTTGTGTTTACTCAATATGTAGAAAAAATATTCACGAAGATGTTATGATGGGTGTGCCTAGATAAAAGTCCAATTAATTGGGTAATGTTTATTCTCATGATATGTCATCATGGGGGAGGGATGAAATATTATTCCATTATGGGACTTTGTCTACTATGTGATATGGTCTTGGATGTTAGCCTAAAAGCATACTTATGTCATGTTTTATGTTTTTTACACAATTATATTATTCTATTATTACATGATCCCTTGATATACATGTTAATAAATCTTTATTTTTATTCATTTTTTATGCCATTTTATGTCATCGCTATGGAATACCACCTTTTTGTTACATAACTTTTCATTACTTTTTATAGGTAGAGGATCTTTACAGTCTAGTGTCTTAGAAAATAGGAACATAAAACATGAAAGCATGAAACATTATTTTAATCCACTTCAAAATATTCATGAAATGTTATTCCTATGTAAAATTATTGCCTCTCAAAACCTGAAGACATATATCAAAGTAAAGGGAGAGCAGATGTCCCTATAAGGAAAACAAGTGAACCAATTTAGATGTGAACTGGAGGGATATCAATAAGAACATGGACATAAAAAGGCATATAATAAGAATAAGAACATGAAAAATAACATGATAATGTGTATACAACATTTAATTTAGACATGAATGAACATATCCCCAAGGTCGATCCCCAAGGTGTCATAACAATTACCAAGTTTATTCACCAAGGTATTGTAAAACTTTTCATCTATTGATATTAAATTATTTACACAATGCATTGGATCGCTATCAGGTCACACCATTAATATGTAGTTATTTTCATGTAAGAATCATATATCATAATCATACATTCAATAAATAACCCATATTGAATAAATGAAATTGGTTTCATATCAATATCGTGATGCTTTAAAAAGTGTGTAAAAATAAGATTATTATGTCATTTATAACACACACAATGAGAATAAAGATATTATTTATGTAAATTACGGAGTAAAATATATCATTTTTATTTCTTGATGAGTAACCTTGAAAATTAAATAGTCATGGTTATTCACATAAATAAAATGAAAGAATTTTATGAAAAAGAGAGAGAGAGATTTCGAGACTAAAAATTCTGCAGCATTACAGTTATACAACATGGTTTTAGAAAAAATTAAAAAGACATGGGGCAAGATTTAACCACTAATAAATAACTCATAATACAATATATAGATATAATAAAATTTAAATAAGATCATTTTATGGATTTTTAAATGACACACCACTTGAAAAAGAAACATGAATGAAAAGAGAAGATGTGATTTCTTTTACAAAAATTTAGCAACCTAATGACTTCACATAAAAATTCATAAAATTAGTTAATGATAATGGAAAGGGTCTCTCATAATTTGAAAATAAAATGGATAGAAATAAGTATATAGAATAAAATACCCCGACATATTAAAATATAATCTAGATGAAATAACATAAAAATTCAAGACTAAAAGAGGATGGTCAAATATTCCCTTACCTTGAAGAGAAACATAAAAAAATCGATGTATGGAACATTGGAGGCTTTAGGGAACCATGGGAGGACTCATGGGAAGGTAAAAAAGGCATGATATTCTATTATGTGGAATATGAAATTAAATTAATGATGTTATGGGTTGGTATTTATAGAAATGGTGATGGGATATTTGAATAATTCCTAAGGGACACCTCATTAGTGGAATTTGATAAACCATGGGCATTCCCATAGAATTTTCCCATGGTATTAGACACATGGGACACCTCATAACATATCTTACTATAAAAATTTTGACCAGAATCATTACATTATTAATGATGTCATTAAACACACCCAAACCCTAAATGATAATTTTACTATTTACCAAAAATTCTACTGTTTTAGAAAAAACAAAAAAATTCACCCTAACCATTTTTCGACGTGTAATTTTTAATAGTGAACTCTATTTTATGAAAAATAATTTAATTTTAAAATAAATTAAAAAATAAAATTACTAATACTGCACTAATAATTTCAAAAACATTTATTAACATATACTGTGATATAATTGTATCACATTACCACTTAAGATGACCAAAACATATTTATACCTTCTTAGGTGAGGTTAATATTCAATTGGTAAAATTATCATTCCAAAGGGTAAAGTAACTATTCACAAAAAATTATTTTGATGTTATTGAAATACATTTTTCACCCTGATTACAACCTTGTATTTCATTTTTTTGAAAATCATATCAAAGAAATGGTTATTTAATAATATTTTTTTACTATTCATCACAATCACTATTCATCAAATATTATTCATCAAACTGAAACTTCTTAGAAAACATATAAAAATTTATCCTAGGTTAATTTTGACATTTGAAATTAAAAAATTATTTTTTACAATAATAATTCTATATAAATAAAAAATATATTAAAATTACATTTTTTACATCTAAAATCAATATATCACATTTTTCTTAATTAATCATAAAATTTATTAAGAAAACATATTTCTAAAATCGGAATGATGAAATATAATTTTTATTTATCAGAGGGTATTACAAAAATTATCTAAGGCCTTGTTTCATAAACCCTTATAACACCTGCATAGGACATATGAGTAAGGTGTGCATTGGTTATAGAATCTTAGGGGGGATCAGACAACATTGCCAAAGTGGTGATGTGTATCAATATAAAACTCTCCCTTGAGAGATTCTATTCAAGCTTAACATGTTAATGATCAGTTTGGGATTCGTCTAGGGTGAAGCCCAGCGATGCCACCTTCCTCCCATGCTCTGGAAAATGGGATTCGTATGACCTAACTCTACTAGATGGGGCCATCAACTCATTGTTATGTATTAAGTAACCATGATCATTTGTATTTATAAACAATAATCAAAATATTAGAGTATAGTTTCCAATTTTCATATAATAGTCTAAACACGAAAGTCTCATTTTAATTATACTCACATCATATATAAAAGGATATTGTCTTGTTGAGTACAAAATAAAATAACAGAAAACTTTAGGAGACAAATATTATTCAAAGGGCTGGGTCATTACATTATTCACCCATTAAGAAATTTTGGACTCTAAATATAATCTCATAGCCTCAAAAGTGAAAATGTGTGGGTACTTCTGCCTCATAGACTCCACAAGTTCCCACATGGCTTCTTCGAATTTTTGGATTCTTCCATACACCTTAACATGGCGGGTAGTCATGTAGTATAGAACCTTGTCTCCACGATCCAAGATCTCCAACGGTTACTCCTCATAAGATATTTCATGTACCAGTTATTCCACCTATAAATTTAGTACATGTGAAAGTTTATGTATGTAGATCCTCAAGTGGAATACATGGAATACATCCTAAAGTTGTGATAGATTTGGAGGAAGTGTGAGCCGATAGGCCACTACTCCTATGCAATCAAGAATTTCATAAGGAAAAATGTATCTAGTTCTACGCTTCCCGTTATTCCCAAACCACATGACTCTATTCCAAGGTGAAATTTGTAAAATCATTTATCACCAACATCAAACACCAAGTCCCTTCGATGGTTGTTGACATATACATTTTTCTAACTCTGAGCAGCCTTAATGTGTTGGTGGATTGCAAGGACTTTTTCTTTCATCTCTTACATAGGATCATTCCCAAGAAGCATTAACTCACATACTTCATCCCAACAAGTAGTAATTCTACATTTCATCCCATATAGATCATCCTAGGGTTCCATTTGAATACTCGAGTGGAAGTTGTTATTTTAAGAGAACTCAACTAATTGAAAATGTGGATCCATTCCACATTTAAATTTTATTTACTATTTTATCAGCATGTCCTCATGTGGGGGAATAGCCCTTTAATATTTTCTATCAGTTTGGGGGTGATAGGTCATACTGAAATTTAGTTCTCTACTCAGAGCATATTGAATACTTCTCCAAATATTTGATCTGAACCTTGGATCACAATAAAATACAATAGAAAGTGGAACTCCATTCATACTTACCACTTCCTTCACATAATTCATGGAATATTGATCGAGTGATAAATATTCCTGAATAGGGATAAAATGAGTATTCTCGGTGAGAAGGTCCATAATAACTCATATCACATTATTTCCATTGGATGTTCTCGGGATACCAGTGAAACATTTCATAGTGATATTGTCCCACTTCCAAGATGTAATGGGTAGTGGTTCTAATACCCCTTCTGGATGTTGTCACTCTTCTTTCACATGTTGACATAGCAAGCACCATGTAGTGTAGTAAGAAATCCCTCTTTTCATATTATCACATCAATAACGATCATTATGGTCTCTATACATTTTTTACTCACATGATTAATAAATAATGTAAATCTATGAGATTCATCCGTCATATCCTTTTTTATTTCTGGAATATATGGAACATGTAGTCTTGTACGAAACATCTATACACCATCTTGATCAATATTGAACTTAGGAAACTTCAAATCCTTCATATACTCAAGCTTTTTTTTATCAAAGGGACTTCCATATGAGATTTTTTATCTTATAAATTAATTAAGGATGAGAAATAATTTGGTATAGGGTTGTTGATGTGCCCTCTATTATAATTCCCATGACTATCATTACTAGGCCATTGATTAAAGGATCTCTTTGAATCCTCATCATTGAATGAAGAACTGAGTTTTCCAACTTAATGCATGAATGATTTTTTTGAACTTCTGATGTAATAATGAAAATAACAATAATAGTATTTAATAAGTTACAACATTATTCTTTGTCTCATGTTCAATTCCTTCTCTGTGAAAATATACTTCAAACTTTGATGGTCTGTTTACATATCAAATTTTTTCCTATAAAAATATTGCCTCCATATCACCAGAGAAATAGAATTACAGTTAACTCAAGATCATCCATAGGATAGTTCTTCTCATGATTTTTCAACTATCGAGATGCATAAGAAATGAATTTTTCAGTTTTTATGATGAATCACCCATGCCCTTTCAGAGGTGCATCGCTAAAAATAATGGATCATTCACCACTTGAGGGTGTAGTTAACATGTGTGTGATAACCCATCTCTTCTTCAGCTCTTGGAAACATTCCTCACATTTCATTCTCAAGATTAACTTGACTATTTTTGTGTTAAATTTGATAATGTATAATAAATTCATGATTATTTTTTCCAAAACCTCATGTAATATCATTCTAATCCAAGGAAACTAATAATCCCACTTATTGTTGAAGGCTGAGGCCACTCATCTACAACCATTATCTATATAGGTTCAGCTATGATTTCATCACTGGTTACAATGTTCCACAATAAATAGACATTCTGTAACCATAATTCACATTTTTAACTTTTCAAAAAGCCTCTCATTTCATTGAGTTTGGAAAATAACTGCTACATGATCATCATACTCCTCGCGACTTTTATAATATATCAAAATATCATTAATATAAACTACCACAGAGTTATCTTGGTTTTCATTAATGACTCTGTTAATCAAGTCCATAAAATATCATATGCATTAGTCAAACCGAAGGGCATAAAAACCAAATCATAATGCCCATATCTTAATCTAAAGGTAGTTTATTTTGAATATATTCTTTCTTCATCCCCAATTGATGATAACTAGAATGAAGATCAATGTTAGAGAAGAATTGAGCCCCATGAAGTTGGTAAAATAAGTTATCAATTATTGGAAGTGGGTATTTATTCATCACTATGATCTCATTCAGTTATGTATAATCAATGTATAGCCTTATTGATATTTCATTATTCTTCAAAAAAATAACGTGTGCCCTCTAAGGAGACACCCTTGGTCAGATAAACCCCTTATCCAAAAGACCTTGGAGTTGTATCCTTAATTCCTTCAGCTCCACATTTTCTATCCTATACAGGGTCTTTTATATCAGATGATATCCCAGTACAAGTTCAATAGTGAAATATACCTCTCTTTCAGGGGGAATGTTTGGGTAAGTCCCTAGAAAATTCATCAATGTGTTCCTAGATGATGGGGACATTTTCTATCTGTATACTCTCACTTCCTTCTTCTTCTTCTTCACCGATCAACTCCATAAGGAAGTTAATAAGAATTTTTTCTAAAAAATATCAGGTTAGATATCTCTCCTAGGAAGATAACGATAGGTTTTCTATTGAAGACTACATAGATTTCCTTGCTTCTAAATTTGATATTAGCATTATACAAGGAGAGCTAGTCCATCCCTACTA
This sequence comes from Viscum album, assembly GCA_963277665.1. Classification (NCBI taxonomy): domain Eukaryota; kingdom Viridiplantae; phylum Streptophyta; class Magnoliopsida; order Santalales; family Viscaceae; genus Viscum; species Viscum album. The sequence goes on along the minus strand of OY728153.1, from coordinate 76,075,109 downwards.
TAATGTATAATTCCAGCATGGGAATGACAAATAGATTTTAAATAATATTTTGCTCACTAAAGTAAATAATAGAGATTCTAAACCCTGACAATTTTGGGTAATCCCACCAAGATTCTTGACTGATGCCTCTACTTTTAAAAATTTATGGATTGACTCTAAAATTATTGAAAACATGGAGGAAATATAGGAATATATAGAACTATAATCAAACAACGGACTTCCTAGCTTTCAGAAAAAACTAGAGTACCTACCACCATATTATTTGGAGCTTCAACATCAATTGTCATGATAGAAAGAGCACAACCTTTCTCACTTGGACTTTACTGAGGCTAATGGTGGTTCCACTCTAATGCCTTTGGATTTGGAAAATGATTGGAAAAGTTCCCATGTTTTCCACGCTTATATAATTGGACATTAGGTTGGGCATGCACCATCACCCCCTTTCCATTAGTGTTGGTAAGTTGAGGCTCCACCTCACTATGAAAATTCCATTCAATATGGCCAACTCATCCAACATGTAAAACATCCTGATCTTAATAAGGCGGTTCCTCGAATTCTTCTCCCCGCATTTATTATATGTGGGATGTTTCACTTTCTTTCCATGTATTCCCTGATCAAAGGTCCTCTCAAACATGGGATCCATTTATCTCCATATTTCTTTGGATTTAGGATACCAATGCATCTCACTGAACTCTAGTTATACATTCATCACACTCTTCATGATCTCCTCATAACAATTATAGTATCAGTTGGATAGATTTATTCAAAGATGAGGTCCAAGTCTCCCAAAGATTATATGAACTATCCCATTAGGATCCATAATAATGCATGAGGTGTAATAGACATGTCTTGTGAATTTTATCTCATAGCTTCAAACAAATTCATTCTCCTTATTCTTCATCTTGATAAAATACTTCTCCATTTTTGTTCTCATAGAATGAGGGAAATAATATTTACAGAATACCCCTCTGAACTATTCCCACTCCATAGCTACCACATCCTTTCTTGGCCTTATGTTTTTAATCATTTTGCACCACTAATATACTTCTCCCTCTAAGAGGTAAACAACTAGGGTGACCTTCTCTTATTCCGAACATCGAAGCACATATAAGATCTTCTTGATAGAGCTGATCAACTATTCAAAAATCATTGGGTTGGTAGATATATAAAATATTGGTTATCATTGACGCATAATACACTCAGTAGAATTTTGTTCCTCTTGCGATGATATTTTTCTCTGATCTAGATTCATGTTATTTCCAATAGCATGAGTCATTTGGTTCATCATTCTCGCGAAAGATTCCATTTCGGCTACTGTCTGATGGTTGTGAGTGCATAGTTCATTGAGGTCACCATTGGAATGGTTCCTCCTATTTCTTAACATTTTTTAAAACAATAAATCCTTATTTATAATCTTATTTCATTTTAAAATCTTTTAACTATAAAAGAATTTTATGTCTTAAATTTTTTTCTTAATCATAGTATTCTTTAAAAACAATTAAATTTCCCTATTAAACCTTTATAATAATTCATAAAAATCTTGTTATTAACCAAATATATCCCATAAGACTATCAAACAAGGAGTGAAATAATGACCGTTTTTGTGTACAAGGATAACCAGGATCAAGCCTGAAACTCCCTTTCAGAGTTTTTGCAACTCGATATATCTGTTTCAGAGCCACATCGTCTAGTTTGTATCAAGGAAGAGATTTATTTTTTTGGAAACCAATTAATTAATATTTCACCAAAATACCAAGAATTTTTCCTATATTTAAACTTTTATATTGAGTTCTTCCTAATGATTTTATAGCCAAATTTCTATAAATAACTAAACTATCATTTGATAACAACTATGTAATCCTTCATCTTTTACTACGTAATATTTTATTACACTTTACAAACATAGGATCTTTAATGTTTTGTGTCTTGGAAATCAGGAACATAAAACATAAAATCATAAAACATTCTTTTAATCCCCTTGAAAATATTTTTGAAAGTTTCATCCTATGAAAAATTACTACATCTCATTACCTGGAGACATTCATCTAAATAATTGGTGAGTAGACGGGCCAGTAAATAAAACAAGTGAAACAGTTTACATGTGAATTGGAGCGATATCAATAATATCATAGTGATAAAGAGGCATATAATAAAATTAATAACTGGAAAACTAAAAAGGAAATGTGTCTATGATATTTATTTTAGACATTCAATAACATATCAGCATGGTCCATCCCTAAGGTGTCATAAAAATTATAATGGTTATTCATCAAGTAATCGTTAAACATGTCATATATAGAGATTAAATTATTTACCCAATACATTGATGATCTCTCAGGACCCACCCTTAATATGTATTTATTTTAATCTGAGACACATTAATCATAATCAAAAATTTCATAAATAACCCAAATAAAATAAAATAAATTGGTTTTATATCACAATCATGACTTTTAAAAAGGGCTTAGAAACTAGATCATTATGTCATTTATAAACCATGGAAAGGGAATACGGGTTTTATGTATTTCATTTCCAAAATAAAATATATCATTTTTATTTCATGATGAATACCCAGGGAAATGAAATAGGTTTGGGTGTTCATATAAATAATATGAGTGAATTTCTTACGAAAGGTAGAGTTATATCAAGAATAAAATTCTACTACCTAACAGTTATACAACATCATTTTGAAAACATTAAAAAGTGAAGGGAGAATGGTTAAACACTAATAAATAACTCATAATACAGTATAGGGATAATATAAAATCTGAATAAGTTCATGATATAGATTTTTTTAATGACATACCACATGAAAAGGAAACATGAAAGATAAGATAAGATTCAATTTTTTTTGAACATTCGGCAACCAAACAACACCACATTAAAATTTGGAAAATCTGTTGATGAGAGTGGAAACGTTATATCATTATTTATAAATAAAATGAAAATAAATAATGATATATAAATACATAAACCCACATAATTAAATGGAAACAAGAAGAAAAAACATAAAATATGCCATGACTAAAAGAGGTGGGTTAAAGGTTCCCTTACCTTGAAGTGTAACATAAAAAATGTGAAGTTAGGGAACTTTGGGGGCCTGATGGAACCTTTGGAGGACTACTTTCGAGGTAATAAGATCATATATTTATTGAGGTGTAATTTGTTGTGAATGAAATGATGGAATGGGTTGGTATTTATTGCAGAAGTGTGTAGATATATTATAAATTTACAAGGGACACCTCATTTGAGGTATTTGAAAAACCATGGGTTTTCCCATGCTATTGGACCACATTATTGTCCACCTAGGACACCTCATAAATAATAATATTGTACAAAAGTCTACCCGTATTATTATATCATGATTCTATCATTAATGATGTCATTAAACATATCGAAACACACAATTGTAATTTTACCATTCACAAAAATGCATCAGTTTTAGAAAAAAGAACCCAAATTTCAACATAACCATACATCAACATGTAGAATCCAAAAGTGAACTCAATTTTATAAAAATTAATTTTATTTTAAAGAATATTAAAAAAATAAAATAATAATACCTAACAAATAACCCCTTGAATCATTTATTTACTTACACTATGATATAATTATATCTCATTTCCACTTATGATGACCAAAATGTATTTTTACTTTTATAGGTGAGGTTACTATTCCATTGGTAAAATTTCCATTCCAATGGGTAAAGTTACTATTCACAAAAAAATTTAATCTTATTGGACCACTTTTTTTATCCTGATTACAACCTTGTATGTATGAATTTTGAAAATCATTTCACAGAAATAGTCATTAAATAATAAAAATAATTTTAACTATTCATCAAAAAACACAATTCATCAAATACTATTTTTAAAACTATAACATCTTATCAAACATTTAAAAATTTATCCAAGGTTAATTTTCACATCATAAATTCAAAAATGTTTTTTATTTTACCATTATAATTTTCTATGTACGAAAAAACTATGAAAAGTAAAATTTTACTTCTAAAATTCTTTTTATCAATTTTTTCTTCATTAAACATACAAAATATTAAGAAAATATATTCCTAAAACTGGAATGATGAAATAAATATTTTATTTATACCTAGGTATTACACAATGTATCTATGGTCCCACTACATAATCTCTTATAACACCCATATAAGACATTAGAGTAATGTGTGCAATGGTGATAGAATCATGTGGTGGCTCATAAAAAATTGGGGAAGTGGTGATTTATATCAACTTTAACATATCGAGTATGTGATAATGTTCATGTTTGACATGTTAATGTTCAAATTAATCTTTGTCCAGACACCCTCTTCCCATGCTTTGAAAAATGGGCTTCATATGGCCCATGTTTAATAGATTAGGCCATCAACAAATATTTATATATTAATTAACAATATCCATTTGTATTTAAAAATAATAATCATAATGTTAAGAGTATATTTTCCAATGTTCATATAGACCAATGGTCATATAATAGTCGAACCCTCATAGTATCATTTTAATTTTACTAACTTAATTAATAAAAGTATATAGTCATTGTTGAGTACGAAATAAAATAACACCAAAATTTAGGAAAAAATATTATTCAAATGTTTGGGTCATACAATCATGTTATTCCTTCAATGACATGAGCTCTGCTTTTTTCATGTGTTTATTTGCATAAAAAGACTTTTTGATCATCCCTTTGTTTATGTTTTCCTTAGGTTATCCTATGAAGATAATATAGCTAATAGAATGTTAGGATCTTATTATTGTGTTTAAATAAAATATTTTTTTTCCTATTTTATAATTATGTACCTAGTACTAAAAATACATTATGGTTTGTAATCTTTCATTTGTATTTGGTGGATAATTATTCTTAAAATCATGTAAAAATGCGTAAAAGTCAAGGGATGAAATAGTTGGTATCATAGCATAATCTATTTTTTTGGGTATTTTTATTAGAAAACATTATGAATAACTATAGGGGAAATTATATCACCATGGATAATCTATATAAAAACATAGGGAATCAAAAGTTAGGATATATGTTTAATTTACAAGTATATCCTTATATGATCAATGTTACCTTTTTATAGACATATTACATAAGTATTAAGGACCATATAATTTTAATTTATTTTTATCATTAAATGGATATAAATAAAATAAAACATTCCAAAAATAAATGTGATAGAAAATTCATTTATTTCCTTAATGAAATTCAAAATTTGATGGGAACTGGAGCTCAAAACATCATCGCAGTACTTTACCAACTAGATAAAGTCATGAATAATAATATGAATCATGTGGAACATCACCTTTATTATAAAAAATAACAATTTAGAGTTTATTATCTCATGCAACAAAGGCCTCTTAACTATATTGGATACTTAGATCCCTTCATCGCATAACAGTGGATTAACTATGTAGAGAAAATATTCCCGATCTTTCAGTGCACAGAAGATGAAAATGTTGTTCTACAGATATATCCTTTTGATGGGGAAGGAAATTATTTATGTACACAAATCAAGAATAAAATGTCCTAAGAAAAAATTGATTCCATGTAATGGGAAGAATTTAAGAAAATGTTATTAAATTAAAAATTACCATAAACTCTCCATCATAGAACGGGGAGGGAGTTCCTTAGACTCAGGAAAATGGAAGATGAGTCAATCAGAGTGTATGAAGAAAACATTTCAATCCATATAAGGAATGCCTCTATATTTTTCATAAACACTGAATGGATTTTTTATCTCTTCTTTAGGAGACTAAAAATGATTATTTGAAATGCAATGTTGATTTGAGACATTGATAGCAATGAAGATATTGTTCATTGTGTTCATTAGTTTGAAATAGAGATTAGAGACTATCATTAGTCTTGTGAGACCAAACATAAAATGTGGAAATAGAGTTTAATATGGGAAGATCAATTGATAGACCCCATAAAGGAATGGAAACCCAATATCTCATGTGTCAAAAGTATGGGAAGAAGTTTCATTGTAATTGTCTAAGGGGAACCAAGAGATTCTATAAATGTGGAAGAGAGGGACATCAGGATAATAATTTTTTATGGGATGTGAAGAACCCAAAAAATTTGGAAAAATAATTGAAGGTTTATAACAAAACTCAGAATATAGTGTTGTGTTTCAACTACATGGAACGTGGGAATTATGTGAACCATTACCTTAATCAATGGGTTGTTTGAGTAAATCAAAAACTATAACCTCCAAGTACACATAGAAGGGAATACACTATAACTAATTCATAGGTTGATCCTGAAAATGATGTGGTGATAGGTTCAATAGTTATTAATTCTGGATTAGTGAATATATTATTTGATTATGGTACTACTAATTAATTCAATTATTGGAGGTTTAGTAGAACTAATCAATCAATAACTCAAAATATAGACGATGCATTATCTGTTTGATTAGAAAACAGGATAATTATATCATCCAATGTGTATAACTCTATCCTATTAAATTTTGGGGACTGAACCTATAATAAAATATTATCTTACTTCTTTTAGAAATTGTTTGGTCTATTTTGTTTGTAGATTTTCTATATTTATACAAATCCAACATCATATTTCATGAAATGGATTTCACTCTTCACTTCCCAAGGAATCCTCCAATTCAACTTATGTGTAAGGATTATGATGATTCTCTTTCAAATTAATTATCTCAATTATGTATATTATTACCTTATGAGTATTCATATCATTCTCAGATAATTAATATAGTGGATAGGATCATTCTCAAAGACCTTCCCATTGTGAGGGACTACACTGATGTGTTCATTGAATTATTACCTATTACTTATCTTAACAATGAGGTTGAGTTATCAATGGAACTTATTCCTGGGTCTCTGCCTATAATAAAGAAACCTTATATAATGACCACCATTGAGTTGGTAGAACTAAAGATGTCATTTCAAGTTAATCTAAACCTGGGTTTTAGGCACCCTAGTTCTTCACTATAGGGAGTACCAATCCTCTTCATCACAAAGAAGGATGGATAAATTCACATCGAAATTTTTATTCTAATTTCAACAATATGATATTAAAAAAAAGTATCCACTTCCATGGATAGATTATATGTTCTATGAACTACATGGGTCCAAGTATTACTTTAATGGGGACATTTGGTTTGTATATCACCTATTAATGGTAAAGGAGGAAGATATTCCCAAGGCTACCTTTCAAAAGAGTAATGGGAAATATGTGTTTATAGTGATTTCTTATAGACCAAATAAATATCCAGTAATTTTCATGGACATAATGAATAGAGCCTTTAGAGACTACCTCGATAAATTTGTGGTTGTCTTATTCAATGATATTTTGATATTCTGTAAAGTAAAGGAAAAGACTAAGAGTATTTTATTATTGTTCTAAAAACATTATAATGGGAGAAAGTCTACGAAAATAATAAAAAATGTGATTTTTATGGAAGTTGTATCATCCATGGGGAATGTTATTACTAGAAAAATAATTTATGTGGAACCTTCACTAAAAAAATAGAATTGAGACATTTTTTAGAGGGGGTTATAAAAACCCCCCTCTAAATTTATTATAGAGGTGGTTATGAACAACCCCATTTTATAATAAAATTTATAGGGGGTTCACAACACCTGAAAAATAAATTATCATTTTATTCTTTTTTGGTTTGATTTTAGTGGAAGTTACTCCCACTAATTTAAAAATTAGTGTAACTATATTTCCGGTTGGATTTCCGATTAGATATATATGTATTTATATATAATACTAATTTAGATATATATATATATATATAATATTTTTTAAAAAGAAATAGTCTGGGCTCCCAACCCCCTCTAACATAATATGTTAAAGGGGTTTCATGAACCATCATTAATCCCTTATATTAGAAGGGTTTTTGAACCATGCATAATTTATGAAATTAGAGGGGGTTTAAACCTCCTTTAATTGATGACATTAAAAGGGGGTTTTAACCACTATAATTCATGAAATGTTATGGGGGAAGGAATCTCTGCTTATCCCTTTGATTATAGGGGGTTTTAGACCCCCTATATAATTTTTTAAAATAAATCTCATATAAATTCAAATTTTATAATATATAAGTGTACATTCTCATGATTTTATATATATATATTATATAAGCAAAATATATAATTGTATTTAAATAAATTATAATTAGTTTATATAAAGAAAATTATATAAATAATTGAATAACTAATTAGAGGTTGGGTGGTGGGTTTTCTAAAAATATAAAAATAAATAAATAACTAATTAGAGGTGATTTTTATAACTGCCTCTAATCTATCCTATATCAAAGGGTGTTAAACCGAAATTATTATTTTTTAAAATATCCATAATATATATACATATATATGTTGAAAACAATATATATAAATTTATTATACAAATTATATTGATATATTATATAAAATATTTATATCTGTCACGAACCGTCCCAGTGGGGCCCACGCCGTGACTCCCTAAGCCCGCCTCTAATAGGCCAAGGGTGGGTGGCTAGCACCGAGTAGACAAATTACTAACATGGTAGGCATTTCATAAGTACTTGTACACATTCACACATATCCAAGCCCACAAATGATGAAATGTAAAAAAGAACTACTAAGGAACCCAAAATGCATTCATACAACTATACCCAACCAACCGACTATGACAAAAGTAATGTGATGAAAGTAAAATGGTCCAGAATACAAGCCCACCAAAACAAGAGTCTAAAAACTGCCAAGTCCAACCTGTAAATCCAAAATGTACTGGGACTGCTGCTCGTATCCATAGGAACGCCTCGGCCTGTAGGGAACTTAGAAAGCTCTGTCTTTTCCTGGTCTTCCCATGACTCTGTCAAAAGGCTGCTCGTCTTCACAAGGCATGACATGTGCAGGAAAAGCCTGTGTATGGGTGAGTATAACAATACTCATTAGAGGACCCCAAAAACCACATAGAAGTACAAAAAGTAAAGGTACTATCAGCTATGTATAGTATATGTCTACAGAACATATAGAAAGAGAAACACAAACTAGGTATAATCAAAGCCAAAAATCATGATCAAGAGAAAAGTTGCATAATCTCATTCCTCAGCTAGGGATTCAGTTAGAAGATTTCTACTAGACACTCGTTCTAGGAGAACACACTCCATGAGTCTTATAGCTCTGACGAAATTCTTCTTAGAAGTAATGTTTGTCAAGAAACATTACGAGGGGTAGTGACACTAATTATGGGATACACACTCTTGAGTGGGAATATTACGATAGATAGATGCACTCATTATGGGAGACACACTTCTAAGTGGGAAATATCATGATACACAGATAAGGATCACTACCATGGCCATGGAAGATACCATGAGTCATCCAGAATTCACCTGCTAGGTAAGGGATCGACGCCTGGTGGAGGTTGTCACGTCGATGCCTGACTCTACCTTGGATAAATAAAGGATAGAGGATCTTGATCCGTACCTCTCGTATGGATGCCTGACTCTATCATAGAAATTTCTGCTAAAGGGATCATTCTCTCTTATAAGGAAACGATACTTGACTTTTAGGAGAATGAGAATAAGGGGCACTAACCCAAAAAAATAACATGACCAAGATAAGGTGGACAAGAGGACCATGCCATTTTTTTAAAGTACACGCCCTATAGAAACGTTACACATCAGGTCGTCTGACCCCGGGTACCACCATTGTACAATGACCCATGTTGTAAGGATGGTCATTTAGAAAAGTTAGTACACAACATGTAGTACTGTGTACACACTGTGTCTGAGTTCCTGGGATCGACTACGTGTACGCTAGCCATGTGCATGTACACTATCTTCAATAAGTGTACTCTAACACATGTAATCGTTAAACGGGGTGACCTGTGTTGTTGGCCTCACCTGGTCATGTTATGGAGTTTACGGCCCTGTACTCCAACCCATGTCTGTGTACCCCCTGGATACATGCCGAGTCCCGCGTATCCGCCACCGCCATTCTGTACACACTGTGTTCTAAAGAAATGTAGGTCTTCCCATGTCCATGTAATTCCTAAAATACACACCAAGATTCGGAGAAAATCAAACATTCCATGTGACCAATGTCACAGGCCGTGTTATTACTCTCTAAACACCGAAACCGTAGCTGCCGCTGCCAGTACTACACGGTGTGTTCTTCAGATGTACACGCCGTGTATTTTGGAAATTTCCAAAAACACGGACCTCCGCCATCGTTCCTCTGGTGATTCCTATTTCATAAATAAAGTCATTTGATCATCATGGTACTCCCGGGTTTTGGTCACACCGACACCACAAAGCCAATTCTGTTGTTTTTGGACCTCTGATCGGCCTCAAAAACATGTTTTGATCTTCCCCTGTGAAGAATGCTCGAAGAACGACCTCCTCTGATCCAAGCCATTTTGTTGTCTTTCATGGTCATTGCACCACCATTGGGTTGTTGCAATGTTGGATCTCCATTTTGGGATTGATGCATTGCAAGACAGGTGCGCAATGATCCATTGTTCATCACCCCACGAAGAACGTGAAGAACACACGAGAAGGAAATGGGGAAGGAAGACCAATCGAACAAGTTTGAAGAACGAACCTCCGCCGTTATTCATCATGACATGGATCCAATCCTATTAATAGGCTTAAATAGAGCAGAAATCAACAACAATAATCAACATGGATTAATTCCCCATAATAATACCAAAGATAATCCTCCTATAAGAACGTAAAAATCCGCGTATCAACATGTTCCTGGTTGATCCGTGTTCATCATTTAAATTAAAAAATAGTGATATTGGAAGGAAATAACAACCCCTACCTTTATGAATGGATCGATCATTGATGAAAGGATCATCCTGTCGTCGTCTTCGATATCCTTCAACATCATTGGCGCATCAATTCTCAACTTTGTTCTGTCATCGTTCGTCACTGAGAGTTTGCTCCAACACTCCATGGATCCTCCAAAGATTTCTCTCTCAATCGTCTCCAATGAGAAAAATTCATTTATCCCAATAAAAAGGGAAACGTATTTGACTTCCCATTACTCTACAACATTAATGAGTTAGTGTTGTTGTTTCTGAGTCATTATGACATAACAATAATTACTGAAACTGCTTCCCCATCACTATGCTGCAGCAGATATTACCAAGAAGAAATAAAATAAACTTTGAGAATTTATTTTATTTTATTTTACATAAAACGTCCAAAAATTAACTTTTACCCTCGACCAGAGCTAGTCGAGGTTAGGCTCATTTATAAGTAATGTTGTCATCGCAGATGCAACGATGCCCTCAGATTTTTAATCCAGGCATCCGTTTGTAAGGTGCCACAGCTGCACACAAGTGTCAACTCACTTAACTAAAAAAAAGTTCAAACCAACATTCCAGGCTCACTGGTACTCAGAATGATGTACCGTTTTCACACCCAGTCTTGAAATAATCCCATATAATATTTATAAATAATACACTAAAAATCCAAGATATTTAATTCTCCCCACCTTGGGGCTTTACATCCCTGAAAAGTCAAAAAAAAGGCTACTCAAAATAATGTGGGTACTGGGCATGGATTTGGGCCTCCCGCTCTCATTTTCTCTCTTGAAGATTCCCGTACTACCACTGGATGCGAATCAAGGGAATCAATCACTGATGAATTATCATCTTCTACCGATCCTCGGTCTCCACCAGGTACTCAGCAAAGGTCACACCATCCTCGATGTTCAGATCGCCCAAGTCGATGTTGTGTGATGGGTCATACATGTACCTCCTCAGCTGCGACACCTAGAAGACATCATGTACCCAATGAAACTCCAGTGGTAGAGCTAGGCGGTATTCCACCTTGCCAACTCTATGTTGTATCAGGAATGATCCAATGATCCTTGAAGATAATTTGATGCCCCTGCCAAATCTACACAATTCTCATCGATGTGAGACACGAAGAAATACGTGGTCTCCCGCTTCGAACTCAAAAGTTCTTCATCATCTCTCACCATAATACTTCTACCATCTCTGTGTAGTCTTTATCCTCTATTTGATGATCTTCACCTTCTCAGTGGTAGCACACAACAACTTTGGACCCATTAGTGCTGACTCTCAGGGGTCGGTTCAGCAAAGCGGTGACCGGCATGGTCTCCCATACAAGGCCTCGAACAGTGCCATACCAATGGTGGAGTGGTAGCTATTGTTGAACACAAACTCCACCAGTGGTAGGTGTTCATCTAAACTACGAACAAATTCCAAGACACATGCCACAACATTTCCTCCAGAACCCGAATGGTCCTCTCTGTCTGACCGTCTGTCTAGGGATGAAAGAATGTGATCAAGCGTATCTGAGTCCCAAAAGCCTCCTAATATCCATTCCACAACTGGGATGTAAAATGGGTGACTCAGTCTGATACTATTGTCAAGGGGAATCTATGTAATCTAACTAACTCTTGCACATAGAGGCGTCCCAAGCTCTCTACAGATCTCTTCTCCCTAATAGCTAGGAAGTGGGTCGACCTGGTGAGTCAGTCAACGTCCACCCAGATGGAATCAGGCCCCGTGGATGTCCTTGGTAAGAATGTCATGAAGTACATCAACATTACATCCCACTTCCACTCAGAAACTTCCATGAGGTGAGCTAATCCCACTAGAACCTGGTGCTCAGCCTTCACCTACTGACATTTGAGGAATCGGGAAACGAACTCTACTACTATCTTCTTCATGCCCGACCACCAGAACTATCGTTGAAGATATTGGTACATCTTTTCCACTATAGGATTTACCGCTAAGGGGGATGTATGAAACTATCTTAGGACCTACTCCTACAATGCCACAGGTATAACAGTGCATCCTCTAAAAAGAATTACATGCTCCCCACCTTGTGAATATCCATCAAGAGCATGTACTGTGGATAACGGAGCACATAAAGCTACATAGTCGACATCTCCTAGCTATACCTCCCAAACCTGCTATAAGAGTGGAGGGGTGAAAAACATCAAATATATGTAGGCTGTATCTTCTTTGACCATGAAGGAAAACTGAAATTTGGCTAACTACTATGTCACCTCACTCAATAGTTGTGAGATCAACCATCTGATCAGAGCACCCGCCACCTTGTTCCCCTTTCCAGGAGTATAGATGATCTCAAAATCAAAGTCATGTAAGAACTCTAGAAAACACCTCTATCACTGATTCAGATCTCTCAGTGAAAATATGTACATGAGGATCATGTATTCAGAGTAGACGATAAACCACTTGCCCATATGGTAGTGTCCCCACATCTTCAACGCAAAGACTATCACAGCCAACTCGAGATCCTGGGATGCATAGTTCTGCTCATGTGGCCTATGCTGGTGTGAACTATAAGCAATCATGGCCTACATCTGCATCAGGACACAGCCAATCCCGGTCCGTAATGCATCGCATAAAACTATGTACTCAACAACCTCCTCCTGCAAAATCAAGATTGTGGTGCTCATCAAACTCTTTCTCAACTGCTCAAAATCCCATTGGCACTTCTCTGTCCATACGAAGGGTTTCCCCTTCCTGGTTAAAGATTTCATTAGTGCTGATATCCAGGAAAAGTCAGGAATAAATCCCTGGTAATATCTTACCAATCCAATGATGCTCTTCACCTCCATCATGCTCAAGGTTGGCTCCCATGCTAACACAAACTTCACCTTGGAAGGGTCTACAGCTACTCCATCTGCAGAGATTACATGTCCTAGAAAGTGAACCTCTTAAATCCAGAACTAGAACTTTGAGAGATTCCCATAAAGCTGGTGCTACCAAAGTACATCTAGAATCATCCGCATGTGTCTCACATGCTCCTCCTCTATCGTCGAGTACACATGGATGTCGTCAATGAAGACCACTGCGAACTGGTCAACTATGGCAGGAATATCTGTTTCATCAGTCCCATGAACACTACGGGGGAGTTAGTCACGCTGAAAGGTGTCACCAAGTACACATAGTTCCCGTAGCTACATCTAAATGTCGTCTTAGATATATCCTCATCCCGTACTAGTAACTGGTGATAACCTGATCTAAGGTCAACCTTTGAGAACCACTATGCCCCACTCAGCTGGTCGAAGAGGTCTTCGATTCTCTACAGTGGATACTTATTCTTCACCGTCAATGGATTCAGGCTCCAGTAATCCTCACAAAACCTCAGAGTCTCATATGCCTTCTTGGAAAATAGGTCTGGGGCCACCCAGGGTGAAACGTTGGGTCCCAAAAAACCATTACACTCTAATTCCTCCAAATACACCCTTAGGTTTCAAAGCACTATGGGATCCATCCTATATGCTTATGAAGAAATATGTGCCGTCCTGGGGTTTAAGTCAATGCAGAAGCTGATTTCCCAGTGGGAAGGTAACCCTAGAACATCTTCGGGAAAGACGTCATCATACTCCGCCACTACTACTGGGAACCGAGAACTCACAACATCCACTTATTTGAGGGAAAGGCGAGCCAACTCATACGCGATTGTTTGAACCCTTCTATTCATAATCTAATTCTGCACTGCCTGGGTTCCCCTTTCCCCAACAAAGGAAAACCTCGTCCCATCACAGCGGACACATCACCCTCTTCACCTAAAATAGTCAATATGGGCTTGGACCGAAGATAACCAATCCAACCCGAGAATGACGTCATAAGGCCTCGACGCTTCCACCATGAGGTTCAAACCAAAACTCTCGCCTCGAAGGATAATATCACACTATATGAAAAGGTGCATTATCATCGAGTCTTCTCCTGTAGGTGTCTCCAAGCATAAGGATCAAGTGAATCGTTCTATCAGAATCTTGAGGTTTCATACAAGAAATGTGGCTATGAAGGAATGACTAGCACCAATGTCTATAAGTACAGAAGCTAAGGTAGAAAAGACACAAATAATACCTCAAATCATCCATGGAGTCCCTGGGTCGTACGCCTCGACTACATGCTGCTATCACCATCCCTATCCCCCAACTCCCTAAGCCTGGTGCGGATCACCTGGCAGTGGTGGTGTAAGTAAGTCACAACATTTTCCACCACCCGCAGCTCTCCCTACTCCTCTACTATATCCTCCTCCTAGAAGGTCTATCTACTCTACTCTCTCCCTCTGCCTCGGTGGCCTATCCACCGCTTCCCTTTCAGCATATCGACGGGTCGGACAATCTCTAACAAGATGTCCTCTACCATTGCACGTGTAGCATCTCTTCTCGCAAGGCTGATAAGATCTAGCCTGAGATCCTTGGACTATCGATCCTCTAGCATGGGTCCTCTTATGAAATTTCCGATTTCCAGATCCTTGTGTCTAACGCCAGCTCCCTGCTGTCGGTGTCTCCACACCTGTCTGCCTACTGTTGACTGCCGTCAGCTGTCTCTACTCACCAAGAAGCTCTCAACCACCACGGCTCGCTCAAGCACTCCAGCATAAGTTGATATGCATAGAGGCACGAAACTAGCTCAGATGTCCCGTCATAGAACTCGATTGAAGGTTTGAACTCTGAAGTACTGATCCCTGAACATATCCATCGTGTACCGAGCAAGGTTGGTGAACCTCGATGAGTAGCAAGATACTATCAAACTGCCCTAATGGAGCTGAATAAGCTTTTGGATGTGCACATATCTCAATATAAAATGAGAGAACTCTTACTTGAAGATTCTATATAAATGATTCCATGAATGAGTCCCCTCATCATGAGTCCTTGTGGTCAGACTCCACCATCATCCCGCTGATCCCTGAAGAAGGCTCCCTCCTAGGATCACCATCTGGTCTGCTGGTGTCCTCACTCAATGGAAAACTCGGGTCACCACCTCAAGCCAGTCATCAGCCAGCTGAGAGTCAGGCTCGGCTAGGAACCTGAGGTGACTCTATCTCTGGATCTCATGGAGCGCGCTAAGTCTGCACTTCTCGTCGGTCGGTACCGCAGGTACCGCATGCTGCTCCACTGGTGGTATAATAGGTGAACCACCTAGTGTCAACGCCTGGGGAATTGGTCCATGTATCGATGCCTCGTCACTGAGGGGGTCATCCTCATGATCGTGCTTCTAAATCATAGAGGGTATGAATCGCGGAGGCATCTTGTAATGAAACAAGATGTACCATGGTCAATGAGTTTATCTACATAGCTGATGGAAAGGATTTGGAAAAAACCACTCATCCCTATATGATGCATGTACCTTTCTTTTATTTCCCCACAACTAGTGTTTTCATGTACATAGTCGAAAAGCAGGTTATCAGAGTCCTGGTGTATGGATACATCGACCTCCGCACTAATACTAGAGTCTCTAGCCTGAATGCCAACTCGAAACACTCAACACTGTTACCCCAAACCCATCTCACAAACTCTGGGTCCTAAAGTAGAATCGACCACCTCTGATACCACTCTGTCATGACCTGTTCTAGTGGGGCCCGCGCCGTGACTCCCCATGCCTGCCTCAAATAAGCCAGGGGTTTGTGACTAGAACCGAGTAGGCATATTACTAACATGGGATGCATTGCCTAAGTACTTGTACATGCACAAATATCTCTAAGTCCACAAATGCTGAAATCTAAAAAGAACCACTAAGGAACCCATAATGCATGCATACAACTAAACCCAACCAATAGAGTATGACGGAATGTAATGTGATGAATGTAAATTGGGCCAGAATACAAGTCCACCAAAACAAGAGTCTAAAAACTACAAATTCTAACATGTAAACAGAAAAATCACTACAACTGCTGCTCATAGCCATAGGAATTCCTCGGTCTGTAGGGAACTCAAAAATCTCAGTCATATCCTGGACCACCCTAGAATCTTTTAAATGGCTGCTGTCTGCACAAGACATGACACATGCGGGAAAAGCCCAGGGTGGGGTTAGTATAACAATACTCAGTAGAGGACCCAAAAACCACAATGAAGAACACAATGTAAATGTACAGTGAACTATGTAAAAATATATGTCTACAAGAACATATAGCAAGAGAACCAACAACTAGATATACTCAAAACCCAGACATACGGTCTAGAGACAAGTAGAAAAACGGCATACCTTCGCTAGGGATTCATTTCGAAGATTTCCTCTAGGCACTCATTCTGGGAGAACACACTCCACATTTCTTATAGCTCTGATGATGTCTGTCTGAGAAGTATTGTTTGTCGAGAAACATTATGAGAGATAGTTACACTCATTAAGGGAGACACACTCTTGAGTTAGAAGATTACGATAGATAGATGCACTCCTTATGAGAGACACACTTCTGAGTGAGAAAGATCAAGATACACAGATGAGGATCACTGGCAGGGCCAAAGAGAATACAGAGACTAATCTGGATTTCACCTGCTAGGTAGAGGATCAATGCTCGGTGGAGTTGGTCACGTCAATCCCTAACTCAACATAGGGTCAAGAATGGATAGAGGATCTCCATCCAAGCCTCCCAGATGGATGCCTGACTCTATCATAGAATGTTCTGCAGAAAGAAACATTCTTCTGTAAAAGTAAACGATACCTGATGTTCAGGGGAATGAGAAAAAGTGGCAAAACCCAAACAAAACATGTCCAAAATATGATGGACAAGAGGAAAATTCCATTTTTTTAAAGTAGACGACATGTTGAAAAGGTACCCGCTCTGTCGTCTGACCCCAGGTACCGCCCATGTACAACAGCCCGCGTCATAAGGTAGGTCATGTAAACAAGTTAGTACACTGCGTGTAGTACTATGTACACATTGTGTCTGAGTGATTTGGATCGGTTTCGTCTATTTTGTATATGTGCCCGTACATGATCTTCAACATATGTACACTAACCCGTGTAATCGGTACACGGGGTGACCCGCGTTGCTGGCCTCACCTGGCTGTGTGATGGAGTGCATAGTCATGTAGTGCACCCCATGTCTGTGTTCCACCTGGATACATGCCGAGTCCCACGTAGCCACCTCCACCATGTTGTATACGTCGTGGTCTGAATCCATGTAGTTCATCCCGTGTCGGTGTACTTCCCAAAATACATGCTGAGATGCAGGGAAAGTACAACACACCGTGTGACCAGGGGCATATGCTATTTTATTCCTCAATGACCCCTAAAACCCTAGCTACTGCCACTAGTACTACATGGCGTGTTCTTTGTAAGTACACGCCATGTACTCTAAAAATTTCTTGAAACGTAGACCTCCACCATTGTGCCTCTGGTGATGATTCGTTCATCGATCCGGTCACCCGATCGTCATGGAACTCTTGGGTTTTGGTCACCCCAACACCACAAAGTATCTTCTGTTGTTTTTAGACCTCCGATCGTCCACAAAAGCTTTTTTTGATCTTCCCACGTGAGGAATGCTTGAAAAATGTACTATTCTGATCCGAGCCGTTTTTTTATATGAAATGGTTATCAAACCTCTGTTGGGTCGTTGCGATGTTAGATATCTAGTTTGGGATCATTGCATTGTAAGACGGGTGAACAAAGATCCATTGTTCACCACCCTACGAAGAATGTGAAGAACATGCGAGAAGGAAAGGGGGAAGGAAAACCAATCGAACAAGTTTGAGGAATGAACCTCCACAGTCATTCTTCACAGCGTTGATCTGGTCCTGTTAATAGGCTTAAATGGAGTAGAAGTAAACAACAATAATCAACATGGATTAATTCCCCATAATCATCCCAATGAAATCCCTCCCGCAAGAATGTAAGAATACGTAGATCAACAAGTTCATGGTTGATCTACATTCGTTGTTTAAATTAAAAAACAGGGAAAGAGTAATGAAATAAAAACCCCTGCCTTTAAGAAAGGATCGATCGTTGGTGAAAGGTCCGCAATGCCGTCGTTGTCGAGATCCTTCAACTTCCTTGGCGCATCGATTATCAACTTCGATCTGTCATCCTTCGTCACTGAGAATTTGCACCAACACTTTGTGGATACTCTAGAAACTTCTCTCTCTCTCGTTTCCAATGAGAAAAATTCAATTATCCCAATAAAAATGGAAACGTATTTGACATCCCATTACTCTGCGGCATTAATGAGTCATCATTGCGGTTTCTGAGGCATTATGACATAACATTAATTACTGAAACTACTACCCTATTGCTATACTGCCATGGATATTACCAAAAAGAAATAAAATAAATGTTGTGAATTTATTTTATTTTATTTTACCTAAAACGTCTGAAAATTATCTTTTTCCCTCAACCCGCGCCGGTTGAGGTTAGGATCGTTCATAAGTAAAGTCATCATCCTGAATGCAACGGTTCCCACAGTTTTTTAATCTGGGAATCCATTTGGAAACTACCATAGCTACGCAAAAGTGCCAAATCAATTAATTTAAAAAAGTATAAACCACCATTCCAGGCTCACTGGGCCTCAGAATGATGTTCCGTTTTTATGACCAGTCTCAAAATAATCCCATATAATTTTTAAAAATAATACACAGAAAATCCAAGACATTTCAATATCATTGAAAATAATTGTACTTATATGTATACAAAAATATAAATTTATAATTTTATGCACATTAATATATATTTATTTTTATAAATAGTATTTCATATAATATTAATTATATATAACATGAAAACAAAAACATATTATATAAAGATAAATGTAAATATTATTTCATTAAAAAATTTATCATACAAAAATTTAAGCTTGTAGTTTTTATAATTAATATTATAATTATAATAGATACGTATTTAAATAGTATTTTTGTCTTTTTCTGTTGTATGTAATTAATATTCTTTGATATTGAATTTATACAAATTTATATATAATAAGGTTCAGAATATTATACATTTACATTAATTGAAATACATATATATTAATATGCATAATAATAAATATATTTATTGAAATTTATTTCATAAATATTTTTATAAATTTTATTTCATATAACAATATTTAAATTTTTATAAATTTTATTTTATACAGATATTTATATAAATTGTATTTCGTATCTATGTATTCTATATAATATTAATTGAATATTAATTATATATAATGTTATAGGATTTATGAAAATAATTATTTATTAATGTAAAAAATTCTAAACACATTTTTTGTAGACATTTTATAAATATATTATAAATATATTTTATATAAAAAAATTCATAATATATAAATAAGTATTTATGTATTATATACATTATATAAATATGTTTGTATATAAATAACAAAAATAGAATTATAAAATAAATTTAAATAATTATATATAAATACACATATAAAATATATAGATTATATAAATTTATATATTTAATATAATATAAAGGTATGATAATATAAATACATAAAAATGTAATATAAAAATGTATTTATTAATTTATATAAATATATATAAGTAATATATTAATATATATTTAAAAAATAATTGAAATAATATATATTTTAAATGGATTAATAATATATATAAATAGAATAACGTGTTAAAAAACTACAACACACAATCCGACATAGTGAAATGTTACTGGCGGTATAGAGGGAAAATGCACGGTTCCAAACCCACAAGCTGAGGGTAGATTTTTCCAAATGGATAGAATGGTAAATAGAGTGTCCAGAATAGGATAGAAAGGGGGCTGACGCTAACTATGCGAACTGCAAGGAATGCTGGAACATGAGGGAGGGGTGCTCGCATTAACTAGACAAACTGGAGGGAGAGACATAAGATAATGGGAGGAGGAGGGCGTATAGAGGGAGGTGGACAGAAGATGGGGAAATAGGGGGGAGGGGGAACTAAATGGAGTGTCAAGGTAAATATCACATAAAAATAATAAATTAAAATAAATTATTATAGGAAGTTTTAATAACTGCCTTTCATATGTCTCTTGAATTTAAGGGGATAAAACCCCATCTATATTGCCTCCCAAATTTAGAGGTGATTTTGAAATAACCGCTAACATATGATATGTAATGAGAATTCTCACATTTGGAAATAACCAATAATATAGATTATGAATTATAGGGGGTTAAAACCCCTTCTAAACTGACATTTCCGGGTTAAAATTGAGGGGGTTTTAACCCCCACTAATATAACTGCCACTAATTCCCCTACCACATTACAGTGGTTCTTCAAAACTACATCTAATAATAGTAAGGGGCACATTAGAAGAGTCTCCCCACAACAAAAAATAATGTGTTTAGAATGGGTTATAATCCCCTTATAAATAGAAAAATAACCGATTCTAATTTGGTAATATTTTGTAGTGTTTCCTAGATAAAGGCAATCCAAGAGTTGCATATAACAACATCATTAATAGAGATCCATTGTTTCCTTGGTCTATTTGGGTATTACCAAAGATTTTTAAAGAAATTAACACTATTATAAAACCCATTAACAAAGAAGAAACATAAGGATATATGTTTTTTCGTACTATTGAATGTGAGACTACTTCAAAGAGTTGAAAAAGTGGAATATCAGTACACAAGTACACAAACATGGAATTTGTGGAAAAGGTTTTTTGGTATATAATAATGATTTAAAGATGTTATTAGGTTTTATAATAATGAAAATTGATATATTCATATCTTTCAAATCAATGTAGTCGAAAATTCATTATCAATAATATCCCATATCAATCTACAGATGGTAGCTGTGATATTTTCATTGAAAATCTAGAGGAATTGTCTATATGGTTTGAAGTGTGAGATATATATTAATCAAAAGATCCTCAAATATATATTCACATAAAATGATCTTGAAATTACCTAGGGGATATACATAGTTAGTATCAATGATTATGACTTATCAATCCACTAACATCCTGGAAAAAAATAAATTGGTAGATTACCTAAGAAGAAAGGATCCTGTAACATTATCAACGAGGAGAATTTGGATAGACCCAATAATCCTAGATTTTCCAAGGATGGAAATTTAAATGTATATGTGAGGAACATAATAAATCCTATATAAACTTATTTCTCAACCAAACCACATGGATGAAATAAAATATTCTTAAATATATGGGGATACAATAAAGAAAATAGTGGAAGCTATCAGAAATGGTAAATCCACCGATTTCAAAATTGAAGTGGAAAGGGTTGTAAAATTGGTTTAGGATTATCTATATCATCCAATCCATTTATAAATAATGTTCTTAATAATGATTCACATAGATCATAATTCTCTATTAACCGAGGGAGCACCAAGATGTATCGGGTTCCTTGCCATCATTATTCGTGTGACCTTATAAAGAAGGAGATTACATAATATACATAAAATTGTCTAGTATGTCAGCAAGTGAAAGCTGAAAGGAAAACGTATAATGAGATGATACAACCATTACCAATACCATCATGAAAATGGGAAAAAATAACCATGTAAATTTTTACTAGACAACCAAATACATCCATAAAAAATAATCCCATGTGGTTCATTTGTTATCATTTTATGAAGACAACTCACTTAATTTCAATTAGAGAATAGTTATCACTCAATAAAATTCCACAGAAATACATTAAATATGTGGTGAAGATGTATGGAGTACCACTATAAAATTTACAAGAACAAGATATGATATTTACCTCTATGTTATTGAAAAGTGTACAATACGCTCTAAATACTGAGTTTATAATTAGTGCCTTTATCATCCTAAAACTTATTTCCAAAATGATCAGACTATTTATACACTTCAATAAATGTTTGTATCTTGTTATATGGAGTTTAAAGTATGATGGGACCAACATATACCTCTGTTTTAGTTCTCTAATAACAATAGCTTCCAAAAAATCATCCAAATTCCTCTATCTAAATCTCTTTATGGGAAAAGTTGTTGAACACTTACATGTTGAGATAAAGTCAGGGAATGTAAGGTCCTATGACCTAAAATGGTCTACAAAATGGAATAAAATAGTAAATATATTCTATATAACTTTTTAGAAACCTAAATTTGAATGATGATCTATGCATATAATCATCGATGTGACCTAGAGTTTGATGATGGAGACATGTTATTCCTCTGCATATCTCTAATGAAAATGTTCTTGAGATTGGGGATGAATGGAATGATAATTCCTCGATACATTGTACCCATAGAGATTATTTATTTATTCAATGTTGTTACCTATCGAATACCACATTCAAAAAATATGTATCCATTTCATGATGTATTCCAGATATCCATCTTGAAGAAGTACATGACAGATTCATCACATGTGTATAATTCAGGGGTGGTACAATTGGAAAATTATATCTTATAGAGAGAGTAGCCGGTGAGGATATTAGATTATATAGATAATGTACTATGAAATATGACTACTCATATAGTCAAAAGATTTAAGGAGGAACCATAAGTATGAATAGGAAACAAGGTAATTGGAGGAAGTAATAATGGAGAAGTTCCCTCACCTATTTTCACATTAGTATGTAAAACACAATTTTTAGGGTGAAATTTCATAAGGGGGAAGAATGTGACGACACATAATTTTATTAATAGAAACAATCTTCATATAATTATTCCATATAGATTAAATCAACAAAAATCTAATAGAAAACACAATAAAAATTTTAAAAATAAATAATGAATGAAATAAGTGGTGTTTCTAGAAATTAAGAAACGTATAAAACGGGAATAATAACATTAATGTGGGAATAATAATATGAACATTAGGAATATCAAACATACTAATAGAATGGTTAACATGCCTATAAACGTATAAAAACAATTTAAGTATCATATAAGTTAATATTTGACATATTTATATCATGGTATAAGTAAACAAATGTTTTAAAACATATAGATTAATTATAAATATTTTTGTGAAAATTAAATGTTTATTTAAATTTTTATAATTAATATTATCCTTTAAAATAAAATTTATTTTCAGAAAATAGATTCATAAATTAATATTTTATTTTCTGATGATTATAAAATAATTTTATGAGATCATAATTAATTTTATTGAGTCATAAAATGAATTATAATATGAAAATCATTATTTTTTTTGTAAATGATGATTTCGATTAAAAATTAAAAATTATATATTCACAAAAATATCTTAATAAAATGGAGTTTATTTTTTGATTTTACATGTCAATAAATGGATTGGCTGATTTATAGGTATTTTTATGAAATAGTTAATGTTTTATAAACATTGAAATATGGTAATTTAAATTACATAACATATTAATAAAATTACACGAATTTTTGAGTCGTGGATGATGTAATCACGCATTATGTAAAACACACATGAACTAGATACTATACGTAGAAATAATAATAAATAATATTTCTTTTCATGAGACAAAATTAGAGCAATTGAATAAAATAATAAAAAAACACCCCCATTCCCCTATAAATACCACCCCAAAAAAATTATTCTTATCACACAAAATAATCCTTGGATATTTAATATATTTTTTCAAATTAATATCTCAAATCTATTCCCATATTTCAGGTCTTTTTGGTCTCACAAAATTTTATTTACATGTTACTTAATGAGATTCTCAAGGAGGCAACACTGATGATGTAAAACCTTCCCTTTTTCTCCTTGAATTTTTTTATATCATTCCCTCACCTCACCAATAATAAGGGACATGATAAAAATATTATTATACATATACAATAATTTTATTTTCTTAATGTTATATACATCTTCAATTATCTTATCCTCTTCTTTTGTTCTAAAAATTAAAATATCTTTCATGATGTGCAGATTTACCACCTTCGTGGACGACATTTTTTCATTTTTCATTTCTTCCCTCAAGGATAGTCATAAAACCATATTTGTGGTTAGAAGATATTATAATAAATTTATTAAAACAAATATAATTCTTTTTAACTAGAATATAATCAATATATTAAATAATAAAACAAATCTAGTTTGTGGCGATCGAAGAACCAGCAAAATAAATCAATCATTTTTCATTAACATTTTACCTAATGAATCATTAATATATATGAAAAAAATGATACATGGTACCATTTAAAATCATATAGGATCATAATTTTCATATAATTCCACTTATTTTTTATTCTATTTGAAAAATACTGCAATAATTAAACTCAAGGGAATAAAAACTACATGTCAAAACTACGTGCCAAAAAATGGATGAAAAAGAACCTATTAAAATTAATATAGATAAAATAAATGTTATATAGGCTCAAGAATCATTAATTAATATACGTAATTTTATTATCTAGGACCATAAGTAAATGTGAAAAATAGTTTCTGACATAAAGTAACTGATTCTCTCCAAACCGCAATTTTTCATTTGAGTTTCACTTTCTATATGTCAACCACAATGTATTTATTAATTTTTGTTATTTAATACTCATAAATTATTTGTTTATATTCCTAACATATTTAACTATCTATATTATTCTTTCTTTTATGGGGTAATACATATTTTATTTGTTTTACTTTTCAATTCCTCTAGATAAGAAAGTATGATTGAAGGTAACATCTGAATTTCTTATCTATTTTCATGTACACACCATTATAAAATTTAATACACCATTATTTTCATAACATATAATTTAATTGTGAAAAAAACACCTCATTAAAATTCAGGTTTTATATAAATATTTATTACTTTTCCACTTTCAATAATTTTTATATTTTCCCTTAAACCACACTAAATTGGCTCATTTCTAATGATTTATAAACATTATTTTCACCTGTTTCATTTTAGATGGAAATAGTTTATCACGATGTATTACAAACTTACAATATTTATGTCCATGTATTTTTGAAATCAATAATTTCTTGAACACAATTATGACATTTCTATTATTTATGCCTTATGAAATGTTTATGATACCCATTTCCTACCCCATGTTATCCTTATGTTTACTACATATTTTAGAATCATTATGTGGAACACATATTAATGAACATGTTATGATTGGTGCTCCAAGATATCTCTCTAACTCATTGGGTAATTTTTAGTCTCATGAGACTTTATGTTGGGACATGGAGTGAAGCTAATTCTTTTATGGGCTATTTGTAATCGTCAGGGAAATTTGCCTTGACTCATTCTTATGTCAGGTTTTAGGTTATTTTAATAATTCCATGATTCTATGATTACGTGATTCAATGTTATATATTATATTCTTATTTATGATTCATCATGTTACATTTATTTTTATGTTATAAGTTTATGCCTTTTAAACTATCTTCTATGATTTATTTCTATGTTTATTACCTCATTGGGATTCATAGATAAAACTGTTATTCATATATTCCCCTGATTATTCTATGAATATGTATGATCTCCAAAGAAGTTATCATCTGATTATGTGTTTGAAATATTTTTTTATTCATCTTATATAATTATGTACCTAGTCTTCAAAAGACACTAAAATTTATGATCCTTGGTTTCAATTTGATGTATAATTATAATTAAAATAATGTAACAAAATGTGTAATTGGATTGATCTACTATATAAAGGGGGTATTTTGAAGACACAAGGGAATATATTATGTCTATGAGAGTGTTTTTAATGTTTCTTAGATGATATTGGTTGAACACAGAGGATTTATCTGTGAGGAAAGTGGAGTTGTGAATGCACACTTTTATAAGTTAGAGGGAATTAATTTTTGTAAAAAATAATTTATTAATATTAAAATGGATTAAATATTCTTATAATTTATATTAAATATTACAATTTTTGTGTATAAGATATGTTATGTTCATTAAATACCTCACACACCCATTTAGAGTATATATTTTAGTATATTTTGTTATTTTTCAGTTTAATTTAACACTTGGATATCATATTATCTTTTATAGTGGCGACTGACTATTACCTTGAAAAATTATTTCTATTACATAATGATAATTTATAATTAATGAGTAATATTTATTATTTTAAATAAAAAAATTAAATTCATTTTATAGAATTAAATTTATAATGATGATATAAATTGACTTAAATATAAAAACCACTAAATTGATAATTGTTTTATAAAAAATATATATTTACCATGAAAATACTTATTTAGAATAATTATTATGGAAGATAATAATACATATGATATTTATTATTTTATGATTTTAAAAATTGGGTATTTTTGATTTCTAAACAATCCATAACAAAATAGAATCCTCAGAGTAGTTAATTAAAGGGAATGGTACAAAAATAGTGTTTTGTTAGAATAAATTATAAATAATGTTTCAAAATGTCAGTAATATTTTTAATGTTTTTAAATATTATTTTTATATGGATTATTTTAATCCTCTGATACATCAGGGGTATTTAAATTTGTTTTTTAAATTTTTATGTCATTTTTATATTGTAACGTCTTAAACAAGGGTCCACTTAACCCATGACCCATGATGGTTGGTCAAATGGCCACAAGCATGCCTCTATGTGAACTAGAGGCTACTGATTAGTAGTGAGGATGAGAAAGTGGTATGTTGGGGAGACTATACCCTCTTATCAGAGTTGTATAGTAGATATAACAGATGAACATAAATATACAATAATGGAATCATATATGAACATATTGGTTAAATAATATGTGGAAGAATAAATATAACCGAACAACTAATAACAATATAAAAACTCCTTGAGGTCATGCTAATACATAAATGAATGGAAAGGTGATGTAAAAAGTGGAATAGTTTAAAGGAATAAAATCATGATATACAGAAAGTACTAAAATAAAAAAAGGTTTGTCCACTAGATCCTTGAGCATATGATTGGTCCTCTACTCTTAATCTCCAACTATATGAAAAATGTATCAACAACCTATTGTAGGGACCTTTCCATTATCAAAACCTACAAACAGAAAATCATATCAGGTACCAAAAGCCTCCCAAGTAGGGTCTGAGAAGAAATCTCAATAGTCCATCACCAAAGTTTCTTTGAATTAATCAACGCATTGGTTGTAACTAAATAGTGTGTAGGTATGAATTAAACAATAGAAAAGGATGATTAAAAAAACAAAGGGATTCTTAGGTTCTTAAAGGACACCAGGTGGATCCACCTACATTGGATCATGGTTGGAATGAATTTATGAAAATTCAATATATATAGTAATAATATATATATTATTGTAACATATTTGATCCACCTATATAATCCACGTTTGTGTTGCCATATATGGTAATATACAAAGAATACCTATTGTTGGCTGGCCCAGGGTGTAACTTAGACATCCATGACAAGTCTAATGGGCCTATAATCTCTAATAATATTGTTCAATCCCTACATATCAATGTGAGTGGGATAAATAATTCTTAAAAATTGATATGTTGACTCTCCCATCATGTTAACAATTTTACTAGCGATGTGGAATGTAAATCCCACCATCAAACTAGTGTCAATTGTGTGTGATATAATGCACAACACACGGTGTAAGGGGGTGGGATACCAACATTCCCAACAAAACCCCGACTATCATACCATAACCATATAATAGGATAATTATAATTTTTACATAATATATGAAGTAAAACATATCATGTATCTCTATGGTCTTGTTTATTTATTACATGTAAATACTATTCACCAAAAAATATAAATCATTAGAAATAAGAATGGCTTTACAACAATTTTTAAACCATTTCATTTAACCCATAAAATTCAATTAGTAAAAATATATAAATCATAAATGATCCATTCCATTTAATTAATCCATTAAATTCTTCATAACAATGATATTCAATTTATAAGTCTCACAAAGCCTTTTAGAACTGGTACCACAACCATTAAAGAAAATTTCTTACATAGAAAATACCAACTATATGTTCATCCAAATACCTTAGGCACCTTAGGTTCTAAAAAATTTCATATCTAAGTAAATTACATATTAAATATAAGAAAAATACAAAAAAGGTTTTACAATAAATTTATCGGTTAACTATAAGGGCCAATTCAATGTGGTGGACCCAAGGGGTGTCCATAAGTGAGATAAATGACCTATAAAATACTAAAAAAGGTTAAGGGGGAGTTTATCTATGAGTGATGATCAATTTGACATGAATAACTTCATAAAAAACGGATTCATAGAAAAAACTACTATTCAACACAACAACATTGCTACATAACATCAAAAATCTTGGGGAAAATGATGAGACAACCTAACTCAATCTCTTAGAAGACTCCTCACTCAATATCGACCTCAGATTTGGAGATGGTTGGATGAGATCTAAAAAACTTTACGACAGCTAGAAAATATAGAAAATGAGCAAGCACCTAAATAGTTAAATGGAATAAATGATAAACATAGATAATGAGGGATATGATTCAAGTGATCACCTCAAGGAATACCATACCTTTGGAGGATATTTAATTGGGTAATAGCTGAAAGGGTTATTTCTACACCATGATTGATGATCTTAGTATTTTATAGGAGGAAAAGGGACTGGTCCACTGGAATGAGAAATAGGGAATAAAGAAATTTTGTAAATCATTTAATGAGGAGAAAATGAAATTTTCCCCACAAAACACACGGACACATAGTTTTTCCATACGGCTGGTCAAGTCTTGCACCAACTGCACAAGTTTTATGATTTCAAAGGGTCTCCCCACACATGTAGGTTAACATTTTATCTAACTAGGATCAAACCATGGAAACCCCACTATCAAAGAATTAATACATCACCTCATAGTTGTGAGCCTATGACTACATGGTTGCTTACAAACCGTGCATCCCCTGGTCTCCCTTGTCTCAAATTGCATGATTTAGGGAAACAATTTTGGATGGGAATCACGATTTAACCTTATATTTTAGTAAAATCATGTCCTTCAATTTTGTGGATTAATGCTCTGAACATGCCTCATATTCACCTGAGACCTCCTCAAATTAATTAGAAATCATTATTTGGTCTGTTTAAAAGAATTTGAACAAACAAAAGGACCCATACCTTTTTGAAGAAATGATTAATTACAACCTCCCCCACTTAATGAAACTTTTACCCATGTTTCACTTCTAAGGGTGAAGAGGTATCTCCAATAAATAGATTTAGTGACATAGAACATATATCATCTCAGCATTCCCAGGTGTCATTATGTACTCGGATGTGCTTCCATGTAACTCATTTTTGAGGAAGTGACCTACCTCTAAGTGTCTTAATTATCTAAAACACAATACACACATGATAATTCTCGAAAAATAATCCATGTCTAGTTAACCTCTTCATTTTGAATGAAATTGTACGGGTTTACATAATAACGGTAATGTTGAGATATGTGAACAAAATCATGCATAAACTGAATTTTTTTGGGAAGTGATGACTAGTTAACCAATGGTTTGATTTGTTTCATAATATTGAAGGGTACATTGAACGTTTGTGATGACTTACCCAACTTATGAATACATATATAGCCCAACCTGGGAGAGAAGAGAAATAAAAACTAGTCTCCAACCTTGAACTCAACAGTTTAACATTTTATATTGGAATACGAATATTGTCTAGATTGAGCCGAAATTATTCACTCCCTAATAAATTAGACATGCTATGTAGTCTTCTTTAAGATATAGAGTACAAGAACAGCTACCTACCCTACATCTATCCAATATAGAGGTAAATCGTAAGGCATAATATATAATCTTTCATAATGATTCATATTTATGGTATCATGAAATATGTTATTATAAGCGAACTTAATGTGAGGAATGTGTTACTCTTTGGAGGACCTGATGTTTTGGTAATATGAAAGAATAATCTCCTCTTGCATATGAATTAAATTAACCATCAATCCAATTGTCTATTTAATAATTTCCAATCTCAGGAGCACCTATTTACTAAATTCCTTCTCCAACCCCTACTAAAAACATGACATAATGTGAGTTTCTCTATAAAAAATAATATAATTAGGCGTTCCATGAAAACGTAAGACATCCAGGATACTAACTTGTCAATTAATATGGTCTCCCTAATAATTAATTCGTGTGAGTCCTTTTTCAAATGATCTAGGAAAACCCACACTATATTGTTTCTATAAGGCGTTCTGGCTAAACCAATTACCAAATCCATTTAAACATAATCAAATTTCCACATTGGAATGGAAAATGGTTTTAAAATATATATCAAAAGCCTATGTTATTCCTTCACCTACAAACAGGTGGAATACTGAGTGATAAAGTCGAAATTATCCTTTTTTATACCAGGACGTCAATATTGGAACCTTAGATCCCAATACAATTTGTGGACTCCGGGGTGAACCGCCCATGCTGAGGCATGGAAATCCCACATATTCTCCTCTATAATTTATATTTGGACACATACATGTAGATGGAATATTTAATTATTATACCCCTCCACATTCCACATAAAATATGTAACTTCATCTGAGATTCATTCCATTAGGAAAAGACCATACTGGTTAGAAGGCTACATCATTCTTACATGTTCCCGAAGAGTAGAGGCAACTATTAAAGGTGAGAGGATAGTCTATACTTGTTCCTCTTAAACCTCAATGTGCATCTCTAAAAATAATTCTATAATCAACCATTCACCACTAGAATCCTGAAAGAACTTTTTCTGATCCATTCTTCTCAGAGAATCCGTGACAACATTACAATTTATCGGTTTGTAATAAAGATCAAATCCAATTTACTATAGGTACTACACCCACTTGAACGGATTGATATTAAGATCTAACTTGGAAAATATATAATTGAGAATTTTTTGGTTATTGTACACAATAAAATCCTCTCTATGTAGATAGTTTCTCCAACATCATAAAGAATGAACTGCAATAGTAAGATCGAGGTCACGAGTTTGGTAATTTCCATTGTTAGTCCCAAAGTGATGAGAACCATACATAATGACTTAATTGTTCTATATCAAAAAAACTCTCGAACCAATACTTGATGCATCAATGTGTATAATATAATTTTTTTCTTACTCTATTTGAATTAGTATCAGTGCTGAATTCAAATGTCCCTTCAACTCAAGAAATGATTCTTCAAAATATTATAACCATAATAATTAAAAAAAATATCTCAAGACCATTATCAACGATGCAATGTGTCCGAAATCTTGGATGAAGCATCTATAATAATATAAAACCCCAAAAGAAATTACAAATGTAAAATATATTATTTTTCTTATCACAGGAAACTATAGTTTTTACTTTCTCTTGGTCTAATAAAACTCGTAACACCAAGATGACGTGACACCAGAATTGGACATTGATGATCCAAAAGTAGAATTTACTATTCTTAGAATAGATCAAGTTCCCTATTAGTGTATTCATCAGGATATGATTATGATTAGAATGGTTGTTTATAGATAATAAATGCACAATGATATCCTCAATATATAATACCATGAATTAATCCAAACATGGGTCGAATAACCGATTCATAAGAGTCATAAAAAATTCAGTTGTGTTTGTATGTCTGAACAAAAGTACCAGGAACACATATTGAAAATATATAATAATAACATATATGTGAGTTATGTAGGAGGAATTAACATACAACTAATGATATCTTTCCATAAAATGAATCTTTGAAAACACCATCACTCCTTAAAGATGATCAAATTGGTATTCAATTCTTGAAATCAGATATTGGTTCTTTATTGTGATATGGTATAAATAAAGTTAATCCATGCAGTGCCGGTGGGTTCTGTCCACCTGCTTAGAACAATGTACCATTGAAACCCAATTAAATGTGTTTGGGAGTATTAATACATTATCCTCCAAATCCTCTAACAACATATGGATCTCTAAATTCTCATTATTTTCTATTGTATAAAGAGAAATTTTCAATAATTTTTCTCTTTGAAAAGGATCGATAGTAAATTATACATCTCACACTAGAGGTATAATAGAGAAGTATTCATAAAAGATATTACTAAAACCCTCCACTGCTGAAGGAATAAAAATTGGGTCTTAACCCATTGTTATCTAGAAAATGATTAACAATTTGAGCAATTACACTACCCAGCCTCTACTTTTAACACCTAGAGATTTTGTGAGTTATTTTTTTCAAATCAATCAAATATTTTGATATTTTTCATTTCATGAAAAAATGAAAATATTTTTTTTATTAATTCACTAACTAAAATTTTTGTTTCACATGGAACATAATTTGCTTGTTCTGCACACAACACTGACATGCCATACATTAAACGCATCACTAAACTTCTACCAAACATCATTTCATTGTTATAATTATTTTAGATAGATAATTGTAACATACCCATTAGTATTAGTGATATGAACTGTATTAAATATTTTTAAAATATTTTTTACAATGTTTTTGCATAAATAAAACAGATAGCTGATGAATTATATAACATTTATAAGGGACCTTATATTTCTAAAAATATTATTTTCTCAACTGAACGTCTTTTAATGTTATCTTCTGAAAAATAATAAAATTAATCTTGGTCACATTTAAAAATTAATTTTTTAAAATAAATATCATTTTTGAATTTGGAAGGCCTAAATGATATTAAAGTGAAATTTTTGGATTTTTCTGTGAAACATCATTTCTGGATGAAAAGTAAAAAATATCAAATTTTAATTCAAAACATCCTTCATTTAAATTATTTTAAGGTTAAATTATATTTTAAATTGTTTTGAAATTTTAATTAAATAATATTTTTTTTATCATTTAATTCAATTTAGTTAATTTGAATCAATTTCACATTAAAATTGTGTATAATAACATAGAAATTTTTTGAACATTTTTACATTAAAAACCTATAGTTTCGTCTCATCAGTGAGATTAAATTTAAATTAATTTCAACCAGTTATTTTATTAGAATTTGGAAAAATGAATTCCATAATTTTAATTAGAATAATTTATAATTTATAATATGTTAATATTTTTTTTACCCAAATTATTAGTGAAATTCATTAAAATTAATTACTACGGTTAACAGAAAAATTAGGTTAAAAAGAATTAAGCATTATATTTAAAACCCAAAACGTCCTATTAAATAATATAAAACCCAATTTTTGTCCATCATTAATCCATGAACCTTAAATTATTTTGTTTTTTTGTTTTGGAATTACTTTTTATCGGTAAAAAATTGGGTGCACCAAACTTTTTCTAAAAATGCCAAGTAAGTCCCCTCCCTTCCCTATAAAAGGCAACAACATCTCCCTCTACATAACACCGTTGAAACCACTTAGATTTGTTAATTATCTAAGAAAAGAAATTTCCTAAATACTTATGTTTCCTAGAATAATTCACTTTTCCATAAAGCAATCCTAGGATGCATTTTGGTAAATCCAAAAAGAGATACCCGATTGAGAGGTAACATCTTCTCTCAAACTCCTTTATTTTATTTTCTTTATCCACCCATACACACTCATTATTAAATTATTTTATTAAAAAAGTATCTTAAAAATACTTGTATTTTTTACAATTTGTAATTTCATACAATTACACACACATCCATCAAATGGTTAATGATCATACTGTTCACTTGTATGACAGACTACTGCCTCACAAAATGACAATTGTTCATTTTTCTTACCTGCTATAATTATAGAAATTATGATAGAAAATAGGTTTATATATAAATAATATTATATTTATTATGTCTTTAATATTTTGTAATTATTTTACAACACATGTCTTTATACTTTTCATTTTGTGTTAATACAATTATTTTGTTTGAGGAAGTGTGGAGTACATCCCCCTCAAAGTGATGTGATTAGTTCATAAACAAAATGAAATGTATTAAGGATAGTTTTAGTTAATATATATGATATATATAATATTAAATATTGATAATTAAATAATTATATACAAAATAATAAATAAAAATATATTTCTCTTACATTCTTTCCTTCAACACAACTATTAAAAAAAAATAACATTCATGTTTAAGAACATCTTACCATCTCGATGACCGGTGTATTGTCTTTCATAAATGTATATTTCATATATTATTATGATACAAATATTATGAATATAAATTATATTTGTTTCATTTTTTACATTATGGAAATCATGATTAAAGTATAAGGACCAATGATTAAACAAATTAAGACACATCTGAAAAACAATGTAGATATTACTTGAAGTGAATCCTTACCATAGAATTGTTAACAAGTGGGGAATATAAGGTAAACATCACACCATATATGGGATTATATATAATAATATGGTTATGAAATGAATTTATATTTAATATATATTTATTATATATTTTGTATGTATGAGTATGAATAGGTTCCGAACACCAGGTAAGGGGATTTCACCTCACTAATTATTTATGTGAGATACGAGCAATATTCATTGATCACATAATTTTGTGGTGAATATAATTCCCATGAATGTCTTTTTTTCCTATTATAATTAAATATATGTGTATTTAAAGAAGCATTTTATTATCATTCTTTTATGGGGATTTCATATCCAATGTTACCATATCCGTAAATTAATTTTGCCTCAATTTTCCTCCTTTGAGACACATTCCATGGTATATATCTATATATTTCAATACAATATGAATAAACTATATTTCAAATGTAATATAAATAATATCATTATTTTCATGAAATTTTATGCTCTCGGTAATTTCATTTTCCTACATGGTGAGTATGATTCAATATTACTATTTGGTAAGAGTTTTTTTAAAACAATATCATTGTTAATAGAGATTTATTATGATCACAATTAAATTAATTACATATTATGATACATAATTCATGAATAATCCTGATTGTTTTATCCTACGGTTAGTCTTGATATATCCTTATATTATTTCCATTTTCACTATTAGGTACCTTTAATAATTTAAAAAATGTTTTCTTAAAATTATGACCGTACCTCTCACTTTGGTCAGAAATCCATGTTCTTTCAAAACCATGGTTTCATAAAAGGGTTTCCAATAATATGCTACTCATCTCCTATGATCGTTAAAATAATTATTATACCACTATTTTCATTTACCAATGTTTTTCAAATGAATTCACTAATCACTTTCTTAATGAGGGATTTCTCAAACATATTTTACCATGAAAAATAAATGTTCTATTAACCTCATATGACATGGATATATTTATAACCATTGAATCACTGATGCTTTTTTATGTTTAATGTTCTATGTTCTAAAAAATTGTTTAAAATATATTTTCAACAAAATTATTTCTAAATTGTTTTGAAGCATATTTTTTTATGATTCAATGGAAAATGAGTTTTTCAAAATCCTTTCAAGCTTCTTCAATATTTTTTAAAGTCAAAATATTTAAAATAATTTTCAAGATTTATTTATAATTTTTCAAGGAATATTAAATGAAATGGGTTTCATAATATTTTAAATCATTCTTCTAAAACCATTAATGATTTTTTTAAAAAAATTAAAACATTTGATTCTAATTTTATTAGTTTTAATACAAAAATATTTTCAAAATGATTTCCAATTTTCCTTATATGTTTTCATGTTATTTTATAGGAAAATGATATAAAGTTGTAGTATAAGGACTTTTTAATTGGAGAAAGGATATTTTCATGAAACAAATTTTGGAATGATATTTTTATATTATTTTCGATCTAATATGAAATCCTTTGATGTTACTAATTCATATCTTGGATATTTTCCAAATGATTTATTCACATTCTTCCCTATGATGGTTATTCTTACGAACCCAATCATTGTGATTCATTTTTCACTATCATAGGTTATATGTTTGTGAGAATTGTTTCTATTTCATGAGTTATTTGTTTATTAAATCAATTTCTATTTAATGGATAATATTTTAATGAAATCTGTTTCCCTTTCATGGTTTATATGTTAATGAAATCCATTTCTCTTTCACTAGATATATGTTAATGATTTCCTTTAATATTCTATGGGTAATGATTTTGATTAAATTTATACGAAATAATTATCTTTTTTAGTAGGTTATGAAATGGTTATATGACTATTATACCCATTTATTTTCATGGTTTATGATATAATTATTTATTATTTTGTGACACATGTTTTTAGGATAACATTATGATCTTGGTGGAACCTATATTTCCCTCCAATTTATTAGGTAAATCTTTATATCTCATGAGATAGTCTAAGATATTCTAACGAGTAATCCTTAAATACTAATATGGAAATGGATGTGAACCATGACTACTGAGATGGTTTGGGGAGTGAAATCATGTTACCATGGTTGTCTTGGGAGTTATCCACAACTCAAAAGATGATATCTGGAGTAAACCCTTAATTACCAAGATGGTGTTTGATGGAAATCCTTGGCTATTAGGGAAACGATATTATATGCATATGTTTCTGCCATAATTCTATATTTTATTACAATGATATTATTTCATGGATTATATTATTTATTTCTATATGATTAAAATCTTATGTATGATAAGGATTTAGGACATGATTCATGTATATGATCTTTTATATGCATGTTATGATCATCAATTTTCATGATAATGTTTTTTTACCCTTATACTTATTATTATTTTTACATATTTCCCTTGTATACCCTTATTGAGCATTTGAGATCTTGTGTTTTTGTTTTTTATTCCATGGGATATGAATATATAAAGTACTTTGGATGTATCAAAGAAGGGTGCTAGTCAATAAGAACCTAGTGGGTGAAAATGTAGCTCATTTTGGCACCAATGTTTAGGTTTCTATGTTTTCATAAGCACTAAACTATTATGGTATTTGGGTGTATATTTATATATTTTTTATGAATTCCAAAAAAATTATGTATTTCAATGTATGGAAAGTAATATTTTCAATAGTTAGTACAAGATAAAATATTTAGAATACCTTTAGAATCTAGGATTTTAAAACCATAGCAACAACTCTGATGATATGTCTAGGGATAACATAAGTGATAAGGAAAAGTTTACAAAGATGTATTGGAATTTTGATAAGTGATATCATGAGTGGTTTCCTAGAAATACATCTCTATGTAGATAATAAAAGTTGATATGGCTCTGGATCATTTGTACCTAGGTGTAACAACTGTGACAAGTTGTTCCATGCCACACTCTGAGTAATCTGGTACACAAAAATAGGTCTTTCTGCACACCATTTTTGGCACTCTTAGGGGGTATTCTTATGGAATTCATAAAGACTCCATGATCAATAATTATGGATTTAAAAATATTTTATTTATGAATAACCCAGGATGAACCTAGAGTGTAATAGATTAAAAATGTTTCGTGATTTAGAAAACCTACATGTATTTATTTTCAGGAATATGTGGGTTTCTAATATGATATTTAATTATCATACTAAAATTCAGGTTTTAGTCTCGGTGGGAATTGGAAGAAACTAGATTAAAAATGAATGCGAAGGACAATTTACAAATGTGCAGAAAAGTGGGATGATCACTCAACTGAAAGTTACTATCATCATTCCTAATAACTTTTCATCTTACATGATTAATAATGTGCACCTTATCCTACTCTCAGACTATCCAAGTAAGAGAAAAAACATGTTTGCTAAGTGTTCGGGTAATGGAGACCATGAAAGAATAAAGATTCAATTTCTTGTGTTAATAATGTGGAAATAATAACCTTTGTGAATGTATTAAAGAAACAATATTATGTTTTACAATGGAAAATAAAGACACAAATGAAGTGAAATAAAGCGAAAAATGATAAAATGTATGAGAATATTGGCCTCCCTAATCCATCATTGAATGTTAAGTGTTTTAAGTGGGTACATAATTTTCATTATAGTACTAAATTTACCAAGTGGAAAGATCATGAAGATGATCAACAGGGTGGTATGAGTAATGGTTACATTGATGATGATGAAGAGACTACATATGATATTTGAAAGGAAAGAGGGATTAATTAATAGGATGGGGAATACTTGTCAATGGTTTATGGATGAAGTAATTGTAGTTTTTCTGAATTTGGATTCATGAATTATGAAAGGGGAAATATATAAAGATTTTAAAATTTATATTTTTTTAGTAATAATTAACATGAATGTTATGAATGGATTTTATGGAATAGAAAATATATTTAATAGAAATGTTACGTAAAATGAAAACACATGATTAAGGGATAGATAAAACTCAATATGTTCCTTATTATAAGATATTTTTGGTTCGATAAAGATATATGGGATATGAATAAGTATATTGGACAGTACTAATTTTCGAAGAAAAAATTAATGATATATTGAAATATACATCCTGCTATTACAGATGATGTTTAAAAATTCACAGATTTATGGAATATATCATGTAATCTATAGAATAATGAATCATGACTATTTTAAAAAAAATTGTTGTAATTCAGGTTGTTACCATGTTCAAGATGATTTTACAATGTAGGTATTAACATCTTTGAATGTCACATCCAAGAGATACTTCGTGATATATGGGAGATCAATGTAAAGATGATTTCATAAATTTAATTCTATGGACTTGGATTTTCATATTTTACACTGGTTATAAGGTTAAACATTACTAAAAATATTAGGTTAAAAATTAGAGGATGTATATATCTATTGAGATTGTATTTAAAAACATGATAAAAAGGACCTTTAGTGATTAACCATATTTCAAGGATGTGCATAATATTTTGGGAATTATAATAGTATTGTTTTAGAAAAGGGCGCCATTTATTTCGGGTGACAACTAATCCTTTTGGGCAATGTCACGGGTCTTTCACCCATGACCGATTGAAGACAATGGGTTCATGTCTACCACTAGCCTACAAAATGTCCTAGGTAATGTGTTACTATTTTTCATGTATAGTTATTTATGATGAAATGGTAGTGTTTCTGTTTTTTTAATGATTAATGTATTGAACATATTGATTTTTAATAATATTTATAGATAAAAAGTTATATGTTTCAGTATTTTACAGGCCATAATATCTGTTAAAAGTGTTTATTTTTTCATCAGGCATCAAAGTTAATTTTTATACATTCTTTTATTAAAGTAATGAATGAATTATAAATATTTAAAATCATTGACTATGAATGATATTTTTTATAACTATAAAAAGTAATTTTGTTTTATTATATTATGGACAAAAAAATAACTACTCAAACGTAGGTTAATGATCAAAACAATATTTTCCTAAAACCATAATTTTTTGTTGAATTGGTAGCCTTATAAATAATCAATTTTTATTTAATTTTAGGCCATCAAATTTTATTTGATCATTCAAATGTTTGTTATTGATGACTCAATCCATCCATATATAGATTTAACTATTTATTCCATGTCCAATCTTACATCCAAACCTATGTTCTTCTATGTGGAAAACTAGTAATATGTTACGTTGGGTAACCGTTATGGTTCCAACATTATATTTTTAATTGATATTTTAGTATTAATTTTTCATTTGAGTTTCTATTAATGAAACATTCAATTATTAATCTTTTGATAACCTAGATGAATTTTGAGGGAGAAATTCATTTTAAGGGGGTAGAATGTAACACCCTGAGATTTTGTGAGTTATTTTTTTTCAAATTAATTAAATCATTTCTTATTTTTAATTTCAAGAAACACTGAAAATATATTTGCTTAATATAAAATCACTAATTAAAACATTACTTTCACATAGAAGATACTTGGACTATGCTACATACAGAACCTACTTGGAATAAGTTAAATGCAACACTACATTTCTACGAAGCATCATTTTATTATTATACTTATTTAGTCGAGATAATTGTAACCATGATGTTAAAATTATTAATATGATTAGTAAGGAATACATTAAAAAAATTTATAATGTTTCAGAAATAATAATGAATATTCATGATGAAAGATATAATTTTTTGTAATGTCCTTATATGTTTAAAAATACTCTTTTATGAAGTCAACTGCATTTAATATCTTTATGTGAACAATAATAGAATTAAATTTTGAATCATATAGAAATTTAATTTGATAAAATACACTTCATTTATAAATTTATAATGTTTAAATTATCTTAGTATAACTTATTTTTATTTTTATGAGAGACATTATTTTTGTATGAATAGAGGAAAATACGAGTTATTAATTCAAGATTGCCTTTTCATCTAATATATAATAAGGTTAAATTAAATTTTAAATTTATTTCAATGTTTGATTAAATAAATATATTCTTATCAATTGATACAATTTATTTCATTAGAATATATTTCACATTAAAAATGGATATAAAAACATAACATAATTTTAAACATTTTTACTTTAAAACCTCGCAGTGTTTTCCCTCTAGCATGACTAATTTTAGATTAATTTCTACCAATTTTATTATTAAAATTTGAAATAATAAATTCCATATTTTGATTAATACTAATTTTGAATATATAATGAGTTTAAAATTAT
The DNA here is from genome assembly GCA_963277665.1 of Viscum album. Classification (NCBI taxonomy): domain Eukaryota; kingdom Viridiplantae; phylum Streptophyta; class Magnoliopsida; order Santalales; family Viscaceae; genus Viscum; species Viscum album. Next base: position 76,034,021 of record OY728153.1, on the reverse strand, counting down.
TTTTGACTACGAATATTAGTGGACATGGTAAAAATTAATTACAACGGTTAATATAATAATTTCGTTATTAAAGTACGAGACGTTAAATTTATAACACAAAACAGCCTATACAGTTGTCCAAAACCAATTTTTTTGACATGATTATTCCATTAACCATAAAATATTTGTTTTTTTGTTTTTTATGACTTATTATCGGGTAATAACATGGGTACAACTAACTTGTTTTGAAAAAATGCCATGTTTGTACTTTCCATCTGTAGATAAGGAAACGAGCTCTCCCTCTTCTTCACACCTCTAAAAGAACTTAGGATCAAGGAATATGTGAGAAAATAAACATCCCAACTTATATAACTTCCTACAAGAATCCTATCCCTGGATAGAATTCATTCCAAGGAATCCTTTTGGCACAAACTTAAAGGATTTACCTATTTAAGAGGTAACGTCATCTCTAAATATGCTTTCTTTTATTTTCATTCTCCACCCACTCCACACTATTTATTCCATAATTGTATAAAAAATCAATATATTCAACATAATCATATATTTGTTTCTAAAGGTTTGACCTACACTTACACACACCTCCATCTAATGGGTAAAAAATATACTATTTACATGTATGTAAAACTACAGCCTCACAAAATGATAATTATTCATTATTAACTTACTGCCTCTCATGGTGGACATTTTTTGGAAAATAAGTTTCTAAATGTTATATATAATATTTATTTTGTAATTTATATTTTTTATTTTTTAAAAAAATATTTCTTTATACTTTCCATTTTTTTTAATAAAGTAATTATGTTTGTGTAGGTGTGGACTACTGCCCCTCAAAACAATCTGATTCATTGATACACTACATGGAATTTGTTAATTATGAGTTTAGTGAATATATATAATATATATATATATATATAATATCATAATGGTAATTAAAAAAATTATATATATATACATACATATAACTCTTTTGTTTTCTTTCATTCAAGACAAATATTAATTGGAAATAGCGTTACAGCGTACGTACGAATTACCATCTTAATGATTGTTTTATTCTATTTAGTACTTATATATTATACAAATTATTATGAAAAAATATAATGAAACAATAACATAATTATTTTAATAAATGGGTAATATAATGTTGTAATAAAATTATATATTGTATTATTTATATTAATATGGTTTGGAAAATAATGTATAATAAATTAAAATTCATTATATAAATGGTTTTTTGATTATGAAGAAAGTAAAGACACAATATAAGGGAATTTAATCACACTCCTTATTTTTAATGAGATACTTTCCTTACTCACTGATCAATTATTTTACATGTGGTATATATTTATCATGAACGTATTATATTACTAGAATACTTACATCCATTGGTATTTAAAGAACCATTTTATGATATTTCTATCATGGGGTTTAAGTTTCAAAAGATACCAAATCAGTAATTTAATTTTGTCGCAATTTTCCCCCATTGAGACACAAGCCATATGATACACATATATTTATATATACGGTGAATAAAATTACATTTAAATGTTATATCATGAGTATAGTTGTATTTATTATATTTTTAGCTCAATGAAATATTTTTATTTTACATGGGGAGTTTGATCCAATGTTACCATGTGGTAATATTTTATTGAAATAATATCACCATTTATCGATATAGTTTATTATCATGGTGTAATTAAATAAATATTACTATCCATCTTTCAATAATACTTATGAAATTTTCTTCTCGTTTGGTTACTCTGGATTTATTCTTTTTTAGTACCATTTTTCATCTCTTTGGTATTTAAGATAATTAATAAGTTGTTCTTATGGAAATATGAACTTACCCTTCTCTTCCATCTGAAATATGTGTTCTATCTGATTTTTTTTTCAAATAATGTTTTATAAAATAATTATACTAATCTAATATGATCATTTAAGGTCATATTAATGTTTTATTATTTTATTAATGTTTTTAAGGAATCTCATTGTTGCTTTTTGAGTCAGAAATTTCTCTATCCTTTTAACAATGGAAAATGAATGATCATTTTACCTCGTTTCAAAAGCATGGTTTTACCCTTTGGAGAAACATTGAAGCAATCCTTTTCTATATTTAAAGTATTATTTTAAAGAAAACAATTTTCAATTATCTTCATGAAAAAAAATTCAAAATGTTTTTAGGGATAATTTTATATGTTTAAATAAAAATATTTTTTTTCATAATGTTTTCAAGATTAATTGAAATGTTTTCAAATAGAAAAAACAAATCATTTTCAAAATTTTATTTTATGTTATGAAATTATTTTCAATAAAATGGATTTTTAATCATTTTCAAGATTTAATTTAAAACATTCTTTGTTTTTTAATGAAAAATTTATTTAAATACATTTAAGCTTATCTTATAGTATTTAAGAAAAAGGATCTCAGAATAATTTCATACCATATTTAAAAATATTCACTGTATTTTCTAATACGACAACTTGAAAATGGTATTATACATCATTTTTCAATGAAAAGTGGATAATATCTTCATGCACCACGTTTTTAAGATATTTAAATACTATTTTTCATCTAAGATGACATCTGTTGATGTTACTCATGCCACTCTAGGAAATGATCAAATAGGAAAATTCATATTATTTATCTAAATGAGTTATGATTAAGTTTATGTTATTCATGAAACTCATTTCTCTTTTATAGGTTATATGATTATGAACTTTGTTCCCCTTTTATGGGTTATATGATTGTGATTATTTTCTCTATCATGGTTTATATAGTTATGAAACCAATTTCTGTTTCACGGGTTATATGTTTAAGAAATCCATATATCATTATTGGGTTATATGTATAAAAAATCTATTTATTATCTACAGGTAATGATTTTGATGAAATGATTATGAAATATGTATCTTTTTTCCATATTTTATTTCATGATTACATGTAAATGATACCCATTTCATTTCATGGGTTATTATATAATGGTTTATGATTTCATGAAACATGAATTTATCATTTTATTATTACATGGGTGAGGCATATATCACACTAAAATGCATTGGGTAAAAATTAATATATTAGAATATATAATAAGATTTTAGTTGTGGTAAACCTTAAATAAACATTTGGCAATGAGAGTGATTTAATACGAGGAATATGGTATACGGAGTGTTCTCATCAACTAAGATGTCCATGAAAGTGAACCATGACTACTAATATGGTATTGGGAGTGAACCCATACTACAAAGATGTTATCCGATGTGATTCATTGGATACTATGGAAATCATATTATATGGTTATGTGTTTTCCACAATTCCATTTTTTTCCTATTTTATTACTTATTGGATTATTTTTTTTGTTTCATTTTGATTTATTTATTTTTAGCTACCATGTTCTATGACATAATTCATGTATATGATCTTAAATAAGTAGGGTATGCTGTTCAATTTTCATGATCATTTTACACTGTCCTTATGCTCATGATCATACATACATATCTCCCTTTTTTACCTTTACTGGGAATTTGTGCTCACATATTTTTGGGTTTTCATCCCGAGTTTATGAATATATGTATCATTTTTTTTCTATTTCTAAGAAGCATTTTAGTTTAGATGAACCTAGTGAGAGATAATGTATCTCATTTTCAAACTAGTTTTTATAGTTTCAAAGTTTCCAAAGGCAATATAGTAGTTCAATATTTGGGATTTTATTTTTATAATGTTTTATATATTTTTCAAAAGTTATGTATTGTCAATATAAGAAAATTGAGGGACTCTATACTATTTCTTCAGTCCTGATCATGTATCTTGAATATCTATTTCAACTTTATGTATGTGCTTGACAACCCTAGTGATGAAAATGTTACCCTCCAATGATATCAATATATTTGGGCTTAAAGGGGAACTAAATAGTCCAACATGATGACTACATAAAAGGAAATTATATCGATGAAGAAAACATTCCATTGGAATATAAATATTCTTATATCATGGATATTATACATAAAATATATAAAACACTCTGATCGAATACCAAATGGGGTATTAAGCATCCTAATTCCAAAAAAGTGATTGATTTTGAGGCCCATACTCACCATAATAGTTTAAGATATAAATGAGTGAGAGACACTTATGTCAAATAATGAAGACACTATAGTGGAGGCCACTAGAATAGTACCTCGATCAATAGGATATTCAGAATTATACACCTCTAGTGTAGGCCAATCTACACATAACTGGCCTTTACCATGACCTTGAGTCACTGCATGACAGTCTTAACCAATCCCACTATACTAAAGCTAAGAATCATAAGATATATTACCACTTCCTGAACCTCCAACATGGCCTAATCATCTGGTGGTATACTAGATACCTACCTGACGTAACCCTACTAGCACTGCTCTTGAGGGTGGTACAGGTGTATATCCATGCTCACTAAGCACTGATTGGAAGGTTCAATAAAAGCCTTGGATATTACCCATTCATTCGTAGCCTTTTCACTCCACTGAATTCTGAAATAACTGAGGCTTCATGGGTCCCAGCTTCCCAATCTAGTTCCATATCATAAATCATTCAGCCTAAGGATCCTAACTTCTTCTACCTCTACGGTTATCCTCAAGGCATCTCTTTGTCCAAGAAGAATAACCAATAGTAGATCTATGTATTGAACTGCCCTACCTCACACTATCAACTTCCCTTAAGTTCCACTCTTTAATAAGTTCATATTTAATGGGTTTATAAATATTCACAAATAGATTGACATTGACATGTGACCATATGGAATAAGCATTCACTTGTTTGAATCACCTGGGGGTCAAAATTTCATTAATCTCTAGAGTGTGAGTGAACATACACATATCTGTAAAATGGGTAGATTATTCTATAACAAAAATTCCTGATTTCCATAGTTTAATGAAGTTACTAGAAATGGAATCCCAAAGATTCTAGGGAAATAAATATTCATATATGATCTTCTAGAATTATACACAATTCATATCTCTATGAAAAACATATTGGGTGATAACGTCCCACCACCGCTGGTAAGAATTGCATAGTATATACACTGATAGCTTGAACATCCACTCTAGAGGCATTAATAGTTGGTTAAATATATATAGAATATCATTAAGACAAAAATCAGTATTGTGTGTTCTACCCTCACCCAAAAATGTTAGAGGATATTATTTTTGGAATTCCCATGTTAACTATATCATGCTCGAGGTAGGTCAAATGAAACATTGAATTCACTATAACATGAGAAGAAAACCCTCTTAGAACTAAGTGTTAATGTCACTATATGAAACTGAAATAGTTGATATAGGTGGAACTGTATGATGAATCATTAGTGGGTCAAGGGATACAACCTTAGGTATATGGTATTCATCACCTTCACGGTGTGCGATCAGAGAATACCTTAGAGAAATAATGATATAATTCTAAATTCATACCTCAGGATAGATTTTTCAGTTGGAAATACTACATAGATAAATCTATTATATGTGTAAATACTTCTTATCGAAATGATCATCAATCTCTAAAAACTAAAAAATCTAGGTATAGGTGATAGAGGGGAACATAATATCCATAAAAACCAAAGAGATACTTCACTCTCCACTACTATGGAATGATCTATATCTATGTCCTTGTTTTATGTGTATAAGATGGTTGTTCTTACATTAAAATTCATATTAATTTTACATTTTTTCCCATTCATATATTTTAATAATTTAAAGTTGATTGATTTAAATGGATTTCCATTTTAGATCCATAAGGTCTTATAATATTTATGAACCAAAATATACTATCCACTTAACAAATAATATTACACGTTCCAGCCCATGTGATCAATGCTCCATGGATCAATGTTCCATTATTAACAACTTAAGGTTTTTTCTTTAACGTATTTGTGAAAACACTTATAAGTTAAGGGAAATTTTTATGTACCAATTATTTTTTCAAATTCCTATATGATGTCTCCACAAAATTAAATAAATATCAAAGAACTATCAATATCAAAGAAGCAAATGCATGTTGACATACACATATTCATGAAACATTAGTCCAAGGGTATCTGAAAAGGTTTTATGGTCTAATTTAAAACCCACATTTCATTAAGACATGGTAATGAAATCATCATTTCAATAGTAACAATAATATTAAAATCATAGTGAAAATGAGTCAGTGAATGGAGAATTCAAATCAACCATAGTAGGCATAATCAATAACTTAAAATTTCCCATCTTATGTAATTTAGGGTTCCCATACACATAGCTTAGCTACGTCCAGGAATAGGTTCAATTCCAAACACCAAAAATTTCTAGTCACCTATCTAATAAAAAAATGGAAGAAAAAGGAAATAAAAGCTCTAATAACACCTTTTAACATCCTAACCTAGTTTCCACATAACATGTTCCCCAATATGGTGGGTCACATGACCTAAATTTCACCTCCTTGTACACCATAGGATTTTGACTAGTAGAAAGTGTGTTAAAAAGGTATGCTGGGGAGACTATACCCTCTAATTATAGGGGAACAACAGATATAAGATATAAAAATGAACAGAAAATAGGGGAATAATATTTGTGTTGACTATATATATAAAGAGTATAAGAATAAATATAACTGAACAACTAATAATAATAAAAAATTCAATGATTTAGTTCCAATATATGGATGCATCGAATGATGGAATATAATAGTGAGACATAGGACGCGCATATAGTAATGCTATATGAAATGATCGAAAATAAATAAAAAATCTTCAATAGAATCTTGAGAATATTCTTTGTCCTATTCTCCTAAGATCAAAATATATGAAAAATTTATCAAAAACCTCTTCCAAGGACCTAAACATTATCAGAACAAAAGATAAATGATTTTCTATTCTACTAAAGGAAGAAAGAGTAGGGTGTGAGATAAAATCATAGTATGCCACCACCAATGGTATAAATATGTAATCCAATAAGTGATCAGAACTAAACCATGTGAATGTAGAAATGAATGTATTAACAATTTGGATAAAATAAACTATTGGACCCTTAGGTCTATATAGGACACCTGGAGGCTCTACCTACATCAAATCATAGAAAGGATGAATGTCTGATAAGACACTATATATATAGTAATAGTACATATAGTATAGTTATATAATCCAAATAGCTATATTTACCTAGTTTGTGTGGCAATAAGTTTCCATATACCTGTAATACTAGTTTTTGACTGGAGCGGGGTATAGCACAAACATCCATGACTAGTCTAATGATCCTATAAGCTATAGAAATATGGTAAATTCCCTATATATCATTTTGAGTGGGATAATTCAGGCTTATCACCTAATATGGTGCATGTGTAATCATGTCAACACTCTAACAATGTATGTGGTGCATCAATCCTACCATCCAACTAGTGTCACTAGTGTGAGATGTCATGATCAACAACCAATGTTGGAAACAATATACATTCATGCTATAAAATATCCTTACCATCATACTATACCTATAATAAGTAATAATAATAAATATAACTTAAAACCCAAGAAAAAACATTTCATGTATCTCAATGATCATGTTCATTTATAACATGAAAATATAATTCACAAAGAATTTTATAAATAAATTGCAATAGGTTTGGACCTTACACCAATAATAAAACATTTCATTTTATAAATTCAATTAATTTATTCAAAATAAAAAAATTATGAATGAGACATTCCATTTCATTAATCAATTCAATTTCTCATAACTTGGAAATTATATTTAAAATTCTCAAAGAGCCATTTTCAAGTGGTACCATAGTCATTAAGAAAATTTTCTACATGGGATATACAACTTTTGGGTTGATTAAAATAACTAAGTGGTTCCTTAGGTTCTAGAATAATTCATATATCAAGTGAAATAATATTTTAAATATAATAAGGAAGATAAATTGTCATTACATTAAATTTATAAATTAGCTACACAGGGCAATTCCCTGTGTCACTCCCAAGGGTTTTCCTTAAGTGAGATCAACAACCTCTAATCTACTACGAAATGACCAAAGAGTGTGTATGTAGTTATGATGATTTATATGAAAATAATAACTCAATAAAAAGGGGATTCTCATAAAAACCATCATTCAACACATTGGCATAGATACAGAACATCAAAAAATGTGGGGAAAATGATGATATCTAAAAAAACATTCCAACACGATGAACAAAGGGAAAAATCAAGCACCAAAATAGAATGAATGATTCAAAGATAAAAATTTATTGGAAGGGATAGGATTAGAGATCTCTCTTTAAAGAATCCAATTATTATAATGAATTTTAAATCATAAAATAGACTGAATAGTTACAATCATTCTTATATTGAGGAGATATGAAAGCTAGAACATGAGAAAAGGGATTAGTACGCTGAAATTAGAATGTGGAAATAAATAAATTGTGATAATTTTATAATGAATAGAAAATGCATTTTTCATAATATAAAAGGGAAAAAATTCTGGTCGTACGGTTGGCCAAATTGTGCACTAAATATGTGCCTTTCAAAACATCGAAAGATATCCTTTCACAATAAGGCACATAGTTTATCTAATAGTAGGTAAACTGTTAAAGAACCAATATCCAATAATGACTGTAACATTGTATGGTTTTGAACCTAGGGAACCTAGTTGTAGGAAAACTGTTTGTCCCCATATGTATATATTGTCTACAACTACATGGTTTATTAAAACCATGCATGCTTAGCCACAGGGTTTCTTAATAAATTGTATCATATTCTTTGCTTTGTATATCAAGGCTCATAGCTCCGAACAAGACCCAAAACCACCTAATACCTCCTCAATTAGAGTAGGTATCATTATTAAGCCTATTTAATGGAATTTAAACCAAAATAAAATGATTTTCACATTCATGAAATGATGGGTTGCTACATATATAATTATGATTTTATAAAAGTTATTGTATTTAATGAATTTTTTTTGTTTTATTCACATAAAAATAAACCCTTTCCAAAAAATAAAAAACACATTAATCCAAATCTAATGTGGACCTAATCAATTTGTAAAATAATATCATTTTTATTAAATCCAAACTATAAAATTTATGAATTCTTCTTTTTAATGGTAATATAAAATATGAATAAATTTATTTTTATTAAAAAATAAATTTTTGAACATAAAGATTTTACAATCATAATTCACATCAATTAATAATTTAAGGAGAATTGATATAATTTTTGAAATAAAAATATTTTATTAAAATCATCATTTAAATGAAATCAATTTATCTTTTAATAAACAATACACATCATTATAAAAAACAATTCTATACCAAAATATCCCTATCTAGCTCAAAATGATTTAAAGGACACCCTATTAATATTTTCATATTTCATCATTAAATTTACATTTATTAATTATTATTAAATAGAATTAATTTAATTTTTAATTATATTTATAATAAAAAGAATTAAATTTGATTAAAGTTTTTATAATAAGACATTTTAATTCATTATTATCTCTTTATATACTTGGGGATTTACACTTTATGAAATTTTCATAATGATGCTTAAAATATAATTCTAGTAATGTATTGATGATCATAATTAATTTTTAATAAAATAAAACCAATTTCATTTAAATTAGTTGATAGGTGATATAAATTCTTTTAAATAGAGTATTTAGTTAATGAAAAAAACTAAAAAATGGGTTATATATTCTATGTCTTAATTAAATTTCAACCTCATAATTTCAATTTTTCTCATTGATGAATATAGATTAAGGTATTATTAATATATCCATTAATCATGATATAAAAAATGGATAAAATTCCTCATAATGGTTTGTAAAGATCATGTAAAACATCAAAAAAATATCCCATATTATTATCAAAGTATGTGTGTATGTAGGACCTCCTGTCCTATAGTGAGTGACAATAATGTTAATACTCAATCAACATTTTTCAAAGGTGCTACCCCTAGGTGCATTAATCAATGATCCTATAACCATATTTTGATTTCAAATAAGGATAAAATTTCACCGAATCGACACACCATTTATTTTAAAAATATTATAATAGATCTTTCTATATTTATATATATCCATAGGGTTTTAACTAAATAATTATATTCTTAATTTTAAATAATAATTAAATCAAATCTTTGTTACTGATTCCAAACAAACAATTAAATGAAACATATGCTACCAAAATTAAACATACCATTTATCCCCCAAAAAAAATAAAATAAAATATCAATCAATGTACCTTACTCATATATAATCCCACAAATATATCCTCATTTTCCAAAAATAAACTATGATTATTTATCACCAAATAACATGTTAAGACTAAGTAATCTATACAACTCAACATATCATCCCATAATTAATTTTTTCTAATAATTCAATATAATTTCCTTGAAATTTGTTTGTATAAAAATCATAATGCCCATATTTTCTTGGATAATTTAATTTTAATCTTCATAAAAATACAATCAAAGAAGACCATTAAAGGGACATATATAACATTAAACTTATAAAAAAATTAAACTTATTAACCTATCCTGGTTTACTAAACTATTAAATTTTCCAAATCTAATGGCATCCTAAGCATTAATGGTTTATAAAATCATCTTTGATACCAACTAAAAATATATGGACCTATAAATTTGTTTCTATATTTAAATTATTTTCCAAAATATATAATGGCAATTGATGTGAATCAAACATAACCATTCATTATTAATATATCAATAATAAATACTAAGTCATGTACATAACCAACACCCCTCAAATTTATAATTCTAGGGAATTTTAAAAATACTTTTACAAATAAAACATATATCTTTATAATTAAAATTTAATTTTAAAACTAAACCAAGGATTACATACTTAATTTTAAGACTCTAATATCTCCCAAAAAATTAAACACACATGATATCCATCTTGAAATATCATACATACCACTATTATTCATAACCATGTGAAATGGAAACATTGGAAGGGTAAACTCAAACTCTTAGTAAGGGTAAACATAACTGCAGAAAATTAAATATTATATGAGCGTATAAGATACACATGAGGGTATGAGAACATAATAAGGAAACCTAAATAAATCATAAGGAAATAATACCTAACAAAATTTGTATTTCGAGTAATTAATCGGTAAATATGGTTTTTTCATGGAGGAATATAAATCATGAGAACAAGGTATCATAAAGATGTATCAATGGCAGAAAACATGACATCATAAGCATTAGTCAAGGATCACTTCCAACACAACGAAACATAGTAAAAAAAATACCATAATAAATTAGGATTGCCAGGATACCTTACATTTCAAATCATAAGATACAAAACCCTTCCCATGACATTGGGGAGATGTTTAATTTTGGGACCAATCATCAAATTATGATATGTACATGTATATTTTTTCTACATAATAAAACATTCAAAAAATCATAAAATCATAATTTAGAAGAGAATGAAAAGGTTTTCATTAATATTCCCAAAAATTTTGATCAAAATTCATCCACATTAATATGATAAATAATATTATTAAATAATATCTCTAATAAAACTTAATAATGATTTTAGGGTCTTGAGATAGATGAAAATTATTTTATAAAATGATTAGTTATATAACATATTTAAATTGGTATCAAAAAAAAATTGATCAAAAATCAGATAGTTTTGTTCTAAAATTTCAACTGCCCAAAATAAAAACATCATAATAACACTTAGTGGGTGATATATGATAACTAAAACCAATGAATTTATATTTTTTAGTGTTTTATAGTAAAATAGAACCCAAATTATAAAAATAATTACAACTATTTTATAATAATTTTGTGAATGAAAACATATATGTCACTTAAAAATTCCATTTCAAGGGGGTTAAAATAAGAAATTGAAACCCATAACTTCAAATAATTATAAATCCTTAAACCATTAAATTATTTGAAGATAAATATAATAAATTTATAGTGAAAAATAATAATATACGAATATTGGATGAAATCTATTTATTTATTATTCCAAAATGATTTTTTTGAAACCAAAAATTCAGAAACAAAAAGGAATTTTACATACATTTTAAATCCATGAAATCATAAAGAATAATATTTACCCTCAATAATGGTTTTGATATCATGAAAAGTAACTGTTATATAAAACATTAAAAATGACCTTCTTTCCACGCTATTGAAATGAAAGTTAAAATGACCCGTGTAAAAAAGTTATGAATATTCTTTTAAAACCATGTAAAATGAAGTGAATTAAAATATAATATGTCCTTAATAAATAATTTAATTATATATTTGAACATAATTAAAATAGTATAATTAATTTGGACATGGAGGATAATTATTCTCAACTGTAAACAAGATATAAGGTCTGCTCCACTTATAGATTATTTTGATTTAATTATGAAAAAATGTGGGGTTATAGATAGATTTAAAACCCAGGATTAATTAGTTTACAAAAAAATATATCAGTTCAAGGGAAAAATATCAACATTTTCTCTTTTATTGGAGCTTATTCATAAATATTCTCAAATTCAAAGTGAGATTATAAAGAAATACTTTATGAAAAATGTACGGTATGAACTATGAAACTATAATAAATGAATTAAGACTATAAATTATTCAAAAATGACACTTTAAAAGTATTTTGAAAATTTTAGGACATTTATTTCAATCATATAATATAATGTTTGAATTCGAATTTGATGATTAATAAATGAAATGAGTATAAATTTTTAATGAAAACCATTACCATGATTTTAACATATAAAGAAAAAATATATCAAGGGAGATATTTCGTTAAGGAATGTTAATTACATTTAAAAAATGGAAACTAGAAAAAAACTATATATTATAACTCAAATTATAATAGAGTAACAAAGTTAATGGATAAAATAGATAACTTAATAAAAGGAGAATGAGTTAAGACATATTTTACGAATATTGATAAAATATTGATAAAAAAACAGGGAAATATAAAAATAAATATAATTATTAAATAAAATGAATAAATATATATTATAATAAAATTAATAAAACATATATTAAGTACATCTTATTATATAATAATAGGTTCATTATTCAAAATATGTCTCAAGGATTGGAAATTGAGACAAATAACCCTTACCCTAGATTCTAACATAGTTATATGCTCTCTAAGATCATGTATAATAAAATAAAACCCATTAATCATATATTTAATATCAATTTTAATATTTCATACCTTTTATAATAAAATTTTTTATTCATTTATTAAATTTTTCCCACTTTTTAATTGATATAGATCATTGATATTTGTAGTTTTATTTAGTATATTTTTAATTCAGTATAACTTTTTTTGTTTTCATTACATAAAAAATATTTACCATATCTTGAGTTATATATTTATATATTATACATCATTATGTTATTATGAAAGATAATTATCTATAAAAGTTATCCAAAATAGGTTTTAATTATGAAATAAGGCTTCGTATGTTCATTTTTTAGGCAGTGAAAATCACTAATTTCATATACAATTAATGTCTTTAATATAACGGTAAATTTCTCCTTATCCAATATTATTAACTTCACAAGTATCATATTTATTCATTTTTAAAACAATATATCTATAGAGATATTGAAAATTGTAATATAGCATTCATAGTGGTGGTGAGCACACCATAATAAAGGCTACCTTTTGATTTTTATCAATCAATGAGAGGATCATAAATAATGATTATTACATCAAAATAATAATATTTTAGAATACCAATGACACTAATATATTTATATTAGTATATTTGGAATATATTTTGAAGAGGTATAATAATAATAATGAAAAATTTTAAATTAATAGACTAATTTGTAGTTCTTACTATAAACCTTTAGATAACTCCCTTGGTAATTAGATTGTGTATTTTAAAAGAGGTATAACGAAGAGAAAAAACATATAGTAAATGGATAAAAACTATCTAAAAGGGTTTCGATGATATTTTTTAAACTATGTGGTGATAGGGTTGAGGAGAATTGGGTTGGTGTTGTGGCCCTTCTATAGATGAGAGTGTAGAATTTTATAAATATTAAATTTTTAATAGTAAATGTAATTTCATACTGAAGGAATGTTGACAAAAAATTGATAATTAGTGAGATTAATATATATATTATGGTTTTTAGAATCCTAATACACAAATTCAGATATAATATATTAGTACAATTATTATCTTCACCTCTTGATTAAACACAATTACCACATTTTAACAATTATCATTGTTATTAACATTTACCATAGTATATTATCTTTCTTCCATTAACACAATTATGCTTAACAAAAATAAAAATATTGTTATAATTTAAAATAAAAAATCATTTTTGTAATTCAATTTCTAAATATGATAATAATTATATTACATATAATTATGTATAATGCAATAATAACAATTTTTTCAATAAAGTATTTTTGTGCATAAAATTATTTATTTGGGTCACTGATTATGAAGATAATTAATAACCATTATATATATTGGTTTATTATAAAAACAATTATCGTTTTAACATTCAAATATAGAAAATAATAAATTTCTTTTTGTGAATATGTAATTAAAAAAAGGACAAAGATTTTTTTTATTAGAATAAAATATAAATTATAATCCAAAATGTAAATAATTAGTTTATAAATTGAAAATAATAATTTTTAATGTATTATTTTAAAACATGAATTTATATTTATTCAGGTAAATGGTTTTCTAAATTTTCAATACATTCTAAAATCATGATGATTCTAAAGAAGTTATGGAAATTGTAAAAGCTCTATTTTCATCTATTGGACTTAAAATTCTATTTTTTAGAAAACTACCAAAACTATATTCTAAGATAATGATGACATGATGAATAAAAAAATCAAGTTCATTAAATAAAATATATATTCTAAAAAATTATAAATTTAAATTTTAAATGAAACGATAATATATGGTGATAATTTATTTTAATTAAAAAAAGATCTTTTAAAAGTTTTTAATCTTATTTAATGGAAATTAAAAATTAAATAGTGATAAAAATATATTTTTCATTAGAAATATGTTAGTATAATAACACAATATAACATATTAATTTAAATCAATATAAACATCAAAAATCACATAAAAATACTTCTTCTCAAATTATTCATTTTAGATTAAGATGATTTCAATCACATCTCATTAAAATTTATTTATTATACCATTAAATTATCATCAATTAATTGGTATTAAAAATCATAAAATCATTTTTTAATACCATAATATTAATATGTATGAAATTATATTAATTTTTTAAAAACTAATAATTTCAATTAATTATATTTCTTATTTATATGAGGTTTCACTCCTGAGGTACTTTTATTAATGATTTTCACATTATATTCTCATAATTTGATAATTTCTAAATTTCTTTGTAAAAAATAAATCTAAAATAACTTTAGAACATTTTTTTCATCACAAATTCTAGTCAGTATTTTATCCCTTTAAAGGATAATAGATACTAAAATATCAGGGTGTTACACACTCTATCTCACTCCCATTAAGCCTCTCTCCCACTCTCCCTCTCTCCATATATCTCACTAATGTCTCATAGCCATTATCCCACTCTCCTTGTCAGCCTCTCTCTATATCACTCCACAATATCACCCACCATCTTTGTTTCTGTAGTCTTTATCTCAAAAAAACAATTTATTCGATATTGTCTAATCATAGGTATTTTGGGAATTTATGCCCAAATTGGGTGGATAGTGAGAACCATTAAGCCTACATAAAAATGTTATTTCAAAGATATGGAGTTTATTTTTTGATCGTATGGTCTATAACTAGTGTGTGTGTGTGTGTGTGTGTATTCCTAACATTTTTTTAGTATCAACGTCTCCATCTTGGTTCAAGAAAATAAAATGAACCGTGTAAGGATTTTTGGAATTTTTCATATATGAGCCTGATCTAGACATGATGTGCATGGAATATATGAGTAGGGTTATCCATATTGATGTGTTAGGATCAACATGAACTATTTAAAATTATAGTGGATAATGTGGACTACTTCTGTTGGTCAATGGAATGTGAATTTCCTAGGCCTTAAGACATGTATTGTGAGTATTGGAATGGACTCTTTGGAATTTTGGGTTTCTGGGAATTAGAATGCAAGACCTTGATGTATGTTTATATGTTTAATTGGTTTTTTGTTAGTTTTTGATGGTTGATAGGACTTGGATCCTGGGGAATATAATATTTGAATGGTATTTGGGGTGAAGTATTCTATGAAGATATTCCCTGAGTGAACGTTTGATGGTATGGATTGTGCTATAAAGCCACAAATTCACTGTGGTGTTGGTTGTATGAGGTGATTATAAGACCTCTCCCTCAGTGAGATAGTGGTATTAGAATATGTCATGGTGAGGCCCTTACATAGGTAAAAGGGTTATGGAATGATATTCTGTTTTGGGACATACCCAATGTGTGAGGGTTGAAGATGGTTAGGGATGGTTGACTAGCATGTTATGAGACCTCTACACCAATATGGTGGACAAAATATATATGGTCTATGATTATAGCATATTAGTTAGTGCATGATGGATATATGAACATGAATCCTTGTTTTAATATTTATTTTATATTATTGATAACACTCACATATATTTTTTACACATATTATATGGATTTATTGGTTGTGAAATATTGGGTTTAATACTCAAAGCAAAGACAAGTATCTTATAGAACATGTATAAATTTTTATTGGAGATACGATAGTGGGAAAGAGCCCTATTTTAGGATCCATAGATGGTGGATATGGTTATGTTCTAAGGAGATAGAAGGTAATGCACATGGATAAATTTTCAGAAGTTATTTGGTATTATTTTTTCATTTGACTATTTTATTAAATGATAAAATTCATATAAGGTTACTCATAAATATTGATGTATTATTATTACATGTTAATTATTTGTCAGCACTTAATGTATATATATTGTATTATTGTTTTCAGAATTTAATATTTTCTATTTATTTACTATTATATATTACATTTTATGCATGATTTATGGTTATCTTATTCATGAGAATAATTTTCCCAATGAATGGGTCATGCCATCAGTTCTTTTCAATAAAAAATATATCCTTAGAGAATCCCCATGGTCAAATATGGGGCATGGATTAACATAATGTAGGATCATTAATCCTAACATCAAACCACCACATGTTTAAGGGGTAGAGCTAATATTGACCCCTAGATTATTATACAGGTCTCCGAATATGAGACCTTTCATTCAAGGCTACATTCCATTATTCTTGTCACAGGAGGAGGTGTGAATTAAGTTTGACCTACCCTGGTAGAATTTTCATAAGATATCTAGATGCATTATCATATATTATTATAGGTAACAGTTGGTTGTCATGATGATGTGGAATGGATCAAGATATTATATGTTGTCTTTGAG
The DNA here is from genome assembly GCA_963277665.1 of Viscum album. Classification (NCBI taxonomy): domain Eukaryota; kingdom Viridiplantae; phylum Streptophyta; class Magnoliopsida; order Santalales; family Viscaceae; genus Viscum; species Viscum album. The sequence goes on along the minus strand of OY728153.1, from coordinate 76,016,588 downwards.
CTATTTGGTACACCCAATGATAGTTGGTTGAATTTTGTGAATTGTATGTTTCACAGTCACACAAAGAGATGTTGAGGAGTTATGTTTTAGGTTGGGATACAAGGGTAATTGACATGAGTGACCATAAAGAAGTATTAATTGAATATTTTAAAAAAATCATTGAACTTGTATCAATAAAAAGTATTATATTTATTTAGTTGGGGATGATGTTCATGATTCCCTAAAATGCCGACTTTATTGATAGTATATTTTTTCACCCTTGTTGGTAGGGAATAAGGATCAGAAGGCATTTAGGATTGAGATTATCATTATGATGGATGTAAATTGTCTTGTGAATGTGTCCAATCTAACATATTATTATGATGTGATTTTCAAGGATATTAGTACTAAGAAGGGTCTTATAGAGTATATCATATTTTCCAAACTCTATATCTTAGGTGGTACCTCTTCTTGTAGTTGGAAGAGGTGGTATGATGTAATGAAAAAAAATTTTATCAATGAAAATTACATTATTATATTTATGTAATATAGTATAAATGACATAAACATCACATATTTAACACAATAAAATATTTATAAATTAAAAATGAAAAAATAATAAGAATTTATATATGTTAAATAACCTACAACAATGGAATATTAATGTGAACTTTTGAATAGTAATGTGGCCCTTATGAATAGTAAACCAAAAAATAGAATATTTATATAAATTATGAAATCATAAATAAAATATATCGATATTATAAATTAAAATATTATATATTTATACTAGAATATATGTAAATAAATGTTTTTAGAAATTATTAATTAACTCTTTGTATTTTTATAAATGTTAACTGTCTGTTTTAAAATTATATAATATTTTGAAAGAAAATTAATTTCCAAAAAATGTATTCATAAATTAATATTTTTTTCTTAGTATTACAATATAATTTTATGTTAACATAATTAATTTTTGAAATTGTTATAAAATAACTTATAAGTACAGAACAATTATTTTCCATGTAAATGATGATTTCCATTGAAAATTCGATTTACTATATTTAGATATTTATTTTAATATAATGGAGTACTTTTTTTAATTATAAACATAAATAAATGGTTAGGGTTATTATTTTTATTTTTCTAAAATTGTGGATTTTTTTTGTGAATAGTGTAATACAGTAATTTATAGTTTATATCCATTATTAGTTAAATACACAATTCCTTGAATAATCTATACTGTAAGAAAAATAAGTTAGAAATTCTCTTCATTGTTTTTTTATTGATAATTATTAAACTATTCATAATCATGATGAATCATAACTATATAATGACTAAAATAATGAAGAAACACTCCTCACCTCCCCTATAAATACCACCCTCACCACATCTTCTCCTCACACCTTCAAAGCATTGATCATTATAAAAATACATATAATATATATTCCCAATCCCCTCACCCATTTAAAAAATCGTTTTTATTCTACAAAATACCCAAACCAATCCCCATAAAGAGGTTCTCATAAAGAATGTTTGATGAGAAAAAGTTCACTTTCTTATCTTTTAATTTATTTTTATGTTCCTCTGTTTTCTAATTCATTCTTCACCTCCCACATAAAAATGGAATGAAGTATTTTTTAACTTATATATAAAATAAATTTATTATTCTAATGTAATAATACATAATCATTTCTCTCCCCTATCCTTTTATACTAAAAATGAAAATATATTTTGTGATGTGTTAATTTATCACATTCGACAATGAAAAAGTTTTCAATTTACATACCCTCTTTCATTACTTATAATATAACATTTTTTACTGTTTAAAAATATTATAATTTATATATTACATATTATTGAATGTTCAAGAACAATTTTATATACAGATTATTCATTAATAACAAACTATTTTGTGATGACTGAAAAACCACCAATATCATATAAACAATTATCACTAACATCTTAAATATTGATTCATCCATACCAAAATTACCTAATGAATTATATGAAAATTTAATATTATGAATTTTCATAACATATTACTTCAACTATGGACAACCATTCACAATTGAAATGATTTTCCTAAAATTTGTACAAGTAACCAATCATTAAAACCAATGGAATGAATGCTCACTAATAATGAAATTATATCTCATAACACTGTCAAGGGGATATAAATGAACATAATTAAATTTTAATAAATAAATTATATGTATAAAAGTATCTAAATAAATTAAATAATGTATTTTATTTCTCTATTCAGAACATTAAATTATGAACACTTTCTGACATAAGTTATGTGTTTCTTCCCTAACCTCCATTTTTTCTTTTGTGTTTTTCTTTATCTCTATTTACCCAAATTTTATTCTTTTTTAGTTTTATAGAATTAATCTATATTTTATCTATATGTTTCAAAATTATATATCCAGATCATTTTATCTTTTTTTATTCAAGGATATTCATGTTTCAATAAGGACCCCTTCTCAATTCATCCTGGTAAGAAAGCCCGATTAAAGGGAACATACCGTATTCATACCACTTTTTGGTGGAATTGAAGATATACTTTAATCCATAAATATTTTTATAAAATGAAAAATTTCACAATGAAGAAAAAATCCATTAATTTCTAGTTTTATGAAAAAAAATTCACTTTCCACTTTCAAAACTCGTTAATATTTTTCTTAAACTACACTAAAATGTTTCATTTTTAATAACTATTAAAAAAAATTATACTTGTATTAACTTTAGTTTGAAATCAATTACCATGATATATGATTATTTAAACTTATTAAAGACCATGTATGATTTAAATACATTCATTGATGGATAAAAAAATGATATTCCCTTTTTATGACTTATGACATGCTTATGATACCCAATTATTTTAATTGGAAACCCTTCTATTTGATTCCTCATGTAGAAAACATATGAATGAAAATTTTATGGTGGTTGCATACACATATAAATCAAACTAATTTGGTAACGGTTAGTCTCATTAATCATCACTTTTATATATGGATCGAACTAGATACATTTATTATAATTTGTTCAGTACATTATATTGTCTTCATAGTTATTATTTACTTAGGTTTATGTCATGTTATATGATGTTTTAACATTACAATGATGTCATGTTTATATGTTTCCATGTTATGGATTTTATTTTTTCTTTTGTTTATCTGTGTTTCATGCCTTTATTTCATCATGTTATTCCTTGTAACACATGTACTCTTTTTTATTCATATTCATATTCCCTTACTCTGTTTTTTAGCTCATCCATTTAGTTCTTGTTTTTTCTAAGTTATCCTTTGAGAATATAAGGTTTCAAAGGGTGTTATGATATAATTTTTAATATGAAATAAAATATTTTTTTATTTTGATTCGTGTTACCATTCACATGTACCTAATCTTCCAATGAAACTAGAATTTATGATACTTGATATGTATTTAATGATTAATTATTCTTAGAAATATATAATAATATGTCTAAATAGATAAGGTAGTTAAAATTAATATAAGATCATGGTCTACTTATTTTTCGAGATTTGGAATGGAAAATAATAGTAAGATCCTGAGGGATAATTCTATCACCATGGATATCCTTGATAGAAACATAGGGTATCACAAGTAAGGATATACTTTTCATTTACATGTTTATACTTATTAGTAAAATGTTTTATTTTTTCTATATTTACTAAATAAGAATTCAGGACCTATAATTATATAATATTTTTCATATTTCAGGGATAGGAATAAAATAACATGTGTAATAAATTAATGTGATGGATAATGTAATGATTTCTATAATTTAATGAACAATATTTTTGGAACTGGTGCTCAAATATTTTTCATAGTACTTTTTTAGCCGACTCATGTTATGAATAATAACTTGGATCATATATAATTCACTTATTATACTAATAATGATCATGTTGAGGTCTAATAATTTATATGAAAATGGCATCCATTTTTAGTGTATCTTCTAATTTTTTTCCGTGTATAAAAATGAATTAACTCTATTAAAAAGAAATTCTCTATACTCTAGTGCTCAGAAAAGATAAATTTATACTACATTTTTATCATTTTGATGAGAAAGAAGATTAGTGGTGGACATTGATATAGAACACAATGTAAAATATTGAATTTTATTTCATGGAATTATAATATTTCATGTAAATATTTTCTATAAATATTTTACCTAAACACTCATTATTAAGATGGAAAGGGCGTTCCATAGACTAAAGAAAATGGATGATGTGTCTGTCGGGGAATCTAAAAAACATTTCTATGACTTCATGAAAAAATGAATGATTTTTCACGAACGCAATTATCATAATATATCATTTCTTTACCAGAATAATGCTAATTATATAAAAATCATTGGTCATTTTATTCTTTGACCACTACAATGAGATTATCTATGGTGACATTAAGGATTAAATAGCGATTAAAGAATCTCAGTGGTCTTGTGGTCCTAGGGAAAATAGAGGAAAATAGAGTATAATATTAGTGGATCAATTAGTAAATAACATGATGGAAAGAAGATCCAAAATCCTACATTTCCAAGTTGCGGGAAGAAGCATCCTAGAAACTAATTAATTGGAAACAATAGATGCTTCAAATTTGGAATATAAAGGAAAATATATAATAGGCGTCGAAATGATATAAATAATTCCACTAATATAGAGGTATAAAAGATGGTATATCTCAACACTTAGCCTATAGTGTGGTGATTTACCTTTATGTAACATGGGAATTATGCAGTCCATTTCCCTAAACAAATGGTATATTGGGAAAAAACAACAACCTCCAACACAACAGTAAAGGAAATATGATATCACTATCGATGAGGTGGATCCTAGAAATGATGTGTTGACATGTACAAAAGTTATTCATTAAATAATAATTAATATACAATTTGATTTTTTCTCAAAACATTCTATCATATCATGAAGGTATATTAAAACTATTCAAGCACCACCTAAAATTTTAGAGGTTGAGTTATCTATGAAAATAGAGAATGGGGAAATTATTTAATCCAATGTCTATAACTCCTCACAGGTTCATATTTGTTGAATTATCCTCCCATAAAATCATGTCATTCCTTTTTTGGTAGAGTTTAATGATATATTTGGAATGGATTTCCTATCATTATATAAATCCATCATCAACTGTTGGGATATGGATAACCCTATTCACATCCAAAATCATCCTCTAATTCATTAAAAGTGTAATGAGGAGGATAAATATTCTTTTGAAACATCATATCAATTTTTGATCTTGTTACCTTATGAGAAAAAAATATAATTCTCAAATGGATGTGACAAAGGGGAGGATCATGGTCGATAACATTCTTATTATGAGAGACTATATTGATGTGTTATCTAAAGAATTTCATATTTTCCCTTATGACCAAGATGGTTATTTATCAATTAAACTTGTTCTTTTATTATTTCTTATATAAATTAAACCTTATATAATTCCACCATGGATATGGAAGAACTAAAGAAGTTGTTACATAAGAATCTAGAATTGGGTTTTATAAACCTATGTGCTTCACCATGGTGCACACCTTTCCCCTTTTTATAAATAATAATGGAACAATAAAACTCTAAATTGATTACCATGAGCTGAAAAATATCATGATAAATAAAAATTATCCCTTTCCGTGGATAGATGACTTGTTTGATCACCTATGTGGGGCCAGATATTTCCCTATATTAGACCTTTAGTTGGGATATCACCAATTAATGGTGAGAGAAGAATATATTCCCAAGACTGAATTTTTAATGATCTATGGACACTATGAGTTCATATTTATGCCTTTAAAACTCACTAATTCCCCAGAAAGTTTCCGAGAATTAATGAATATAGTCTTCATAGATTACCTAAAAATATTGGTTAGTCGTTATTTCTACTATTCTGATATACTCCAAGAATAAATAGGAGCATGAGGTGCTTTAAAATAAATTGATAATAACATTTTGAAGGGAGAAACTATATGCAAAGTTCAAAAAATTTGATTTTTTGATGGGGGATGCATAATTCTTGGGTAATGATACCACCAATAAAGGAAATTCTGTTGGCCCTTCCAAGATAATGGGAAATGAGAAGTTTCCCCAACCAGCATATGTAACTAAGATCCACAATTTCCTTTATCTTTCTAGGTATTACTATAAATTTGTGAAGAATGTATCACTACTGTCAAAACTAATAACAATGATCACACATAAGGGAGAAAAGTTTTTTTGGTCTAGTGAATGTAAAGCATACTTTAAAGTGTTGAAAAAAAGGATAATTACTAAACCAGTTCTCACACTACCAATAAGTGGGGAACTCTTTGTGGTGTATAATGATTCTTAAAATAATGGTTTATATACTGTACTAATGAAAAATTATAATGTGATAGATTACATCACAATAGAAGTAGAAATTTTGTGACCAAAAGTACTATATGAATGAACTAAAGTGGGAATATGTGATATTTTCATTGAAAATAGAGTGGAATTATTTGAATGGAGAAAGTGTGAGATATATATTGATCATTAGTGCCTCAAATATAAATTCACATATAATGATATTCATATTTTCTAGAAATGATGGATAGATTTCATCAGAGGTTAGGAATACTCAATCCACTGCCATCTAGGAAAAGAAAATAAGGTGGAATACGCTCTATGTAAAAAGGATCCTACAAATCTATTAATGTTGAAAATCTAAAATGATCCAATATTCTTTGACTAAAAAATAATAGACTTGGGAATCATTATAAAATGAACATCACCTAATTTCTCACATGATTGATCAACCATCCCTCTTGGAGAAAATAATGTATGGTCAATAAAATGATGTGGAAATTCAAAAGAAGGATGGAGATATTAGAAATGGGAGATCCTTATAGTTAAAAAATGATGAGGAGGGAGTTGAGATATTTTGGTCATGACTATATGTACCATCTAATCTATAAATTAAAATAGTTCTTCTAAATGATGCACATAGATCATTCTTCTACATTCAAACATGGGAGGAAAATGATGTATTGAAATCTCTGAAACAATGGTTGGTGGGGAATTATGAGTAAGGAGATCCTTGAACATATATAATAGTGCCTTGTATGTGAGAATTTTGATGATGAAAGGAAAAATTATAATGGTAGAATGATCAATATGAGAAATTTATCTCCATGCTCTAAAAAATCTCCATCATGCAATGAATACAAAATTGAACATTAGTTTGTCTTATCATCCTCAAAATGATGGTCCATCTGAGTATACAATTCCTACAATAGTAGAAATTCTGATATCATGTTCTATTGACATAAAAGGAGTAATTAAAAAGTATATACCTAAGATAGAATTATCCTACAAAATTAATTTATATATTAGCCTCCAAATTTTTCCATATAAATAAATTTATTGGAAAATATGTATAACACTAACTTGCAATGCTGAGGTTGGTAAATGTATGCTTCTAAGACCTGAATTGTTTAATTAAATGGTAGAAAAGTGGAAATCAACTCTACATCATATCTTGATTTCCCAATGTCACTAGAAGAGTCATGCAAATAATTATCTGTGAGTCCTAAAGATTATGTTTTGATTTATGGTATTCCTCTACATATATCTATTGAATTGGATCATGATTCTTGGGATGAATGAAAAGTTATCTTCTAGGTACGTCATCCCCTTCATGATTGTTGATTGCATCTGAGTTGTGGATTATCGACTACCACTTACAACTACCATGTCTCCAGTATACGTTGTATTCCACATATCCATTTTGAGGAAGTACAAACTAAATCCGTCACATGTACTGAATTCAGATGTGGTGCTGTTGGAGAATGATATTTATTACGAGGAGCAGCTGGTGAAAGTCTTTGATCATAGAAATAACATTCTACAAAGAAAATACCGCTCTCTTGGTCAAAGTACAATTGTAGAAATAGAGTTGTGAAAGGGGAAACATGGGAACCTAATTAATAAGTGAAGGAAAAGTACCTACACTAGTTATCACTATATAATGTAAAAAACATTTGAGGGATATATTTTATTAGAAGGAAGAATGTAACAACAAAAAATTCAATCAATGAAAATTTTCCTTTTAATAATTATTTTATATTGTATAAAAAACATAAATATCACATAGATAACACAATAAAAAATTTCTAAAAATGAATGAAGGATATAAGAGGTATTTCAATATTATAAGGAACCTATCCCAATGGAAGATTAACATAAATTTTCTAATATTAATATGATCTTTATGAATTTAAAACTAGAAAATATAATAGTAATCTCACCGATTAATGTTTAAAAAAATTTATCCAACTTATAAATGAATATATGATATAATTATTTCATAATATATGTAAATAAATTTTTTAGATATTATTAAATAAATTTGGTATCTTTATAAAACATAACTGATTATTTTCAGTTAATATAATATTTTTAAAAAAATTACTTCAATAAAATAATTTCATAAATTAATATTTTTTATTATGATTTTACGATAACTTTTTGAGACCATAATTAGATTTTAAACATGTTATAAAATTTGTTATAATTTTAGAATTGGTTTTTTTCAACTAAATAATGATTTTAATGAATGATTAAATTTTACATATTTAGAAAATTATTTTCAAAAAACTAATTCCATTATTAATTCTAATTGTAATAAAATAATCAGGGAAATTTTTTGGGATTTTTATAAAATATTTTTATTTTTGGTGAATTGTGAAATATGGTAATCTATAGTATATTTACTTTATATGTTAAATAAAATATTATTTGAGTCACCACTCATGTGATCACAATAATCTCAAACTAACCTTGATTATTTTAATATATTTAGTTATTATTCTTAATCAATTCCTCGTCATTAGGAAAAATAATAAACTAATGAATAAAATAATAAGAAAATACTCATATCCTACCCTATAAATTCCACCCCTCGCTGCATCTTCTCCTCACACATCACGAGCATTGATCATTTTCCAAATTATGCTCAAATATATTAACAACCCCTACATCATTTATAAGAGACTTATTCATAGAAAAAGACCAAAACCAATTACCCTAAGGTTGTTCTCATGAAGAATAATTCTGGAGGCCAAATCCTATTTCCTTTCTTATAATTTCTTTTCAACTTCTTTTCTTTTATTATTAAATCCACACCATTCCTCATCCACATAGTATTTTAAATAGATTAGAATAAATTTAATATAATTATATTTTTTTAATATAATAATTCATCATAATTTATTTCCTATATCCTTTTTACAAAAAATGAAAACATCGTCTGTGATGTATAAATTTATCACATTAAATGGTGACAGTGTTTCAATTTCTATATGCTCCATAAATAATTATCCAAAAAGAATTTTTATGGTTAAACTCTATTATAAAAAAATATACTACATTATTTTCTTTAACCATTTGATATACATAATATTAGTTATCAAAACAAAACTAGTTTGTGTTGTTTGAAAAACTGTCAAAATAATCTAAACAATTATCACCAATGTCACATCTAATGATTCATCCTCATAAACAATTTCCAAATTAATTATATAAAAATTATATATTCTGTATTTTAATAAAATATAACTTCAAATATAGTTATACATACTCATTTTATATGATTTTCCATATATATATATACAAGTAACCGATAATGAAAATCAATGAAACGAATTCTACCAAATAATGAAATTATATCTTGTAACTCATAAAAGGGTTATAAATGATCTTAATAAAATTATAATAAATCATATGATTGTTTTAAAAATTATTGTTTAATTAATTAATGGATTTGATTTGATTTTCCTGAACATTAATATCATGTGAAAAACACTTTCAGACATAATATATGGGTTTCTACCAAATCCTTGGTTTTATTTTAGGTTATTCTTTTCATCTCTTTATCCTAGTGTAACACTTTATTAATCATATATAAATTCTTTTAATATGTTCCAAAATGATGTACCTAGTTCATTTCATCCAACTTTTTTAGGGATATAGATGTTTTAATAAGGGCCCCTTCTCAATTATTCTTTATATACAAGCCCCATTAAAGGAAACTTCTCATTTTCATACCCATTTTAATGTTCACTCCATTATCTTTTCTAAGACATTTTTTTTGAAAATCACGCATTTCATCATGAAATATATCTTGGATAATTTTTACTTTAATAAAAAAATATATGCATGTTTCTCTATAAACACTCCTTTATATTTCCCATAAACTGCAATAAAAAGATTCTTTTATAATGTCTCTTAAACACTCTTTTAATATGTATTCACTTAATATTGACATGAATAATCAGTATATATTATTATTTTCCTTTAATAATTTCAATGTATTATTTTAATAAATTCATTCATGGAAACTATTGTCATATTCACTTTTATTATTTATTAAGACATGATTATGATACATAATTCTTTTCATATGTAACCCTTTTGCTTGATTCATTTTGTGACAAACATATGCATGAAGTTTTTTTGATGGGTGAAAAAATATAGTGCACCAATTCATTATGAATTCTTTTCTAATGAGACGTCTTGTTGGGAAATGGAGTGAACCTAATTCCATTATGGGACTTTTTGCAGCATGTGATATGGTCATGGAAGTTAGCCTTGACATATGTTTATGTCATGTTATGTGATTTTTCCACATTTCTATTATGTAAAGTGCATATATTCCCATGATATACATGTTTTTATTCCTTATGTCTATTCATGTTTCATTCCTTAATTTCATTATGTTATTCCTACCAACCCATGTGTTTTGATGTATTTCTATTCATATTCACTAATTGGGCTTTTTAGCTCATCCCTCTTGTTCATGTATTCCCCATGTTATCATATTCATATGAAAGAGCTCTATAGGTATTATGAGATTATTATTAATATTAAATAAAATTTCGTTTTGATTTCTTTTAATGATTCCAGTTTAATAATCACAATCCATAGAAGACACGAGACTTTATGGTCCATGGTTTTTATTTAATGGTTAATTGTGCTTAATGTCACAAACGAATATGTGTAGAAGCCTATGGTCACTACATATGGTAATATTCAAAATGGTGGAAATTGGAATTTGGGCTAGGGAAGAGGTATATTAATACATAATTTAATAGGATCCCAACATATGTTTTATCTATGTCGGTCTACATGAAATTTAGATTATGAAACTCATAGTCCACTGAAATAGTTATGTGCATGTGATTTGATGGGGGTATATTCAGAAATTTTATTTGAGGATGTATTATTAGGATTCTTACTAGATGTTTATGTTATACATAGTCTTTAAGAGCTTGGATAAGAGGGCCTCTATAAAAGGATTATATGGATTCACCTACGAGGATTGTTCTTGGAGGAGGTTGACAGACTCATGCATAGAGATGGGAATAGATTCCATATAGTTCAGTTCCTCATCCATGTAAGAGGTATTATGGTTAGGTCCAGATATCTGATATGGTTAGGGTTAATACCTTGAACCAATTTCTTGTTGATATTGTAGAGTATTCTTATACCATCATAGGTATGGTTTTTGTTACAAACATTCTTTCTATTAATATTTTTCATATAGGATAATCTTTTTCCTTTATATATTCTCACATCGTGTGTATATTGGTTTTGGTGAGGGAGGCTCTACCTTTTGATTATCACATCATATGCCTATAAAAAATAGTTTGGAATATATTTGAACACACCCTATATGTTCTATAAATGTCAGAAGCTACAAAAACGTTTTGTATTTCTTCATTTTATATATTCTAATATTTGGTGCATTATTTTTGATAGACATGATGACCAACTACTGAGATCACATTGACTGTTATTGAAGGTGTGTGATATTCAAAGACCTTACAAGGAAGTAGTTAGTTTTCGTAAGTTTATAGGATATTTATGTGTGTTGATTTGGACCTATACTCAGTTATTTTGGGTCCATTAAAATATAGATTTCAGATGTATCTCATACAATGGATATTAGGGTGGTTTGATATACATATCCACAAGTAGTGGATTGTTTCTATAATGAATTTAAAGATGATTTCACAGGGTTTCCTTCTAATATGATATATATGTTCATGATCAAATTGTTGTTGGCTATGATTTTTTATCAATACCTTATTATCATATTAACCAATGTGAGTTGAAGGTACAACTTGAGGATCTTAGGGAGAATGGTTTTCATTATCCAAGTGCCTCTCCAAGGGTGTTTGTATTTTATTCACAAAGAATCCCAATAGTATCCAAATATTTTATGTCGATTAGAAGAATATAAAAAATGTAATTCTTAGATAAATGTACCAATTTTCTTAGATGAATGGTGTATTTTTCAAATTTAGAAGGCCATGTCGGTTCTCTATTATAGGGATTTAGTCGATCTATCATTAGTTATGGAAAAAATGGGATGATATAAGAAAAATGGAATTTAGTATTAGGAATAGAATATATGAGTTCTTTGTTGTTTCAATCAATATCAAGAATGTGTAGATAGTGTGAATGGCTATCATGAACTAGATCATTCCTCCTAATCATTATTAATTCATTCAAGTATTTGTGGAAGACATATTAGTATAATCATAGTCTCATGAGTTTCATCCTTTGAAATTAAAGTTTTTATTGAATATGATTGAGTGAAAATGGATTTATTCCACATATTAAATGTATAAAATATGGATTTAGAATGTGGTATTCATTGGTAATGTGATAACAGAGGTTGGGATATTGATTAATCTTGGTAATTTGATGTTCGATATGTCTTGGGACTGACCCCTGAATGTGTTAAATATTAAATAATATCATAGAATTTCATGTAATTACGGATGTTTCATTTTGGATTTATCTCACCTGATAGACCCTATAATAGGATTGACTAAGATTGAGGTGAAATTATAAAGGATTGATCCATGTCAAAAGTCCATTTAGGATTTGAAATTGATGTTTAATGAGTCTCCTATTTTGATTTTTTTCATATCAAGAGTATGGTTACATAAGGTATTGTGGTTTCTTGAGGTTGGTTTAGGATCTTTGTTAATGTAGAGAGATTATATGGTATCTTATGAGTTTCTTTACTATCACCACCTAAAAACTACCATAATAATTATTAATGTAGAGATACTTTGGTTTATGGCATAAATTGTTTCCAAAATCACCACTTATGTGATATATTTTTATCTACATAAATTATACGATCTTGTATTTAATATTATCCAAGAGGGATTTGAACCTACTGTAGAGGTGTTGGGTGGAATACCTACAAATGATTAATATTGGAGACATATTGTACTATGGGGAAGAAAAACATTATATTATTTGTTCATAGAAGGATAATATAAGAGAAAGGGTATCATGAGTCTAGTAAGTGAAAATTGATGAAATAATTAAATAAGTGGTAGCTGCATATGACATATATACATGAAATAATTGATTTATCACCATATTCCAATACATATTGTATATTATACCACATAAAGGATACCTAGTGGTCTAAATCAGATTATTTATTAATACATTAATGGATCAGGGGAGATGAACCAGTATCAGAATTTTCTCAAGATGGAGATATAGTGTGATATATCCATTGTAGGGTGGTAGTCCTTTATTATATTACGATGTTGTCTATGAGGAAAACTCACAACTCACATTTTCATATATAGCTGGGGTTAAATAAATATACAATATATTATGAACTATTACTAATGGTTTACTATGAGAAGATACATTGTGGCCTCCGATACTCACTTCCTCACTTGTGTGAGGATCAAGGTTGTGTATCAATGACCTAATTAATTACTCTAAAAATTTCCAGTACTATTATATAATATAAATGAAATAATCAAGGTTTTTTTATTGTACATACATGTTATATGTGGTGAAATGATTATTTATTGGTATTAGTGTATCAAAAGATGAAGGCCATTCATTTCTTTTATATATGAGAGACTCAATCTATAGTTGAATTTGGGTTTATATATATGTGATATATAATGTTATTTAATGTGTTATCAATTAGAATTGTATTAGATCTTGATTTTTGTTTCATGTTTTGATCCTTTCATGTCTTTTAGAATTCTATGAGGTGTCAGGTGATCCTGAGTACAACATATCACCTGTAGAAAGATAGGATCTCTCTAAGGAAGTTTAGAGTAATTGAGGATATGATCATTGTGTATATGATCAATTTTGAGGTGATTTAGTATAAATATCCATCCTTTTAATATTATGAGTATCAAAATATCTTTCACTATTTTTTCTCTATGTCCCGTTATGAGTATTTATGCTGAAATAGTTTTGATCTCCCTTTAGTTAGTTAAATTTTTGTTATTATATAGTGAATAAAAATATCCTACTATATGAGAGAACCTAGTGATTTTAGTATATCATAAAGTAGTTGGTAACCACATAGAAGAGGAATTGATTTTATGTTTACTTGAGGAACCAATGTAAAGTGTTCATAATGAGTGAAAATGTATAGTTATGAATAGAAAAATTATTTAGGAATCGAAAACTAGGGAATTATGTGATGTTTGTTCCATGATATGAATGTTTATTAATGATATTGGAATACTTTGGGGTTCTTGATTACCATTTGGATCGTTCTTAATGAAATTATGGTTTTTGTGATATATTTCACATATTTTTACTTTCAATTAACGATCTATACACAACAATTGTAATCGATAATGATGATGTTTATATAGAAGAAGTCAGAACACTTGATGAGTTCCCTATGGGTACCATATTTTTGAGAGAGAAGATGTTTTGAGGGGAGATTGTGATTTTTATTTGGATTTTCTCACTATCTATACATATCCAAAAGGAGAGATGGGAGTAGGAGTTGGATGTGCATGCTAGTGTATAGTTCTATTTGGTGAGGATCCCTATTGATGATTCTAAATGGAGAAAATCCATTAGAAGAGTAGTTTTTAATGACCCTAAAATTTTATGTATGAATTTGAGTCTATTTTTGTGTTTTTATTATTTATTATTTGATGTGATGTTATTTTCACTGAGCTTCTAGAGATATATTGAATATTGAAGATGGATATCTCAGAAGACCCCACTAAAAAATAATAGCAGTGTACCTGGTTATTAGTATAGTTCTAACAGATATCTGGTGAGTTGGTTTGTAGCACTATAGGGGTGAGATCCCATCATGTGGTCTATGAGGGTGGATTAACATTCTGGGAAGGTCATCAAGTATTCGATAATGGTGGACTATATACTTATTTTCATTTTTGATGTTTTTTTG
Organism: Viscum album; assembly: GCA_963277665.1. Lineage (NCBI taxonomy): Eukaryota > Viridiplantae > Streptophyta > Magnoliopsida > Santalales > Viscaceae > Viscum > Viscum album. Next base: position 76,001,339 of record OY728153.1, on the reverse strand, counting down.
TGGGGAGTCTGTTGAATTTTTTTTATTCTCTAAAATATAAACCCTTTTTTCTACCTCCTCCCTCACTCATTGAATAATCAGTTATGGGCCGCCACCACATCCAAACCTTCAAAATTCGCATTTCTTCTCTGATCATGGTTTAGTTCATTGCATTGGTTCAGTTTTGTTTATTATAACCCATTCTAAGATATAGATGTCTCTTTATCTCACTTGTATCAAGTTCTTTTACTCATATTCATAATTTATAGGAAGTTATATAATTATAGAGGTTTAGTGGTTCAATATTGAATCAGGGGATACATCTTGGGGATTGAAATACATTAATCCAAATGTAGGATGTACTTATGATGTGATTCTATATCTATGATATTGTCTTCACTATTGTGCAAGTCTGTGTATTTTTGTTTATTATGGATATAGATTTAAATGTTATATCAATGCGTCCAAGTCAGTCTAGGTAACTTTAATAGACTATGTTATGGTTAGAGGTTCACAGTTGTGACCATGATCTATTTGTGATGTATTTATCATATCTATATAGGGTTTCCTATATTGGGAATTTAGGTTCAATGTGATATATTGATCCTTATGTTTGTAAATGTGGATTTCATTATATGGTTATGGAAATTGGATATATCATAGGCCTATATAAAAACACTTGGGCTTTGAAATGGTATCTTGATATTAATGGGTTATATATAATTATAATAAAATACATTGATTTGTTTTTAGATGTAGTTTGGTTCTATATTAGAATGTTATAGTTAGTAAGATTGGCCTCCTATGCCATTCTGTGGGTAGAATAATGATTGTGTGGATTATTTTATAAGGGAACAGCCAATGTGAAAGGTAAATGGTATGAATTGTTCTATGAGACCACCCCTTGATTTTTATAGTTTCCACGAGTACAATTCTTGTATCAAGATATATAATATGATCATAAGTAACTAAAGGTGTTTTCAGTTTTGGATGACCCAAAACATATAATACATGATGTTTCGTAGATTATATCTTTTGTATGATATGGGTCCATGGTGCATATTTTTATTTCCTTAATATAATGTTTTTAGATACCTATTATAAGTACCTTCATAAAATTATAATATTCATACACAAGCCTTTAGGAATAGGTAATCAAGGGTGGTTGGGTATATTTTTAATCATTTCATATGTTGCATCTTCATTAAGATAATATTTTTCATCTTGTTTGATGAGTTTTACATTAGGTTCCTTGAATGATAATGATTGTTGAAGTGTGAAATCTAAACAATATAAATTATATTATGGTATATTCAATCTGATCAAAGAAATTTGATATGATCATCCATAAAGGCGAATAACATGTGATGTATTCATTGAGATGGTCCGTCCATACTCAGAGAATGAAGAATGTTAGATTAGTTATACGGGATTTACATACAATATATCCCATTTTTACTATATGTCATAAACAATGGGATCATATAAAAATTTATGATTTCATATGATGTATTTTTTGGAAAAATTTATAGATATACAAGTCTTTGATATAGATCATACAAGATCACTTTTAATCATGAAAAATTGTAATGATTTTCTAAAGATTGTTTTTTTATATAATATATGAATTGATGTTTTTAAATTTATTTTAAATTATAAGATCATGGGATCAAAAACTAAGGTTGATTGAATGGTAATTTAGTGTTTATCAAAGAATATCAGTTAATGTGTTTTTGAGTTAATACAAAATGAGTTTTATATTGTTTTTCACAAGTTATTTAATATTATATGATTTAAGGTGAAGATGATGATATCTCTCCAAATAAAATTATTTGATATATAAAAGTATATTTGGCAACAGTTTCATAAGATATTGTATGTGATACTGTATATTTTGAAATTTCATAAAGTAAAAAAATTTCTTCAGAGAAAGTGGGAGATTGAATGAGATATTTCTTAAATCTATTATATCAGATGATATGATATGGGAATTAAGGATTATGGTTTTAATTATTAAATAAGTTATTATAAGTCATTGATAATATTATTTAACATGATATATGAATATCATATTACATTTTATTTTACTATATCATACCATATGATATGTTAATGTAAAATTAAATTGATTTTCATGAGTTATCAAAGGTATTACAATCAGATTATAATTTTCACAAGATATAATTTATATATAAATATAAAAAAAATAGAGAATTATAATACATTTGTATTGTTAATTCTTACACAATCATATGTTACAAATAGGTTTTTTAAATGAATTAATTAACTTATACATTATATAACATTCAAGTTAATTATTAATCAGTTATGGAGTATGGTTAGTACAGTTAATATGTGTATATATGATCCATGATTAATTTTGTGGAAACAGATCTTTATACCTATGAGTCCACCTTCTTCCTCATTTCCCTTTCCTAGAGAGATACCAGAATCACATTGGACTAAGGATGGTCTACCCCAAATAATGGATGATTTAGTTTCAACACATGAATATGTCATTGAGAATGGATTCCTTTAGTTTTATTTTAGCTATCTTCATTATGTTCATGACAGAATTATGTGATCACAACAACATCATAACAATGTACCCATGTATTCATTATTTTTTAAATGAATTTTTTTTTCATACATGATGATCTTAGGTATGTGATTTTCAATTTGATATTCTAATTTCATGAAATGATAATAAATACTAAGAAAAAAAATACCATAATCACTTGAAAAAAACAATGTGAATAAAAAAAGATATATTAAATCATAAAAGCATATAAAATAAACCAATATGATTTATATATAAAAATTAATTAGATTGAAAACAAAAATAGATAAATTCTTGTTCTTGGAACATCTTTAATTTTACCTAAATACTTTTTTAAATCTTAGTATCAATATTATGTAAGAGTTATAAAAATATATTTTGCCCATACCATATTGTTATATCATAATTAGTGTTATGGAATATTATCTTCCCGTGTAAATAAGGAACGAGTAAATAATGCAGGTTCTTAATCCCATCCCATTGGATAAGAGATAGGGTATAAAAATTTATGGCACTGTGAGCATGTCCCATCACTAAAATAAAAATTATTGGTACCTATTAAACTGATATATATGTCAACTAAATACCCCTAATACCATACATATTATTCATCAAGTACTATAAGTGATGAATTTAATAACATATGAAACCACATATGAAGTCATTAAATTTAAATATAAATAACATATTGAGACATCATAAATTTGATAACAAATGAAAAAATTAATTAATTTAATTAGTATGTAAATACTAAAACAAAAACATCATAAGTGACTATAAAAACCCACCAATGAATGATCATGTAAAATATAAATAATAATTAAAACTTAATTAATAATTTAATATTACAGAATGTTGTTTAATATTTTTATATCATTAAAATATCTAAATTTAGCTACATAATCTTTGACTAATAATGATACCAACATAGACCTTAGTGAGTATGAGAGGGATGTCGGGTATACCTACCAAATATGGATATGATATCCTTTTTAGGGTCCAAGACTGAGTCATGTGGAAACAAATTTTTAAATGTGCCAATGAAAATAAATTTCAAGTTTGTATACCATCACTAGAATTATGTTAATGTTAATCTAGAAATGTAATAAAGAGAATTAAATTACATTCACCTATGAAAATATCTCAAAGTAACCAGCGTGAGATAAATTTTAGTACTAGAGAAAATCAGACTGCCATATAATTTGGAAGACTGTATCACACCAATTTCTAAAAAACAATAAATAAATAAATAATAGGGTTATATAGATCATTATCTAGGCATGAACATTACTTTGTAACGAACCAAAGCTAATGAGGACAAGAACGAAGATGGGGTTTCTTAAAGAGAAGATATAACTATGATAGATCTGGATGTAGGGGAAAATTCTTAAAATGGGATGAAATACCAATACCCCAAATTCATTATTTTTCAATATATAATTTAAATAAAAAGAAATTTTCATGGGATCTTAATCTAGTGGCCTATTCAGTACGTGATAGAATGCACTGAATATGTGATCATTTAAAATGAAATCACACAAGATACCTAAATACAACTTGGTACCTAGACCACGACCTTGGGTACTAAATGGCTCCGAGACTAAATAAATATTCCCTCTTCCTATTCTACTTTGATTAAATCTTCTTCCCTTTCTAACAACTCCTCTTAATCCTATAACACACCCAATATTATTTTTAAAATAATTAAATAAAATGGAATTATTATATTATAGAGGATGGAATATTTTCAAACATCCCACCATTAGGCTTCTCATCCCCGAAAACATCGCCTAGATTCTTTAGGGAACCACTGTGTCTATTAGGATTTTTTCTATGATTCCCACTCTTATGTATCATATTTGAGATTTCCATACTACAAATTAACCAAAAAAAATGATCACCAGGACTTGTAGAACTATCAGACTCAAATCAATGGTAATGATAGGATTATCCTTGTTTGACATATCAGATTATGTGTCTATAATTTTTTTTTCAGATCATTAGATATGGATAGGGTAATATATTTTCTCTAATGAGAAATGAAGAAATTATTATGCATATCAATGACTCTATCAGGTAATGATATTTGATAATAAGTTTCCAAAATTCTATGATGGATTTAAATATTACCAACACATCAAAGGGTTAATCATACACATCATTAATGTCTATTTGTGACATAATCAAGGTGAAACATAAAGATATAAATGATTACTAACTCATAATGAGAACAACAATATTTGATTATTGGTATGAGATATTTTTCAATTGTGTACATTCTCTAAAAATTACTAAATAAGTATTACCTATTTTTTATTTGTTAGAAAATACTTGGTCTCTGTATATGAAACGTTTCAATATTTTCCCTAAATAGAAGAGGGTGACATATTCTTCTATATAATTCCTTGTACAGGTGTTTGCCTAGTATGTGAGATAGTCGAATGATCTAGAGGGGTGAATTAATTTTTTTTATAAATAATAAGTCATATGTCAATGTAAAGGCAATTTTTTAATAGATAATATAATTGTCACATTAGTACTCTTATACTACTTCAAATAGAAGTGATCATGCATATGTTATTCACACTCTCATTATCAGGGTGTGGAAGTGACTATATAGTGACCGGACTTTAGGAAATATTCACAATCATTTATAACAATTTTTTTCAAACAATTGGCATAACCCCTAATCTACATTTTGTAAAAAAGAAGGCACAAAACAAAAACCAACATTTGAAGTGGAGGAAAAAACCAAATTTCATTAAATTATTCCAAATTAAATAAAAAAATCTGAACATTAAATGGAACTGAATGACCCAATATACTCTATTTAGTGGGAGAAATATGTAAATTTATGATCCTGTTTTGAATAGAAAAGCATATACAAAAAAGATAACACATAGAATACAAAGAATTATAGTTCCATCGAAACAAAGATAAAATCTTGAGAGATCTAAATATCAAGGAACATTGTATCATGATTACATTATAAATGATATTCAATGATTATTTCCAACCAATGACTATCCCCAAAGCGGTTATCTTAAAATAAATATTTTGAGCATCCTTGACTCCACATGTTTCACTATTTATCTCCACCTCTTTTTATAATGATTTTATTTACATAATATCATTTAATGTGTTATTTTCATGCAAAACAACTTGAATTATCATGCCATTGCATTTATTTTTTTCAAAATTATCAGTCACACATGTGTAACCAATGAAATACTCAAATGTACTGGATAATTATTTCTAAAATATTCTTCATCTGAAATTTTATCATAAATCAGAAATAATAATATTCACGTGGATTCACAAAAATAAACTTTACAAAAAATAATAAGTTCTATAGTGGTGCACATTAGATGGAATAAAAATATAATAATACATAAAATAGTTTTAAAATAATTAATATCAATTTCCTCCTAAAACCCCTACAAATTATACAAGATAGAATATTCATATTTCAAACAGTTTCAATTTAAATTTTGAAAATTCCAAGAATATAGTGGGAAAAAGAACCATTCTTGATCCCATATTATTTAATTTCCCATAAAATACTTCCTAATAATTTTACAAAGCATAGAAATAACAAATAAGTAATAATATAAAAATTAAAAAAATGAAATAAATTTTCATACACATAAATTAAATTGAAATTATAATATATAATAAAAAAAAGCTTATTTTGTCTATTCTAAAAATATTGTGTTGAGAAGATGACTTTCAGGAACCATTAATGTCCATATAAAGTTTTATGCTTTTAGATAGTGTATGAATTATGATGTATATCATTATTTCACATAATAATTTTAATGATCATTTAGTATGACTTCAAATGAAATATGAATTTATACATAGAATAATTCTAGTTTCATGTGAATTTAAAAAAAAATTGACTTTGAAAGTAATTCATATGACTATTCAAAAATTTAATGACATTATAAGAAGTATGTATGATATTGTTCATCGGTAAGAAATATGTATTATTACTTTAGATAGAGTGAATGTTGAATTTGGTAAGAATTTATATCGAGACTATATGCAATTTGTAGTGAATAAAAGACTTTTCTGTTTTCTAAAATCCCATTTCAAAGAGTTTTAAATCTCTTTTATGACTTTTACAAAATCTTATAGGACATGGTACATTGAAAAACAAAAAACAACATGGATTTTTTTAAAATAAATATATGGTGTAAAAAATAAAAAAAAATTAGAATATGAAAATAATAATAATAAATTAATATACATAATAACCACAAAAATAATGATTATGTGATAAGTAAATATTTTTATGAGAAATTATAATTATCTTATTTTAAAATAATTATTGTATCTGTCACAAAAAAATTCATTCATATGTAGATTTTTCTACAAAATATTTTCATAAGGAAGAACATGATTATGAAGAACAATTAAATAAACAACGTCAAGAATAATAAGTTCTTATATAGTTAGTTAAATATTAATATATATATTTTTTCAAAATTTTTGAGAGAATAACAAAATAAAAAGTTAATTTAAAAATCTAAATTACATGATGTGTTCATGATCTATTAAAAAAACTCCTCCATTTTGATATTTATAAAAACAAATATATTTTTAATAGTTTCACCTATTTTTTATGATATAAAAATTTTTTTGGAATAAATTATTAAATCATATTAAAACTTTTTATAAAAAATAACTTCCCTTTTTGGAAATTGTTTTTAAACAAATAATTCATTCTAGAAATACACTGATATGACCACTAAAATAAATAGTAATACAATAATGGTAATACATGTAGACTAAATATAAATAATAACAATTATAAGCGAAGAAAATATTTTTAAAACAAAATTTAAAACATCGAGTAGTATATATTTAGGGGAAATATATTTAAAAATTAAACACCCCTTCAAATAATGTCATCTCAACAATTAATCAAATGAGGATATAAATTAATATTTCGATAAAATTAATATAAATAGTTATACTCTCCCTTTATATGAGAATTAACTTCCTTATGAAATAGAAACGTCTTCAATGTGAAGAAATTAATTAGACAATGTGAAAAAAACTAACTACTATATGAATGAAATATTGATAAATATTCTTGAAAAATATTCTAAATTACACAACGAGCAATAAACATGTGTGAATATATTCATGGAAATTTAAAACTAATGAAAAATTATCAATCATTACAAATTTTTAAAAAATTCTATGATCAGTATTTATAAATAAAATATATTTATGTACATGTTAGTCCACAATATAAATAATTTAGATTATTCCTAACTACTAAACAAATATATTATCATGTTATAAAAATGATAAATTCAAATATGATAGAGTTTACATGATGTTGGATATGAATATGTAATAATTTAAAATTTTAAAAATTATTTTATAACCAAAATCATATTCTATAAGTAGATTTATTTTAATTTCTCAATTTATACATCAATCATGATATTTTCAGGTTTAATAGTCTTAAAATTTGAATGATTTTAATGCTGAGTAATGATACAAAATAAATGATCATCATTTAGAATATTTTCAAAACCAATTCCAGTCTTTTGAATATTAAATTTAATAAAATGATATATAACATTGACATGATTGATTCTATAATGTTTGAAATTATTTTTAGAAATATCCATAGTAGATGAGTTGTTAGATAAAATATGAATTTTTTTCATAGAAAACATGAAAATTGTTAAAAATTTATTAATCCATAAAGATTGAGCATAATTTTTTTAAAATAATGAATTCTATATCATTAGTTTATAGAGAAATAGAATACAATTGTTTTACCTCTATGAAACTCATATTTCATTGTAGAATGTAAAAAATTCTATTTATTATTATTTAATCTATTTTAAAACCCCAAAAATAAAAACATGAATAACTTTGTTTATAAAATGAAATTGTTTAAACATAAAACAAACATGGATTTAAAGAATCATTAAAATATATTATGATTCATGTAACAACCTTTTAGTGAATTTATTTGTGGTCTTATTGAAAATAATACACAATAAAAAATAAAATCATTAAACCATTACTTGAATCAATTAGATATACTAAATAACAAATAATACCTATATAAAATTTAACATCTATATATAATTATGATTTATAGACACAATGATAATATTAATTACTCATGGGATTTTTTGAATTTTAAAATTATGTGAAAAAAATATTTTAAAAAGATCCTTTTCATATATTGAAAAATTAAAAAAAATCATCATTCAAATAATAAATTTGATGTCTAAAGAATAATTTTAATGATCTGATAATACATATATAAAATTATTTTTTGACCAATTATAATCAAATTACAAAAATAATAATGTAAAAATGTAAAATATGTTATTATCTATATATATTTGATTAATCAAAATCCCTTTAGAATATTTCATTAAAAAGATAATAGTTACAAGATTTTCTTTTGCAAAACTAATATTTAAAATATAATTTTATAATCATTCATTACATGTTATTATAGATTTTTCAAGACTCTAAATATCTATAGAAGGATTAAGAACAATATTTTTATTCTTTTAATTTTCAAATGAATGGGGATATCATAGAAACACTTGCTTGGAAATAAATGCATTTATAAAAGTACTTTTCATATACCTTTGAAATAATTTATATACATGAAAATAATTAAAATAAAACATGTTTTTTATAGCCTCTAATGTTTCAACTTGGGAAAATTATTAATCAAAATCTATATATTCTTCATTGAAATTTATATTATTATTTAATCAGTCCTTATTTGATAACATATTTCTAGGTTCATCATTTTTTCCAAAAAAAACATAATTTACTAATTACATGATAATATTTATGTGGTCATACTAAATCCAAAATTCTATTCCATGAAAAATAATTTAACACTTATTTAATATTAATAATACAATTTTATTTAGTTATAGATTCTCCATTATTTTTATGAGTAAAAATAGAAATGACAGCATGATAAGAAAAAAACATATTCAATAAATTTATTATAAGAATTCATGAATCAACATATCAAATCACTTTTTCTAAACAGTTATTCCTACATTGTTTCCATGATATTTGTTCACAGTGACTATCACATTAAAATTTTGTATTTTCATTTTGGGATTAAACTTCTCAAAATTTAATATCTCTAAATTCTTATCTATGTTTATTAAATTATAATCACTTTCTATTAGATTATATTTATTAAATTTAATGTGTATATATTTTTAAAAAATTTATACCTTTTATAGTAATTTCTCTTTGATTTAATATAATATTAAAAATCAAAATAAATACCATCATTATAATTTGAATAGAACTTATTGATATAATCCTCAGTTTTTAGAATGTATACATTGTAATTGATTACTTTAAGAATTTTGTTTTTCTTCTAATCAAAATTCATATGATGTCTTATTTACAAAAAGATGTTAAATAACTTCATTATGCACATATACATATGCATTTAATTATTATTTAAATAAAACTATAGGTGTTTTAAACAAATTTAGGATGGTTCTAATAATTTCTTATAATTTCTTATTCTTCCCCTCCAAAATAACATTTTATGGGGTGTCCTGGGGATGAAAAATAATAAAAAAATCTGTGAATTTGTTGAATTTTTCAAATTATATATTTAAATAATATACATCCCAATAAATTATAATAGATAAATTAATTTACTGATTACGTTTATAACTACATTGTAATAAGTTATAAACATAGATAGGGATTCATATTTATGATAAATGAAAGTAAACCCATGTGAATTTCTTAAATTTGTCAACAATCAAAAATTAAAATTGTTTACCACCAAGTATATAATTAGGTATTGTTATAAATACATAATGATGAATACATTGTATATCTATTTCCATATGAAGTTTCTTTATTTATCTTAAAGGCTTGTGATAGTATTTAGAATTTATAAACGTCAAAAATGAATGTTCTTTCTAGCTATAGAATGCACAGATGTATATAATTCGGATATTTTGATGGATTGTATAGAAGTAGAAAATTATTATTGTCTAGAATCTTATGAAATTGAATATTGTATAATTTAAAAATATTTAATAACATAATTTTTTTGACATAGTTAATCAAAATTGATTGAATATTTACAAGAATTTTGATTTTCAAAAAATCATATAAAGATATCGATAAAAACTATGAACATGTAGTTTTGAAAATTTAGGTGAATTCTATCACCACATAATTTTGATATATTAATAAGATTATGATTTATTTTTCAAAATTCCATTTCATATATACAATTAATAAATATTTAAGAGACTTTTGGTACAAATGTGATATTGGGTTCAAATCGGTTTAGAGAAACATTTATTATGAAACCCAACTAATGTAAAACACTTATTATCACTCCTACAGTTACTAGGTTATCTTATATTATTTTACTTCATTTTATTTTTAGTTATTTTAATTTTATAGATTTTTTATTTTATAATTTTAATGGTTCTCACGTGTTTCGTGCTTAGATAACATTTTTTGTAAAACCATGAACAATTTTTGGGCTAGGAACTATTAATATAATGTGCTTTTTTTAAAGTCAGTGTTTGGTTAGTACACCATGAAATAATCAAGTTAAAATCAAGTAAGAACATTTTAGTAAAGATAGTGGGGGCCACACATTTTAGAAAACCATGTTGGATTCATGAATCATTATGTTTTTAGTTTCTCAATTTATATTATTTATTATCTCTATATTTATTTTTATCCTCCCTATTTTCCTCCCTAAATCTCAACATCCTCTGGAAAAAATCCCCATTATAATGTGAGTTACCCACTCCCAAACCCCCTCCTTACGTTGATGATTCTTTATGTTAAGGGGTTTTTTTATTTCTTCTTTGATGTCTGAAGTTTGTCTGGATTTATGTGGAGATGCCATCATTGGATGCATCCTACTTCTCCTCTTATTTCTCAGGCACGATTTGGACTCCATTGAGGCTTCGTTCCTCTGGAGTCTATAGCTGGTTGGGGGTGGGATGGAGGTGGAATTATGGCTAGGTTCTGGCGATCGGTGAAGGCTTCATGGTGGATGGGTTCTTGTTTCGGGCTAAGTTGCGACTCCTAGGACTACAATATTATCGTTTACAAGTTCTCAGTAGTATTTTGATTTTATATATTGATGGTGATATGTGATGGTTTGTGATATGCGATGAAGTGCTCTTCCCTGGTAATTATTTTTTTGATATGTTTATGATGAAGTCAGCGGTCTCCGACGGTCTCCGGTCTATTGTGCGGTTGTAAGATAATGATGGAGACATTGTGAAAGATAGTTATGTCACTAGTGGTACTCAGGTGATGACGATTGGTGATGGAAATAGTGGAAATCATGATTAAGATTCATGTGATTCTCAGATATTTATTTCATCGGGTTATACCGATGGTATTGAATTTTGGAACGTGTAATGGGTTTATTTTGATCTGTTCCCACCAGGAATTGAATGTAGGATATCAATTATCCTTAAAGAGGATTTGGAAAAAAATAATAAATGAATTTTCAGTCATCATGACCTCTAATGTACAAACTCTTATCCCCTCCCTTACTACTTTCATTATGGTTTCCATCTTCCTCATTCTAGTATTTGGCTTAGTCATGCTATAATGTTGTTTATAAGGATGAGTTTTGGGGTTTTCTTACAATAATGCTTTTTCATAATTATTATAAAATTTTAGTGTGTTCTCCATCAATGGAAACACATTTAAATTCATCAATTCTTGTTCTATATATATTTTCTCCATGTTTAATTCTTACATTTCAGAACCCTTAATATACTTGAATTTTAATTCAAATTTTATTGTATAAAATAATTTTATTGTTAATATTTTCGGTATTTTTAATTATAAAATTGGTTTATAAAATGGTTTTTATTGAAATTATTGGGTATTTATATATTTGAGATTTGATTAAATATGTTTTCCTTTAACAACACACACTGTTTGGTTGTTAAATTAAATGATTTGTCCTTATAAATTAATTACGTTTTTAATGGTACTTTTTTTATTAATCAAATTAAAAAGTTTATATTAATAATTAAATTTCATTTTAGTTATTATTCTAAATTTAGAGTATAAATAAAATATTCATTGGTTTTCATTGAATTTGAATATGAGTTTTTACAATGGTATTTTTATGTATCAGATCAATACACACATATACAATAATATATATATATATAAGTATACTCCCAAATTCCCATGGAATAATTTTAATTTATGAAGGTAGAAAAATATATATTTTTCTGTAATTAAATCTGGTTATAAGGAGAGATATAAATTAAATATTTTTATAATATTTCTCAAAAATCATTTTAAAAAATGATGATTTTATTTCAAAAAAAAAAATAAAAATCCATGATTGGAATGGTTCACTATCTTTATGAGAATTTTAAAATATTTTTTTAATTGATTAAATATATATTATCATGAAATTAATTTTTTGATTTATGCAACATATTTTTTTTATATGTTCCTTCTGATTTGATAAATGTTATGGTATAATGAGGCATCTGTTGAATTTGATGAATGAATTAGTTTGTTTCGGTTGATGGAAGAAATTTTTTATATAATATGTGAGGTTCAATGAAATTATAATATCTCATGATAAGATTCGTTACCATGGTGATATGAAATCTAGATGAATTTTAGGAAAAGGTTCACCATTTTTAGCCTTTATCCTATGATACAACTCTAACAAAACAACATGATGACAATGATATGGTTACGATTGGAACTTTGGATTCACCATATAGAAATGATAAAGAATACAAAAAAGTTTTATATAGTTTAATCTCCAAGAGTATGAAGATTCTCAAATCACATGACCTAACCCAGGTTCCCTTAAGGGTGGTCACGGTTCTTGGTTTTTGATTTCTTACTTTTTATATTTTTTCTTCTTTAAATTATTAAAACCATGTTTCTGGAAAAATTTTATGTATATTGTTCAAATATTATTTATATATATTTTATCAAATTTTAAATTGTATTATTCAATTCCATTTAAAGACTATTAAAATATATTTTTTCCACTCATTCTTATATGAATTTTAAAAGGGTTTTGAGAAATAGAAATTTCTATTTTGAAAATGGTTTTTCTAATGGTAGTTTTGAAATTGGATTTTTCAATAATATATATGTTTGCCAATCAAATATTTTTATGTGATTTTTTCTTTTAAAATTGAAATAGAATATATTTTTTTAAAATTTTAGATGACACTATAATTGCTTATATAATTATATAAAAAATAATAGTTTATATTTCCAAACATACAAGAAACTTTATATTGAACTAAATGGTAAGCATGTGGTAATGTGGGTTTTGGCTTACTATTTATATTTTATGCTCATTCTTATATTAATTTTTATTTTTCAACCTAATGTTCACTCTTGGGGAACATTCAACTTTAGTGATAGTTATTGACTAGTGGGGATTGAGTTTTCTTGTTTATTTTATCACATTTATCATTCAATTCTTATTATATGTTTTGTAAGAATTAATTTTTCAATTAATAAAACATTTTGTTTGTATCTGTTTTAATTATTTATATTCATCATTGATAAATTTACAAAATTTATTTGCTTGTTTGTAGGAGCATTGATTATGTTGTGAAAAATGATATGCATCTAGTGGTGGTTGTTTCTATATCAGATGTATTTATGGGGAATATGAAAGATTATTTCTATATTTTTTTTTCTAATTATCTTTTTAATTGTACTTAGTTTATTTCTCATAGAACATTGACCCACAAATGGGTCCTACTGATTTAACATAATAACTATACTAATAATTTACTATATTTTGATGGTGAAATAATCCAAAATGATTACATAAAATTCTTACGATTTTTTTCATAATCCTAAGTAGATTAGGGACACCAATGTTGTATGTATGAGGCTAGTTTTGTTTCCTAATAGATGAAAGGATCATGTTTATTCATTAAAATATTGTGTGATAGGATACTTTCTTTATATTTCCTACGTTTTAAGGCACCATTTGTAATTTTTTAGTTGGGGTAGTTTGGAGTTAGATGGGATAAACATGATAGGTACATGTATTTGAGTGTGTCACAATCACACTTCCATTTTGAGAATTATGATCCATGGGTAGTCCGGTCTTGATACTTGGATTATTATTTCACTTTTGATATATTTTATATGTTAGATATAAAAATTATATTTCAATTCCCCATGATTATTTTGTAATTTATTAGTTACCTTGAGATTTGTGTCTTGGTGGACAAAGAGTGGGAGGTACATAGATACCACCCATGGTTTGTCCAACCATGTGGGGACAATTGAGATGGATTTAGGGACTCAAAATGTTTCATACTCTACTATAGATTTTTTATACCTCTTTAATTTATCAAATCACTCTTAAGTTGAATTCTCACTTTGGTGGAGGGTAATTGCTATGAAGTGCTTTTATGAAGATATTATTTGGAATTATTTTATTTTTTTTGATATATTTTAAATTTGATTTAATTTCATTAAAATAATTCTTGGGTGAAAATTGGGATTTTTTAATATTTTTAAAAACAAATTGATTGATAATTTATTATATTGTGTAATATTTAATAGATTTCTTCTTTCATAAAGAATTATTCAAAAAGTGTTTGATTTTATTATGGGTTTAGGAAAATTGTTTTTTAATGAATGTATATTTTTTGGAAATGTTTAAAAATAACCCAATTTAATTAAAAAGGGACTTTATTGATTAATAATACTCAAAAGGTAGTTATTTTCTATTTTTGATTTAAGATAAGTGTTTAAAATTTCATTATTAACAATTGTTGTTTTTTAGGAAAATGATTTTTATAATGTTTAGATGATTTGTTTTAAATTGGAGAGATTATTATTCTTGAATATTTCTCTTCATGATCATATTATTGGGTGTGTGTTATGGGAGAAAAATTGAATATAGTCAAGTCTCATGTTATTTTAGAGTTGTCTTCGATACTGGTCATGTTAAATTGTAGAAGGATTTTTTTTGAGGAGAGAACCTTATTGAGATTATCCCCATATGTTTGGTGTAAAAATTATTTTTGGTGGCCCTACATAGATTCAGAATCAATTGGAAAGGTCTGATTTTTTTTATTTTATTTTCAATTATTTCAAAATTTAGTATTTTAGAGATTATATTTTCAAATATTAAATCTTATTATGTATCTCATGGTCAACACATGGATATAAACTACTTGAGTCCCTAGAAAAAATCATTTGATGGCATTTTTTACAAGGTAGTGACAATTTCATGCTTTGGAAAGTGTTTCGGATAAAAACATTTATGTTTATGTTTATTTTTATTTTTTATCTCTCTCTATCTTTCTTTTTTCCCTCCCCATTCTTTTGATGCATCATGCCCTCTTATTGATTGGATACCTCTCATCATGAACCCTTCCCTCTCATGTGCTCCCTCATTAATACAATGATTTTTCTTCATTTCATAGTGGGTTAGAACTGGCTCCCCAATGTATGAACTCCTCTACCCAATATTATTCCACCCTTCATGGTTTTCTTCCTCCCCATAATATAATTGTGTTTAGCTAAAACCTAGGGTTGTTGGGTTTTACTAGTTTGGGGGGGTTGAATCTAGGGTTGTAAAGGTTTATTTCTCCATGTATATGTGTGTGTCATCAATTTTGACACATTTTAACATATATACTCTTTTTCTTGGTAGGATTCCCTAACGATTAGCATTAATTTTAGAACCCATTATTATTTTGAATTTTAATTCATGTTTTTTGAAACAAATAATTATATTATGGATTTATATGGGATTTATAAACATATTATTGGTCTTAAAAATGGTATTAATTAAACTCATAGGGTATTTCCATATTATATAATTGTTCAAATATTTTATCCATTAATCATACAGACAATTTGTTCATTAAATTACTTAATTAACCTTAGTAATAATTTGCCTGTTTTTATTTTATTTTAGTTTTTAATAAATATTATCTTAACCAATAAATATTTTTTAAAATTTTATAAAGCACATTTAAGGAAAAAGTTGGAAACCAAAAGGATTAGAATACAAGAAAAGTCAAACCTCATAAGAAATAGTCAGGAAATTCCAGAAAAATTAAAGCGATTAGAATATATTACCTTGATTAGATGCCATTTGATGGAGGTGGCCTCCATATTATGGTTTTCCTTAATGAGATCCTTGATGTGGGATACCATCATGTCCTAGTTCTGCACATTCTCCTCTATACTTTTTCCCCTCATTGAAACCATGTATCAAAATCCTATTATATTTGTCAATCCAAGATGACTGTACTTCAGTCAAATCAACACGCAGTGGTCTTTCGAATATTCTATGTACATCCTCCTCTAAATTCATGATATGGAAATATTCCTCAAGCATTTCTTTATTATAATGCATGCGAATCTCCTCAATGATGTCTGCTTCAACATCCTCCTTAGTCTTTGGGATGATAGCATCAACTTCCAAACTCTTTTGAGGGACTTTTCCTTTACTAGAAGACCTTGTAATAGGAGGAATAGGTAAGGTTGAGTAGTCCTTTCATCTCCTCGGACTCTGACTATGCTGGATAAGACCATCTGAATCCACAATGGTTTTCTTCCCTTTCTTGGAAGAGGACTGAATGTACTCTTTCACAATTTCTGCTTCCTTGGGCTATGGGGACTAGAGTTCTGAGGCAGACTCATTATCTTATGATATAAAAACTAACCTTCCCTCTAGATGATAAAGCTCTACATGCCCATACACCATGAGAGTCACTTCTTCAAATGGTCACTCTATACCACAAACGGTTCTAAGAGCTGCCGAAAATCCAACAAAAACTATGAGAAGAGGAGAGGGAGGCTTCAATCCCTCACCAAGGACCTATTATTTCATCATTGGCATCTAAATATGGCATGGGATATGAATTGTACTCATGCCAGCCCACTGATCAGTAAGAACCCCTAGCCAACCGGAAGGATTGTCCTTACCTGATCCCGTGGTCGTATCCTCTATGGGAGAATTTCAAATGGATCTCACAACCTATGCATATGTGGGATTGTTCCTTGGGCCCACCATTACCCCCCTCAACCTCTTCTGAACCGCCTTAGACCATCCATTGTGAAGGTTTAATACCTAAATCCTGCCTCAGATGACCAAAACCATCCCCAACCCTCAGCTCTGAAAACCTAGGACCCATTTCCTTCTAGGTGGAAGTAGGAAACCTCTCCTCCCCAATATCCCAATTGTCCACTCGAGGAGAAATACATGAAAAACAAGGGACCGAGTTATTGGGACAATCCTTCACAACAACTCACAAAGACTGATCCTCTCCCAAAGCATGCCAACATCTACCAGAATCATGACCGACACACTTACAAAATAAATAGAAATGAACCCATGATTCATAGCATACCTTGTGATACCAAATTAATTCCCCTTAAACCATTATTTAGATGGAGTCCAACATGTTCTTGGATATGTCCACTTCAATAAAAATCCTCGTGGAAACTGGATGACACATAGCGCGAGTATGAAGATCAGAGCCGAGAAAATGACCCACCACATTTCTGATCAAACATAAAAATGCTGCATTTGGAAAAGGCAAAGAGAGACCAGGAAGAGAAACCCAAATTTCCATAATGGGAGAGTCACGATGGATATGAAAATCAAACAACCACCGAAAGAGAGAAAAATGGAATCCTGGAAAAAAACAGGGAGCATGAGCCAATGTATAGATGAGATAGTATTCATTCACGAACTAGATCAAAATGTGCCTCGAATCTAAAATCCCCATAATCATGTGATCCTACAGCTTCTGAGAATAGGACACATATCTGTCGAAGGCACCCACGGAGGTGAGACGCCTCCCAAAGTGAGCAACCAAAGAGAGATCCAACATTTCCGAAGCTCTGGTGAACTCCAGGGAATAAAGAGGTACCGATAGAACTCCATGCACAAGCGACTAGACATTAGGGCAGACTTCGATTGGGGGAACGTTGGGAAGGGTATCTAGGTCCGTGAAAGGGGAAACTATAAATAAAATGAAACTAGTTTTCATAAATGGTTGAAAAAATATATTCGTGGATTTCATATATAAATTGAAAGGGATCTGATAGAATATTATATTTTCATAATAATATTTAATAAAGAATTTTATAATTGATTAATGATATGTTATGAGTAATTTTTTTAGTTTTATTTTTAAATTTATTTTTAAATGTCTTCGGTAAATTGTAGAAATTATATTTTTTAAAGATTGATGTGTTTCTTTTGATAAATGAAATTTATTTTAATGGGTTGAGAGAATACCACTTCATTATAAAATGTGACTTGTTTTATAGTAGAAATATCCCATAGGAATCCCTTTTAGCTATGTTGGATGATAATGACTTTCATTCTATGAAAGTTTCATCCCTAAAAATACTATCATCTACAAAAAGATTCTATGTAAATGACATGATTTAAAAGATATGATTTCCACGTGAATTTTGTCTTTGTACTCCAAAATTGCTTGTGTATGGGAACAATTACATATTTAAGGATCATCATGAGTAAAAAGATCCAAGTATGAAATTCCTAACACTATTTTACTTGGTTTTTCTCATGCTTCATAGTTTTTACATTCATACATTTGACTTTTTTTCCTCCGTAAATAAACAAAATGATGTTTTATTTGAAATTATTATATGTAGATTGTTCAAATATTCCTTTGTTTCTTTAATAAATATTATTATGTACTAATCACCCTCTCTTATAAACTATAAAACTATGTTTTTTTCTAATATTTTCTCCTTAAAGGATAATTTTTTTGGGGAATGTGTTTTTTCTTTTAAAAAATGTTTTTAATGTAGTTTTCAAATGGGGTATTTCAATAATTATGGAATAGAATAGTGAAATGTCCACTAACTAATTATTTTAATTTAAAAAAAATAAAATAGAAATTTATAAATATTATGTGATACTAAATTTACTTATAAAATGAAAATCCTAATTATTATTTATATTTTCAGTAAATTATTAAAAATCCTTAATTAAATGGTAATCATGTGGCAAGGAAGGTGGTGGCCTACTAGTTGTTTTTATTCCCATTCCATTATTAATTACTAGTTTTATTACTTTATTTAGTTCTTAATTAATTTTAGAGAACATTTGGATTTACGGTCAGTTAGTGGCTGGTGGGTAATTGGGTAAGTAGTTTATTTTATCAGATTCAGCCTATGGTTCTTATTACATGATTTTAAAAATATGGTTTTATTTTGATGGAATGTCCAATGTGTTGACCTTTAAATTATTTAACTTTAAAAAATAGGCCTTTAATCATTTCATTTAATATGATATAGGTCTATCATATCTAATGATTGATAGGATAATCATCTGGTGGGGGTTTTTTCTTTTGGGGATGGTTTTATGGGTGGTTTGAGAGTTTCTATTTTATGTATATTATCTACCTACTTATTTAGTTATGATTATTTAATTTGTTGTAGATTCCATCAATTGAATTGCTAAAAATGATTTTTCATTAGAACCCAACTATTACATTGACTATTATTTAAGGGAACGATAAACCTAAATGATTAATTTAGATGTATGTGAAGAATTTTGGAAGGCCAAGGGGGGCATGGACTCCCAAAGAGTACATCATATATGAATCCTGGTGTGTAATGGATGGAAGGCTCAAGGTATTTCAGGTTATTTATTATTTTTTTAGTTCGGAGGATTTGTATTTAAACATAAATATTTTTATGTTTATATGTGATTATATAATTTCTATTAATTTAAAATTTAAATTATGTAATTGTGGATAATATTTTCCAATTTCTTTTTACCATTAAATTTATATATTTTCGGAAATTGATAATCATATCCAAGAAAATATAACTTTTATTTATTTAATATAATATTATAATTTTTTCTTAGATTTGTACTCCTTACAAAATACTAGATAATTTCAATTTTTAGATTAATATTTTCATGAAGAACAGAATTAATTTTTATTCCTTAAGAATTAAAATTTTTTGAATTATAATCTTGAAATTTATGATTTTCCATTTGTAGAAACTCTAAATCATCTTAAATGTTATTATTAGTATCTGATGAGGTATTAAATGAATTTTTATTCCCTTCAGGAGTTTTCTTATTTTCCTTTACAAGATTATTATACTTAATAATATGTTATTTATTTTTATTTAAAATTTTCAAAACATTAATTTGTTATATCTTTATTTCATTATATAATTCATCCATCTTTCCCTTTCATATATTTAACTAAAATAATCATTTTTATAATTACATACATGATATTAAAAATATAGTAATAACAAATTTTCCAATTTATTTTTATAACCAGATTCCTCACATAAATTTGATTCATCAATACAATTACACATAGAAAAATTCTTATTCATTCCATATTTTTATACTCTTTTTATCTTTTTAAAGCTTCAAAAATTAATGTTTTGTATGCCTAATTCTTCTAAATTCATAGTATAATTCATTATGAAGATAATTATAGTAATAAATTATTTTTTTTTTCATTCTATGACTTTTATATAATTATAAATTTTATTTATTATTGAATATATCTTCAATAATTTATATCTCCATTATAAATAAGAAAAGTTCGAAAATGTTATTTCACTAATATTTAGAATTTTAAGAGTAACAGGAAAAATAAATTTTGGATTTGAAATAATCTATTTTCATTTTCTCTGATTATTTATCTTAAATATTTTTAAATTCAAAAAAATATCACAACAAACACCAAATAATCTCATTTTTGAACCTTGTTGATTATGGATGGTTATTTAATCTATGTTTGTTTTATTTATAGTTTATTACAGATTGATTGAGGATCTTGAATAGAATAAAAAAAGGAGGAATTGAGTATGATATTATGAATTTGTTAGTTCCTAGTTTATAACAAATCATTTTCAGATAAATCTAAAAATATGTAAATGTGTTTTCAGGATCAAAGATTGGATATTTTTACATGTTTATAGATTTATTTTCATGTATAAATGTTAAATGAACTGATAGATATGTTGTAAATAGATTCCTAAATTTAATTTTATGGATACACCCAATAAAAATATATCTAAGGAATGAGTTTCATAAAATTTTTGGAATTTTTTTGAATGATGAAGTGATGCTAAGAAGATAGGGTTAAATAAACCTACTAAATACAAAGAAAATTTTCATGACGGTGGGGAGTTATGAACCAAAGGTAATTTCAATGATATCTGTTTAGATAATAAAAAAATTTACACATCAGGTTAGTAGTTAATGAGTGATTTTCCTTCAGGGTTGCAAAATTCATTTAAATCCAAGCCATAAACTCTCTTTTCAGAGAAAGAAATCCTATAGAAAGATCATGTGATCTATTTTATTGTAAAATATTACATGTGATAACTCATTACAAAATGTATCTGGGATTCTTTTTATGTGGAATATAGGTATTAGATATTGGTTATGTGAGCTCAAATTATAATGGATGTTTTGAAATGACTTTTTTTAAAATTTAGTTGTGTAAACATTATTTTTGGAATGTTTTTAGAAAACGTATTTGGGTGAGGTATACATGGTATAAAATATTTGGAATATATTAATATCATGGAGCAAATTTTTTTAAAATTTTTGTGTGGAGGAGTTTTAGGAAAATTAGTATTTTGTGAAATTTCAAAAATTATTTATGAGTTTCAAATTGAAGACGACATGATGAAAATAATTGTATACATGTTCCAAAAATTGGTAGTGAATTTTATGTTGAAAAACTAAAGAAATTATTTTTTGGATCTATAATTAGTGTGGTGTTAAAGGACATGATCTGATAAATGAAGTGCATTATCCCTAAATTAATTTTATTTGTATTGTTCCTATTATATATTTACTATATAAAAAGTTAAAGTACACCATGAGTGGAAAAGTATAGTATTTTTTTGTTTGACCAATATAACATTGAAAGTATCTTGTCAGACTAACACTTAGTGGTGAAAAAATTTAAAAGTATTTTGTAATAGTTAATTTATGTATTATTGTTTTCTATTAATGACTAATAAAATCAAACAAGTTTAATGTGTCCCAACCAATGTGGGGATGAAATCCATTAAAACTAAAAAACACTGATACTCTAATTTACCCCTCTGTACTCAAATAATACTAAGGTATTAAGAGTTAAATCAGATCCATCAGATTGTATGTATTAAATATATCAATTTGTAATGTTGTGATAAAGAATTTTATAAATTTAGGCTATTTCCCCATTTTATGGAAAAAATCCATATTTTGAAGAAAAAATAGATCTTATATTTAATATTTTGGGATGTATATTTTATTTTCCATATTGCATGGGTTTCATGATAGTGATATGATATGATTGACTATGAATGATCCCAATATAATAATTGTAGATGTATATGCCAAATCTATGAATTATATTACCATATATATATTAGCAGATGTCTATTTTTAGGTGATGTGTTTCATGAAAATGAAGACCATATAAGAAAAATAGGAAAACAATATTACAAATGAAATATAAAATTGAAGGAGTTAAAACTCTATGTCCTTCATAAAAAGTTCCCTAATCTAAATATACATACTAATGAAAATAAAACTATTTTTATCAAAAAAATTAGTGATTTTTTTTTAGAAATTATAGTCCATGGTGAAAATTTTAAGGATTTTGGAATCGTAATTAAGACCTTGAGAAGGATTCCATCCCTTTATAAGCCAAAATTTCTATCTATTAAAGAAATTTATATATCAAAGTATTTACATGATGATTTATTAAGTAGTTCTATGGCATCTAGAATGATATTTAAACTGTAAAAGATTATAATATATGAAATATGTGATATACAATAAAATATATAATGAAATAGAACAATCGAAAATTTGGTGTTGATAATGAAGATATAGATGATGAATTTCAGTCATATTTAGCCAAACAAATTAAAAATATGGAAAGGGATATTTTTGGGAAAGCTACAAATGGAATGTTTTTGAGATACTAAAGGTGGTACCATTATTTCATGGTTCATAATATAATTGGACAATGAAGAAGGTGATGTATAAATCATATAAAGTCCTAATATGAGGATCATGAAAAATTATGACTTTTAATACGGAAAGAAAGTTTAATGAAATCCTTCATTAAAAAATAAGAAAGTTGCAAAAAATGATATCTAGAAGAAATATAAATGGATTTTATGTTAGATATTTAAGATTCCAGGATATTTATTATTTTTTAGGGAGAACCTATAATATAGGATGCTAATTATATATAAGGTGTGGTAGATCTAACTGTGGAACTTGATGTATATATTGAATAAATTAACCATTAAAAAAATAAAAACTAGATGGTAAGTGGAATGTTGAATGAATTTTTTGAGCATGCAGATCAAATCAAAGTTGATATTGATTACTATAAGAAGTGTTATATAACTTTTTTTCCAATCAATTAAATTCATAATTAGTTTTGAAATTTAATTGGATGATTTTTAAAAGGTAAAACATATTGATATCCATAATTATTATATAAAATCATGAATTTAGATGATATAGTCCCTTGAAAATGTTTTCCTATAAGAAAGAAATTATTCAAAATTAAATAAAGGGATCCATAAAAAAGAATACATCATGAGGTTCCTATAAAGATAAATCCTAGAAAAAATGAAGAAAGGCTCAAATAGTGTCAATAACATTCTTCATAAACAAAGACTCAGATTTTTTAGAAAAGGGGAATAATATGTGACATAAAAACATAAAAAGTAGAAAAAATATTGGATCATATCGAAGTCAATAAGATGTTTTAAAATAGTAGTGTCAAATTAAAATACCTACTATTTATACAAAGATGGATCCTATCATAAAAATCAGACGGGATAAATTAATCCACAATCATTTAGAGTTAACTAATAATGGTGATAATGATTCATTATGGATTGTAAAATGTGGAGTAATGAGGGATGGAAGATATTTCCTCTTATATAATATTTATTCTATGGGTTTGTTATATATAGAATCTCTTACAATGAAGAGGAATGGAGAAATTTGAATAGAAAAGCATCATGAAGTCCATAAAGTTGGATGTGGCCATATCCTTCATCGTATAGAAGACATATTTTTTATTCATATTGTTTCCATTATTTAAACTTTATGTATAATGATTTTTTGTATTAGGAAAATTGTATGCACTAATAGTAACATTAGATACAAGAGATAATTGAATACATGTCAATAAAAAATAGATCTCAGAAAAAAATTCTCTCTATTGAAATAAAAATATGATTCTGATTTAACCATACATCTTGAGGATATACTTGATATTCAATTATATTCCTCTACTCTACTAGGAATCATGTGGGAAAAACATAAAAGATTGAGATAGATAATCTAGAAAAATTATTATAATTATGAATTTAATAACATGGTTCCTTGATAGTGTGTGTTTTCCACAAATGATGGAAAATATAAATATTTTTAAAAATATAATTTTTAGAGTTTACGAAACCATTCTTATTGGAAATGGTGAAGCATTAAAGATCAAGGGGAGTTGAAAAATCATTCAATATAAGATGAGGTACATAAGGCCAATGTAATCATTGTGGATGTTCTACGACATAATAATCAATGAGTTATTCAAATATGTGACACTAGTATTGAGGTTATATTTAATTTAAAATGGTACATTTTCATATACAGAGTTAAACACACCCTTATAATTTGCTGGATAATGAGTGACAATATATACTAAGGTTATAGTAATAAGACAACTACTTTTTAATAGTAGAAGAGTAAAATGGTTTTATCGTCATATGTTAGGTCACATTAATTAATAGATCATGTAAAAAGTTTATATGTGAATGTTGGACATGGATATTCATACCTTGATGGGTGATTATTAAAATAAATTTGATTCTTATATGAAAATAATTGTTTGAAATAATTAGTATCAAAGCCAAAAAAGGGAATTGAATATTCTTAATCTATTCAATACTAATGTGGGTGATCAATTGAATATCACTGAAACACATTGATATAGTAATTTCATTATTTTTATTACAGTAGAACTCTTTTTGTGATGTTTATTTAGGGATAATGGGGTTTTATTTACTTCTTATTGGGATGCTTATAAAGAGTTGATAATGAATTAAGCCTGAAAATATAATATTATGGTCTAATAATGGAATAGAATTAAAAATCATAAAATTTTATTTAAATATATGATATCAATAATATGGTGTTTTATGAGATAATGCTTCATCCAAATGGGTTAATTATTTGAAAAAAATCAACAAATTAGTAATATAAAAAACATATGATATTTGAGAGTGTTGTTTGTCACCACTGCTAGAAAGAGAGTGTTCAAGAGGTAGTATACACTCAAATTTGGAGAGGGAAAGATTCCAGAAAAAAAGGACAACTATTGAATACTAGAATGGAAGGAATACATCACAAAATTATATTAAAATTTTCAATATAAAATTTTATATTATAAATAAGGAAGCTAATCATGGAATGTGTTGTGATTCTTCTGAAAAAAATAAGTATTCCTTGGAAACTAAATAAATAGTAAATCATATAAATTATTAATAAGGAATAAGAATATTTTGGATATATATGTCATCAAGATATTTTTGGATTAAATTATTAATAACACTACAATATGAAATATTTATGTGTTTGATGATGGGGAAGAATGTGAAAATAAATAAAGTTCAAATATAGATGTTTTTGAATGATTTCCTATCATTATGGATTCTAAAAATACTGATGATTCAGAGTTGGAATTAGTATAGTAATACATTACCTATGAAGCTTACTAGGCACATCATAGTAGAAACAAAATAGTATAATTTAATCTATATAATAGTAGTTGGGATAGGTTGGCCACTAAATAGACAAGTATAGTGAGAAATTTAGATCACATTTCTCTTTTATCAACATTGGAACTAGAAATGTTTTATTATAAAATAAGGGATGAGTCATGGGTTAAATCCATGAATGGATTTTTATATCATATTAATACAACTAGTAATTGGTGTGTTTAAAAAGGATTGAAAAAACAGTTCAATCATATGATTGTTTCTGTTCAAGAAAAAAATTAATATTCCTTTAAATATAATCATAAATAATATTATTGATTTGTAAAGGATATTAATTCTATAAGTTTTTGATGTTAACTAAAAATCCACCCAAGTATCCCAAGTGGATGTAATATGGCTCTTTTGGGCTATAGAAATCCTAAAATGATACAATGTTTATATATGGTTGTTAAATAATAAATATAAATATAACCAAACATAGTATTAAAGATTATAAATAATGGAAAAAAAGTTTATAGATTGAATAAGGCTCTGTAGTTTCTAATGTAGGTACCATGCACATAGTATGATAGAATAGATCCTTATCTAATGAAGATGAAATTAAGAAGTGGAGGTGATGACCAAAATATATATGTAAAGACATCCAATGAATATCATTATAGTTATCATTTATATGAATTAAAACATATTTGGTGTAATCCATAATGAACCTATAAAAGTGTTTTTTAACCACAAGAAATCAGCAATTGAAATTTCCATGATTGGTGAACATATATATTTTCTAGAGATATAAGTGATAAAAAATAAGGAATGAAATTTAATATCATATGAATATTATGAAATATAGAATGTATATGAGTTTAATATACATGATTTTAGTCATATTTTTTACTCTAATTGTTGTTTTAAAAAAAACTAATAATCATAAAGATGGAAAATATGTGGATCCCAACTTATATAAAATGTTAATTATAATCCTTCTATATTTGACTACAAAATGTTTCATAGATTATTTCTATAGTAATATGATGGAATATTTTTTAGTTTTTTCATACAAATCATTAGTTAAATTCATGGTAATATCAATGTAGTCTTAAAAGAATCATTAATTTTAAATACTTTATAGTGCTAACTTGGATGGCGATGAGTTGAATATAAATTCCACTAGTGGTGGTGAATTATTTATTAGTAATAAATATGTGGATTAGTTGACAATGATATTGAAAAAAAATATATTTGAAATTAACTAGAATATTATAACCCATTTAGAAATTCATTCACTCAACATTTATGGATTAATTAATAGTTAGAAGATATTGGTGATGATGTTAAAGAGATGGTTGTGATCTTATGTCGAAATAAGAGTGATTTGAGATAATAAAATATGTAGTTCAACACTGAAATTACAAAAATATTTAAATATGATACAACATAATGAAATCAAAAATTTACCAATGAATGATCAATATGGAGAATGTTGGAATAACTGACCAGGTTGTAGACATTATGACTAATCCATTAGAAAAACAATATGAAAGAAATATTATATGAATCTCTTTCATTATAAAACTCTATTGGTCGGATGTTGATCAGATAATTTACCTCTCTCGATTGGTATCTGATAATATATTTGTTTTGTTTCATGTTTGTAAGATGAAATTTGGTTTATTATCAAAGGGGTAGAAATGATGTTGAAGATCATTAGAGTCGGTAAGGGGTTAATGGGATAAACAAGAGGTATAAGATATTATCTCTCACATTTAGGGGGAATATATTGTCTATAGTTATGGTGGATATATGATCCATGGGGAATGGTTTTTTTGAGTATGATAGTTATATAGGAATGAAAGAACACTGAAATAAAGAATGTGTTTAGGAACTGAATGCACACTTGAACTTATTTTTTATACATCGGTCTTTTCTGATTTAGACATAGATTTGTGGATGTGTTATTTTAATTTTATCCGATAGTATCATGAAGATTGTGTTAAATTAAATTTAATTATGAAATATCAATAAAACCAAGGGGGGAGAATTTTATACCTATGGTTTTCAATTGTGGAGATATTGGTTCTCTTGTGTTTTTTATAAATTCATTTTTAGTTAATCGAGGTGATTGTTTTATAGTCCAACAGAGGAATCAAAGATGTTTTTATATGGAATTTAACCTAGTATAATTTTTTTTTCCAAAAAACATAATTTATAATAATTCAAGGTAAATTTTTTTTGATAAACAAAAATGTAATGTGAAATTGTACTAGATTTTCAAAAAATAACATGAAAGTAATGTTTTATATATACCACATCCAAATATTGATAATTCATGTGTAACAAAAGATTTGGATGATTTATGAAATATGGAGTGGCATTAATGAAAAATAGTTTCATGAACCAATTAAATATAAATGTAAATGTTCTATTTTCAGAGGATTTCATGATAAAGGAGATTCAAAAATCTTGATGAGAGTGAGGAAAGTATGCAACAGGTTGATGACGAGTGATAAGGTTTCATAAATGGAAAATAATGTGTTTAAATATAGGGTAACTAATCTCATTTTTGAGTAAATAATCTTAGATGAAGATTAATGAGTCTCTTTTCATGTATAGTTTTACATTAATTGACTATCATGCGAATCACTTAGGAATAATGTTCTGTGAAAGATAGATATTTGGGAGATGTTCTATGATCTTACCATACTGGGGATATTGTGTGAAGTCATCGTATAAAAAAAGTCATTGTAGAAAATTTTTTTGATTAATTTTTTTGAAAAAAGTATATACAAAAGTCACACTTGAGATTGTTCCTTTAGGGTAAGGGAGTTTCATGAATTATATTTTTGTGAATTCATTGTGTGATGGTGTTTCATGAAATCCACTATTTGTTAAAATTGTGAATCACAATGTAGCATCATATTTATACCATTATGATGTAAAAATATAAGATTCTATTGAAATATATGTTGGTATCATCATGTTGGTAAACTAATGAAGACTCTATACAATATAGTGAGTGAGAAGGAATCAACTGATTTGATATAAGGGAGGTCTAGAAATATCCCAAAAATAATTGTAAAAGATGTTCACCTTGAATAGACTAATTGTAGCCTGAAAGGTATAACCTTCTAAGACTGGTGAAGCAAAGTGGATTCTAGTATGACTAACACATTGATGAAATACAATTCTTGCATGGTCCCATAGTTCTAAAACCTTAAAAAGTATTGTGCCTAATTTTATTTCAAAATTATTATGTTTGGGGAAATATGAATACATTCTAATTTGTTTATCATGTTTTCACAAATTTTTAGAAAAAATCCATTCAATTAAAATGGCAAAATTGACAGCTTGATCCCCCCACACAGACATACCCTCTCATTGAAAATAAGGGTACGAAAACTCCTTGAGACAATTTTATTTATAATTATTAATATAAAATATAGCTTTTAAAAATACATTCATGTCATTTAAAATAATCATAAATTAAAAAACATTTCATTTATATTTTTTTAACTTGTATTTATATATTATTATTCTGATCATAACAAACCAAGATTAGTTCTAAATAGTTAATACAAAACATTATCAGTTTTTTTAATTATTTTTATATATGAGGGTCTATTTTAAGTAAAGAAATGTGACTAAAAAATTTAATGAAGTATCATAAAAAATTATATTCAAGTTTTTATAATTAAGTACATATTTCAAAGCATTAACACTGGTAAGAGTACCGAGATCGTATATGGGTAGTTTTTAAGGTATTACCACAGATTTTCAATAGTAAATACATAGTTTCTTCGGATATTTCATCATACATACATATTTATAGCCATAATTATATCCATAAAACAGTAGTTTCCTTTGTAGACCACAACAATCATTAGGAATTTTTCCTTCCATCTCATATAGATCATTTACATGGATGGTTTGTTCTAAGGTAAATGTAAAAAACATATAAATATAATAAATATGTAATAATTCATTAAAATTCTAAGCTCTGATAACAATTATTTTCCTAGTATGTCATATAAGCGAATGGGAAGGGGGGAAATGTAAATTTTTAGAATTTTTTTCCTTTTGTTAGAGTTAGGAAAATTATTAATTAAAAAGTTGAATATGAAAACATGTTTTGGAATAGTTAATATAGAGACACTTGTTTTTAGGGTGGGGATGAATTATAATTTTAAAATTTAAAGAAAATATTTAAAATGAAAATTTAATTAGAGTAATATTATCAAATGTAGAAACAATTTAATTCAATTAAATCATAAAAAAATAAAATAAAGTAAAAATAAAAAGATAAAACCTTGATTTTTATAGTAGTTTAGTCCAGTGATCTTACATTTATTTTTTAGTCTTATATACTTGGTGAGAATAATTGTTCTCAAATTTTTTCTTCATTTTTGATAGGTTTGATAACTTTTTTAAAACTTTTATATTTTTATCTCTTAGATTTATAACCCTAAACAAATACCTTTATTCAAATCAAGACGCAACATGGAGAACAAAATTTTTACCATTATTCACTACCGAAGGTCCTAGATTTTATTTAGTTGGTATATCCAATAATATAAGTTCATTTTATGGGAAAATGAAAAATGACTATTCACAATAAAATATAAAATATATACATTATAAATTTGAAATATAATATAAACTATTTAGAACAAAAGATCAATGATGAACAAAATTTTGATCAAAATTTTCATTCATCTCTTTGATGAATTGAGTTAAATAGTGAATGGTAATGTACCATTATGATTTCACAATTAATGAATAGTACTGATGGGAATATAAGTTGTGAAAAAATTATATATCTCTCTCAAACTATCTCTATAAGATAATAATTGATTTTATTTTCTATTTTTAAGGGTATCATTTCAAAAGATCAATGTCTTTATTTTATCAAAGATACACAATAACATTACAATGTAAAATTCCAGCTTAATTAACTCAAAAATATTTTTTATAACATGCAACCTTTTTAAAAAATGTCATAGGTTTCTATGTTTCGATAAAAAAAGAACATAAAATATAATTTACCTATACATGAATAAAAATAATTCATAATACATCAAAATATAATTCAAAATAACATAAAATAACATGATTAGAATATATATGTTATTTAAAATTAATAAAACTGATTTAACATGTTATAAAAATAAGAAATAATTCAAAATATTAAATTTTAAAAAGGATAACTATCAATATTCAGTTCAAATGGAAATTGAACAATTAGGAATGTATTATGTTATATTTCTGTTTAATTAATTTCTATATATTTGTGTAACCATAATTTAACATTTTTCAAACTGTAATTTACCTTATTAATAACAATTTTTTACCCTCTACATATCCTTGAATTATACATTCATAACCTTAAAATATACTCATTGACCATGATGTTCACCATGAAGTGGTGAACTTTCATAGGCTATTTTACTCATGTTGTTCTCTTGTGTCTTTACTCAATGAATATAAACCAACACCATGACATAAAAAATGATAAGATGGGCCCTGTGGACAGTTTGAATATCTCATGTGATCTATGGTCACCACCACCATGGTGTGTTGAACTAATGATGGTAATTTTAATTCTTCAAATAAGTAAGTCAAAATTCCTCTAACCAAAGAATACATTTTCCTCAAAAAAATTGTTTTGGCTTGTTTATTTTACACATGTAATTATCTACCACAAAAATCCTTCCATTATGGAATGGAAATGAATAATAATATATTTTAAAACTATGTAATTATCATTTGAAACATTATATATATCACTCAATAAAATAAAAATATGATAAAATTTAAAAAATTATTTCTTGTAACATTGTTAAAAATATGAAAACTAAAATCATAAATAGTATGACTGAGTAATCCATTATAAAAAATATATAAACACAATTCAAAAACTATAAAAACAGAAATAATATACACAATATTAAATTTCAAATCTATGAGAAAATATACTTCTCCATTTTAACATGTGAGGTATTTTTAAAACTCTAAATAAAATTCAAATATCTACAACTATATCCCCATTAATCAAATTTACAATAATAATGTCTCATTTATAAATTATAAAATTTATCAAAAAACACAAAAAATTTCACCCTTTATGAAATATGTGATTACACTAAAAAACTAAAAAATCATTAATATTATCTACCCTTTTAAAATTCTTATCATAATGAAATTAATAGAAATTTCATACACTTAAGCATTAAAACTTTAATGGTTTATGGTAAATATATACGAATAAAAAAATATTTATTCTCCCGCAAAATTATGTTATTTTAATCTATTAGAATCATTGTGAAGATGTTACTAAAATTATTTGCTCAAACTTCTCCTAGATGCATATTACATAATAATGTTTAGAATATAAGTAAATAAATTAAATTTTAAACATTGAATAAGTTCTAAGTAGATTTGGAGTAATTTTCATATAATAATTATTCATAAAAAAAATTTGGTAATTAAAAAAAATTTCTATAAATTTAACACTAAGGTTCCATCATTTCGAGATAAATATTTCATTACTCAAATTTCAAAGCATCAAGTTGTTTAGTACACATTATAGCTAATTGATTTTTATTAGTTTTAACTACTAAGATAATTTATCCTTTGTATATATAATCTCATATGGAATGAAATATAAAATTTATATGATTTGATCGATATTCTTGTAAGATACTCTTTAAAATATTGGTAAAACTACAATGTTCATAAAAAATTGAAATTTTATCCAAAAATATTCATAATAACGAAATGTTTGTTTTTCTATATATTATGATCATACCAACCGGAAATAGTGATATACTCAAATCATCTATAGATAAAGTAATTGATAGTTGTTTTTTAGAAATATATGAAAATTAATTTTTGGAATGAAAATGACACATACCCTCTAAACATTTCATATCATGTCTATAGAATTTATAACTATAATTAAAATATGATAAAAAGTAAAAAAATCATCAATGTAAATTAAAAAATAATTAATTATTCAATATATGAATATATTATTTTCCTTATTATAGCCTTCAGGTGGATCAATATAGAATTATACTAGAATAAAGCACACAAGAAAAACAAAAAACATGATATTGGGTAAAGATGTAATCTAATAAAGCAAACTAATTGCAATTACTCTATATTGTTTATCATCATGAAATTTCCTTGATTCCCCAATATTAATTGTAGAATTATTGATCATGGATATTTTAAATGATTATAACAATTCGAACCGAACCATTAAATGTTTTATTTATAATATTTAGATTTATTCATAAATAAAACACTATTTATTTAATAAAATTTATTTCCTAAAAAAATTTTAGCTCACCCATTAAACTAATATCAAATTATAAAGTCATAAGATTAAAAGATTCATTGCAAAGAAATTTTTTTACATATGTAAATGAAATATCATCAACATATATATTCATAAATTATATTTCAAATAGTTGATTCATAATAAAATGGGTAGGATCAACTTTCCCTTTATGAATATCATTTTTTAAACAAAAAAAATGTTCCTCAATCAAACCAATTTATTTGAGCTTCCATAGACTATATATATATTTAGGTAATTTAAATACCCAATTTGAAAATTTATTTTTTTCGAATATTAATGGATTATTAATATACACCTACTTAAAATTAATCCATTAAAAATGGATTCTTAACACCCATTTGAAATAAGACAATATTTTTAAGGAAAATAAATCCCAATAAAACTCTAGTGGATTATATCCATGAAATAGTTATAACATATACATAAAACTAAATTACTTATTCCACTTAAAAATATTTCCGAATAAAATAGATTTATTTTTAATTATAATTCTAGATTCCTTGATCTTATTTCAAAAAACAAATTTAGTAAAATTATTTATTTATCTTAAGAAAATAAAATATGATTCCATTATTTATTTCTTTGAAATTGGTATTGTTTATCAAATATTTAATTTATTCAATTTAATCCATTCAGAAACTAGATTGAATCATTAAGGAAAAATGTGTTACCAAATAAATTATTAATAAATTTAAAAGAAATATCATTTTAATATCAGATTCACCATTTCCGATTACCTTTTAATGATGGTGGTCTTTACGATTCCCATAGTTTTTAGGATAAATTTGAGTTGTTATTTTCAACCCTATAATTGGTACATTATCATTACAGTATTTGGGACCATTATCAATATATTTAAATTCTCTAAAAACATTGTCAACATTATTTAAATTGGAATTATAATTAATATTAATATATTCGTCAGACATAGAATATATTGGATTTTAAAGAACAATGTTTTTATTATTTAAGAAACATTAGGATTTAGTTGAATCTAAGTATCCTAAAAATATGTCATTATCAAAATTATAATCATAATTATCATGATTATATGTTTTAGTGATTATAAAAATAGGAAAACCAAAATCTCTAAAATAACCAACTTTGGG
The DNA here is from genome assembly GCA_963277665.1 of Viscum album. NCBI lineage: Eukaryota > Viridiplantae > Streptophyta > Magnoliopsida > Santalales > Viscaceae > Viscum > Viscum album. The sequence continues at coordinate 75,966,508 of OY728153.1, read as the reverse complement.
TTTAATACCTATAAAAAGTTATTCAGTGGTTTTTTTCAAAATCAGCATTATTAGAATTTTATTTAAAACATAATAAATTTTATTGTAAATTCTTTAAAGAAATTGGAAAATTAAAATTATTAAGAATTTATCTCTCCATTACTTTAATTGATCAATTCTTTCATTATACCATACCATTTTGGTGTGCTGTCCTAGGAGTGGAAAAAGAACTTTGTTAATGATTATAATAAAAAATATCATATTATAGACTAGAAAATTAACCTCCTATGTAAAATTTATTTTAGATAATAAAATAACATTTATCATTGATAATTAATTTGAAAACCAATAAACAATTTGTTAATGTTTCACATTTATAAACAATAAATTGAATCCAATTTAATTGAATAAAATCAATAAATATTATAAATACAATCATATTTCCACTTAAACAAACTTATATTAAATGAAAAAACTAAATAAATTTGTAATATTTCATGAGTTCGAGTAGTTCTAACATAAGAAATACATTTAAAAAATAATTTTCATCATTACCTATTAAGTAATAATCATAGAAAAATATTTATTAATTTTAATAAATTAATATCTTTTAAATATACATGACATAAAAATTATATATAAACTACAAATTAAAATTTCATTTCTTTCAAGGAAACAAGATATTATTAGTTTCGACAATATTTAAACACTTATCCTTCTGTAGAGTGATTTCAAATGGTCAATTGAATAGTTTTTTTATCTTTTTTGAATTTTTGAATAATAATAATTCTTTAAATCTATTCATTTAGAATTTTCAAATATTATAATTTTTCTATCATCGATAAGTTGATATTTACTTAAAAACCTTTATTTTAAACCCACCATATAGAGTAATTTTGAAATAATAATAATTTTGAAAAGACAAATTAGGATATGTTTGATCATTGAGTGGGAGAGGGGGAACCTATAATATTGTCATTTGTTATTGATTTTGATACAACCATCACCACTATTTATAGAGAATGTAATTTTATAGAAAAAAATTAAAAAGAAATCCAATAGAAATATATGCATTTATAAGGTTCACTAGTTAATAATAATAGTTAGTTGATGGAATGGTTTGAAAATAATATATGTCCACATAACTAATAGAAAAAAATTATTTGGTGGATTGTAGAAATAATGGAATATCCAGCACATTAATAAGAATATAGTCATTTGATATCGCATGTGACCCTCACATATATAATAGGATAAAATAAATTCTTCAATAATAAAAGAAACTTCACCAACATGATTTAATATATTGTTACCATAGAGCTTAAATCCATTCTACTTTTCATCATTAATGTTATTTTTATTCCACATAAATTTTTTCACATTAGATTGTAAGAACTCTCTAATGGATAATGACCTTCTGTTGATGGGACAACATATTTTTTAGAGATTATTAGCATAACAAAAACCATCGTAAAGGTACCACAATAAACATGTGTATATTTATAGGTATAATCTCACTTCTTATAATGTCGTCTAACCAGTTGACCATCCCCAGGTGATATGCATTCCTCTGTTTCATCAATGGATGTCTAGTGGGTTTTGGTGATACTACTAGACCTATGATTAAGTAGGGGATAAAATTTAATATGTCCAAAAATCATAATTAAGCACCTATAATATGACCATATCAAACCTAATATAATTTTATTTTACATATGAGATTCTTTTTGGTAATATTTTTTCTCTCCATATTCCCATTTTTGTATCTTTAAGAAAATTGAAATCTTGGATCTATGTTGATTTAATCCAATGATTTAAGATCAATTCTAATTTTTTTAGTTCTATTATTCTCCATGAAATTTTGTCCTTATGATATTAGGTCATTGTATCTGGTATGAAAATGTATAATTTATGTTGTTTCTATCAGATCTAGGTTCTTTATTATTTTATCTCTTCCACTCTAATAGCCAATCATTATGGCAATAAGGTTTTTAGTGTCTTATGGTAGCTTTTTATTTCCAACGATTTATCCCTTAATAGGATTAGGTTCTTTTTATTATCCATTGTACATGAATAATTAAATTTATTTGCTAAGATCCATGTGAGGTGATACGCTCTTCGATGGATATATAACTGTTTTCAAAATGCATTTTATTTGTAAATATTTTATTATTGTTAAATATAAATATGACCGAATCCCATAGAAAGTAATATGATTTGATAATCGATTGTAATTCTTTGACATTTCTTTTTTCCATTCCTTAAAAAAAATTAGTTGTGGGATTTTTATTCCTAAAATGTCATGATTCTCTATATTAAAATGGGATTTCATGTTGAATGGGGTAAAACTAAATATACATTAACCTTATTGAAGTATGATATCACTAGGGTTGGTGAGTTTGATGTCATAGTTTTTAGATTGTATCCTTACTAAGGGAAGGAAGATCCTATAATTTTATATTCATTTATGTTTTCTAATGTAATTTTTTTTCTACGTTATTTACAAACTCATATTGTGTGTTTCGATTATGTCCTTTGTTGGTACATTAAATGCAGGTTTATTTAATCTTCTTATTTAATGACTTAATAAACTTATCAAAGTGTGATGTTTTGGATTAGTTCGCTTTTTATGACTTATGGATAGATTTTATGCCATATTATTTTTCTTACTATAATATGTCATGTTTTGGGAAAGAAAACCAAAAGATGATTTTATGTAGAAAATGATTTGTTTTGAATATTTTTTGAAATATTATTTATACATGAAATAATGGATGTTTGTGGATAGATATTGTTTACAATGGTGGTGGTATCCATCTGATATTATTTTCCTCAAAACCTTAATATTATTTTGTGTTTATATAGACTTTTTTAATATAATATTGGCTAAGAAAATAGTTTCATTTACAAAATAGTTTTCTTCAATATTGTTTCATTCTGGAGGGTTAGGATGGTTTTGAAATATGGTCATGTAGAGATGGACCCATGGGTTTTCATTGTGTTCCATGCTATTGTCCTTCCATTTTGTTCATCATGACCTTATTATTCAATTGTTTTATGTTACCTTTATGGTTTGGTTTTTTTTTGAAATACTATATTTTATGGATATATGTTGTGATAATCAGATTTTTTCTATCCAATCATATATTTGTTAGAGGGTGAAATAATTATTGTATTTATTTTCATGATACCCATGTGCTTGTATCCATAATATGAAAATCATGAACACATATCAGGCTATCTGGTAGGATAATTTAGGTAAGATTTGGGATTTCATAAATTTGGTATAATGACCTATGCTATTCAAATATTTATATGACACCAATTTTTTTAAAACATTTCATACATTAAAAAACTCACACTCAACAACAGTATTAGTTTACTGCCTTGGGAAACATGAAACACATTCTATTTATTTGGTGGATGATCTTCAATGGTTCCCACAATGATATTACCAATTATTACACTACAAAAAACTTTTTTTATACCCTAGTTTTAGAAAACAGATAGAAATGGTGATATCATATGCTAAATAAGGAAAAAATGGTGATATGTGAGCATAAACATTAACATAATGGTATGATAATGTGATCCTAAAATTTCAAGATCATACCCTTCTTATCAATGATCATAAACATGATTCATCACAGAAATACTAGGAGTTTATAATATATTAATCATAAAGAAATTAAGAGAATAGCCCATGAAACGATGACATAAAAATAAGACATGGAATTTTTGGTAGACTCATAAAAATGTAATAACATTCCCTATATTTCAAGGAACATTTCCAGAACATAACGAGACATGCCATGGGGACATCAACTAATAGGTTGGACACACAATAATACCTAGTGACAGCCTTTTAAATGTAAGAGATTGGATTCCCCATCTTCATGTAGTGGATACAGTTTCCCCATATTCTCTTTGTGGATTGAGTTTCCCCATCTACCCATAGTGGGTCAGAATTTTCCTTCTTAAAATGGTGTATTCGGGTTCCCCATCATCCCAAAGTGGATCACAACTGTCCACTTGTTTCCAATCATTATATCAGGATATATATATATTTACCAAAATAAATTGAGTGATATATTGGTCCCACATTTTACAAAATTAAAACTACATATATGTTTCATATGAACATAAATCATTCTTCTTATCTGAACTCATTGAATGAAACTTATTTGATAAACATCATTAAATCATAAAATCATGAAGAATAAATAAGTTTCATTAATATCACTACATCCTAAACATAAACCATTCAATAAAATGGATAATAATGGAATCCTTATTTTATATTTAAAGTAAAACATAGGTGACATCCATTAATATTATCTCTAAAAATAATAATTTTGAGAGATCCCTTGAAAAAATTCTTGAGGAACATATTCATTCCAAATATGAATACAAACACTTTTTAAATCATAACATATTTTTAAAATAAATTATTTGAAATAAACATTTAAAAATTTTAATGGTGTCTATGAAAACCATTTTAAAAATATATTAAATAATTTTCCATTAAAAGGCCGCGAAGAATATTTAAAACACTTTTAAATTATTTTTAGAAAACATTGTTTTTAAAAAACATTGATTGTTGGAAGAAAATAGAATAAAATTAAATGAAAATTTTAATTTCATTAATGGAATGAATTTAATTTATCATATAAAAGGTCGGTATATTAAACTTGTAAATGCATATAGTTCCCTAACATAACATGTGTTTTAAAGAAGAAAATTTGGTAGAAATATTTATTTTTTCTGATAGGGTCTCTTTTGAAACATTAACCCTAGAAAAATATATCAAAAAATGAACTTGTAAATATCCCTAAATGTTCATAAAAATCCTTATAAAATAAATTATGGTTCATTATAAACAAGAAATAAAATAAAGATGTATTGTATAAGGAATATGTCCCCCATAAATAAAATTGAGACAAAAATCCCATAACACTTTGTAATAAGTGGAATTGTATTCTCCATGAATGAAAGAAAATTATATGGATATGTAAATGCTATAATATTCTAGATAATAATCAGAAAATCCATTCAATATATACTATATACACCAAATATAATAAATATGTGGTTAACATGACTTGTATCTCATAGACAATAAGAGTGAGACAAAATACCTTACCTTATGTCTTGAATCTCAATGTATTTGTAAAAAAATATTTTTTAATAAATATAAGTTTATTATAAATCTATTATTGAAGCATATTCATATATATAATAACATATATTATTTTATTACAAATTATATTACATTTTTATTAACACTTCCATGTTAATGTTACATTTTGGGTAATTCCCACATTGTTTTCTGAATGTGTTTTGATTATTCATATTGTTGGTCCTTTTCATTATATAATGGTTTAATTATCTCTATAATCAAAACAAATAATATAAAAATAATTTATATTGGGTATATATGAATTTATAATAGTCTATAAATTATATAATTAGAAATTGAAATACACCTTTCCTGGAGACGGCAGGTCGTACATACGTGTTAACATTGTTTCCATTTTCTTGTCTTCTTGAATGATTGTCGGTAAATGAATTATATATAATATAATCCTAGTATAATTATTATTTCATATATAAAATAAGTTTTATGTAAACATATAAATAATATGTTACATGAAATGTTTCAATGAATCACGTCCCTTAGAGGAGTCGGCAGTCAACACTTCAGTAATAAAATTTATCATATTTACAAAAAATAAAAAAATTAAGGTATTTGTTATATAATAGTTTTGAAATAATAAATAAATCATAAATTGAATATATATCATATAAATATATAAAAAACATTATAATTCCCAACCTTGAAATGTGGAAATGGAAAAATCATGGCATCAATTCATGTGTCGGTGGTTCATTGTACACATGAACAACGATTGCCTATCCTATTTGATGGAAGTGTGTGTGATTGTATGTATAAACCATAATATAAAAAAATATAATTATATTTAGGATAATTAAAATATTATATAATCATGAGGTAAAAATAATTTAATTCGTTTAATGAAGAAATAAAACTAAAATGTTGTTGATGAATGTTACATATTATTTGGATATCTCATTTTTATTTTCAAAAAAGAACTCATTTGGTTGGATTTTATCCCAAATTAAGGATTATAAGATCAATATATGGAATTTATGGTCATATTTTGATAGAATGTTTTAGATCGAAATAGGTTTTTAATTGTTAATTATAGATATGAATGTGTCGTTTATATAAGCGAGGGGGGAGGCAGTTTTGATATTTAGAAAAATATTTTTTCATAACAAAATCAATCTCAATAAAAATACATCAAAGGACCATTTTTAATAATAAAAGGAAGTATAGGGTTTTAATATCATCAACCAATATATTTTAGACATGTAATAGTGTTATTTTAAACATTATCATTTTAATTAACCATTAGTTAAGCCTTTTTTATTTTAACTGTTGTAACAATGTTTTCAATATTAAGAAAACATAATTTTTACATACAAAGAGTCTATTGGAAGATAAATATAAAATGTATGAATTTTTTTACAAAATATAATCCAATTTTCTATTATTTATTATTTTATAATTTCTAAATAATTTATTAGAATATAATTTTCATAAAATATAATTTTCATAAAATATTAGAAGTTTCATATTTGACACTATTACATACATTGACATTATGAAAATAAGATAATTTCAACAAAAATTATTTAGTAAACCCATAAAATAATATATTAACTATGAAAAATCCTAGATAACCATTATTAAGTCAAATTTTATTTATTGTAATATTTCACATATCACTATATTGATTGTTTCATTAATTTAGAAATTACTAAATCAGAATTCTGTAGTTATTTATGATACATATTTATTCACTAAAATTTTAAAATACAATAATTTGATGTTTATAAAAAACAAGTACTTAATAATAATATATATATTCAAAAATATATTTTATTTTATGTTGTGTTAAAAATATCGTAGTTATTAAAAGTAAGAGTGTGACATTTTTTCACACTCTTTTATTTTAATAAAATACAATTCATTTTCATGGAAATGTGTCCATTAAAAAAAATTAAATTCATAGAATTAGTTTTTATATCTATAATTAAATTCATAAAAATCATTTTTTAAACTGTTAGGGTAGTTTTATAATATATTTAATGTTTTTTGACCCTTAACTACCTGATTTACCATTAACCGTGGTAATAAAAATTATCAAAGTTATTATTCATATTATCCAAAAAACAAAAGGAATCAAATTAATAAATATGGTACTTTTGATTAAATATATGGAACAACTTTTCCCTAATTTTGACAACATAATATTCGGGAATTAAATTAAAAATAATATCATTTCAGGAATAAAAAAAGGGTTTATAAAGTGAAACAGTTAAAAATATTAAGATGATTTTATATCCAAATTCAATTTAAAAATTATTCCTATGACTTTAATTAGATTAATTAATAAAATTAGATCTAAATATACATTAATATCAAAAAAATATATAATTTAACACTATAAATTAATTTGATAAAAAAATATGTGTTCAGTTAATATTCAATATTTTGTCACTATTCCTCACGTCATGAAACATTTTAGAAAAATACAAAACAATCCTCAAATATAAATTTTTATATCTATATTTCAAAAATGATTTTTCATTTTTAATATACAAATAATTATTTCTTGATAAATTATATTTAAAATGGGTTCACCATTAAAAGGAAGAAAAATTACCCTTCTTGAAAATACATCTTTTTATTCAAAAAATTGGCTTCATTCTAATTGCATGCCTATAAAATCTATTTGATGATATTTGAAAAATTTTATTGAAAATGAAATATATAACTTTTATTAAATACATTCACTAATATTGGTTTTTTAATTTATTTATATTAAATGGTGTTTTTACATTGAAAAATACTTTACATAGAAAGGAATTTATTTATTTTAAAGTAGTTAATATTTCACTTATATAAAAATGATTTAAAAACGATTAAACTGATATTTTCATAATTCAATTAATCTAATTCCAATGACTATGTGGTAATTATATTAATATAAATTTCACTTTATAGATTTGTAGAACTCAGTAATCTGTTTAATGCAAGATATAAAAATTATTTATTGTGGTGTATAACACAATATCAACATAGTGTTACATGTACTAAAAAGATAATCAATGTGTTTTGTGTTTCAAAAACTCAACATAGTTTTCTATAAAATTAAATAATTACTCGGTTCCTTCACGTAACAAAATCTATATTCAGTGTTTTATAAAAAAATGTCAAAAATATTAAATTAATTTAGAAAATAATATTTCAAAAAATCTCTAGGTGTTACATTCTACCCTCCTTAAAATGATTTTTATCATCAAAATTCATCTAGGTTATTAATGTTATAATACAATAATGTACCATTAACAAAAACCCACATCCTAAAATGAATACTAAAACTTCCTTTTAAAATTTAATGTTAGAAACACAATGGTTATCCGAAGTAACACATAACTAGGTTTCTACATAATAGAAAAGAGGTTGAGAGTGAAAACCTGGAGATTAAAAGTAAATATAACTCTCTTGTTTTGATGGAGTGTGATAGAAAACATGGATAGGATAAAGTAAATGATCAAAAATACATCACCAAAATATTCTTTTAAAAAGTCATTGATGTCGTAAAAATGGTGATAACAATACAATATTTTATTTCATGAAAACTTTACATCAAGTTTAATATATTTCCTAATAAGATATACATACATGATTTTAGTACAATCTCACCCATTTTTGAGCCTTGATCAATTTCTACATAATCTTTTATTTCATGAAATCAAGCTGATTTTTTTCGTTTTGAAAGCATTCAAAGATCATATGATCTATATATATAATGATATGTCACAAAACAATGATAGTACTAGTTATCAAATATGCATAAATCCTCACACGTAGAGAAAATATATTAACATCTAAAACCTAAAATTATGTTTAACATAAACCATTCCCAAAACGGTTAACCTTATAAGGCTTTTGAGGAATGAATGTCCAATTATTTGGAAAAATTTCAATAATTTATCAATAACATCTTAGTATTGATCCCCATTATATCATAAAGTGTAGCTCTTTTATCGCATACCAAAAATTTCAATACATTCATATGTATTCTCTCGAAACATTGTAATTATGATATATCCATATTGAAAACATGAATTCTTTAATTATCCAAATATTATTGGATATATTAATTAAGTTACAAAATGTCAAAAACACCATCCATGATAGAATAAACCATTTTTTCAACAAATCAATAATCTTTACCAAGGTAATCTCTTCCATAGAATTTTCCTAATCTTATCCAACACATCTTCATCCAAAAAATTTTATCTTAATATTTGGAGCATTTTAAGGGATATATTTCAATCAATATATTATTTCCCATGAATATCACATTTCCATTAAATTACATGCTATGTATTTAGAACTATTCAACACATCCTTTTAAATCATTAATAAAACAATAATATTGTAAATAATTATATATTTCATGAAGTGTATATTATTATCTTTGAATTTAAAAATATATACACATCAATCATCTATAATTATTCTTAAAAAATTAAATATGATTTATCATTTTATTCACTCCTAGAATATAAACTATGAATATTATCTTAAGGTTTTAGCACCCTAATATTATCATATATCTTATGTTTCCAGTAGAGATTACTTTTATAACAACTCATACCTTTCACATTGATTTTTACGAATCTTTATTCATTGAAATATTACAAATACATGTACCAACTTCTTGATTCTCCTCATGATATTTCTAAATAAGACATTGATTTTAATAATTTTTATACTTTGCACATATAAAATTATCGATTGTAACCCTATCACTTCTAGTTCTGAGTTTTGACTGAGGCCAGAAAGCATAGTATGAAAAAAACATATCTTAGAGGAAAAACACCATAGTAGGAAAAATTACTTATATAATACCTAAATCAAGACAACTACTATTAAATACTTGACACCTTAGTGTGATCATATGAGACATCCCTACACATATCATTAGAAATATAACTTGATATCTCACTAATATGTTTTCATTAGAGTTTCAAAAGGTTTAGTCAACCATTTCTCTGATACTAAAAATAATGAACCATGCTTTTAATACATGGGAATTACATTATTTTTGGAGAACATTCCATACATTACACAAAAACACACCCAAATATGGTATTATTTTTGTTCTTTTTGAAACAAGGAACACATATTTTATATTGGGAGAATGTTCTTCAATGTTTCTCACAATGATATTTATTTCTTTGTACCACCAACATAAAACCATTATTTATAACCTATGAAAATATAATATATAAAAAGGGTGAGATCATATGCTTAGTAAGGGTAAATTACTGCTATATGTAACCATAAACATGAGAATAATCGTATGATAACATGATCATAAAATTATAGAATCATACCATTTATATTAAAGATAAAAAACATGTATCATGTCAAAAATAATCGAAATTCATATTACATGAATCATAAATATATAATGATCATAATCCATGAATTCATAACATTATAATAGGACATGGAATTTTTAAAAGACTCCTAAACAGGTAATATTCTTCTCTATAAGTCAAGGTGTGTTTACAAAACCTAATATAACACTTCATGATAACTATACCTACTAGGTGTGAAATTCCACCAACCTCAGTTGTTGTCATTTCCTTGTAAAGGATCTTATTTCCCCATCTTCCCATAGTGGATATAGTTTCCCAAACTTCCTATAGTGGATCAATATTCCTCATATTCCCATAGTGAATTATGTTTCCCATCATCAAATAGTGGTTCAAGAATGTGGACTTGTTTCTCATCATTATATCAAGAGATATTAATCATTAAAAAATACTATAGAGGGCGATATTGGTCTCAAACATCACATAATTAAGCAATACACATGTACCATAATAACAAAAATCATTTATTATTTAAAAACCCATTGAATGAAATGGTTTTCATAAATATCATTCAATCAAAAAAATCATGGAACATTAATAGGATTCATAAACATCATTACATTATAAACATAAACCAGTTAAATAAAAGATAAGAATGGTATACATGGGTCATATACCTAGTAAAACATAACTAGCATTAAATAATATTATCTCCAATGGAAAATAATTTTTAGATATCACTTAATATAATTCACGAGGAAAATGTACTTTTGATTTTTGAAATAAAACACTTTTTAAATCATATCATATTTAGAAAAAATTATTCTTTTGAAAATAAAAATGAAATATTGTAAAGGGATGTTTAAAAACAATTTTAAAAATAATTGACATTTTTTAACTTTAAAATTCCAAAAATATCATTTAAAAACATTTAAAATATTTTTTGAAAATATTGTTTTGGAAAAACACAGATTTTCTTTTTAAAACAAAATAATATAACATGAAATTAATAATATAGTTAAAAAAATATATTAATGATAAATAATGTCAAATTTTATAATATACACCTTGTAAATAAATATTGGTCTATTACATAATATGTGTCTCAATAAAAGAAAATTTAGGCAACAATCCCTTACAGATTTTGTAATTTTTGAACCGTAAACCCCGTTAAAAAGAGATCATAAAATGGATACATAAAAACCCATAAATTTTATTAATAATACACATATCATAGATTCATGTATAGTATATACACCACAAAAAAATGAGTAGTGTATAACGAATGTGTCCTATATAAATAAAAGTGAGACAACATTCCCTTACCACATTGTAATCATCCAAATCCTATTTCCCATGAAAAAAGGGAATTATATGGATATTTAAATAACATAATATAAGGGGTAGTACTCATAAAATATATTATGGGGTATTATAAAAATCATATAGAATAAATATATGGTGATCATGGCTTGTATTTCATGGGAAAAAGTGAGACGGAAATCACATACCTTATGTCTTGATTGTCACTGTACTCATACAAAATTCTGGTATAATACATATTAAATTATTATAAATATATTATAGAACAATATTATTATTTTTAATACAATATATTATTTTATTATGTATTCATATTACCCATTTATTAGCAATTCATTGTTAATGATTCCCTTCTTGTAATTTCCTCTTTGGTTTTTGCATGTATTTTTATTTGTTTTATTTTTTTCCATTTTACATATATCATTATTTAATTACATCTGTAATGATAACCATGATAAAACAATAATAAATATAAATTAAAGATTTATTTATAATAATATATGGAATATATAATTATAAAATTAAATACATCATTCATGGATATGACAGACCATACATACGCATGAATGTTGTTTCCATTTTCCTTCAATTTTGAAAGAAAGAAGGAAAATGAAAAGTATATAATATAATTAAATTTTAATTATTATGTCATAAAAAATGTAATTTTACTTATCACATTCTTAACACATGTCATGTAGTGTTTTAACGAATCACATCGCTTTAAGGAGGCGGTAGTCCACACGTCCACAAAAGAGTTTTTGGTATTTAAAAAATGAAATCATAAAGGAATGTTTTATATAATAACATAAAAAGACTAAATAAATCATTAATATCATATATACAATATAAAAACTGAAATTAAATCACTATTAAAAACCCTAAAAGGTAGAAATACAAGAATAAACGACATCGGTTTTTGAGGTTGTAGACCACCGTACACAAAAATGATGATTGCATATCCTATTTGATGGAAGTGAGTGTGATCTTAGGTAATAACCTTAACATAAAAATATATTTCTATATTTAAGATAATGATTTTATTATATAAATATTAATTTAAAATAAAATATTGGGTTTAGGAAATAAGTAAATCAAAAACGTTTGTTGATGAACATTACCTCTTCTTTGGGTTTCTCCTTTTCATTTGCACAAAATAAATTATTTGGATAAGTTTAATCACAAATTTAGTATTATAAAATAAATGAATGGAATTTATGAAGATACTTGGATAGAGTTAGGTTTAAACAAATCATTTTTTATGTGTCAATAAAATAGATGTAGATATTCCCTTTTATTAGAGAGGGGATGGAAACTTCAGGAATTTCCGAAAAGATTGTTTTATAATAAAATTAATCTCAATTAGAATTCCTAAAAAGTCTATTTATTTAAATATAATATTTTATACGGTTTTAATATCATCATATAATATATTTTAGACATTTCTTGGTTTCATTTTAAACATTATCATCATAATTAACACACAGTTAAGATAATTTAATTTTAACTATGATAACAAATATTTCAATATTAACAAGATTTAATTTTTATATATAATTATTAAATTGGACCATAAATAAATAATTTATGATATTTTAGACGATATATAATAATATTATTTATTAAATAATATTTTTATGACTTATACATATTATAATAAAATATTAGTTTTATAAAATATCATAATTGTCAATTTTGACATTATTCATTACTTTGACGTTAAGATACTAAACACAACAATGTCACTTTGGGACCATTACATAATACACTATGACATTTGATATTCAAAAAAAATTATTAGATAACCATAATTAAATAAAATTATATTTATTGTAAAAATTATAATATCATTTAATCGATTGTTTTATTTATTGAGTTACTACTACATCATCATTATATAATTATTTTCATTAACTTTTTTTACTGAAAGATAAAAATTAATTTCTATGATATAGCTAAAAATTTAAATTTAATAATAATATATATAGTGAATAATATATACTATTTAATCCCATATAAAAAATATTATACTTAATAAAAGTAATAGTGTGACATTTTGTCACTCTCTTTGATATTAATAATATCTAATTGATTTTCATGGACATGTGTCCATTAAAAAAAATTTCAATCCTTTGGTGTTAAGGGTAATATTTACATCTTCCAATTTAATTTTTTAATGTGTTAGGGGAGTTTTTTATATTTGTAATATTATTTTGACCATTAATTACAGGATTTATAGTCAACATTGGTAATATAAATTATTAATGTTTTAATTCATATTGTAAAAAAAGTGAAAAAATTAATAAATTTGGGGCTTATGATTCCTAATATGGAATCCATTTTTCACAATTCTAAAAAAAATATTTTATTTAATAATGTAACACACTATGAATTTACGATATGTCACTTTTTTAAAATTTATCTTCATTGATAGTGTACATTACACAGAAAAAAGAGTTAAAAATGAATTATTATTATTATTATGATAGTAATAACATAGCCATTAGAATTTATAGAATGGAATAAATTATAAAAATTATGAAAATTTATTTCACACGTAATAATAAAATTAATAATTTGGTTAAAAAATAATTATAATTGAATGTCAAAATTCAATTTAACTTAAAAGAAGTGTTTTTATTTTAAAAAAATTATTTATGACCAAAATTATTATTTTTTATAATAAATTAATGTAATCACTATTATTGAATTATATTTATTAATTATATGTTACATATTCCATGAAAAATTTAAAATCAAAGGATATGTTTTATAGGATTAATATAAGAATAAGTCCAATTTTATGTATAATAGACTCATTTTTTCTAAAAAAAATTTAACACCTCTTAATGGGGTAATTATTTAAAAACCAAATATAGAATCTTGTATAAAATATATTAAAAAAGTAAACATTATTTTTAATGTCATAATTTAAAAATTAGATTATGGTGAAATTTGTTTTCTCGAAAATATTTATTTTTAAGTAAACAGTGAAAAAACAATTTTTTAAACTAATTTTTTTTATTAAAAGTGTATTTATTATTTGAATTAGATCACAATAATGATTTTACAAATAAAAATCATGTATCTAAAATAAAAAAATATAATATACTTATGCACATGACTATGTAAATATATGATTTAAAAATGATATATTATGTGTTGGTATTTTTTTAGACATAAATTCTTATATACAGTTTTATAATCAATTTAATGATATAAAAGAAAAATTATTTTCAGAAAATATATTCATAAATTAATTTATTATTATTATTATAATGTAGTTTCTTGAGACCTTAATTTTTTTTTCAATTTATAATAATATTAGTTATAATATTATAATCAATTGAATAAATAATGATTTTATTTAAATTTTAAATTTCACATATTTATAAAATTATTTTCATTAAATGGTGTTACTTTTTGACCTATACACATAAAAAATTGTTAGGTGGAATATTATATATATTACTAAAATAGAATGATTTTTAGTGAATAATGAAATGCAGAAATTTATCGTATATAATAAATAGATAAATTATGTGGTAATTAATGATGTATGAATATTTTGGGACCATAATGTAGAAATATAAATCATTATTTTAATATATCTTGTTATAATTATCAAACAACTCTTTATATTGAGCAGTAATAAAAAACAAATATATAAAATATTCAAAAACACTCATCTATACCCAATATAAATACCACCCATCACCACATATTTCCTTCACACTTATAAAGCCTTGATTTAGGTCTAATTACTACCCAAAACTCATTCCAAAACTCATACCCATGTCCATGAGGTTCTGGAATCAAAACAAATACAAAACCCATTTTCTCTAAGGATGTTATAAAAGAGAAGAATTCAAAAGGTACCATCCTCTTTCGTTTCCTTTAGGTTCTATTCACATTATTTTCATTTCTTATTATCAGCTTAAGTAATCTTTCCAAATATAAATGATAAATATATTTTCCTGTATATTTTTTACTTTTTTATGTTAATGTAAAATCCACTATCATTTCTCTTCTCATTTTACATTAAATCTAAAAATTAAAATATCGTTTATGAGAAGCTGATTTATAGCCTTCATGGATGATGCGTTTTGATTTTTTAATTTCACATTCATTATTGGTCCTAAAACCTTTTTTATGTATATAAAATATTGTAATATATGTACAAAAAATTATATAATATTATAGAACTTGTAAATAAATATAATATTAAATAAGGAAAAAAACTATTGTTGATGGTCGAAAAAAGGAAAAAATAAACGATTACCACTACTATTTTATCAAATGATTCATCCTCATCGAATATAACATAATGAATATATAACTATTTAATAACATATATCTTCATTAATTACATATTATCTTAATTCTAGAGAAATATTCTTATTTTGACATGATTATTCATATATGTATACAAGTAAACCGATCTTGAAAATAAAGGAAACAAATGTTCTCAGATGATAAAATTATATTTTATAACAAATCAAAAAGTACATAAATGAAATTAATAAAATTATAAAAAGTAAAAAACATGTATAATATATTCTAAGTTAATTAATTAGTTGATTTAATTTTATTATCAATAATTGTTAGTATAAGTGAAGAACATTTTTAGACATATGGCAAGGGTTTCGTCATCTCACTTTTATTCTTGTGAGATAGGCCTTACTATCCTCTATTTCATTTTTTGGACTATATACTTCCCATTTATGTATCATATAATTAATATTTTTATCGTCATGGTATTGATTATATTTTGAGATTATCATTGATTCTATGGGATGTATTGATCAATTGCTTGTAAAGTGGTTAGGGATTCTACCAGAACCTCTATTTTTCATTCGAGATATGTTTTCTCTTTCCTTACCCAAATTTCTTACTAATTCTTAATATTTAATCATTACAAATTCTATTTTAATATTAAATAAATATTTACATAGTATAATCCTTGTTTCAATGATAGGGAGATTTCATCTATACTCAAAATATGTTTTAATAAACCAATTTTTTTTTTAAAATCACTTATTATGTCCTAAAATACTATCTTTACCAATTATTTATTTTCAACATGAATTATGCCCTAACATTTTATAAAAACTCGTTAGTATTTTCCCTTAAACAGCACATAAGTAACTGATTTCGAAAGAATATATCAATAATCTTTTACATGTTATCTCTTAGGATGGAATTAATTTATTCCAATGATATAATATCATTTCCCCTCCCTATTATTTTCAGTGATATACATGTTAAAATCCTATTTTATGACAAATACAAATGGTTTTTGAGAAGAACACTTATTTCTGATAAAAAAAGACTACTTCAATAAATAATTCCTCGTTGATTTTATTTTAGAATTTCAAACTATTTCACACCCCATTTTTAATAATATTATTTATTAGGGTTGAACTTTTATGACATCATTTACTAGATTTTATTAAATAGTTTATGATTAATTTGACTATGGATGTGTTATCTTGACCCCATTCACTGTATGGCTCAAAATAGTTTGTGATTAAGTTTACTGATTCAAAAATTTATATACATTTCATATATATATTTTTTTATGTTTCACCTTATTCACATGATGAATTAATTGTACATAGTATGTTATTTTGTGGTGCCTCCAATAACCCTAGATGCATCATTAGGTTTTATGATAAAAACTCGACTGGGTTTTTACCTAATTTAATTATAATTTAAAATATATATTTTTTATGTTTCCCCCATTCATAATAGGATTGAATTAGAATTTTTATGTGGTGCATGGAGCCTTCTATATCCCCTTGATACAATCGGTGGGTCTGGTTAGACAAACTAGACTTGGATATTACTTAATTATGTATGGTCTCTTGGATGAATTCCTTGGTGGTACGTTTATTTTGTCTAGCATTATTCTTTCCCTCTTTATGATATTATTTATTAATAGTTTTTATGATTATTCAACTCATCGAATATCTATTGTTATGTTTCATTATCATGTGATAATTTATGAAATTATGTAACCAGTTTTATTCTTTTAATATTCATCTCAAGATAATGTTATAATGGAATGTATTTTCAGTTATTCACCATGCTTTATTTTTTAGGCAAGCTTATGATATATTTGTTACCCTTACTAGGCATCTGAGATCACCGATTTCATATATTTTATTTTATCATAGGATGAGAAAATGTTTATTATTAATGAATTATAGGGATAATCGGGGAGTTTAAGGGTGTTCCCAATAAAGTTTTTGTGTTGTATATTTTTCATTCATGTAATCATGTAAAACTTATGTACGTATCCATTTTTTCAAATCTACTAAATTATTTGGTCCCTTTGGATGTGATCTATTGTTCATAGTACTAATATATTTGTGTAATGAACCATATCTAGGATACTATGGTCTCGTTCTTTGTATTTTTTGTCTATGAATGTATATTATAATCCTTGGAAACTGGATTTTGAAAACATAGATTATGGACAATAAACTTCTGATTGAATTTGAGGATAATAATAAAATATCATCCAATTATTTTGGAAAGGTAAATATTATGTAAATATTCCAAAAAATACATCCATGTGTGGATAATATTACTGTAAATGGTTCTAGTATAAATGTACCTAGGGCTAACAATTCTGACATGGTTTATCAGGCCTGACATGGCATAACTTGATACATGAAAATAGGCCTTACTATGCACCAGGTATGATACCGCTAAAGGATATGATTTGGATAATTCACATTATTCACTCAAACCATTATAAAGGTTTTAACTGTAAATATTCCCCCAATGAAACCATGTTTATGATTATGAGATTATCTATACTTATATTTTTTAATTTATGTAAATTATTTAACTAGTTTTGGTATTATACATTATGATTCATAATGGTATGATATATTGTAGTGTGTTACATTTTTTGTCAATGTATCCTTTTATAATGATTCAGAACTGCATCAATTTACCTAATCCAATGAGTAATATTGAACGTTTAGTTAATGGGTTTAATAAATTATTTTGAAGAAAAGTAGTCCCCCAAATACTCCCATCATATGCTATAATATTATCATGTTATAATAAGATAGATAAATAATTTTACAAGTTTTATGTCATCAAAGGGAAGAAAAAGAAGAAAATGAAATATAGAATAAATATTGTTAATATGGAAAGGATAGAATTATTGTCCCACATGTGATAATTGTAGAAGAAAACACCATGGAATATTCTAAAAGGGAAAATGATTTAGATTAACGTGTGGAAAATAATGAAACCGTTCTACTTATTGTAATTTAATGAAATAAATTTCCAATTCTAAATTCATCAACTGTCAGGATATAGGGCACTACTCTAATCAATGTCTCAATAATCAAAGGGATATACAAAAAAATAGGATAATGGTTCATGGTATAACTTATTTTAACACCATAGATGATGAGTAATGATTAATATACATAATTTTACATTATATAATTATGTTATTTGAGTATTTTATCAACAATTAATTTCTTATAATAATCATGAGAAAAATACAAATTTTACTGTAGTACTTCTTCCTTAAGAAATTTGAAGCATCTAATGAATAATACCAATGATCCAAAGAAGTGATTTTTTTGTATAATGATATTCTTGAAAACATATTAATTGGAAAATATAACCCTAAATAAGTTATTTTTAATGATATAATAATAAATATATTATTATGGGATAATATTAATGACCCCGAAGGTGGTCAGTAATCTAATAGTACACATTATGCTGTAATTATGCGATGTTTGGATTTAAATAATATATTTAACAACCTATGATTTTACTGTTGGAAGCATACATGTTTCGTTAACGTTTAAATGAGATTAATTTATTAATATTTTTTATATGAAAATAATCTATATTATTGTGGGTATCTTATATTTTGTTGATTTTTGTAAAATTTTTCACCTTCATAATAAATTTTATGTCATTAAATGTGGAAATAAATGATTTAGAAAAGTCATAAGATTAAATACTTCAGGAATGAATCAGGTTAAAATTTGGAAATTATTATTCATTAATAACATATACTAACTTTCTTTATTTTCTGAAAATAGATAGAGGTCGAAGGAATAAATTTAGGAAAACATGATTCATTAAATGTGTTTCAGTTGTGAATAAATCATCCTGAACGTTCATTTCTAGGTGTAAGGGATGAAGTTAAATTGACAGACAACCAATTGATGATATTATTCTTATGACATAAATATTAATCAATTATTTTATTTTCTCATGTGATTATAATAATATTAAAACAATCCCATGACTCTAGGAAAATGATTTTGGAACATTTTAATTCTGTGAAATCAATAGTCTTTTAATAGATCACAAATATAGGGCTCTATGATGGTTTACTTTCAAAAAACAATGTTTTCTATAACTATCCACTAAAACAATATAGATAGATTTATCTTATATATTTTCATGAATATTCTCCTACATCAGAATATTTTATTTTCGGTGGCCTATGAATTTATTTTTACCTTTTTTTAAGATGATTTTTTATGAACCATTTTTGTGATGGGGGATTTACAATAAGTAATTTGCAAGTATCGACCTTCAGTTATTGATGTGAAATTTAAAATATGGAGGAATCAATTTATTGGGCGAGTAGAGAATGTAACACCCCATAATTTAATGATATGTCTCTTTTTCAAATTTATCTTCTTCAATAGTGTACATTGCATAGAACAATGATAATAAAAAATGATTAATTATTATTATTTTTATAGTTATCACCTTTCCATTAAAATTGAGTGAATAAAATAGATTATGAATATTATGAAAATCTATTTTTAAAATTTTTATAAATAATATTTTATTTTGATAAAAATTAATTATAAATTAATGTAAAACATCAATTGAACATAAAATATGGGTTTTTATAATAAACTATATTTTTAACCACAATGTAATTTTATGATAATAAATTAAATTAATCCCTATTACTGAAATATATTAATGATATTTTTATGTTACATATTCAATAATTTTTTTTAAATTCAACTAATAATTTAATAGGTTTGATATATGATTAAATCTCATTTTATACATAAAATAATTTTTCTTTTCTAAATATGGTTTACGACATTTTAATAGCCCTCTTATTTGAAAACTATATTTTTACCCAATTATAAATTCTATTAAATAATTATGCTTATTTTTTAAAAGAGGAATATCAATAATATATTGTGGTGAAATTTTGTTTTTTTCAAAAAATATTTCTTTTCTAATGAATAATGAAAAACATTTTATTTTTTTTAATGTCAATTGAATTATAGTGAATATATATTTATGATTTTAATTATATCTCACATATAAAATTATAAATAAAAATTAGATTTTTGATAAATTAATATATAATAATTTTATATCAAAAAATTAGTAAATAAATGTTTTAATATTGATAAATAAAGTAATGGTATTTTAGTAAAACATTATTTTTTAATTACAACTTTATAATTAAATTATTTATTTGAAAGAAAATCATTTTTTTTAAAATATTCTCATACATTAATATTTTTTATATTGTGATTATATGATAATTTTATGTGAGCTTAATTATTCTTTCAATGTAAATAAAATCAAATATAAATCTAAAATATTCCATTTATAAAATAATGATGATTTTATTTAAAATTAAAATAACTCATATTTAGAAAATTATTTTCATAAAATTTAGTTCAATTGCATATTCAACCCATAAAAAATTGGTGAGGGATAATTTTTGGTATCTATCTAAAATAAATGATTTTTTGGTGAATAGGGTACTATAGTTTACCGTATTTAATAAATAAATGAGTTATTTGGTCATAAATGGTATATGGATTATTTAATCCCATAATTTCTAAATTTCCTAAATTATATTATTATATTTATTTATAATCATCAAAATATTTTTATTCATGTGGAAAAATAAGTAACTAATTCATAAAATAATATAAAACACTCTTCCCCTCCCAATATAAATACCACCCATCTACACCTCATTCCCTCACACCTAAAAAGAATTGATGATTATCCAACTACTACCCTATCCTCTTCCCCGAACACTTCCCCATTCTATATATATTTTGGTTTAAATAGAAGTTCAATACAAATTTCCCTTAATTGGTTCTCAAGGAGAGTAATTAAATAGGTAAAATCATTTTTCACTTTCATTGTTTTATTTTCACTTTTTTTCATTTCATATAATCTCCAAAAATCATCTATAAAAACATGCATGAAAACTATAATATATTATTTATAATAAATTTTTTTATTTTCATGTAAATTCCACCATCAAGTCTCTTCCCCACTTCCTTTTATTCTAAAAATGAAAACATCTTTCGTGAGGTGTTGATTTACCACTTTTGTGGACGACATGTTTTCCTTTTTCAATAATTCCATAATGGATGGTCATAAATTATTTATATTCATAAATATGATTATAATATAAGTATTAAATATTATTTAATATTCTGTAACATGTATATATTAATAATATTAACTAATAAAACAAAAATACATTGTGATGACAAAAAAAATGTAGAAATAATCAAAATGATTATCACTAATGTTTTATATAATGACTCATCCTCATGACATATAACCAAAGGAAATATAATAAAAAATAATATTCTATATGTTCTTTAATAACAGATAATTTAAATTTTGGAAAATTCTTCTCATTCTAACATGATTTTCCATTCATGTATACAAGTAATGTGATCATGAGGTCGCGGTGGACTCCTTGATTCTCCATGATTCCTTGAAAGGTAATTGTTCAATAACCTGTTCAATAGCCTATAGTGTCAGGAAATGCCTTGGGATTCATCGACAGAATATTCAAGGGTCCCACACCTACCGTGAGGGGAACAAGGTTGCGGATTTTTTGGCATCCATGGCCGATCATAGGTCTACCAATAGTTGTCTTTTTCAACTTCACATCTTAAAGTCGGAATGTGTTAACTTTATCAGAGGGGATTACCTTGGTTCACATTACTATAGACCCCCCTAGTCTATCTTGTTGTTTGTTTCACTCTTTAATAAAAAATTTATTTGGATGGATTGAAAACCAAGGAAACTAACATCCCCGAACAATAAAATTGTATTTTGTAATTCGTCAAAAATAAATTTAATGAAATTAATAATATTATAATAAATATATATCATGTATAAAATTTTATTAATTAACTAATTAGTGTATTTAATTATATTATATAGGATGTTAAGTATAAGTCAAAAACATTTCCGGACATATGGTATGCATTTTCTCATCACACTTTTATTCTTGTTAGGTATGACTTATTCAACACTATTTATTATTTTTTGTGTATGTATATAGACACTTTATGTATAATTTCATGTAAATATTTATCTTCATGTTAATAAATCTCCTATATTATGGTCATTGATTTAATGGGAATATGATTCGACTATTTTTAAAGTGGTAATGGATTCTCCAAGAACCACTATTTTTCATTTGGGTTACTCCTTCCCTGTCATTACCCAAATGTAATCACTAATTAAGATTATTTATTCCTTTTAAATTCTATTTTAATATTCCATATATATTTACCTGATTAATCCTTCTTTATTTTATGTGGAGTTATATTTTTATAAGGGTTATATCTAAATTCTTCACGAGAAACAAGCCTGGTTAAAGGGAACATTCAAGTTTCATACCCATTTTCAAATGTACTCCATAACATGGTTTAAGCCACCATAATGTTTCTAAAATTACTCATTTTATCTTGAAAAACATGTATTTTTTATTCCTTATTTTATAATATAAATCCTCTATAAATTGTTTTAAATATGCGTTAGTTTTTTCTCCTAAATTACACTTAGGCGATAAATTTCTAATGATTCTTAAAAGATCTTCTTAGATGGTTCCACTTTATTTGGAAGTAATTTAATACAAAAATATAATTTTATATTCCCACTATATCCTTTTCTATTATATACATGTTACAATATATTGTTATGAAAAGTAATTTTTTTCCAAAATAAAACTTCTTTTAGATGTGAAATAATTGTTATTTCACTCATTAATTCCATAATGAATTTATTAGTATATTTATATATATTTCAACTCCTTAGGTGGAATCATATTAAGTATTGGGATTAATATTTTATGATATCGTTTTCTATATATTATTAATTTTTTTATGAAAATTTTGGCCATGGATGAAATATCATTATACCATTCACCATATTAGTAATATTTTTTTTTATTATCATTACTAATTACAATAATTTATTTACAATTCATAAATATTTGTTGTTTATTTTTTACCACATTCATATTAAGAGTGAATTTGAGTTATTAATTCAATGGTTATAAGCACTATATCACCTCAATGTATTAGTAGGTCTCAAGAGGCAAACTATGACTGTTTCTTACCCAATTATTTATGGTGTCTCGGCTGAAGCCTTGATAGTATGCTTATAATGTCTAACATTAAGAATTACCTCATTATGATTTTAGTAATTGGAAATTCATGTTATTATTTGACTAAGAAAATATCCATGATATTTTTTTTCTCATTTGATTATTTATGGAATTATTTAATCATATTTCATTAATGTTATATTCTTCTCAAGATTATGTTTTAACGACGTGTATTTTTAGTTATTCACCATGTCTTATTATTTACATTACCATCCTCTATATTTCCTACCCTTACAAAACATCTGACGTCAATAATATTTTATGATTTATTTTCCCAAATATGTTAATATGTTTAATATGAATTAATTTTTGTGATAATTTAAGAGTTTAAGGGTGTTCCCAAATGAGAATCTATGTTATTTATTCCTTTCATGTTGTAATGAAAACATATGTCTATATATAGTTTTCCACATCTACTAAAATATTAATCCATTTGGGACGTGATATATTGTTCATATTAAAATAATTAGTTATTCAAGTCACTAGTTCTAGTCAACTTGGATTTGATACTTTACATGTTATTGAAAAATAATCTTGTTGATAGAAAAAGAAAATGAGTATTTATTGTGAATATATTCAAATGATTAAAAATATTTTATATCCAATTTTAATTTGGTACTGATTCTAATGGCCTAAAACGGATTGAATGATAAAAATATGATCTAATTATACATTAAAAAGAATAAAATATATAATTTATGAAGAAAAATTATTTCTATGATAATTTTTTTTCAATTAATATTTGGTATTTTTTCACCATTCATCAAAACATTGAACTTATTAAAAAATTCCAAAAACATAACAAATTAAAATTTAACATCCCAAATTCAAAAATAAATATTATTTTAAATATAAAAATAATAAAATTATTAAAAACAAGATTTAAAATAGTTTATCCTTTAAAAGGTGGTAAAACTACCCTTTTGAAAAATACATATTTTTATTCATAAAATTTGATATATTATTTTCATATACATATAAATTAAATTTGATGACTATCAAAAAGATTCATTTTATATTAAATATATAAATTTTTAGTATCATTCACCACCTGTGTTTTGTTTAATTTATTGAGATTAAATGGTGTTTGTACATAGAAGAATTATTTTCATATAAAAGAATTTATTTATTTTCAAATAGTTATTAATTTTATTTGTACCTAATTGTTGAAAAAAAGATTTAAATAATATTTTCATAATTTATTTAATATCCTTACAATTATTATAGGGTAACTATTATATTATTATTATTATACTAATAGTACATTGTAGTTTCTTAAAACTATGTCTTGCGTGTAATGCTAGTTATCAAAAGAATTTAGAATTATGTATATTACAAGAGAATCATATAGTATCTTATACACAAATCTAATATAAGTGTTTTGTTTATTTAAACCTCAACATATTATTTAAATAAATTTTAATAATAACATGTATCTTTCACATAACACAAGCTATGTTATATCTTGAATGAAATAAAAAATGTCGAAAAGATTATTTTAAATAAAAATATATATTTCACAAAATCATGGGTTGTTAAAATTATTCTATTAAAAATTGGTGTCAGAGTCAGGATATACTTAAAATATATATTAATTCTTAGGTATCATCTTATTACGTCTTTGGGTTATTGATTAACTATAAGTATGATCATTGGAACTCATGTGGTATTGTGGGTGTTTTTTTCCTGAAATATTCATGAAATGCCCTATGTTATAATGGGAACTTTAGACTTGTCTATAATTTTTATTTAAAATTTTGTCCTTTTTATTCAATTCAAAAAATGTTGGGTTATTTAAAAAATAATTGTTTTTTTCTAGATGTTTTATATTCTCTTTGATTTGTAGAATTTGTATCCTTCAAAAATACAACCATATAATACTAAAGAGAAAGATACAGAGTGATCCCCACAGGTAAATACTCTAGTTAAAATGGAATTAGTGGAAACTAAATTATAATTAATATAGTTATTGGGCTAAAAAGACAATTTTGAAATTGAATAAATGGTGGAACAAGATTTAAAATTCACTATGTAGCATCCACTGAATTTCATGGTGATAAGGGACCACTTGAATAAAAATAATGGATTGGGATGATTGAGAGAATATCCATTATCTAAAAACACATGATGTATCAAAGGTTGGTTTCTCCACTAATATGATTTAGTGGGTGATAAGGAAGTGGTGGGAATTTTTATGAATTTTGTGTTTCATAGTGATATCACTTGGACTATTTTCAGGATAACATAAATCTGTGGTTCTATCCTAAGACATTGAGAATCAAGAAGGTGTGAGATTTCATTATTATGTACCAGTGATATCATTACATTATATATTCGGCTTCTCAATTTTATAATTTGGTATACCACTGTTAGAATATTTTTTACAATTATTATCTCAAGGAATGGTTGTAAGATAGGGGTTTAGGCCATATATTCCATCAATTTTTATTCTTATATGTCAACCCACCAATGAAGATGTTATATACTGGGAGTATATAGTTGATAAATATATATTTATGAATAAATTAAATTATGGAGAATCAGTGATGGGAGGAAGATACCAGGTTCATTTTCTATCCAGAAAATGCAGTGGGGAGAGTACTACCAAGGTGTTTAGAGGAGTACTCCAAAGATGTTTGGGTAATGATAGGAGGCATGACACCAAAATGGGATAAAGTAACACCTAAAACGAAACTATAAGGTACAAAAGAGGGTTTTTCATGGATGTGGATAATCAGGTCATCATAAATGATTCTCTGAGAGAGAATCGAATGGATATACAGCTGCATCCACCTTCACCAAGGTCTCTTAATTTCTATCTAATTCAAGAAAAAGTGGTTGGATATCAACCACTTTTCATGTTTTTTTTCTTAAATTGTAAAAAAAAATGAAAGAATGGGGTTGGACATTTCAATTCTCAAAAAGGTTATAATAATGGAGTCCGAAGTTGGGTTTCCACCATGTGATGTAAAATTTTTGTTACATATTGTATGGTTATGGAATTATTTTAAACTGATGATACTCATTCCTTTTACATATCCATGATTGTTGATTTGTTTGTTTTTGGTTCAATCATTAAGTCGTTAATTATGTCTCTTTTTATTCCTTTGTGAATAAATATGGAGTGGGGATTTATATTTCTTGAGTCCTAGGTTTTGATTGTTGATCATAAAACTATATGGTATTTCTTTATTCTTGATATTGATATATTTGATCTCATCCTTTTCACAGATTGTATGATTGGATATAAATACCACATTTACTTCTATCATCATCAGGTCTAGTGTCATTCTATCAATGGGCACACTCATGTATTTAAGGGTGATTTGGTTCCTTCAACTAAGAGAGAATTTTCAATTTTTAATAGTGTTAACAAGATCTCATTACATTTTTCCAAGATGATTCTTAATTCCATTTACCCTTATCTAAGTAGACCTATTCTTATAGAGTAGAGTTAGAATCATAAATTTTTTAGTTGATTTCAATGTGCATTCACCTCATAGGTATGTTGAGTTTACAATAGAATTTCATATTTTGATATGGCCATTTTCCATACCTACGTACCGTATATAACACATTTAATTGAATTTATTAAACATTCAACTTTAGGATCTTGAGGTGAGATATTTATTCATACAAAATATTTACCTATGGAATCACTAGTATGCTTTGGAATGATAGAAGACATGAGTTTTTGACATTATAATGATCATCAAATACAAAACTAGGTTATACTTATGAATAAATAACCCTCCCATGGATTGATGGCCCTTTTTATCTGCTCAAGGGATGCTGGGTGATTTCAAAAATTTATCTACGATTTGGGTACCATAAATTTAGGTTTATATAGTAATATATTATAATGGTAATATCATTTAAAAGGTGAATTATGTTTACATATCTTTTCATGTTATTTGGACACACTAACACTAATATAGTAATTATCCATTTAATAAATACAATATTCCATCATTTCTTGAATTATTTCATTTCTTGTGGTATCTTTGATTATTATAGACCATAACATAATCATGATAATCATTTTAATACAATCCTTCTGATCTTAGAGGATAATAAGCTATATATAAATATTTAAAAATAAATATTTTGTATTTATGGGGTGTAATTTATAGTAAATTTTATTTCTAAGAAGGGTTTCTCATTGGATTATTCGAAGATTCAAGTGATGATTTAATGAAACAAGCCTAAAATTTGTTTTTGATCTGAATATTATTATTATTATCTATTTATTACATGAGATTTATTCATGAGTTTTCATATCATGCATATCCATTTACATTATCATCCTATAAGGGTGTAATATTTTACTAATGAAATCAATTTCATATTTATTCATAGGATTTGAAAGTGAGATTCACTTCTTCACTAATATTGATTGTTCCCAAGATGAGTTTAATATATGATATCTACTATGATTCTACAGTAATGGGTTTTATTTTTTTCCTTGTATTTGGTTGACATGTCGTATATTTTTAATCTTTAAAATTATTAACTCAAGATAATAACTACTACATTCAAGATATTGAGTTAGTGGTATTTGTGGATGCTCTAAAGACATGGAACCACTACCTCTTTATGGATTTCTTTATAGTATATTCATTCCACAAGAGTTTTAAGTATATATTTAATTAGAGGTATCTTAACATGAGATATAGAATATAAGTGGATCGCCTTCCACAATTTATTTTAATATTTAATTTACCCAAATATTAGGTAATGTGGTCATATATGGTTTCCTCAAAAAATTATTGGCACTTGCGATGGAGGAATAATGGAAGAGTATGAATTGATGGAATTTTTTGTTGAGATGTTCTTATATGATCTGATAGTTTACACAAACAAATTATTGATTTTTCTTAAGCTGGATCATTAATGGATGGTCTTATTTCTCTTATAGGGGTTGATGATGATGAGTGTCAGGTCTTTTGTAGGATTCATTATGGTAAGGAGTCCACAAGTGAGTGGTCTGGATATTCTAAAGGTAATTTTTGCTTAAAAGGTGGGTAGGATATTTTTATAGACTTGAGGCATTATTTTATGGATAATGATAGCTTATAAATTTATTCTTTATATCGCAAAACTATGAAGATATATCACGGCATGAGAAGTCGATATTTTGAGGTCGTGAATGAGATTATCAATTGCATATTTTCGGTATCAATAATTTAAATGTTATATAACTAATGTGGAACATCCCAGTTATATTAATTTTAAATATCATTTACACAATCACTAGTTGAAAAATAATCTTTAACGTCTCCAGTTTGACGTCAGTTTCTTATAAAATGATGTAAATAATTTTTTCAGTGAATTTTTGGCATCGGTTTTTTTAAAAAGCGATGCCAAAAGGGAAAAAAATTTGTTTTGTCGTCGGTTCTTAAAAAAACCGATGCAAAAAACTAAAAAAATATATTTTGGTGTCGGTTTTTATGAAAATCGACACCATAAAAGTTTTAAAAAAAATTCTTTGGCATCGGTTTTTTAACAAACCGATGCTAAAAATAAAAAATAAAAATAATTTTCCCGTCGGTTTTTTTAAAAACCAACGCCAAAAACAAAAAATAATTTTTTTGGCGTTGGTTTTTAAAAAAACTGACGCGAAAAGTTAAAGAATATTTTTGGTGTCGGTTTTTATGAAAACCGACACTAAAAAATTAAAAAACAAATTACAGTGTTTTAGATAATTTCTTAATCATGGATTTGACTGGTTGTGGAGCTAAAATAGAGTTACGGATTAAAAGTTATGGCCTTTGAAAGTTGAACTTCTTTAGGACTTCTTTTAGAGAAGGTCAACATCCAACATCCATAACTTTTAATCTGTAACTCCGTTTTTTCTCCACAACCAGTCAAATCAAAGATTAGAGAAATATATAAAACACTGTAATTTTTTTGTTTAAATTTTTTGTAGTCGGTTTTCATAAAAACCTACGCCAAAAATATATTTTAACTTTTCGCGTCGTTTTTTTTAAAAACCAATGCCAAAAAAATTATTTTTTGTTTTTGGCGTCGGTTTTTAAAAAAACCAACACAAAACGTAGTTTTGTTTAAAAAATTTAGCGTCGGTTTGTTAAAAAACCGACGACAAAGTTTTTTTTTAAATGTATATGGAATTAGTTTTCATAAAAACCGACGCTAAAATATATTTTTTTTAGTTTTTTGCATTGGTTTTTTTAAGAACCAACGCCAAAAAGGATATCGATTGACATTTTTTGCATCGGTTTTTTAATAAACCGATGCCAAAATACCAATGTAAATAATATTTTGTGTCGGTTTCAAAGAAAACGGACGCCAAATAGTAACGCAGGATCAGAATTTGAACTTTTTTCACAACGTGCATTTAACTTTTTAAAATCCCGCATAGATTTTCATACAATGCAATTGAAAATATTTCCGTTTACTATATATATATCCAGTTTCTCCTTCTTTCATCATTTTCAACATCTTTGATTCAATCAAGATTTCAATGTGACTTCAATCATTAATTTGAACATGGTACATATTCTATTCATTTGTTTTCGTTATTATTATTATCCTTCATTTATAAACAACTCGATTAGCTTTCTTATAATGATGATTCATTATTATTCCTAAATACAAG
The DNA here is from genome assembly GCA_963277665.1 of Viscum album. NCBI lineage: Eukaryota > Viridiplantae > Streptophyta > Magnoliopsida > Santalales > Viscaceae > Viscum > Viscum album. The sequence goes on along the minus strand of OY728153.1, from coordinate 75,935,639 downwards.
TTATATGATGATAAAAAACATATCATTTCGATGGAAGCTCCTAAAACCATTGAAATATGTTCGATGTATTATAATTATTTTATTTCATTTGGTGTATATAATTTTAATTTATGTTTATCTTGTTTTCTTTGAAACAAGTTGTATTAATCAAAACATTGATAAGTTCGACTTCTAACAGCATTAACTTTTGAACCGTAACTGCGTTTTAGGATCACAACCTGTCAAATCAAAGCTTAGGAAATGATGAAAAACATAGAATTTTTTTTTGGCGTCGGTTTTTATAAAAACGGATGCCAAAAATATTTTTTTTTATTTATGGAATCGTTTTTTTAAATAACCGATGCCAAAACTATTTTTTTTAATTTTTCGTGTCGGGTTTTATGAAAACTGACGCCATAAATGATATGAATTAGTTTATTGGCATCAGTTTTTTACAAAACCGACACGAACAAACAAATGTTATTCATTTTTCGCGTCGGTTTACAAAAACCAACGTAAAAATTCATATTTTTTACATCGGTGACTTCGACGTCGGTTAAAAACCGACCTCGAAAATTATAAAAAACCGACGTTAAAACCCATTTTTCTACTAGTGATTCTAATGTATAAACTGGATGATATAGTGATGTAATAATTATTTGGGACACCTTAGACACCAAGTGGTACATATATAATATGAGATATTTTTTACTGATTCAATATATTTGTTCACATCCCACCCATTAAATTTTCAATGAATGCATAATATATTGGGAACTTGTATGTAAAAGATATTTTTAAACTCTATGGGGTTCCATTAGTTATCATTTTTGATTGGGAACGATGCTTAAAATTCCATTTTTGGAGTGTATTAATAGTATTGATGAGTTCTCATTTGAAGTTGATGAAGACATACATCTGAAAGATGTCCAAACAATGTGTGTTATCCATATTCTAAATGAAATTATTTATTTTGAGGGCACCTTGAAAGATTTCCCCGACACGAAGGTAAGAGATATTCCCTTGGTTTTGTTCAGGGAAAACGATTCCAAACAACTCACTCTTTTCTTTAATAGATCTGTCATATTCTTTGGTACTGAAACTAGTTATTTGTGAGGGTTACCACTTTCCCCTTAATTGTTCTTGTTCTTAATAAAAAATTAACATTGTATGTCTAATGACATGCATTAGGATTGTGTGATTTACATCATTGGATCTTGGTATAAACATATAACTATAGTAGATCATGATTATAAAAATATTATTTATTATTCAATTAAGATACTTTCATTTGTGGTGTTGAATGGGAGGTTTTGAATATCTCCCATTTACTAGGTAGATATTTGATAATGGTCTAGGGATGGACTAATAATTATTCATAAAATGATATATATTTTGAAATTATTTAGGATCAATTTAGTAACATCTCATAGTCAACATATATCATATATTGATTGATGATGGGTCTATTGGAATTTTATGTATATGAAGGGGTCATCATAACAGTTTTACATTATATGGGACAAAAATGTTTTGGGAGGGAGGGTATGTTTTCACCTCATTATTTAATATTATTTGACACAATGGAGAAACTCAGTAATGTATCTTACTGATTAAACATACCTTTAATTTTACTTATATTTATAATGTGTTCCATGTTTCGCAACTGAATAAGTATCACCCATATATATTCTAAAAAATAATGTTAGTGGATGTTGAAATTGAACACAACAGCTCTATCATTGAATGGAATAACTTGACAGTAGACCAAAAGAAAAAGGTATTGTTTGGATATATGATCCCTTTGATTCCAGAGTGATGTAATTGTGGTAGTGGAATCCATGAGACATTGGAGTATAAAGCATTGATGATGGAAAATGGCCTCATCTATTTTTTGATTCAGGATACTTATCCTTTATAGGGGAATCATTCTTTTATGGTGGGGATCATTTTCACAACCAAAAATATGTAATAATGTATGGAGACGCTTCTGAATTTTTATTTTTGGTTTATAGGTCCTCTATAGTTTTTAGAAGAGTTGTTGAAATTTGGTTGTAGTAGGAGTCCACTAGCTAGCTAATTCATATTGAATGAGAACCTCTAGGTCTATAGGTTCCATTCTCAAACTAGTGAAATGAAAATAAATGAATGATGGATTCTTTTATTTTTATAGTAACTACCTATACCAATCATCACTTAAGTGTATGTCTAATGGCTCATTGGTGATACTCTTGGATGTACAATTAACTAGGTTCCTAATTTTCATTTGTTCCTAAAATATTAATTCAACTATATTATTCTAATTCTCTCAATACATATATGAATTAATTTGATCTATATTCTCCTTGGTAATGATCTTGGTTCTATCCCTCATTCCATTTGTGCATCTCAACACCAATTGAAATCTTCAATCTTAGTTGATTATAATTTGGTGAGTTAGATTTGTTCTTCTCTCTTTGTTCATATTCTTATCTATGTGTTTCATTCCTTATGGGACTAGATCTAAAAATATCAAACTAAAATAGAGAGTAAACAATATTTCCATCAGATATAGGTTCTTTATGATATTTTTTCTTCCTCTTGAATCACCTATCATATAGGCAACAAGTTATTCATTATTATGGAGGTGGGTGTTTATGTACTATTATATATCCCTTGGAATGCTTGTGTTCTTCTTATTCTTCAATTTTCTTGAAAATTAGGATTTTTTTTAAAATCAATGATACAATATATTTTCTTCTATTACTATTCATTTTTAATGGTTTTTTTGGAAAATTGATATTTAATATTAAATCCAAAGTTAATAAAATATCTAAAATAAGAATATTAATTAAAAATGTTTACACTTTCTACGAATTGGTTTATACATGCCAATGAAATTTTTACTAAATTGTGGTATTGTTTTTTCTATATTATAATAATGATATATAAGGCATTGGGAGACCTTAGGGTATGAAAAAAACTAAACATATCTGAACCTTAGTGGAGTAATCTATAAATGGGTTAGTGTAAGATCCCACTTTTCTTGAGTTAGGTTTTTGGTTATGTATTTTTTATGTAACATTTTTACAGATAAAAAAACATCTTCAAAGTTCACGGGGAAGCTCAGGTGTGTCCCATGTGTTCGGGACATGAATGAAAAGAAAAACATCCTTTCTATACAAGTTTTACATTTTCACATGGTTAGGGAGAAACATTCGAGAGGAAGGCCAAACCATCCGTTCTTGGAAAATGGAATTCTATAGGGTGGACACACAATTGTAAATATATAAAGGCCTCCCCAGGACACTATTCAACTTAGCTACTGTTATACAGTGGACTGCACATGGTTTTTTACTTTTTTGGAAATTAGTGCGGTAAACCGTGAGCCCCATTAATGTTAAATATTTTATAAATTTCCACTTATATAGTTTTAAGTTACTATAATATTTTATCCTCCATTTTAACTCTTTCTACCATTGTGATGAACTTGGAAAAAAAATTTCCCAAGGTCCATTCTACTTTGATTTTATGACTTTTGGAGTATCGTTGGTTGTAAATAATGTCTCTGAATAAGTATATCACATCTCATGCTTCTCTCTTCAGGATTATTGTTTGTAGTTTCTACCATTTTATTCAGAATATCTAAACCCTGATTTTCTAATTCATCTTAGTTTGGGATTCAAATGGTGTATCGAATGTGATCAAAGGCTATTATTATATTGTGTTCATCAATAGATTCTTGGTAGGTGGTCTAGAAGTTATATTTCATAGTTTTTATGGATTTTTTTTATATGATAGTGTGTTCTTGTTTCCTGATTGATGTGGTTTTAGTATCATTAGTGTGATTTTTTAAAATAGTTGTCTACAAGAAAAATTGAACCCTTCATGATTCGTATGGGATTCACTGTGGATTACCTGACCGGTTTAGGGCCACCCATGGGCTTCACTATTCTTTCCAAACATTGGAAATATAAATTTTAAGCATGAAATTGTATTGTGCTTATATAGATCCCAAAATGAACCTGTTGGTTGGGTGATTTGATGATTATTATGGGATTCTGATACTTTGTCCTCTGACTGATTATGTTTTAAGGGGTTATTTAACATCGAATGAAAATTGATTAATTGGATTACATAAGATAATTTCAAATGGCTTGTGAATTATGTTAAAGTGCCTAATATTATTAGTGCATATGAAGTGGTATACATGTTAAAATGTTCATGGAATTTATATTTTAGAATATGTTAAATGGATTATCCAAATATAATTTTGAAATATGTCTCTCAGGTTAACGTATGGGATTTAGTGAATATGCTATGTGAGTTAGCCATCAGAAATGGGAAATGGGGAAAAATAGTTATGTAATGTTCATAGAAAATGGGTTAATGGATTATGGAATGATTTTATTTACCATGATTTTTTTAATGATTTTTTTCCAATTGTGTTAGTTGTGTTTTGTTGTGATGTGGTATGTGAGTGGTTAATAGATAAATAAGCATGTCCATATGGATTCATAGTGTGGGGTATTGTCATGTGAATCTATGACCAACCGTCAAGTAAGACTGATGATCTAAACTCCACCCTAGAATAAATAGGTTATGTAGGTGGAAATAGTAATATTCCCATTATGGTGGTATTTTATGAGATCACTAGGACTGAGGTTTCATAGTGAGTGGGTTGCATATGTTTTTTTTTATAATTATCCCTAATGAGATAGGTAACTTGACTCATCCCCCCTATTACATAGAATGTTAATGAATATTCCTAATCCATTATACATGTGATAAAAATGAATTAAGTTAGGGAAATTTTATTAGAAATAGTGTTGGAATCAACATTAGAAATGATTTATTTTACATATTTTTAACTATTTCCCAATAAGCTAACTTTTCCCATCATATATTTTTATTTTGTATTGCACGAACTATCTATTGGACTGGGTATTTTTGAGACACCATTCATGGTGGAATACTATGTTGTACTGACAACCTTCTTGGGCCAACAATGGGTACAAAAGCAGATTTCATGTTTGCAGGTCGGGATAAGGGAAATGGCCATGTGCTAGAGAGATCAGTTGAACTTGGGATGTGCATGGATGAGGATCCCGACTTAGAGTAGGGACCTAATTCTAGGATACAATTTTTGTCTTTATTTTTAGTTTTCCTAGATTTTGGAACTATGCATTTGTACCCAAGCCATTACCCATATCATTACATGATTTTTTAGGATTATTAAATATCAAATTATAAGAAAAGGATTGTAATGCCTATTTTTATAGATATTAGGTACATAATTAAACATCATGATAATATAATATTATATATAATTTTTGCAATGAGATCCAAACATTCATTGAGAACAAATATATTCATAGGTATAAAATTCATATAGGTAGTGTTAAATGCCTAATAAGTGAATAAACATAAGAATAAATCTTACCTAATGGGTTAGAAGGCATAACAAAATAATACAAAAAGTCATAGATTGTGATTAAATATAAGGAATCATAACATGGGATCAAATATTCATGGATTCATAGAAATGTGAAAGAAACATAAAACAATTATTTCAGAATGATTCAAGACTTGTTGTATGGAGAGAAGAAGGATTTCATGATTAACACTAAGACAATTTCACGTGGGGAATCAGTCAAGGAAAACCATCGAGACCGTTGCACATAAAATATCACGAGTCAAAAAAATTTGCAATGGATTAGGGTGATATTTTGGATCAACCATAAAACAATTTTCATTAATATGTGTTCCACATGTAGAATTATTCATAAACAATCAAACATAAACATAAGGGTTACCCATGTTATGAATTGGGTATCATAATCTTATCAAATAGGAATAACATAAGTGAATAACAAAATGGTGTCCACCAAAGAAATTAATTAAATAATAAATGAAAATTCATATATGAAATTATTCATAGATAATGATAACTAATGTCAATATTTAGTTAATACATGTAAAAGTAATATTTAAGAATCATTAAAAATAAAATATTTTAATGTGGTTTAAGGAAGACATTGAAGATCATTGAAAGATGAATAGGGAATAATAATTTATATAAAACAATAAGTGAACAAAGAAATATTTCATAATAAAATTTGTTATTTTATAAAATTAAGGTTGTATTTAAACATATTATATAGTGAATTTTAAATTGGGTACGAATTCAAGATGTTTCCTAAAATTGGGCATGCTTTTGATGAATAATTGAGTAGGTAAGATTTTGAAAACACATATAACCCTAAAAAATGATGAATGGACCTTGAAATATTATTTATAAATATGTACATATTTTATAGAATTTTTAAATAAAAAAAAAGTAACATTATTTGTGTGAAAAGAGAGAAAGAGTCAGCCAACAGAATAATGGAGGTTTGGGTAGAACCCCTTACATAATGTTCAAAGGTGTTCTTATCATGATCATAATTTCCTATATAAACAAATTAGATTCATTAATTACTAATTAAAATACCCTTTCCATATTTATTTGATTTCTTTTAACTTTATTACAATTATTTATGGCGTTTTTATCGGATAATTTGGCAATTTCAATGTTTAGGAGCGTGGGTTTCCTCTGTTTTCATGATCAGTTTATTTGAATACATGTAAAAAAGGTCAAATAATGTTGTTGTAATTTTCACTAATTTAGATTATATATTATTAATGATCATAAATAAGAAAAATTTGTTCTTATATATCATTTATTTTAACATATTTTGGATGAATCAATAGATAAAATAGTTAATGATAATCATTTGGGTCTATTTTGGTGGTTTTCAATCATAATAAACAATCTTTTTTATAAATTATTGTTTTGTTTGAAAAATTATTCATTAAAATTAAAAAATAATTAAAAAATATATTATAATATGGTTCAACTATATATTTTTTATCATGATCATCCATGAAGACAATAATTAATATTGAAAAAATTATCTTCCATGAATGTGAAAAATTAACTCATCTTGGATGATGTTATAATTTTTTGTATAAAAGGAAGGGGAAAGAGAGATGATGAGATATTATTCAATTAGCATAAAAATATCCATTTATGTATGGTACTATAGTAATCATGCTATTTGGATGAAGGGATGTGTGGTGACAAAATGAAAATAATGGAACTTGAAATGAATTTTTAAGAAAAGGAAGAGGGTATTTCTACTTATTAATTCTTATTGAGAAAAGTATCATGTGATATGTTTATTTATTTTATAAAGAAAAAACTTTTTGATATGGCGTAAGGACTTTGGTGGAGTTTTTAAAATAATTTGGTCAAGGCTAATGTCTTGAAAGGTGTGTGGAGAAGAGGTGGTGAGGGATCGTATTTATAGTATAGGAGAGTGGTGTTTTCTCATTATTTTAATCACTAGATTATTATTTTGGATCAATATTATGAATATATTGATAATAATCATAAAAATGTTAGAATTATTAATTTTTATTCTATATTTTAATCTTAAATCATCCATACATCATCTATGACACAACAATTCATGTATTTTTCTATTATCATAAATTATCATATTTTACAACTAACCAAAAATTAATGTGTATTAGAAAAATCCCAAAAAATAACCCTAACTATTTTTTGTTTTGTATAATTTAAAAATGAACTCCATTTTATAAGAGTTATTTTTAAAATATATTAAATTTAATTTTTAATTAAATATATAGTTTACATGGAAAATATAGATTTCAAACTTATAACTAATTTTCTAACACATTGGAAAACTAAATCTGGTTACATAAATTTTTATAAAAATCATAATAAATAAAAATATAAATTTATTAATACATATTCTTATAACAATTTTTCTTTTAAATTAATAAATTAATAAAAAAATTATAATTAAATATATATGACTTTAGGAAATACCATGACTTAATTGATAATTTTTAAAATAATTATTTACATATATTATGATATAATTATATTCTATTGACATGTGTAATATGGAAATTTTATTATAAAATTTAATTGGTGGGGTTACTATTCAATTATCTCATTTACTGTTCAAAATCCTTATGTTACTATTCAAAACGTCAAGTTACTATTCCTTTGGTATATATTCCCTAAATTCTAGAAATGACTTTAATTTATTTTTTCATAATTTATAATGTTTTTATTCTTTCTTGATGTGATTTAATGTGCTTTTTTCTATATAATTTAATTATAAGAAGGGAATTTCCACTGAGAGAATTCAAGGTCATTACCTTCTTCAACCCTAATGAAATTTTATGATAGAAATTTAATTCTATATTCTAGGTTGAAATAAGAGTGGGTACTTTTCCTTCATCACGTCCTCTGGTTCCAATGTTGGTTCCCCATACTTATGGTTTGACTATAGTACTTTGACCATGTGAGAAGTCTTGTTGTGTAGAAGTTTATCTCTATGATCCATGATCTTCACTGGCTACTTTTCATAAGAAAAATAATTCTCCATCAATAAGAACTCTATATTCAATACATGTGATGGATCTGGTAAGTAATTCCTCAATATGAATTCGTTGAATACATCGTCTACATGATACATTTTCTTTAGAAGATCTAATCAATTGGTCACAAATCCAAAATGATCAATAATATCAATGGGGTTAATGTAATAAAAACATAACTACAAATTCTTCCCAAATCTCAAGATCCTATTCCTTAGAGATATGTGTGAGAAAATCACATCTCCAATAAAAAAACACCATGTCCCTTCGACAACTGTATGTATGGATATGTTTTTAACTTTGGGATACCTTGATTTTCCAGAGAATGGATATCCCAATCTCCACCATTTATTCAACCATTTCAGGTCCTATATTTTTACGTTCAACGACCTAATCATGGTATGTCGGTGTTCTACAACATTTCCCTCAAAGGGATTCATATGGATCCATTCAGATGCGGGATTACAAACTATTGTTTTTGGATAATTAGACTAGTTGTAAAAGTTTGTCCCATACTCCAATGATATCTATAGAACATTTTCTCAACATGTATTCTAGTGTATGAATTGTTTTCTCATATTTTCCATTATATTGAGGGTGATATGTCATACTAATGGTCATTTCAGTTCTTAGAGCATGTTATAATATTTTCATGAAAATCAATGTGACACTCAAATACCAATCTGATACAATCGAAAGTTGTTCTCTATGATTCATTACGACTTATTTGATATATATGTGTGTCAATTTGGATCCAGTTAGATGTCCTCTCAAATTGTAATAATGTGACATGTATTTGTATGAAGATCCCCATTAACTAATATAGGATCATTTCCCCTAGATTTCTTTTGATGTTTAGTGACACTAGCTATGGTAATGATCTCCCACTTCCATACTGGTAGAGATAATGGTTGCATCATGCCTTTATAATTTTTCATTTCATTCATCTCTTTTTGATATACTAGGCACTTGGATATATATTCATCAATCTCGTATTTCATTTTGTCCCACCAATAGTTCTCCAAGAGATCTCGATACATCTTTGCACTCCCTGTGTGAATAGAGAAGGATGAGCTAGGGGTGTAATTCATAATATTGTTATTTATCTTGGGATTGGGTGGTACCCATTGTCATGACGCCAATCTTATGATTCCATCCTTATTGATCATGAACAAAGAGAATAAACTATTCTTGATAGCTTCCACTATTTTATGAATTTACAAATAATTTTATTGATCTTCATATATTTTCGTAATTAGAGATGGTTAAATAATCATTCCATGAAATAAATGATGTTTCTCCACTATTACTGATTCCATCCATCATTTGAAAATATAAGCATTTTGGATCCCTCTATATTATAAATGTTGATAAAGATGTGGGATAATTTCTACATAGACCATCAACTACCATATTTTTCGTATCATGATGGTAGAGAATTGAGCAGTCATAATCATTTATGTCCTCTAAGAATCATTGTTGGTGCATTTTAATCTCTTTCTTGGTGAATATATATTTTCATATTATTTAAATCTGTTAATATCTCACACTTCTCCCCATAGATATGATGCCACAATATTTTCAAGGAGAAAATCACAACTACAAACACCAAATCATGCATAAGAATGTTTTATCATGAATTTTCAATTATCATGATACATAAGCTATAAAATTATATTTTTTAATTAGTACATAGCATAATCCATTCTTCGAATCATCTTTTTACATAAAAAGGAGTTCCCAACTTGTCATAAATCTAAGTACTGGTGTATTGATAACCCTATCATTGAGATCCGTAATGCTGTCATCGTATTCTTGAGTGTATGAAAAATTTTCTCACTTAATAGTGAACTCAGTTATTGGTTTTTAAAATCATGACAATTTCATCACAAATAATTAGTAATACCTTGCCATGATAAACAAACTATGGATATTTATTACATTAGTTGTCCTGGGTCACACTTTAATTGCATTTGTCTTGAAGGGTCCACCAATATCCCATTACTAGTGAAAACATGCTCCATGAATGATACTTTATTCTTCAAGATTTCACATGTAGTGTAATTTTTATAGAACTTAACCCTTCACAATGTTTGTAAAATAGTAGATAAATGATCTTGGTGTTACTCCTTGCTCTTAGAGTATATCATAATATCATCAATAAACACTACTATAAATTTGTTGAGGTAATACATAAAGGCTATATTCATTATGTATGTGAATATTGTGTTACCATATGTGAGGTAAAAAGGAATCACTATAAAGTCATAGTTTCGACAACATGCTATAAATAAAGTCTTGAGAATATATTATTTCTTTACCTTTAGTTAGTGATATCCTGACCAAAATTCCACCATTAATAAATAACAGGCCCCACGTAGCTGATAAAATAAGAAGTCCATCTGAGGATAGGCGTACAATTTATTTAGAATGATTTTATTTAAATCATGATAATCAATGAAGGGGTGAATTGATCTATCATTATACTTGAAAATATTATTGGTTAACCCCATGGTGGATCACTAAGATATATTAAACCCCTGTCCAGATTCTCCTGTAACTTCTTATTCATCTATTCCAGCTCTATGACGACCATTATATAAGGTGTCTTTGATATATTTAGAGATCCCTGAATAAGTTCAATTTATAAATCAACCACATGGTCATGAGAAAGAGTAGTAAATTATTTAGAGAATACATTAGTGTGGTATCTCTTGATGGTCATGTCACCGAGGATGATCATCTTATTTTTCACAATAATTTGAGCCATATATAATTTCTCATAATATAGAAATATAATCATATGAGATGATTATTCTAAAATAAATTTATCTACCTCCTTACACTTGTAATGAATTGGATGATTCTTGAGGGTGTGAAGAGTGAACTCTTTTCCTCGTTAATTTATGATGGATTTGTTTAAGATAGTAAATCCTCTCCCAATATTGAGTTTAACTCCAAATAAGGAAGTAAGATAAGATTTTTTGGGAGGTTTTGTCCAAAAAAATAACCCAACAGGAGTTATGTACTTTAAATGCAATAATTTCTCCATCATTAATTCTCACAGATAACCTATCCTCCATATTTTGAGGTGGTGTTAGAATAGTTCTACTAAAATTTAAAGATATGAATTAATACATATAAATAGAATCAAATTTTATGTTCTCTATTCATGAATGAATAACCATCATATCTATCACCAGATCATTTTCTGGCTCCACCTCAGTAGTTGAGATTGCATATCCCCTTCCTTGTTGCCTTGGAGGATTTTTTTAATTCCCACTGACAACTCTTGGCTTAGGGAATTGGATTGAAAAATGATCATGTTCCATGAAATTAAAACAATTCAATATAGGATTAGTGTTGATCTATACCTCCCATTATTCTTCGATATTATTTGAATTTCTTATGTACCATCATAATTTCTTATACAGATGACCCATTCTATCATGTTTGATGAATTTCAGGGTTACCTTTCGAAATTTTCCACGATTCTTTTTCCCACAATTTTAACTTATGGAATATTAAGTGTTCTTTCCATCATGAGATATATTTTCCATTCCAACCATATTATAATACATTTTACACGTTTTTTACCAGGACCATGAGACTATTGAGGGCATATTTTCAACATTTTTTCCTTGAGGGAACAATGAATAATATCCTCAAAACTATAGAAGTATAAAATCACAAAAAAAAATTTATACTCATTTTTAGTGTTTGAATGATGCAGTCAACCAAGCTTTTTGGGTTCATAAAAATGATGGATCGATGTATTTGAATACTTGTAATGTTTTCTTTATATTACCCAATAAACTCATCTTCTTTATTCTCATGTATGATGAACTCTCTTTACATATTATGATGAATGTTTTGGGGAAAATAATTATTGAAAATAATTATCTTGAATTCATCCCAATACAAAGATTAATTTTCCTCCTTAGAAATATTATTTTTTTATCATTTTATACCACTAATCATATTCCCCATCAAAATCATGATCCTCCAGTAAAAAATTCTATTATTCAATGTATGAGAGGATATAGATTATAATTTTAATAAACTGAATCCACTTTTCTATGAAGAGGGGATCTGAAGATCTACTAAACATTGGAGGCCTTTTCTGTATTATTTTATTGATGACAAAATTATATTTCCTAGGATAAGTAGGGCATTCTATAGGACTATTGTTATTATTCATAACATCATCCATTAGAGAAAGTTCTGTAATAATATTTACAAGACCCATTCACATCATTTTTGAAATATTATTATGGTAATCATCACATCACCGATAACATTGATTATCTATATGTGTTGTTCTAATTCACTACATCTACTATAAAAAAGAATGATCAATTAGGGGTCTTGAATACTTATCTAATAAGATTAAAAATGAAACATTAATCCTAAAAGGATAAAATCTTAAAATAAATCTATAACTTAATTTGTGATTCAATAGGTTTAAATGCAGGTTATCAAGGATATATTTCTTAACATATAATTTTATGGGAATTTTATTTATTCCCTTAATAATCATTTGCAATTATATTATGAATTTAGCAAAGCATATCCCCCAATATTGTCAAACCAGATGTGGATTAAGGCATGTTGTTTTGTACCAAATTTCCCCGAGTTAAGCCCATAACACCCTATCAAATTTATTAATTCTAGGTAAATTTGTTACATAAATACATTCACTTTTAGTATCCATATAGGGATATATTTTCTCAATAAACCACTTACACTATATATACGAAAATTTAGTTTTGTTTTCTCATATATAGTCTAATCCCTATGGTTCATACTAATTTTTTCTATTCCTAATCTCCAAAAATAACTAAACATTACCTCTAATGCCAACTCTAGTGACCCAATCCGATAGAAGAACCATTACATGTTTTTAAAAGTAACTAAACATCAAATTAAATGCTTATTATCATAATGTATTGTGTATTGGAGATTAGGTACATAATTAAACATTATGATAAGATAAAATTTTATTAAATATTCATAAAGAGCTCATAAGTTGCTTTGATGCCTTACATCACCATAGGATTACCTTGGGATAACATGAATAAGGGGATTATCTAAAAGCAACGAAAGGGAATAAACATAAGAATATAAGTTAAAACATGGGTTATAAGGAATTACATAATAATATAAAAAGGAATAGACCATTATTAAATACTAGGAATCAAAATAACGGATCATAGAATAATGGATTTATAGTGATGTTATAGAAAAATAAAACATTAATTTAGAATGAATTAAGGATCAATGCATATATAATAGCATGAGTTAAGTAAAACAACCAAGATCATTTCACATAGAACACAAATCAAGATTGACCACCAAGATCATTGCAAATAATGTCATAGGAGACTAAACACTACCCAATGCACTGGAGAACTATCTCGGTTCACCCATGATAACATGTTCATTAATATGTGTTCCAATTGAATAATCATAATTAAGTAATGAAAAATAACAATAAGGGTAACCCATGGTAATAATTTGGTATCATAATATTATCAAATTGGTTAAATATAATGAGATATCAGAATGGTGTACACGAATGGAATGAATTAAATAATATATATAGATTAAATAATGAAAATATTCCTAGATCATGACATGTTACATAAAAATAAATTGAATATATTTAAAAATGGAATTTAAGAAACATTAAATTTAAAAAAATTAGAGTGGTGTAAGGAAAATGTGAAAAGAGAATCAAATGAAAAAAAGTGAATCATTTTTTTATATTACCATATGTGAACCAAGAATGTATTAATAATAAAATTTGTTCTTTTAGAAAAATAATGGTGGCTTAAAATATATTATTGAGTGAATTTGAAATTGTTCAAGAATTTAGGAGGTCCACTTAAATCATACATTCTTATCTGGAATAATTGAGTAGGGAACATTTTAGAAGCATGTGTATCCATAAATAAGGATGAATATATCTTAATACATGAGTTTCGAACATATACACAACATTTATAATATGTACATAAAAAAAATATAATTTCATTTGCGTAAAATGAGAGAATGAAGTACTCGAGGGATTAGTGTAGGTTTTGGTAGAATCCATTATAATAATTTTGAAGGTGTTAATCACATGATCTTATGTTCTATTATAAAAAAATTAGAATCATTACTTAATAATTTTAAAACCCTTTATAAATGAATTTGATTTATTAGAACTCTATTATGTTTATTTATTTTCTATATGATGGGTTAAATGGATCAATTTCATTGATTAAAAGCATTTGTTTCATTGGTTTTCATGACCGGTTTACATGTGTACATGTACAAAAAGACATATAATGTGTGGTTAATTATTTATTATTAAACTTATATGTTATTAATGATATTATATATGTTAAATTGGTGTTACATATCAATTATTTTTATTCCATTACAGTAAATAAATAGATAAATATTTATTCATAATCATTTGGGTTTATTTTGGAATATTTCGATCACAACAAACTCATTTGGTTTGATAAATTAATACCATGTGTAAAAAATGATTAAAAAACATTAAATAATATATTATAATATATTTAGTCCATAAAAATAGTTTCATGCCCGACCTTGAATGTGTTAATGTAATCTTAAAACATCATCTTTATTTAAAGGGATAAATTAACTCATCACAGATGATCATTTCATTTTTAGCATAAAAGGTGGGGTAAAGGAAGTTGATGATGAATTATTACATTAGAATTAAAATATTCTAGAATAGGTAATTTAATTTTGTAATCATACCATTTGGATGAGGGTAACCAAGGATAGAAAAAGAAAATAAAGTAACTTGAAACGAATTTAAAAGAAAATGAAGAGGGTTTTGCCTCTTGAGTGCTTTTTCTTGAAAACCCTATTAGGGTATTGTTTTTTGTTTTCTAATAAGGAAAAATGATACATGGAATGGGGTAGGGGCATGAAATGATATTTGAGAAGGATTTGGATAAAAATCAAGGCTTGAGAGTTGTGATGAGAATTGGTAGTGGGGGTGGAATTTGTAATGGAAGACATTGATGTTTTAACAATATTTTAATAATTGGTCTATTATTTTAGATTAAGACTCTTAATATATTGGAAGTAATCATAAAAATTATAAAATTATTATGGATATTTCAATATTTTGAGCTTAAAACGTCTATAAATAATCGGATTCCATAATTCATGTGTTTAGCATTTATCATATGTTAACGTATTTCACTATTCACTAAAAAGTCATGCATTTTAGAGAAATCATGAAAAATAAACCAAACCATTTATTGATGTGAATAATTAAAAAATTTACTCCTTTTTGTAAAAATAATTTCTAAGTATGAGAAATTTAATTTTTAATTAAAATCCTAATTTACTCAAAATATGATGATTTTTAATTTATAACTAATTTTATAACACTTTTAAAAATAAACAATGATCTCATAAAAATGACATAAAATTATAATACATAAAAATATTAATTTATGAATACATTGTATGAGAATGAATTTTATTTTAAATTATTAAATAAATCATAAAATTGTAAATATATATTTCCGACTTATAAAAAATGAAATGTTAATTAATAATGTTTAAATATGTATTTACTTATAATATGATATAATTATATCATATTGTCATTTATTAAATTGAAAATTATATTTATACTTTAATTAGCGAGTTTACTATTAATTTTCTGGTTTACTATTCAAAAAGATCATGTTACTATTCCAATGATAAAGTTATTATTCATTTAGTATATGTATTTTGACTACTTGAAATGCCTTTTATTTCATTCATTCATCATTTATAATGATTTTATTTTGTTTTATATGTGATTTTATGTGATTATAATATATGACATAATTATAAGAAGATAATTACAACTGATAGAATTCAGGGTCTTTATATTGATCCAAACATGTCATATTTACTAGTTTGGTTTAGTACTTGTACCATATTTGTGAATTATATTGTTATGAATTTTATTTGGTTATCAAATTTTGGTTTCATTATTTATTCATTACATGTTGTGTATTACCCTATAAAAAGTGTATTGTCTCCCAAAATGGATTATTAGTCCCTTGATACCTATCCAAATCCTCTGGTGTATGGGTATTCATGCTTGAGGTCATTTGGTGACCTACTCTGGGCCACCGGTTTAGAGACACGCGAGTCAGGGACATTATAATGTGGTATCATATAAGGTATTTTCTAGGACAAAACTATTTTTTATGGTAGATAAGAGATTATTATTTTTCATATCATGGTAACGAGCTCTTGCTTTGTAGTAACAGACCCATGTATGCAGGAAAAACAATTTACCCTAAGAGGGAATTGTTATTTTTATGTGTGTTTTTAAATTTCATGATATCTCACCACTAGTTGATGCACATATTCTGTGATTTGACTATTTGTGACATTTTTTACTCAAGATTATTACATAATGAGATTTTATATTCATGCATCATTTTAGTCACCTATGTACATGAGAGGAAAGCATCATGATAGGAAAACATGGGATGGGTTTGTGAGGCTTGAATGGTAGAATTAATTCTACATCATTAAAAATTTAATTAAAATGTTGACTTCTAAAATGATGGCAATTTGTAAAAATGGAAAAAATTAAACAATATTTATAGATTTGTGCTTAATTATGTGTTCAAAGTGAGTTGAAGTCATTAATTATAACATATTTCTAAATGGG
The DNA here is from genome assembly GCA_963277665.1 of Viscum album. Taxonomy (NCBI): domain Eukaryota; kingdom Viridiplantae; phylum Streptophyta; class Magnoliopsida; order Santalales; family Viscaceae; genus Viscum; species Viscum album. The sequence goes on along the minus strand of OY728153.1, from coordinate 75,918,514 downwards.
AAATGCATCTAGGAAGGAAATAGATGTTATGAGTTTGGAAGTGGTTTTTAAAGGGTGTCTAGTAGAGGAATTGTGACTACATGTGTTGTTTTACCCATGTCAACCAAGACCCATGAAAGTGATGGTTTATGATACTATTTTAGATGTGATGATAACCTTTGGGATGGTATGTGTGTTAAATGGATTTATTGTGACTAATAGAGAGAGTTATTTTATGTAAACATGGATGCTTTATGTAATGTGTTCAAATTCTCATTCTTGTAATTTTGTGGAAATGCCACCACGACGCCATGTTCCAGTTGAGAGACAAGAGGATCTATACAAGAACACCCCTCCAGTAATGGAGCAAGATAATGGGGTGATCTAGGATAATAGAAAATGAAAATAAATGAGAACCATTCTCATTTCATTTAAATTATGGAAGGTGAACCATGGTGGGTTTTACAGAGCTTGTTTGTGTGATGAGGGAGTTTCTGCTGCAACACACTCTGACCATTACCAGAGAGTGTTGGCCCAAGGAAGCTGAGTTATATATAGAGTCCATCTAGATGATTCATTATATTTGGAGACTCGGTCTAAGAATTGATTCATGTTGGCGGCCTATATTTTGAGGGATCAGGAAATGAGTTAGTCTGACATCAGGGTCCATAATGAATAGGTTGAAATAATTTTATTGAAATAATTTCATGAAATTTATTGTCATAATTTCTATCCAGAGACATTGATGTAAGAGAATGGAATAGATTTTAGGATTGTTACCTAATGATTATTGTATGTTATGGACTATTCTATTTGTTTCCCAGATTTTTAATGCCTTGTTCCAGCATTGGTATGAGATGATGAAATGGTGGTGAAACGGTTCCAGGAAGGGTTATTACAAGAGATCTGGTATCAGGTGAATATCTTTCATTTAATGAGGTTTACTGACGTAGTGTATCAGTCCGTTATCTCAAAATAAAACCTGAGGGGGATTTTGGTAGTGGACTTATGGCACCAGTGGGATGGGTGATTGGGAATGACTCTAAATTAAGAAATCATCGTTTCTGGAGCTTCTATTAGGGTGGAATTCTATAGAGTATTCAAAAGAGAATAGTTGTATCTTAAAGTGGACATCATATGTTCTTTTATTTGTGTGGACGGTTGGGACACATGTGTGGTCATTGTCCCTAAAAACTATTTTATTATCATTTGTTTGGATGAATGGGGATGTACAACTATTCTTCAAAAATACTCACCAATTGGGAAGAGATGGAGGATTGATAAAGATACGAGTGTGGGAAAGGGGTTGGTTTCCCATATCATGGATTCAGTTAGAGTTTTATGGGTAGTGCTGTTATAGTTAGAAGATGTGTTACTCCGGGGTAAGAGTACCCATATTAGTAGGGAATTGCATCACTAGAAACATAGGAAACAACCCAGGGTAAAAGGGAATTTTGGATTTATGTAGTTTAATCTATACTTGAAGGTAACAATGCGAGACTAGTGATTTTTAGAGTTATGATCCTTATATATTCAACTCTTTCTAGTGTATTTTCCACAGTCTATTGACATATTTTTTTTTCTCTACACAGTTTATAGTTGTGTAGGGATACGAAGTTGAACATGTGTGTGGGGTTATATCTATTGGTAATCTATTGGGGTAACATATTAGGATATTTTACAATGTAATGGTTTTAATCTAGAGTTCAATGAGTACAATTTCATTTGGGGCTTGTTAAACCATTAGATTTCATGTTTGTACCTGATTTTTTTCCTGTATTAGAATTTGTACCAGGACCATATTAAGTATTACCTTCATTGGGAAATATTTACATATCCTGAAGGGGACAAGTGTGACTATCATTGTGAATAGGGTGTCAGGGAAAGTCAGGTTGGGCCATTTTTTGCACCATTTATGTGAGCTCACAACTCAATCGGCTGTTTTAATACTTGATAATGATAGAGTGTAGTAGTATGTCTTTATTCTTGTGGTGAATCATTTCCAGTACATTTTTTTGAAGAATTCTCAGGGATCCTACATGAGAGATGTATTGAGTTCATGATAGAATAGTTTCTATCAAAAGTACCATTTTCAATTCTGCCATATGAAATGGCACCAACAGAACTCCATGAACATAAGGTTCTATTAGAGAAATTACATTCTAAGGGGTTTATTCATCCCAAAACACACCTTAGGTATCTCCAGTGTTTGGTTCCAATGAGGTCGATGGGTCATTGATGTTATGTTTCATTTAAAAGAATTTGAATCAAATGATGGTTAATAATCTATATCGTCTTCCTAAAATAGATTATTTTTTTCTTAATGGGTGGTGGTTTAGTGTTTTGTAAGATTAATCTAGGATTTTGGAATCACCAAATGAGTGTGATACCTTATAACAAACTATGTATTTTTTAGGGGAATGTAATTGTTGTATGAGTTTTTGGAGATGTTGTTTGGGATGAAAATGCTCCAAAATCTTCATATCAGTAATGAATCAAACATTTAACCTATATCTAGAACAATGTTTAGTATTATTTTTTTATTAAATCAAGGGGTACTCTAAAACAGAATAAAATAATGAAATAATTATTTACATTTTATGGATTATGTTATGAGTGAATAGCCTATATTTCAAGCTATCCAAATGTCACTTATGGATTGATAGGATGCATTTATTTGGTCACGTTATCTTAGAGAAATGTGTATTAGTAGTCCAATAAAAATTATATGCAGTAGTGTCTTGGAAATTAAGAAATAATGTTTCTTAATTTTAAAATATTCATTTTTTAGCTTCGTATTACCAGAGGGTTTTTAAAAGAATATCTGGATTAGAAGCACCACTTTTAGTCTATACTAAGAACGGTGTTAGGAATGAATTGTCTAGGGAATGTGAGGGTTCATTAAAAGAGTTAAATAAGTCTTTGACTACCACAATTTCTCTTATCATACCCGAGTCAAGTATGGGTTGGATTTTGTATTGTGATTCATTTGGTGGTGGGATTATACTGGGGTTGAAGCAGGATAACCAGGTCATTGTGTATTGTTCAGGGAATATGAGGCATCATGAATGGAATTTTCCAACTCATGATTTTGAGTTAGTTTTCATGGTGTACAACATAATGTGTTTTTGGAACTACTTTTTTGAAGAGAGATTTATGGTGTATACTCATTATAATATTTTTAAGTACATCTTATCCTAGCGCGAATTGAATATATGACAGTGGAGATGGGTTGATTATATGAATTCTTTTGAAATTTAAATGTTGTAAAAACTGGGAAGGGGAAATACTATTACAAACGATTTGAGTCAAAAAGATCAATGTCAAGATGTTAATATTATATCTTTTATTGGATGATGATGGTGTTCTTTGATGAATTGAATCTAGAGGTATAGGATAGGAAATGGAGAATGACCCCTGAATCCATAACAATTGAGTCCACACATTTGAGTCGGGTCAATGATTGCCATCTTGAGGATCATGGAAGCCTGAGAATGACAGAACGTGTCAAAGTAGGGGAGCCACCTTTTGGTTGGATGGTTAGGGATACTGGGATTGTTTATGTTTGTGACCGTGTAGTTGTGACACATGTTTTTGAGAATATTTGATGGGTGATTTTCATGAATCTAAGTGGGCAGTTCATATTGGTTTGAAAAAATTTTATCATGCTTTTTATAGGCAGTGTTGGTATCCTAGGATGAAGAAATAAATTTTTGGTTTTATGGAATGATGCCTTACTTTTCTATAGGTGAAGTTTGTGCATCACTGACTACGTTGTTTTTTAAATCCATTGAATATTCCATAATGAAAATGGGATGACATAATGACGGAAATCATGGAGGGTCTTCCAAGGTTGTCTCGAAAAAATAATTCAATCTGGGTAATTGTGGATCAATTGATTAAGGTGGATCATTTATTTCTGATTCGAGAGACATTCACCATTGACTAGTCGGTTGAGTTATATGTTTGTGAGATAGTGAAGTTTCATTTGATACATCAAACTACAATATCATATCTTCATCCACATTTCACCTCACTTTTCTAGAAGGTGTTATAAAAGACTCTTAGTACCCAGGTGTTCTTGAGTACAACTTTCCACCCATAGATTTATGGGAAATCATAGAAAACCATTCATGTGTCATTGAACATGTTGAGGGATTGTTTCCATGATTTTTTTGTATCATGGTAAAAGATAATGTCAGTTATTTAGTATTCCAACAAAAATAGTTTTCAGGCTATGATGCAAATGGAACGGTTTGAGGACCACTATGGGAGACCATGTGGATCTCCATTATGATGGTTAGAGGCTAGAGAATCAGATTTTTTGGGTCCATGTCTCATGCATGAGAAGTTATAATATATTACAATGATCCCAAACTGTATGTAAATGGCCTTGATTTGGTAGAATTCGTATGAGGATAAGCATAGTCTACCTCTTGAGTTTTTGGTGGCTGATTATTTTTATCTTTGAGTGTCTCCATGGTTGGGTCACTATCATATTCAGAAACATTGTATCTTAGAACCCAGATACATAGGTAATCTATGATTGGGGAGAGGATTAGACTAGTGGTATACCGATGGGATATCCCATAATAGTATAGTGGTATGCATGATTTTTTTCATGTTTTTCATTATCAACAGCATCACCATGACACATGTCACATATTTTATGTTTAGGATGATAAGTTTGATGATGATTTATCCTTTGGAGACCATCCAATTGGTATTGTGCATCATAGTGATAAGGTCTTACGGGGAAATAATTTACCCATGTTCATAGTCTTGTTGAGGCACGGTAATGTTCATGATAAAAAATGGGAGTGGGATTCATATGTGTTGGTGTAGTGTCCTTATATATTTTCTTCTTAAGGATTAGAGTTTCTTGGGAGGGGACTTGAGGATGAGAAAATATACGGTGGGATGTTCGTAAGTTCCCAATTTTTTTAGGTATGTTATCAGTTAGGATTCAATTTAAGTATCCTATCTTTTGTGAAATAATATTTTATTTAGTCCATGGGGAGACTCAGGGGTTTTCAAGGGGTTCAGGACAAAAAATGAATGGAAAATTCAGTCTACGTTAATGTTTCATAGTTTGCATACAATTACTGATAACTAATACAGGGGAAGGACAAACCATGTGGTCTTGGGAAATGGAATTCTTTAGGGTTGGTGCACGGTAGTTATAGGTTTGTCAACCCATGAAATCCTCTCCATGTAACCATTCAAAACAAATACCCCTAGATGTTTTCTTGCTTATTATTTGGGCATGGTACGCAAAATAGTGTAGGTAAACCATGAAGCCCATTACAGTTCAAACAGTTACCAAATTTTCACTTTAGGATTATTAAGTTCTTAATTTATTTTCTCGCCCATATTATCCCTTATTACCCAAATTAACAACATGGATGACCCATTACTACCAAGGGATATTTTTATACAATTAAATACCATTTAGATAACATTTGGTTTTGGATTGAAGCTATAGATTCTTCTAATTCATCCCTTGCTTCTCTTTTCTGGATTTGGGTTTATAATCTCTCACACATTCATCAAAAGATCTAAAACCATCAATTTTTAGTGGAAACTGGGTTGGGAATTAAAAGGTGGTTTGGATTAAGATCTATGGATATTGTTAATATAGAATTCATCAATGGATTTTAGGTAGGTGGTCTAAGTGTAATATCCCAATGTTATTATATTGATTATTGAATAAGAGAGTGTGTTATTGATTACCCATTAGTGTGATTTTAATTTTGTTAGTGAGATTTATCAAAATGGGGGCTAAATGGAAAATTTATCCCATTCGAATCCCCATGAGATTTATTGATGATTATTTGACATATTTAGGTAAATCCATGGGGTGCTCCATCCTTCCTAAACATGGGTAACAGAAATGTTAAGTATGAAATTGTATTGTTTATAGGTATAGTCCAAAATGAATATTATGTTTGGGATATTTGATGATTAATAGAGGTTATGGAAAGTTGTTCCTTGGATTGATAATCTATTAATTATTTTTTTTGCATGGCATGATAATAGAATAATTGGGTTAATGGATAATACGATAGCTTTCGAATGATGTTAAAATTCACATGCAGATTAGTGTATATAAATTGATGAGAATGTTAAATTTGTATTGTCCTATAGATTTGGGAATATGTCAAATGGTTTTTCATATGGAAATATTTTAATATACTAAATTGGTTAATACATGGTATTTAGTGATTGTTATTAGTGACTTAGTCATTAGAAATGAAAAATATTTCTAAATAGTTATGTAATGTAAATAGAAAATATGTTCATGGATTATGGAATGATATTAATTCCAAGGTTGTTTGTTATGGATTGTGGTTTAAATTTTGGTTGGTTTTGTTTGGTTGTAATATATTATGTGTGTAGTGAATAGATAAATATTGATTTTCACATGGCTTTATATTGTGGGGTATTGGAAAGATCTTCTACACTCACTAGAAAAGTTAGACTGATGTTGTCAACTCCACACCACAATGAACATGTTAGTGAAGGGAATAGAGTCATATTTCCCTAATGGTTTCATTTTATGAGACCACATAAACTGAGGATTTATGTTGAGTGTGTTGTATATGTTGTGGTGGGTCTACTCCTAGTGAGGAAGAGAGACAATGTTAGAAATTGATGGTGTAAAACATTATGAAATAATGGAACATAAATTAACTTATTTATAATATTATATTTTATTTTGATCTTATGCCATATCTTTTTGACTAGATATTTTGTAGACACCATTGGAAGTGGCCCACTATGCTGTACTCACAGCCTGCTTGGGCCGACATTGGGTACTTGAGCAGATTTCATGGTTATAGATGAGGATGATGGAAAAGGCCATGTGCTCGAGAGTTTCTTTGGAATTGGGGTATTTATACATGAGGATCCAGTCTTGGAATCTGGTCTCATTTGGGGGATTCATATATATATTTTTATTTTGCGTTTTGATACACTTTTTTATTGTGATAATGGGATTTCATATTTACTGTTTGGTTGTGGTGTTGTACATTTTAAGGGAATTCGTTTTTATGCAAGTTCATTGGTTTTCAGATTTTGTATCATTTTTTTCTTTGTTATCTACTAAGTCCTACTATGGAAAAGAGTGTACAGTACCACCTTATGTTTTATTAGACCCTCATTTCTAGTCGATAACCTCTTTCATATGGGGAAGCGTGCTTGAGGTCATTTGGAAATCTGGCCCAGGAAATCAATTTAGTGACTCCAAAGTTAGGGGTGTTATAGGTAGGTTAATGTGATGCCATGGTTTTTAGTGGGTAGCCTTACCAAGGGACCAAAGATCCTAGAATTTTGGATTCACTTATGTAATATAGTGTTCCCATATTTATATGAGTTGTATATACCCTCATGTGATGGATTTATCTTGACTTTGTTGTTGATGCATTATGTTCAAGTTTATTTTATTTTCTTATTTACCATGCTGAAATAGTTATCAAAGCATGTAGGTCTGTATTATTTATCATCTTCTACCACATGGATAAATCTTTTGTCATATTATTTTTTATAATATAATATATATTGTTTATTAAGATAAAAGGGATCATTTTATATGTAGAAATTAATTATTTTTAAAATTTTACATTAAAATATTTTCTATAAGAACTTATGGATGCATGCGAATAGCTATGTTATAGTCTCATTATAGAATTTTGAAATGATTATTTTACTTGAACTATGCATATAACATTCGGTATATACAGACGTAGTTTTGAAGGATATAGGAAAAGGGAAGAGTTCCATGTAGTGAAAGACTCTCTAGTGTAGTGTTTCCTTCAACTGGGTCGGGATGGTGGTGACATATGGTCAGGTGTAAATGGACCCATATATTGATTTAGGTTTTATTTTTTTAGTTCAGTTTTTTCATCATGATCATGTTATATAGATATTACATGATACCATTATAATTCTATTTTCTTGAAATATGATGTGTTATATATATCTATTGTGATACACTAATTGTCTCTATATTATCATATCTCTCTTAAAAGGTGATATTGTTCCCATATTTCATTTCATGATACTGGAGTACTCATCGACATCCCGTGTTTATGGGGAACTTTAATTAGGCTTTGTGGTAGGCCAAGTTGGGTGAAAATTTGGTTTTAAATCAGGTAGTTTGTTACATCAACTCATCATCAAAATTCATGATAACAATATCATCTTCATTGAACATTCAATCCTTTTATGAAGGCATAGTTTCACTAAAATCTCATGGAGTAACACAGACATCAATTTCCAAGTTCCACTAAATATATGAATATCCAAATAAAATCTTTAAATAGTTGACTGCCTTCAAACCTATGTATAAGTAGGATTCATCAGTCTATAAAAAGAAAATACTTATATCTCATTTTCGAATTCTCTTAAACCACCCTAAAACCCTAGTCGAAATCATCTTTGTTCGTTCATGATTCATGATTTATTCAGAATCCATTACAACATCATCAAAATATAGGATTCCATAAATTTTTTTGAGTTACCTCGATAATTCATCTAATATAACTAAATAAGAATTCTACTTTTGGATAAATATATATCTAATACCACTCCATATTAATTTTTATATCATATGGTTTCATAAAATACTCTATCAAGTAATCTTTATAATTTTCAGTCCTGTAAGATTTCATTATTTACTCTATCTAAATATATTTGGGTTATTCCGTATGATTTATTTACTCATAAATTTATGAATTAATATTTTTAGAAACCTATTTGTGATTCCTTCATCAAAATTATTCATCTGATTGAAATTATTTGAAAATATTTATATTGATGTGAATATTTAGTGGAATAAAAACATTATTATATAATATGATCTTTTATATTTTCATCCATATTCTTATATGTTTCGAATTTTTTTTTGATCAAGATAGTCTTCTAAACATATTTGGGTAAATCTACTCACAAAATAGTTCCACCAAGATTCACCAACTTCATGTGTTAAACAATCTAATCTAAGATCATGAATATGTTAAGTAAAATAGATGTTTATTATAGTAATAATTAAAAAAATAACTGTATTTTACATTTTTAAATATCTATGTATTATATAACTATGAATATAATCAAAAAACATATGGTTTTATAATCTATCGGACTGACTGAAAATTAATTTTTTATTGTCAAACACTTTGAGGGAAAGTGAGAACCGCAATGTCTAACCCAACAACCAAAAACAACTAAAACAAGGAAAACATGAAAATCCGAAGTTGTCCCTCCCCATCAATTTCATCGTGATGATAAGACTTCAACAAAGTATGTCAAATGGAAAGAGTCTCAAGAAAAAGTGTGGGCCTGGTACCGATGGAAAAGCCATACCCTCTCTATCGTCCCAATCCAAATGAAATGCGCCAATGAAGCCTTCATGCTCATGTACCCATCTCGAACAGCTCCAAACTCCACCACAAAACCAAATATAGGAAAAAATAGATAGCAGATAGATCTAACAAAGAAAAACCTCAAAGAACCACCAAACAACATCTTAAGTAGATACATTAAAAATGAAATTGAGATTACCAGGATCTTCTTCCCTAAATAACTTCCATTATAAGTATGACACTTGGGTTTCGGGGGATTCAATCATTCTCTTTTCAAATTCTGAATCCAACTGATATCATACCTGGATGTACTCCTTGATGAAAATCTTCCCTTTATTGAAGACTCCCACCAGGACTAGATCTTTCTTGTCAATCCATGAGTATTTCTCTTTATTCATAGACATTCTTAGTGGCCTCCCCATCATTTTTGATGCCTCATCCTCATTAGAGTTAAGCAGTAAAACCTGCTTAATCGCCTCTTCGTCAGAGCTAAGAATCAATTCTGAGGGTTGAACTTCCTGTTCCTCTGTTATCTGACTGCTCAGAACCTCAGCAGGAATTTTCAATCCGTTGGCCTTCTTCACATATCGTCTCTCCATAGGAGGATGTAAATAGGAGTAGTCCTTCCTCCCATTCCTCCTCGTAATACTCGTATTACTTCTCGGGCATAAATCTCCATCAACCAAAAATTTGAGTTCACTTCAATTAGGATCCTTCTCAGATACCCCGTCATAGAGAACCTGATAATTTTGGTCCAAACTCAATCCAACCTTGTAAAGGCTTACAAATGAGTTTCTCAAGTGAATAGAGATCAGGCTCAAAAAGACTGGCCCCCCCTGTTTCCCAGTTCTGCTTGAATTCACAGCATCCGTAGTTGCTCCTTCGCTCCTCTTAAACTCATCACCACTGTCTGAAAACACCACCTCAGTGTCAGGAGTAGCTGGAGAAACCTCCTCTCCACATTCCATAACCTATGTACTCCGATTCCACTGATTTTCCATTTGAGAAGCCTCAATAAAAACTGGATCATTAACCTGCAGTTCACCAGAGGGTCGAGCTAAATCATTCTTCAACATGCGGAACACCTCAGACGCGGGCGGAAGGTCCTGTGAAACAAAATCCTCTTTCACTCGATCCGTACATGGAATTCCTTCAACAGACGCATTGCCTTATACTGGAGCATTTTTGTGATGCACCTCATCCACTACTTGGAGCAATTGGGATCCCCGAACTCCCCCGCATATACCCATTGTTGATAATCCCAGGCCAACATACTCACGATATAAATATTTTAACTTGCCACCATCCTTCGAAATTCCCCTGGACAAAGCACCTCTATGGAAAGCCACTATCGAATGACCAGGCCTCTTGCACTCTCTCTGCTTCGTAGCCCCCTGACAGAAAACATTGTAGGAATGACCCAAACAGTTTCATGAAGAAAAAAATAAACCTAGTTTTCATAAATCACTCTCTGCTTACACCTATATTCCTCACCAATTTTAATCCATACATACTCAAATAGAGTTCTTGAGGGATTCAGTTCAACACACAATCGCGGATTGACCGGGTGGAAAACTGCCTCAGTTCGACTATCGGAACATAAGAACCTACCCACCATTTGAAGAAACTATAAAAGGTATTTAAACGTGATAAAACCATATATTAACCCTTTCAACCCCCACCCCGCAAATATAATCACCCATTAATGTTAAAAATCATATAAATATATATAGTTTTCTATAATATTTCTCCCCCTTTGACAACAAACTCCAAAGACAATATGGGAGAGTTGACAAATATCACATACCATAACATTGATGAGAGTGAGGCTGAACACCCATAATCAACCTCATATTGTAAAATGTATTTACCATCAATGATTTAATAATGAAATTAACTAATTTATCATGTATTGGTAGACAATAAATCATTAGTTCATTTAATTCCACATATTATTTGATAAAAATATATTTAATATTGATGTGTTTGGATCTCAAATGTTACACTGGATTCTTGGTGATATTGATAGAACTATGATTATCACAACCCCAAATAATTACATAGATTCATTTAAATAATAAATATTCAAAATATATATTCATACAAATTAATAATACACCAAATTTAGTAGTTACTAAATACTTAACTTTAATTGTGTTGAGAGTCTCTAGATTTTGCATCATTGTATGAGAACTCAAAAATAATTCTCACAAAAAAACACCCCACCATAATTTGAGCTTCTATCATCGATCCAACCATCCCTGTATGAATATTTGAGACCAAACAGATCAATCTATCCTATGATTTCATATTTCATCCCAATATCAACTACATATTTAATATATCTAAGAAATATTTTTCCAACTGTAATATGAGTCCCTTTTCATGCACATTGATACCAATAAAAATGTGTAACAACATAAACAAAATTTAATTACAAATATATGAAATATAGAAGGATTTCAATAAATATTTATAACAATTTAGGATTAATATCCATTCATTTCCCATTATTTTCGATTTTTTCCCATTGAAAAAATTATTTAAATATGTTTAAATTATCCATTCTCAATTTCATTGTAAGTTCATTAGTATACTTCCCTTAAGAAATGAAAATTTTTATTTTTTAGAGATATTTATTCCAAAAAAGAATTTTTTTTTCCTATAATATAATTCTAAAATAACATCTTCATATCCAAAACATTATATTAAAAAAATTATTCATCTTTCCCATTGAATATGATATCATCAACATACATAATCATAAAGAGTGAAACCACTTTATTTTATTTTATGGATAGGTTGTTTCCAACTCATCATTTATCGAAATTCAAATTAATCATATAAATCTTAATCTAATAATACCATGATCTGGGAACATTTTTAATCACTTTAAAAGACTTATTCAACATTCAAATATAGTTTACATTTTTCCCAACATGAATCCACATGGTTTCTCAAATTATACTTCTCCTTCCAACTCTCAATTGATAAAAATGTAATTGAAATCCATTTGGAATATATTATATATTCTTTTTATGACATGAAAATAAATAATATAATCGTTTTTAGTATGGATATAGGGGAAAGGTCTCTTCAAAATTAATTCCTTCATTCTATGAGTGTCGATTATAAACTACTCATTCCTAGTTTCTTATCTCTTCACCATTTTTAATCAACTTATTCTTCAACACCAACTTTTTCACAATCAAATTATTATCTTATAGTTTATATATCAGTTCTCACATCATATTTTTTAAAATATCATCAAGATATTCATTCATAGAATCATTCCTATATTGATGTTGTAAATATATTTTTAACATATCTTGTTTCAATCTATGAATACAAAGATGTTTGTGAAACTATCAAAAATATTCATTAAGTCTGAACCAGGATTCCTTTTTCTCCAATGATATATTGATCATATACCTTATTTCTCAACCTAAGATAAGATGAAAATGGGTTTCCCTCATCATATGAAATAGTTGAATCAATATCCTCAAACTATATAGTTGTTAAACCATTACATGAGTTATAAACATTAGTAGGCTATTTAGAAGTAATAATATAGTCTTTACTTTCTATTATATCTATAGAGGATTGTGATGTCTTTCTCTCAAAATATTCCAAAACAAATTCATCCAAAAAATCAAAAATATTATATGTTTCCTTCTTATAAAATAAAAATAATACAATATTAGGTGGGTATCCATGGTAGAAACCTTCAACACCTCAATGGTTGATCATCCCAATATAATCCCAATTGACTTTGAAAATGATGGGACTCCCAAACACCATTATATATTTATAACATGGGGTTTATTTATAATACAAATCTTATGGTGTCATATCATAGTTTTCTCTATAAATAAACTTGTAATGAATTTAAACTGTTTCTCTAATATCCTACCTCCAAAAATAATAGTGATGTATCATTTTAAATTAATACTATTCATGTTATCTAATAAAAATAATATTTTTTTATTTAAATAAGACCATTTTTTGTGTTTTTAATTTTTCACAATGTTTATCACAACATAAATATCATGAATAATTTATCTATTTTATTTTTTTCTTAAATTCCCCTAGAACATATGTCCATGCCTCCTATATTATAGCTTATTTTCTTCCCTCATGCTCAGATATCATGACTTCAGTGAAAATGAAACATGAATTTAATTTTAATTTGTTCTTTTTCCACTCATTAAAAATTCAAAATATTTATGAATTTTAAAAACAAATAGATCTATTCTGAAATATACTTAACTTATACCATCAAAAAGCTATGAAATCTCCACAAATTGTGTTTAATTTCATAAAAAAATAAGGCAATTTAAGATTTTAATTTTTTTAAATGATATAAGAAAAAATTTCTTTTATTCTAAGAGTATCAAAATTTCTAAAATATATCATCACTTATTTGTAATCATTTCCATTTTTAACGAATTTCAATTCACCTATCTTATGTGAATAATACCAACTATCAAATATCTATGTTTATTCTAATTTTATAGACATGAGAGAAGTTTCAAAAATAATATCCTTTAACATTAATATATATTTTTTTATATGTTTATTTTTTAGTTATTTAAATAAACTTTTTTGAGGGACAATTATTACAAGACATACAATTAAAAGACGTCTAAGTTGATCACATCTTACAAAAATAGTTCCCTAATATTAAAATCTATTATTAGTTTACGAACTGGATTTTTCATATTTTCTTATTTGACTTGGATGAATACCCCTTAGACTCTACCTCCAATACCACTTATACTCATTATTGAAAAGATAATTGAACCAGTATATTTTTTTGGTATTCCCAAATACTACATCGTACAAAAAATATCCAACGAAATAGTATTTTCCTCTGTAAATAGTATTTTTCCCAAAAATAATTTTTTGTAATTTCCTCATAATTATGACTAAATAAAATTATATATATTGTGAAAAAATGTTTTGGTAGTCATCTGACAAGTTTTTTTCTAGAATATACTAATTATCATTCTTTAAAAGTCTCAAGTTATAATTTTTTTTATCAAAAATTGTTTCCTTATAAATGTATATATTTTTTACATCACTTTTTTTAGTTGGATAAAATGTTCTTTTAATATTTTTCCCATTCCCAAAATTCTCATATTTTTTCTAACTTCTGAGGACAATAATTGTTGATCCTTATATGTTTTACGCATTTTTGGGCATTCATCGGCTTTTAAAATTATATTTTTTATGTTTGATATTTCGTGATATTCTTTAATGAACTTTTTTTACGGAAGGTCAAATTATTTATTGATTATCTTTATATTTTATAAATGTATAATGTTAAAGTTTATCTCTTTATCAAGTAACTTCTTCAATCATTTTATCTATTTTAAAAAGTAATAATTTTTTTTATAAAAGCTAATTCCTAATTGTTTGATGTTAGATCATCATTATTCATCTTCATGTTTAATTTTTTAAGTATGAAAATATTTTCAATACATTATTTAAATTTTCTTTTAATCATAAAATCAATCTGAGATTCCTATCCTTTTTCTTCTTCTAATATTCTGTATTAATTTCTAGTAAAAATACTATAGGATCGAAATAATGATGTAGATTATCAATATACAAGAGGTGGTGAATTTTATACTTTAAAAAATTCTTTTGGAAATTTTAATGATAGAAATGTTTAACAAAGTTAAAAAAGGTAATTTCAAAAGACTATTTAGTTCTACAAACTTCTTCATTCCGAAAATATGTTTTCAGAAATGAAACGTATGAAATGATTAAAAGAACAAATATTATGTCTTAAAGTGTATAGAATCTTACAAATCAGAGTATTCAAGTATAAGATAGTATAAGATAGTTATAATTTCCTTAACAATCAAAATGAAGTGGAAAACAAACTTGAAATAGTACAAGTAATGAGTAGTATATCCTTTAACCCAAAGAGTAGGGTACCCAACAACCTTGGATAAGGGTCCCTTGATTTATAAATTCACAAAATTCTACCTTACCCACAATAGGGTAAGACATCGATACGAATATCAGAGTCTATCTGGATATCACCGCAAGACCTCAAACATCAAGGTAGTTGGCACCTCTGTCTTCCTATACCAAGAAGCCCTCAATTGTACTCAACAACATTCAGAGTCACATGAATCAATTCTAAACAAGAGGTTAAGTACATACAATGAATTAAAGTCTCTCTCTCTATAAATCACTTAAGCATCATGTAATCTCTAATTTGATCAACATATTTTGCTCATTCAAATGAGCACTTATTTATAGGGGAATTTCTAATGGTCAAATCCATCCTCCAATGGCTATATTTTTCTTTGAATTTTGGAGGGGCATGTACACATATCACTCAAACAATTGTTAGGAAATAACAGAATGCATGAAATTGTTTTATAACTATAATAAATTTAAGTGAAATAAGGTTGCTTAATCCAATCTAAATTTTAGGAGTCTAATGTTCAGAGTCAAAAAACATTTTGATTCTACATTTAGTTAATATTCCGATTCATTTTTTCAAGGAATTCATATTCAATATTCTAGAGACTTCGGAGTCTGAATTATGAGGAATTTAAAAAATAAATTATGAGGAATTCAGAAACAGAATTATAAGGAATTAAGAACATGAATTCTAAGGAATTCAAGACCTGAATCCCGAGGAATTTAGAACCTAAATTCAGAGGAATTCAGAACCCGAATTGTTAAAATTCGGAATTAGAATTCTGAGGAATTTGATTTTTGAATTTCTAAGAATTCAGAGTCTAAATTTCAGAGAATTTGGAGTTTGAATTTCAGAAAATTAAGATACTGAACTTCGAAGAAGTCGGAGTCTGAATTTCAGAGAATTTGGAGTCTGAAATTCAGAAAAATTGTAGTCAAAACATAGAATTATCTATATCTATTTATTTATATAATTGTGATGTTTCAGATGTGAAACTGAATATTTCACTTAGGAATAAAAAGAGTTAGATTTTAGGGAAACTAAATTATGAACAATGAATAAAATGTAAGGATACAATTTCCCTGGGGAAGGCAAAAATTCCTTATTAAAGAAAATCTTAGAGAAAATGAAATTTGATTTAAGATAGGGTGTTTATGATTTTAAAACATGAAGGAATGGAAACGTCATAAGGAACCCTTATTGACTTAACAATCTACCCCAAACATGAAGGAATCGAAAATTCATAAGGAAACCTTAATGACTCAACAATCTCCCCCTTTTTGCAATGCGCAAAAATACTTACAAAATTGAATATAAGGACTTTAGAAATTTTATTGTCTTTTAAATAAAAACTTATCTACATTTACTTATGAATCATTGTGGGTACGACTAACACCACCTTAGGCTTTGAAATATCCAAGGATCATATTTTGAGATTCCTGAATGAGATTTTTCATTTTCTTACATAAGAAATCCTCACGATGAAAACTCACCATTATATGAACTCTCCCTTATATAGGGAAATTTCTTCATTACTATGTATTATTTTTAGTCATTTCATTCTCCACCTTTGAGATTTTCAAAATGAAATATAGGGCATGGAAAATAAATTTGGTACCTGAATTATTAGTACTAAACAACCAACAAACAAAGAAACAAGAATTTCATTATGATTGGAAAAAAATTTACAACAAGAAAATACTACAAAAAACTAGATTTGAAAAATATTATCATTCTTTCTCCTTTGGAATCATCTTCCTCAATATGGTTTTCAAATTCTTAAGATCTTTGTGATCCTCCTCTACATGCTTGAGAAATTGAACCTGATCATAAGTTTTCTTCTCTAAGTCTTTTATTTTCTCTTCCTGAGCCCTAAGAGATTCTGTCGGAGCCTTGTGAAATTCTTCTTGTTTAGTAAGCTTCAGTTCAAACTCAATTTTTGGATCCATTTCCCTCTTCCAAATCTAAGAAACTGAATTTAGATTCCTATTCAGATCCTTAACTTCTTTCTTCTGAGAAATCTATTCAAGAGTCAGCTTTTCCTCAAAACTATTAGTGAGATCCTTAAATAATCCTTGACACTATATTAAAATTCATCAAGGATTATCATATCTTCTATTCTTTTCCTTGACCAATTTTCTATCTTCTTACAAGATCTTTTATGAGATTTCTATCCAATGTGAAAAGCCTTGATGTCTACCTATAGTTTAACATATTTATCCGTCACCATGGATACTAAATCCAATTTATGATTTAAGGAATTTTGAAGCATCTGCCATCTCAAGTCTATAATGCAAAATATTGGAATAGTCCCAACTAGATTTTTCAATGACTGAACTACAATGTCATGTCTAAGAGAGGACGATTCTGAATATGAGACATTGGTTGGTGAGGATTTCTTTTCTAATTCAACTGCCTTCCTCGATGAACCAAAAACTTCTTTTTTCATTAAAACAAATTTTCTAGGTGTATCCACAACCACCTTTTTCCCTTATCATCCTTTAGAATAATTTCTTCTTGATCATGAAAATCTTGTTCACTATACGATAGCTAAACAATTTTTTCATCATCAACATCTTCCTTTTCAGCTCCTGCCTCAACATCCTCTGGGTGAATGAAATCATTATTGAGAATTTCTTCCCCATATAGATTATTTACTTCATCTTCACCCTTCTCTTCATCCTTCCTAGGAGTAGAAAGAATTGAAGATTCAACTTGAGATGTTCCTAATAATAATTTCTCAAAAGGTCCTTCCTTCTCATGATATTGCTCAACCTTCTTTAACACATCTTTGGAGCTACAACTTTATTATTATTATTATTATTATTATATTAATTATTCTTCTTCAAAAACTTATTATTGATGTCTTTATAGAATTAAAAACTTCTTTCATGGTGTCTCAGGCAGTGATTTTTGATAAAATGTCTCTGGAACCTGAAATTGTTCTGATGCTTTCTCAGTTTTCTTGAGAAGGAATTTGACAATTTTAGCTTCAGAAATCTTCTTCTTCTACTTATTCTATTTCCGTTACTTCTCATGATCTTCACCAACCTTTTCTTTTAAATATTTTTCTTTAGCAGGGTCCATACCAATCTATGGTTACCCTTCTTTCTGGTTCTTCTTATCTTCTCTCCACTTTGCAACCACGTCATCAATATATGTTTTTGTATTTTTAGGCCTTGTTGTTTGTAATGGGATTTCCTTAACCACCATGTTTTTAACATTCTCTTATAGCTTCTTTGAATTCCTATTCCTTCCTTCCATCTTATAAGTTTCATTGACATCCAAATTATTTGAAAAAACATGAATTTCGTCTTCTAAAAAATCATGAAATTCTCTAGATTGACTATGAAATTGAATCTTCATCCTCCTCAGATTATCATTAATCAAAAGCATCACCTTACAATTCTTCATCTTATAACTGCAAGGGATCTGGAAATACTAAAGAGAAAGAACAATGATTTTTGAATGAATGTCTAGATATATAATAATATGATCATTCAGATTTCCATTCTTTATATTCTCAATCGTAATAAAGATTTTCTTAACATGGTTTATTTTTATTAGATTCACTAGGAAATCCAAAAAAAATAACACTTTTCTTCAGAGTTTCTGTTTCCCCTTATCTCAGAATTAGAAAACCATGAATTCATAACTGAATAATCTGATGAATTATAGAGAGTTGAAATTTTTTGGATTCTTCACTTCCTCGAAACCAGGATAAGATAAAGCCTTTTTATTAGCAAAGGACCCTATTTTATATGGTATCTTGTGAGAGAAAAACTCAGCCTATCTCTCCTAATGAAATCCTATAAAATTTTCTGCCATGTTATATGAAAGGGAATACATTTTTCCGTAGCTTTTGAATGAAAAATTATATCTTCCTCTTTCATTGAAAAGGATTATTGTCATGATGAAAACAACCAGCAACTCTGGATACACCATATCTAGTGATTTTGGTTTTGACATGCTAACACTCTCTCACAAATTCAGTATTATATTATTAGAGATAATGGAATCATACATAGAAACAAAATTTGGATGAACCGACCTTTCCCGGTAAATCCTCCATTTTAATGATTTCTTTTATAGATGAAATTTCATTTTCAGACGACTCTTCAACAGACATTCAAAACTGAGGAAACCTTGAAGATCCAGAATGGGATTATGAAGGGCAGAGCATCAACACATGAAGGGTTGAGTTTCAATGTGGTAAAACCATTGGGGATCCTTTATATAGGAAATTGAAATGATGGTTCAGCTTCCTCAATTAATTAGATGGTTGAAAACATTCTGATAAGATCTAACGGTTGAAAAGATATCCTTAGAAGGAAATTTGATCCAATATGATCTTTTGAGGTTAAAAACGGATTTAAGATAAAATAAAATGATTATGAAAAATATACATTAAATAGAATAAAATACCAAAACATAAAAAAGGCTGATTATGAAAACATAGAGAATGAAATCCTTCTTTTTAGATTTCTTATGGAAATTATAAGTAATAAGGAATATTCTTCTTGAAGAATATTTAGATATGAAAATTTTAATAAAAAATTTTGACTATGAAAAATTTTAACTGTGAAAAATATTTCCACGAAAAATTTAACTATGAAAATTTAATACAACGAAAGATCTCTATAATGAAAATTTTCTATTATGAATAATTTTTATTATGAAAAATTTTCATTACGAATTATTTTAATTATAACTAACAAGAAAATGTACTCTCCCTATGAAAAGTAGTTTCTTTTGGTAAGGATATATGTTTAAATAAGAAGTTAATAAAGAAGATCATCTTATGGTTATCATTCTTAACATCTTTTTAATGTATTCAAATAAATCGGATGGTAATGATGTTGTGAAAATATCCACTTGTTTATCTTGCATTCCGATAAATTGATTAATGATATCTCCTTTTTGTGTGTGATACTTAAGAAAGTGAAGCCTAATATCTATGTGTTTTTCATGAGAGTGATTTGCATGGTTTCTACATAAGGAAATGGAACTAGTTTTATCACACAGTATTTGTGTTTTGGTAAATCTCAAACCATAGTCTGTGAGTGTGTGTTGCATACACAACACTTGAGCACCACAAATTTCAGCTACTACATATTCTGCTTCCGTAGTGGAAAGTGTTACTAAGTGTTTCTGTTATGCAAGACCTAGAAACTAATTAATCTCCTGATAAATGACACATTCCAGATGTAATTTTTCAATCCATTCTACATCCACCATAGTTAGCATCCTAAAAACATTTTAAAGCAAAATAATTTCCATAAGTATAAAAGAGTCCAAAATCCATGGTTCCCTTCAAGTAGAAGAAAATCATTTTCACTTCTATTTAATGTGATTCAATAGGATTGGATTGATATCTTTCATATAAGCATACAGACAAATTTATGTCTGGATGACAAACTATCATGTAATGTAGACTTTTTATCATTCCTCTAGAAGATGTTTGATCTACAGGATTCCTAGCTTCATCAAAACCCAGTGAATTTGAGGGAACCATGGGAGTACATACACTCTTAGTTTTGTCATATCCATTCTTTTTAAGAAGATATTTAATATACTTATGTTGGGATATATAGATTCCTTCTCTTTTTTGAGAAATTTGAAAACCAAGGAAAAATGTTAACTCATCCATCATACTCATTTCAAAAACAGATTTTATTAGATCCACAAAGGAATTAGTTAATGATTGCTAATTTGAACCAAATATAATGTCATCAACATAAATTTGAACAATCAAAACATTTTTCTTTTCTTTATTTATAAAATTAGATGGATTAACATTTTCCTTAACATAATTATTTTGAAGAAAAAACCCTGTATGACTATCATACCTAGCTCGAGGTGTTTTCTTAAGTCCATACAAAGCTTTGGTAAGTTAAAAAACATGTTCAGTATCTTTTGAATCTTCAAAATATGGAGGCTGTTCCACAAAAATATCTTCCTAGATAAACACTACTGGAATATAGACCTATACCCACGGTTTTGGAAGAAACCGTGGGGATAGGCAGTTTTCCAGAACCTATACCCATGGTTTAAGAATACCATGGGTATAGGGTACCCTATACCCACGGTTTGGGAAAACCGTGGGTATAGGTTCTGGAAAACTGCCTATCCCCACGGTTTGGCCATAAACCGTGGGTATTGGTGAGCTCTATCCCCACAGTTTGCCCAAAACCATGGGGATAGCCTTTGGTTATAAACCTATACCGACGGTTTTGACACACCATGGGTATAGGTTTCCTGCGTTTGCGCGAGAATTTTTTTTTTCCGTGTGAAATTTTTTTTTGGTGGGAGTTCTATACCCACGGTTCTTTCCTCTATACCCACGGTTTAAATAAATATATTTAACAAAATATATATACATATACGTAAAGTCGACATTGGGGCAGTGGTAAGGTGGTTCGTTTGCGACGAAGAGGTCACGGGATCGAATCCGGACACCCGCTATTTTATAAAACCTATACCCACGGTTTTCAAACCGTGGGTATAGAGTATTGAAACATTGGAAAAAACCTATACCCACGGTTTGACCAAAACCGTGGGTATAGGTCAGGGACCTATACCGACGCCATTTAGCCACACGGTTCCCAGAACCGTGGGTATAACATATACCCACGGTTTTGGGGGCTATACCCACTGTTTTGAACCGTGGGTATAGGTCTATTTTCCAGTAGTGAAAACCACTAAGGAAAGCACATTTAACATCCATTTGGAAAAGTTTGAAATTGATGAATGCTGCAAAGGTAAGTAGGATATGAATAGATTCATTTCTATCTACTAGAGCATAGGTTTCTTCATAGTATATTCCGGTTTGTTGATTATGGCCTTTAGAAACAAATCTACCTTTATTTCTTACTATGATTCCATTTTTTTCACACTTATTTCTAAAGACCTGTATTACTCAGCAGATTTTTCCTTAGGTCTTTCAAATAATATCCAGACTTTATTCCTTTTGAATTTATTTAGCTCATCCTACATTTCTTTTATCCAATCATCATCACCTAAAGCTTCATTTGTGTTTTTTTGTTCTAATTCGGAAACAAATGCTAGATGTTATTCTTCATTTCGTAAGGAACTTATAGTTTCTACAGGTTGATATACATCACCAATGATACTATAACTAGGAAGATTCTTAAGAAACAACTGATTTGGGTTTTGTAAAGCTTGTTCATCATCATAGGGTAGGAAATATTCTGGGGTAAAGTCTTCAGAAATATTTTCTTGAATAGTTTCGTTATTAGAAAGATATTCTATCAACGGTTGATAATAAGTTTTTGAAAACACATCCAAAGATGTAGGTTGAGTTTGTTTAAAAACAAAATGATCAGTTTCATCAAATTTGACATGTATTGTTTCTTCAACAGTAAACGTATTTTTATTTAAAACTTTATAAGAATTGGAGTTTGTGGAGTAGCCTAAGAAAATTTCTTTATCATATTTTGGTGAAATTTTGTGTATATTATCATTAGTATTCAGAATGAATACTTTGCAACCAAAAACCTTGAAGTAGTAATGTCTATGTTTTCTACCATTCCATAACTCATCGGAGTTTTATTAAGATAAGGTCTAACAAATAAGAGATTTCTAGTATAACAAGAAGTACTTATAGCTTCAACCCAAAAATGCTTGGCTATAGAATATTCACTCAGCATGGTTCTTATTATATCTTGAAGAATTCTATTTCTTCTTTCAACAACATCATTTTGTTGACTAGTTCATGGTGATGAGAAGTTATGAGTAATGCCTTTTATACTACAAAAAGTTTAAAATTCAAATTCTCCTCCATGATCACTATGAACTGTATTTATAGAATGGATTTTCACATTTTTAACATGAGATCTACAACTTTTTAAATAAGAAAAATATACACATTTCATTGCTATAAAATATACCCATGTAAATAGAGTGTTATCATAAAATACATCAAATACATAATATTTGCATCCAATGCATCTAGTTTGTGTTGAGCCAAAAAGATCCATGTTCACTAATAGTAATGCATCAGTATTTGAGACTTCACAAACTAATATAAAACATCATTTATTTTTCTTACCATATTAACAAGGATCACAAACTATTGAAGAATCAAATCTATGCTCTGGTATATCCTTAACTAATCTTTTATTAGAGACTTTTCATAGTTTCCTAAGGTTACAATGTCATATACTTATATTCCATAACCATGAATGATCTTCTATTGCACTAAGACATGGTAGATCTTGGCTCTTATGGTCTTCTATGTTTAGTGTGTAAACATTCTCTTGCCTATGCGTAGAAAGAATAAATTCTTCCTTGGAATTGTGTACTAAAAACTTTTCATTCTTAAAATTCACAAGGTAAACATCATCACGTAATTGAATTATGCTAATGAGGGTGTGCTTAAGAACCTTAATAATTAAAAAATTTGAATTCAATGTTTTTCCCAAGAAGTACAATATTACCAATACCAATAATTTCTCACTGAGCATCATCTTCAAATGTTACATTTCCTCCCTTCATCTTGATAATATTTTCAAATAATTTTTTGTTACCAGTTATATGTCGGGAACTACCACTATCCATGTACCATGTGTTGTTGATAGTATTATCATTATTTTCAAGAAACAAAGAGAGTTAGTCTTTTGGAACCCAAACATTCATGGATCAGGAAACTTCTGAATGAAATTTTTTAGTAATCCCTATTTTTATAGAAAAAGAATCTTTATGAAATCTTAAAGACAGAGTTTTTTTAGGAATAGTTTTTTCTAATGGCCACAAGACTAACACATAGTACAGAATAAAGATCTTTGAGGAAAAACATAATTTTTATTAAAATCGGTTTTGAACTAGTATAACCAAAACCAAAATTATTCCTTTGAGGATGAATTTGGGAATATATTTTATCAAAAGTTTATTTACCTAAGGTAAATCTTGAGAAACACTTCCTCAAGAGAAAAATTTCTAACTTCAGTCTAACAACCAAGTTTATATCTTCAAACTAATATGTTTTAGCACTAGAATTAGACTTGAAAACATTTTTCTTAGAAATTACTTTTTCTAGATCATTAAAAAGTTTACACCTATTAAAATTAACTTCCTCAAGGGTTTTTGAAATATTTTCAAAATCATTGATTTTATTATCAAGATCATTAAAAATATCTGATATTTTCTTAGTAAGAATAAAAATCCTATAATTCCCCTTATCAAGATTTTTCGTGAGTTTTAAATTTTCATTCTCAAAGAGCTTAGAAAACAAAGAAATTTCTTCACAAGTAGGTAAAGTTTTATCTTTATTAGAAGAAGATTATTCATCCAAAGAATCATAAAATTTACTATAACTATAATTAGATTTAAAGGATACATTGTCCATGGATTCATCATTTTGTACCTTTGTAAATAAATAATGATTTTAAATATGTAAATTGGCATCCAAAACTAGATGGTTATATCCAAGAGATTTTTACTCTGAGGATACATCAGATGAATCTCTACCACTGGCACTCTAGATGTCATGAGCTTTCAACACTTTCTAAACCTTATCCTTGCAGTATTACTTTATATTTCACACAGAATTCTTTTCCTTTATATCTTTTTTC
Organism: Viscum album; assembly: GCA_963277665.1. Classification (NCBI taxonomy): domain Eukaryota; kingdom Viridiplantae; phylum Streptophyta; class Magnoliopsida; order Santalales; family Viscaceae; genus Viscum; species Viscum album. Next base: position 75,893,636 of record OY728153.1, on the reverse strand, counting down.
TTAAGAATAAGAAAATATGGCCTTATATGTCATGCTCTTATGCATTCATAACAAGTGACTTCAGAGTATTTCCTATCCATTATTTCCTTCTTCTTATATCTATACTGAAAGTATTTATTTCCTACTATCTTATTCATCATTCAAGATGAATTACCTAGTTCATTCTCCAAATGTTCACATTCACTTGATTCAGATAAAACAGTAACCTTCTTAGACATAGATCTAGTAACCCTTTCAAGAGTCTTATCTTTCATATGATTAGAGGTAGTTGTAATAGAAACACTTCTATTTCCATTATTCTTTATATTTAGATCAGTATCTCTTTTAATTATGGTTTCATGTTGAAGAAGACTTCTGAAAATCTCATCAAGAGTAATCTATGAGACATTTCTATTCTCTATAATAGTATTTATCTTTGATTCCCACTCATTAAGCATGATGTCTATAATCTTGTCCACAAGTGCCTCATCATCTAAACATTTTTCACCCATAGATTGTAAACTATTAACAATAGTCATAAATATATGTTGTACCTTAAATACAGGTTCTCTATAATGAAATAAAAAACCATGATACTCATCTCTGAGCATAGCGCTTCTAAATTCAATAACATTTGAAGATCCAAAATGAGTTACATAAAGCTTCTTCCAAATAAAATTTTCATCTTCCCATGAAAAAATATGGAAATATATATTCCTAGTCCCGAAACACAACAATGTATTGTGTACCTTACAGTTTAGTTGATATTCTGTATTTTCTTGATTAGTAAAAGTTATGACTTCCTTATCAAGAATCTTGTAATCTCTAGTAAGCATTACTACGTTGTCAACTCCAGTGTTAAAGACAAAAGTCTTCATATGATCTCTTTAATATTCATAATCATTCCCAATATAAATAGGTAGTCATGTAGGATTAATATTATCAATTGAACCAATATTCATTCCTGCCATCTAAGAGAAAAATAGTTTTCCATATAAACCTGTTAGTAATAAAATTTTGTAAAAATTTTTCTTAAGCATGGAAAATATAGAATAATGAGAAACTTGAGAAAGAAAAATTATATGCGAATATTAGTATTTTAGAGACCCGTCCTTCTAATACTAATTGTAGGATGTAAATAATGATGTAGATGCTCAATATACAAGATGGGGGGGTGGTGAATTGTTTACTTTAAAAAACTAATTTGGAACTTTTAAAGATTGAAATGTTTAACAATGCTAAACATGGTAAATTCAAAATACCTCATATTTCTACAAACATGATTGATTCCAGAAATGTGGTTCTACAAATGAAACATAAGAAATTTTTACTAGAAAAAATATTCTACCTTAATTCATATAGAATCTTACATATCATAGTATACAAGTATAAGAATGTATAAGATAATTAAACTTTCCTTAACAGTCAAAATGCAGTAGAAAAAAAACTTGAAACACTACAGGTAACAAGTTTCAAATATTTTAACCCAATGAGTAGGGTAAACAACAACCTTTGATAAAGGTCCCTTGATTTATAATTTCAAGATAGTCTATCTTACCCACACCTAGGTAATCCCTCAATACAAATATCGAAGTCTGTCTTGCTATCCCCGCAAGCCCTTGAACTTAAAGGTAGTCTGCACCTCGATCTTCTAATCCCTGAACTCCCTAAAATGTGCTCAAAAACATTCGGAGTTGCACAATGAAATTCTGTACAAGATGTCCAATACACACAAAGAATTAATGTATCTCTATCTATAAATCCCATAAGTAGCATGTAATCTCTAGATTAACCAACTTGTTGAAATCATTAAAAGGAGCTCACATTTATAGGTGCATTTCCATCGGTCATCTCCCTCTTCCAATGGTCATATTTTTCCTGGAATTTTGGAGGTGCAGGTACACATTTCACTCAAACAACGGTTAGTAAATAAAAAAATGCACAACATCATTTTATACCAATAATAGCGGTATGAAACATAAGTATTCATAATCAAATCTATATTTCCAGAGTCTAATGTTCTAAGTCTAAAAACATTCAGATTCTATATTTCCTGAATATTCAGATTCTGTTTTTCAAGGAACATGGAGTTAGAATTATATAGACTTCAGAGTCTGAATTCAGAGGAATTTGGATCTGGAATTTTGAGGAATTCAGAACCTGAATTCATAAGAATTCAGAACCTGAATTCTGAGGAATTATGAGTTTGAATTTTATAGAATTTAGATTCTTAATTTTAGATAATTCGGAATCTAAATTTCATAGAATTTGGATTATTAATTTCAGATAATTTCGAGTCTGAATTTTAGAGAATTCGGAGTAAGAATTTTATAGAATTCAAAGTCGAAAAATAGAATACTCCATATCAAAGTATATATATAATTCCGAGGTTTTATAATTGAATCCAAATTTCACACTTAGAAATAAAAAGAGTTATAATTTAAGGAAACTAAAATATGAACAATGAAAACAAGGTTAGGATAAATTTTCCTTGGAGAAGTAAAATTTCCCTTATTATGGAAAATTTAGGGAAAATGTATTTTTCTTTAATATTGGGTGTTTGTTATTTTCAAAACATGAAATAATGGAAAAGTCATAATGAAACCTAATTGTCTAAAAATTACCCTAATATAATTTCAAAATAATAATGTTCTAAGGACTAACATAACTAAAATTTTAAGCATCCAATTCACTTCCATAAACTTCCTAAAATTTGGGAAAAATGTTTCTATTTATATATTTAGATAACAACTTGTCATTTACCATTAAAAATGAATTTTATTTTTCTTTCTTATACTTTGAATATCTTCTTGACATTGAGTCTTCTTCATCATTATCTTCATCATCCTTTATCCTTGGACAATTTTATATGAAATGTCTAATGAATCCAAAACTATATCACATCAATAATTACATTACGTTAAACATTCATGTTCTATTTTTTATTTTTCTAGAAAATAAATACATGAATTAATCAAAAAATGTACATACCTAATCATTGGTTTCAATGTAACTAACTTATCCCTAAAGAATTTATTAAAATTTCCTTTTTTAGAAGCTTTGAAAGATATATATTGATAATATTTTTCCATGATATTGAAAAAAAATTTATATTCTCATTCTATATGTTATAGTAATGACATATAAATCATCAAAATATAGTGTTTATTGATATTATTATTCTAAATATGACACATTGAAATCAAATTCCCTCGGAACAGTTCTTATAATCTTTTAGATAATAGATTTGTCTTGAAATATCTCTCCAAAACATCTTATGGTCCATAATTTTCATTAACTCCTACAAATAACAACCCAAAAAATTCATTACAACCTATTTTTATATCATCATAATTTGATTTTAACTTTCTTTTCATCACCTTTTTGTTTCATTATTAAATTTTATTCAATTTGTAAAATATTACTTTAGATGTTCCAATTCCATTCCCCCTAATAAATTCAATTTTAGAGAGTGATAAAAGTAAAAAATTTATAGCATTCCCTTACTTTACTGGATTTAAATTATCTACAACTATTAATGGAAAAAATTAGTATGTGAAGTGAAACTATCTATAGTTACATAATAAACATTATAGAAAGTGGATAATATACACTACTATAAAACAGGTCTTTAATAGTTCTAGCCTTTATTTATACTAGTAAAATGTACTGACAACTGTACCCTTTAATAGAGCTTTATGTTTAGTGCTAATAATTAGTACCCTTTATGAATGCATTAATTTTTGTGATGATAAAGGGCCACTTTTCAGTGCAATATTATTAGCACTAACTAAGGATACCCTTTATCTATTCTTTTTATTAGCTACAATAAAGGGATCCTTTATTAGTGTTTTTTCTGCACTGAAAATGTTCCAAAATGATATAATTAAATAAATAAAATTTTCAACTGATTATATTAAAAAAATATATTATTTTTTTAATTAAATTATAATTGATAAAATGGAGAAAACTGATTATACTATATATAAATTTTAAATACTAACAAATAGACTATATTAAATATATAGATAAAATTAAAATTAAAATAAATCGAATAAAAATTAATAATAAAACAATATTGAGAAAAATATTAATCATTTTATTAATTAAATAAATTTTGTTGATGTGAATAAAAATTGTACATTAAATATAGATATATATATATAAAAGTATATAAATATGAATTATATAATAGAAAATATTTATATTTTTACAGTTAATAGTATTATATTTAGTGAATAATAGTTTAGATTTAAAAATTAATATGAATTAAAAATATTAACCAATTTCATCGGGTATTGGAAATAAATAAATGTCATTTGATTTTTCAATTTAACATAGATCAAACATCTTTTATATTAATTTTATATACATATACATAATTACTACACATTTATATACATAACAAAAACACACATATGTATGCAATTAAAGAAATATTGTACAAAAACAGAAATAATATATATTTTTATTTTATTTAAATTTTAATATTTATTTTTTAATTTCAATAAAAAATGCCACAATTAGAGTTGAGAAAAATGTTTTACTTATGATTTTTCCATCCCTTTTTTTAGAAATAAATAAATATTTATTAAAGAATTTATTGCTATGTTGTTTATGTACAGTGTTTTTTTAGAATGTTGTTTTCAAAAAACATACTATTTTAACATATAAATAATTAGTTAAAAAGTATTTCTGAATATAATTTTTTTTTTCTAAACTACGACTGTTGTAATGGGCTTGAATCTACATAATACTATATTCAACTTCATTATTCCAGATGTAAAACGTTTTTACTATTATTTATTACTCAAATGTTTTTATAATAATACTAATACCAAAACTAATAAACATCGGATTCATGCCCAAAATAATTATCATAATGAAAAAACATAATGAAATCCTTCAAACTAACATTATGTAATATTCAAAATATGGTAAAATAATTTATATCATAATGGATTATTTTTTACTCAATGATGGTGTAAAATCAATTCGACCTTAGAAATTTGGTTATACCAGAACGATATGATCATTAATATGTTCAATGTCAATGTCCTTATCAAAACCTCAAGGAAAATAAAATTTTTGGGGAAAAATAAGACTACTTCTATGATCAACTCTAAATACCTGGTTATTCAATGAGGTTATGGTAGCGGAATCATTTGAGTTTTCACACTTTTGGGAGGTCTCAAAAGATTAAAAAGTGTGATTTCATTATTCTAAATCATTTTCAAGTGTTTTGACTTATTAAAAGGAATCATATTTGGTTGTCTCATTAAGAATAATGTTTCCTTATAAATCGTGTGTCTGGTACGTGATTACAATCGACGGCTTTCCGAAATAGTAAAATAGAGAATATGATCCTCTCATCTACTACTTGCGGGGATATGAAGATAGTATTGATCCATCAAATCAAGGGATTTCGGGGATAGGTCGATACAAAAAATATGATATTCTTTTAAGGTAATTCATTACAAAGGAATGAGATACTTTCTCAAAATTAATAAATAATGGGCACCTTTAGCCGATGTTTTTGGCTACCTTAGTCTTAAATTTAAAATATATTTATTCTGTTTAATATTTGTAATTCATTATTACCTTGTTATAGATATTTCATTATTTATTTCATACAAGATGTAAATTCCAATGAGGTTATTTTTAATTGTTTGGTTGTAACATATTTGAATATGATGATACATTATTAATTAATAAGATCTCCTTTTATTAAAATTTGATTAATTTTTTGTAATAGAATATTTTTTTTATAATTATTATAATATGATATATCAAAATTGGTCATTATTATTATACTTGGTAATTGAATATAGGTCCAAGCTTGAATCTAATTCGTTTACATAATGTGTAATATGAATTGGGGAAGTTTATACACTTTTAAACTAATCTTTTTAAAAATAAAATTTAACCTCCTTCAGTAATATAGATATTAATAACATATTCATTCCATCTTAATATAAATATTTCTCATATTTATGTCCAACTATTATTATAAGAGTAGGTTTCCAGTTATCACATACATTCCAATGGATTTTACTATCTTTAATTTTCCATTTATGTTAAGATTTTTTATAAATTGTTTTTATAAGTGTTTTACTACAAAAATTTGTTTTATTAAAAAAATTCTCATCAAAAGGTATGAAAAGATGTTGGATCCATAGATAATAACAATCCCAATAGACAACCAATTTCTAATGGTGTTGAATGAATATTGGAAACACAGAATGAATAATTTTTTATCAACAAAGATGTTGATAATATTTTCTTTCTAATTGTAGATAACCAAATACCATATAAGGAAGATTTTTATTCCACTCATCAAGAAAATAAAGAGTTTCAACTGAATTATAGATTCAAAAAACCATCGCTATGCTTAATAACTAAAAGTATATATACTTAGTTTTTATCATATGAAGTAGTGAATAGTATTTATAAGAACATAGAAGTGACACATTGTGGAACAAAAAAGGTCATTGAAACGTGGAGGCATATATTGAGAGAAAATTATGAAACATTTTAATTTTTACATAGAAAATTTGTTTCCAAGATGAAACAATTTTTTATGGATATTGTTAATTGTTTACAATCAGTTTGAAAAAAATTATTTGATGATTAAATTCATGTAGTAAAGATAATAGACATCTTGTATAATGAATGAGAGTCTAATATGACAATTCTTGATGATACAAGGAGGTCAAAAAATAATACTCTTTACTATCTTATTATAACTCTTATAAAATATACAGGTATATTGAAATGATATTATGAATAAGTACAAATAAAAAATGGTTGTGTTTTTTTTTCTAAAACATCATCTATACCACCTAAATTCCATTCTTTGGAGAATGTAGTAAAATCATCCAGAACATATAAATTTGTTATACAATTAGAGTCAAGTACATCAGATCATTATGAAAATGAATTGGGGAATATATCATGGATGATGAATAAAATAGTGGTTAATAAATATTTATTACATCTGTACAAGAAATGTAACAAGGAAATTATTTATTAGAAAGATGGAGTTACTTGTTATAAATGTGAGAGAGTTGTACAGACCAGACTATAAAATCTAAAGATAAAATCAAAAATATTGGAAATAAATAAATTACAAGATGAATTAGAAAAATAAATATAAGTATAAGGCAAAGAATTTTATTGAAGCTAATGATTCTTGGAGTCCAAGTGTAAGAGACTCTTCAGATAAATCTTTTGATAGTAATAGTTCTAGAAAGATAAAAATTGGTCTTATTACAATAATTTCTAAATAAAATATTTTACTTATGGCTAAGGTACACATTATTGAGAACCATAAAATCATATATTTAATTGAAAATTGTCAAAATGATAAGGATTTTCTATTTCCAGATGAATAATCTTCCTCATATTAAGATAATATCATAAATAATTATGATGAAGTATCTTGTTTTTTTAATATTCCTAGAAATTTGAATTGGAATGTTTTTGGAAAACATGATAAGAATATATCTAGGTTAAAAGTTTAAAAAAAATAAGTATCAATTGGTTTTAAATATATTGATATTAAATTTTTTGAAATTGATGTTATTTATAATAATTTTTAATAACTACATTATTAAAAAGATATTTTACTAAAAACTTTTTATAAATTTAATTTATAAACATTTAAAAAAGAGGATAATTACATAGTTTTAAAACTAAATACTATAATTTATTCATTAAAGAAACCCTTATCAATATTTAACAATTCTAATGAAAATTTTGATATGATTTATAGTAAAATTAATTCTCATTTCACTATTTTTGAAATGGGTTATACTCATCAAATTCCTGTTTTTTGTAAAAATTAAATTTCTCCAACAATTTCACCCATTCAGATCAAATTCCAAAAAAGATACCTTTGGGAAAAGAAGTTTTCACTGTATAATGTTTAATATCAGGGTTTCTACAATGTTCAATGTTTAAAAAAATATGGATTTTAATTTTTTTTAGGAAATACTGGATCCAAGAATGTTTGGGTGCACAAAATCTAATATTTTTTTTAGTAAATGAATGAATATACCAACAATAAGAATTATTGGAACATGGATTGTGTTTTTTCCAGGTGTATGATTGGTAAAAATTGTTTCTTTGAAAATACACTAATGTTGAAATGTGGAAATGTTACCTTTGAAGATAATTATCATTGAGAGATTATCAGTATAGGTAACATAGTATTTCATGGTAAATATTTAATATCATTTTTTTCATTAAGATATTATTAATAGCCTTATATGTACAAGTCAATTATGTGATGAATATTACCTTTTAAATTTTTGAAATGATAAATGTGTAGTACACCATTCCAAGGATTAAAAAATTATTTCTACAAATAGTAATTATAATGTTTACAAACATAACGTAGAAGGTCTTGGGAGCCAAGACGTTCCTTACCATAGTTCAATATAAAATCACTTCTCGTTATGAAATATATTTTTTGGACGCTATAACCATAGAAACATTTGTATGTTTTCTAAGAAAAGACATTTTAAGGATCTATCCGATCCTATTTTGACTTTTTCTAATTCTAGGACCCTTTTGAACAAGGTATGAAATATATGTATGTCATTAAATGTTTTAGTGATATCTCAACTGCTGAGGTTTTACAATTAGTGCACATTGATTTATTTGGTCCCACACAAACTGGGAGTATTAAAGGAAAATAAAATGTATATATCTTTGATGATAATTACTCTAGCTATAAAAGAGTTTATTTTCCCACAAATAAATATGAAGCTTATTATTGTTTCAAAACTTTTGTAACCATGTTAAAAATTATAAAACCCCTCCCTTCATAACTATTCATAGTGATCATGGTAGAGAATTTTAGAATTCTAATTTTGAATCCTTTTGAGTTTATAAATGAATATAACATAACTTTTCATCTCATAGAACCCCTAAAAATGGAGTTATTGAATCGAGAAATAAAATTTTTAAAGAAATATCCAAAACTATGTTTAGTTATTAATAAATTGATAAATTTTTTTTTGCTGAAGTAGTTAGTACGACATGTTATACTATTAATCAAGTTTTAAATCAACAATTTATTAATAAAACTCCTTATGAATTTTGGAATGTTTGATAACCAAAATTTTTTCTTACTTAAGAGTATTTGGATGTAATGTATTCAACTTGAATATGAAATAAAAATCTTTATAAATTTTCACCCAAATACAATGGAAGAATAATTTTGGTTTTTTCCACATCCTCAAGGGAATATAGAGTTTTTAAAAAGTCTTTTTGAACTACTGAAGAAATAGCCACTATTATATTTGATAAAACTGACCAATTTATTTTTGAAACAACCTCAACCGACAACCTTAGATGTTATTTAAAAATAATAATTTTCATCATGTGTGAGAAAATTATTCTTATAAGGGAAAACCCAACAAAATAGTTTTAGAAGTATTTACTCATGATGATTTTCTACCATATATTGACGAACTGGGTTTTCAAAAACCCCATAAAGAGGTTGTTTATTATGAATCATCCTTGTGATAGTATCATTATATATGTTGATCAACTTATTAGGATTATATGGTCTTTATGGAAAGAAATTGAACATCATTATTTTCCATCTCAGTTTGAAATTAATAATATTGATGAGGATATAGGTGATGAGCATTGGATTAAGGATATTAGAGAAGAGATAAATGAATTTATGGGGTACAAATTCTGCAATCTTATTGAATTACTTATATAAACTTTTAGAATTATAGTAAGGTGAGAATTTAAAAAATTTGATCAAATTGGAATAATAATTATAAATAAATAAATAATTATTTTTATGTTTTATAACCATCAAGAATTAATAGACAATGAATAAACTTATTTATCAGTAGAATGATTACAATATATTATTATTCTACAAGACATTGAGACATTATTTAATTTCAAACTCATTAAAATATATGTGAAGAGTAATTTTCTTAATTTATATCTTCATGAGGTGGTTTTTGTTAAAAGACCCACTAGTTCAGAAAATAAAATTCATCATGAATATTTTTATAACCTTACCAAATCCTTATAATTATTAAAAAAATCCCCTAGAACATGTTATGATTTAATAACAGTATTTTTGTTACAAGAAAATCATAAGGGAAAAACAAAACGAACCATTTTATAATATAAGTTAACCAAAATATTATGACTGTTCAACTATATATGGATAACATTATATTCAGATCAACTCAAAAAAATTAATTGATTCCATTTCACATATTATAAAATATGACTTTTGTGTGAGTATGACGGGTAATTTAATATAATTTTTAGCTTTTTTAATATTAGATAAAATAGAAGGATCATATTTATAAAAACATATGTATATAAAAAATCATTATAAAAAGATTGGATATGACAATAAAAAAAGGATATGTACTTGAATTGAATCCCCAAATACACATGATCTTGATGAATTTGGGAAACAAGTTGATCAAACTATTTTTAGAGGTATCATAGAAAGTTTTATTTACTTATCTTCTATCCATCTTGACATTATTTTTTGTTATTCTTATATTCATGATACAACAATAATCAATAGTAATCATATATAAAATTATTAAAATTAATATTTTTTTATCAAAATGAAACTATGGATTTAAGTCTTTTTTATTCCTTTATAAATATCTTTGAATTAAATATTTTTAGATGTTAACTTTGGAGGTATTTAAATTGATAGGAAATGTGAATTTTGGACTTATCTTTTATTAACAGATTATTGAGTTTTATTTTCATTTAAAAACCAACATTTGGATAATATTTTTATTGTTAAAGTCAAATATGAGGTATCGGGATGTTTTTGTGCTCAAGTGTTGTCGATGAAACAGAAATTCTTTTACTATGGAATTCATTTTACATAAACTGAAATACTATGTGATAATACTTATATCATTTGTTTATGTAAAACCATGCACATAACTCCCATAAAAAACACATAGATATATGGAATCCCTTTCTTAGTGATTATACACTGAAATGATATATCATTTTACAATTAATCTGAAAGAAAGATCAATATTCATATATTTTTACTATATCTTTACCTTATGATAGATTTGAAAACATTAAACCAAAGATAATAAATTTCAATGTAAAATTTTCATTTTTATATAATTCTTTATTACCTATATAAATATATTATGATACTCCTCTTCGTTGATGGATTACATATTTTTTTCAAAAGATTTTTGTTGTTAAAGTTTTTAGTTTTTCATTAATAAATTTTTTGTAATAATGTTCTAATGTCTTGTTTATTAACAAAATTTTTGCGTAATTATTTTCAAAATGAATCATCCGACTCAAAAAATATTACAATTTTTTTTCGACAATAAATTTTATTAAAATATTTTTAGATTCAATCAAAATTGTAATAAAATATTTTTTATAAACTATTGTATTCTAATATAAAAATGTTTTTTAAAACTACTGTAATCTAATTATTTTACAAAATTCAACAAAACTCTTTTCACCACATTAATGATACAATCAAACTCCCAATTTTATTCTTAATTTTTTTTAAAAAAATTAACTTTTTTCTTACAAATGAATTATATATTTTTTGAAATACATTACTTTTTTTTCAATATTTTTTTTTTAAATTTTTCAATTTTGTATACATTATTAATAGGATAATATCATTTAAAAAATCAAGGGTTTATAATTATTTAAATATTTATTCGGATCATTGAAAAACAATTCATATATGATTTAATCTCATGATTTTTATTTTTTAATAGGAAAATCATCACTCTGGTTGCCGATATAAAGGGGTGACCCCCATATCCCATATTATAAATCTTAGTCTTTCCACCTCGTAGTGATGTCGCCCTCAAAATTCACCTGACTGAGGATTTTCTAATATAATAATCTCAAATTTTTCCCCCAAATATGAAGTGTTTATCTTATGATTTCAATGGGTTATATGTCTTCAGATAAAGGTTACTAAACACATTTTATGAAAAGAATTATTCTTCATTAAAGAAAATTAGGAAATTTCAAGGTTAGGAATATTTATGTGTAGAAAAATCCAATGAGGGTTATGATTTAATATATCATGATATCATTGTAGAATGTATAGTTTAGTAATGTTTTACAGGGAAGATCTAAAATAAAGGATTTATTTCTCAATTTATTGAAATGGTTTTCAAATGACATATAGAAATGATGCTAGTTTTGTCTATTTTCAGTTAGATGGTGAAGCATTTTACCCTATCATAAACTACCTGATAATATTAGTTCATTTAATAAGAATAAGGTAAAATACTCCTTATTTGATCACTATAAAAATGTTTTGAATGTTTCTCATCACACACTAAATAATAAAGTAATATATTTATGGATTCATGGTTTCATAATTCTGAGAAAATTAGATTGTGATACGCTGAATGTCGCTAATGCTTTTGTTTTTTATTTTAATTTATATATGAGAAAGATATATCTTCTCATATTCATTTTTTCTATTACAAAAATAAAATTGTCTATATTATGTCTTTGATTATTATGTTTTTATATGTGATATCAATGTTTATTTTGAGTTCATGAAGTTCAATAATATTTAAAATAAGTCAAAGATAGAGAAAATTAATATTATTTTCATTGGTGTTGATACTCTAAAAATGATGAGGTTAGGCTTTGATGAAGACACAAAGATGTTTTTTAACATTTCTTTTCATACTTATCATGATGTATAAACATATAAGGAACTAAAGAAAAGTGACTAAATTTTTTTGAATAAATTTTATCATTGAAATCTGAGTTAGAAAATAAATGTAGATACTTCTCAGCCTCAAAAAATAAGAATAAAAAGTTTGTATCCAATGATGTAAGGTATGAATAGCTTAAAAATAAGGTTGAGTGGAATGATAGAGATCCTTAGTTTGTACATGACCAAGACAACACTAATGGAATGATAATTAACGTGGACAATGTTTTAAATGTGGATGGAATGAAAATGAATAAAATGAATAATTAAACTGAATCTCTTTTATGTGATAGATTAATAGATGGAATTGAAATGGCTTCAAGCAATATTGCACAGAATGTATTTATGAATGTTCATCCTTACCAAAAAGATGAAATAAATTCAAATTACTGATTATATTTTGATTAAAAATCTATAATTAATGATGAAGATCTCTCTATCATAGTCAATATAAAGCGTAATGTAGTTAATGAACTTGGACCACCAGAATTTCAAGAAAAACAATCGGAATTAGTACCAGCAAGTAAGGATTATTTTAGATAAGAAAAAATGTTTAATGAAAATTTCCTTAAATAAATAGAATAATTTTAATCAGGTGTTAATGTAGTAACTAAATCATGTTAAGGTGATCATGAAGGAAGTAAATTTGAAGAAGAAATTGTTGAAGAAGAAATACCTACCTATGGGGAAGAAGTTAAAAAATAAAACAAAAATTATCATAAAGATGAAGATAAAGAATAGGATGATGATGAAGAATGATATAAAGGTACTCAATATGGTAGTTCTTCTTTGAGAACATCACAAGAATACTTATCATATTTACCCTCTAATATTGAAAAAAAATTGAAATTTCTAAGATGAAAAAATCCATAATAGAAAATAAAGACAAATCTTTATCTTAGAAGGATAAAAACAATCAGAATTCAAAAAAAATATAGATATGACTATAATGAAATAAATGTTGTTACAATTTATGATATAAATGATGTTAATGAATGTGTTGATAAATTGATACCAAAAAAGATGAAATTGTCAAAACTAAAATAGTGTATACCAGAACCAGTAATCCTAAATTTTTTAAAAATGAGGTATATAATTCTAGGAATATGATTACAATGCAATGAATTGATTAAATAATTCAATATTTATAGATATTATAAATAATTATCCCATAGTTTCCAAATTACGAATCCAAATCTAATTTGATTCATGAAAATCAAATACAAGAATCAGAGTAAATTAATGTTTTATCTGAAAGAGTGAGTCAAAATGAGGATAATCTCAAATTCCATAAATAAAGTTATCAGGAACATAAGAAATCCTACAATAAAGTGGTGAAATGGCCTCAAAATGTTGGTGATTATGTCAGGATACATTAAGAATCTACTGAATATTTTAATAAAATAATAAAATTTTCTACAGATGTATTTAGTGAGTTGTCCATTGTTATGTTAGATAAAGTCAACTCTATGAAGTAGTTTAAGAATACAATTGATACGTAGTATCAAGAAGTCAAAAAATAATATGGGAAAATGAATAATGTATTGTTAGATTTTTCAAGTCTCAAAAAATAACAATGATTAAATATTCGATCTGACGAAATGTAGTGAAGATTTATCAGAAAGACATCAAATTCATTAAGTGAAAAATCAGTCCCAAAATGAAGTGATAACAATGTTTGAGGAATATAAGAAAGATTTTAAAAAGATAAAGATCATTCTCAAATTCGTAATTAGGAAATATTAATATCTTCTTTCCATTTGAACTATTGATTTATTTCCCTTTTTTTAATCTTTTATTATCTATGAATGAGTTATTTATCTTATTACGAATTGTTTGATTGTTTTCAAATTATAATTGGTTGACTGTTCTTTTACTTTTTTATGATCAAGTGCTTCATTATTATGTTTCTTATATATGATTCTATAACCACTTTCATGGGAATAATGGGTTTCTGTATAAATTTTTAAAATCATCATAGGGATAAATAATTGTTATTGGCCGAGAAAGTTTCTTATTAAATTATAATGGGTGAAAAATTTGATTAAATATAGAAATAAAACCCTTAGGGGGGATTTTTTCCTAAAGGGGAGTGATTCTTATTTATCATCTTATTCATATGAGTTATAAAATTCATTGGGATTTATGAATTATTGTTTAAATTATAAATAAAAATTCATAAAAATATAATTTAATATATGTTTTTGAAGTTATTTTCAATTTATGTTTTGTCGTTTCTGATTTCAAAAAAGAGAGATATTATTGAGGAAAAAATTTTACATGAGAATTTTCTATTTTATTATTCAGAAATTATATTCTTGTTATTTACAATGTTTTTTAGAATGTTTTTTATAGAAAAAATAATCTTCAAACTAATTAGTAATTATTTATTATGTATTAATCATTTTTATGTAATTTTCTAAATTATGACTCTCATATTGGCCACAGATCTGATAAATATAAGATTCTTTATAATCAGACTAGATGTAAGGCTTTATGTCTTGTATTTTGTACAATATATGTCCATATAATCATGCCAATTTTGAAGCAAATAAACATTATATTCATAATCATATAGAAAATTGTAACAAAAAAACATATGAAGGTTCCTCAAACTAACATATTTTAATATTTAGAATATGGAAGGTTGATTTCTATCATACTAGAACATTTTTTACAATATGATGATGTAAAATCAAAATATTTTTGGAAATTATATTATTCTATAAGGATATGAGATGTAAAATTCTAGTTGTACATGTCCATGTGACCTACTCAGATAATATATAACCATTGGGATAAAATAATATTTTTTGGATTCTCACCTATAAATACACAATTATTCGAAGAGTTTGGGGTACTTAATTCAATCTCATTTTTTCCTTCTGTGAGAGATTTAAAGATTAAAAAGTGAGAACATTTTACTCTGAGTATTATTTAAGTGTTTTATCATTTTTTTTAATCTCAATGTGTCATTATTATCTTGTTCCCCTATGGATTTTTTTCATTTCAAATCGTGTGTAAGATCTATGATTATGATCGAGGGCTTTCTTGGATAACAAGGCAGAGAATTTGATCTTTTAATCAAGGGCTTGTGAGGATAGCAAGACAGAGTTGATCTATCAGATCAAGGGATGATGGGGATATGCAAAGAGAAAAATGATGATATTATTATTGAGGGAATTCATTGACAAGAAAGTACATTGTTTCATGTAAGTATAAAATAAGAGACATCTTTATCCATGGTTTATTGCCACCTTACTCTGATGGTTAAAATAGATTTATTCATATTAGTAGTTTATGTAATTAATTTTTAATTGTTATATTGTTTTACTTGTATATAATAAGTTATAAATTATATTGTTCTTATTTTAAATTATTTTATTATAACTTATTTGAATATTATTAGCGTTATTCTGTTAGTCGGATCAACAATAATTATGATATGTTTACATTTAAATAATTACATGATTTACAATATGAATTCTTTTCATATGATATATTGAAATCACTTTTTATTATGATTAATTTTTAATTTTTCATATGGTTGTGCCTGAATCCAATATTTTTAATTAACACTCTTTGTGAATTGGCTTAGTTTAAAGACTTTTAAAAAATATTTTTAAAACTACAGTTCACCCAATCCCGTAATAGATCCATCAAAAAATATTCATTAAATCATAAAAAAAAATATCTCATATTGATATCAAACATTTAATATATAATGTTTTCAATTGTAAAATGTTAATTATTTATTTTATATATTATTGAAGTTAATTATAATTTATTCATTTTTAAAACATTTTATCTGTTTTTTTATATTTTATTTTTTTGGGGAATGCAATCAATTTCAATTATTTATATATATATATATATGTAATATAATTTAATATTTTCAATATGTATTCACAATTATTTCAATATATTTCCATTTTTTTATAATATATTTTTAATTGATAAAAATTATCAATTTTCTGATATTGTTAAATTGTAATAAATTTTAATTATTAAATTACCCACAATTTTAACAAGAATGAACTTATGATTAAATATTATTTAATAGTGTTAATAATATATTTGTAAAAAAATATTTATACATAAATATATTTATAAATTCATATTTACTATAGTAATTCATTTATAATTTTTTAAAAAATATTATGTTTTCTAAAAAGTATTTTTATAATTCTAAAAAAATATTAATATATATTTAAATAATTATAAATTATAAAAAATTTATTTATATAATGAATATATGTACTATAATTATATTTATACAGGTTTAATATATCTATAAATATATTTAATGATGTTAATACTATTTTTTTAAAAGTGTTTCCATAATAATAATTTTATAATTATATATTTAAATAATTTTAAAATTATATTAAAAATATTTAAATAAAGAATATTATTAATATATATATATATTATATATTTATATAATTAAATAAATGAAATTCAAAAAATTATATATAACTATAATTATAAATCCTTTATCAATGCTTTAGTATTAAGAGTGGATCAAAGGAATATTTTTCATATATTTTTAGCATGGATAATGTTATAGAATAGTTAGGGATAAAAAATTATTGATAAATATTCCTTTTATCAGCACTTATTAACATAACGCTGATAAAATGGCTCATTATCTGTCCTTTTTTAGAAGGGTTGATTAATGTTTCCTAACATGATTAAAGAACCATAAAAATCCAAAAATGGTTCATGATATTTTAAACTCCCCATGGAAGCCACGTACTGTTAGTGCTCCATTTAGTCAAATCCAAGCTCGAATCTAGGCTATAATCAAGGTTATAAATATTTTGAGGCTCGATTCAAATGCTCCATTGAATCATGGTTCATATGAAACCAAAAATCGAATGAAATGCAGGTTTTTTAATATATCTAATTTTCCTCAATTATCCAGTAAACCATCTCATTCCACATCCCTGTTTCCAAACTACTACAGTTACACTATCCTATAATAAAACAACCCAAATTCCCCTTATATATATATTGATTTATTATCTTCCTTAGAGACATGATGAATTCCTTAAGACAACATTTGTTGTATGAAACATGAAAAATGTCTAATACAATATTAGGTCAAGTGTTTTTAAGGTATAACAGGATCTCAATACTTAAATTACATGACATCTACCTCATTTCATTCATCAAATTATGAAAAATTAATCCATCTAATGGTCAGTAATGTCATTAGTTTGTAAAATTCCATTTTAAATATCTTTGGAAAGTCATTTTAATATTTATATTGAGAAATTAACGTGTTGTAATTTTCATGATTCACTTGTAAACAAAGGAAAATTTTTAACTCACAAATTATATAATTCTCGATACAATACCTCACACAATCAACAAAAATATTATTTCTCATTATAAAATCCTCTAAAATTATATCTTCAATATATATTACTACAAAAATAATATGATAAATTTTCTTCTTCATATAGAGGTTTGGATAAAAAATAACTCACTAAAAATCAATCTTATGTATTGATTTAAGAATAAAGATGAGGTCCTCATTGATATTTTTATCCGATATAAATAATTTATTAACTAACACATTTTTCCCTATTTTCATCCATAATAAACCCATCCAATTTCCCAATGTATACACTACCCTAAAAAAATCCATTGGGAAAAATATATTTGAGATCTATTTGGTATAATTTTAACTAAATGAATAATAAAAAAATTCAAGAATAATAAAATAGTTTCCAATCAAGCCATAGGAGTATATTTTTCCCAAATATATATATTCCTTTGTTCATGGAATTCCCCTTACACAAAATCCCTTCTTTTTTGAGGCACTTTTCTATAGTCAATGAGTTAATTATAGAAAACCTACATGGTTCTGGAATTTTTTTTGCCATCCATCCTTGGAATAATTTAACATATCACATTTTTTTTATTCAGATCAAGCGCCCCATTGATAGATTTGATCTAATTGTCATATTTGTTAGTCCCTAAAATAAATTTAGACTCTACCTAGAAAAAAATGAGGGTCTTTGTAGATTATTACTCCTCCGAGCATGCATTGAAAATTCTCGGTCAGCAATTATATTTTATTCATTAATTTCATCCTTTATTTTATTTCTTTTAGTTGATAATCCATCATCATATTTGTTACTATCAATGGCTAATTTTCAGTCTACCTCATCCTTGTGTGCTCTCCCATATTCTAATCAATTAAAAATTAACTTCCTCTAATGTCTTTTGATTACTTTAATTGTTAAAAAATATCCCAATTATAATTAGTAAAATATATATATATCAATATTATCATTTCATCATAAAAACACCACAAGCGACCATTTTTATGTTTGTATTTATCTATCTCATTATCTAATATCATCAATTTTTCACCCCCACAAATCAATTTCCTCTTTCAAAGACAATTACTATAACTTTTTTCTATCCTTGAATAAATAAAAAAGGTCCATATTGTTTTCTATAAATTTGTAAAAATATATCCATCTATGAAATGATAAGGTACCCATTAGTACTTATTAGAAATAAATTCATTTACTTCATCACCCATATAGTAAACACAATATATGTTGTACCTTGACCCTTATACAAATAGATAATTATCTAACAGTTTTTTTTGGTTACACCCTTAGAAACATCTAATTACCATCAATGTAATTCTCAGATATTGGAGGCATTACCCATAATAGTGAACACAATGGAGTAAAACTATCATTTGTTTTTGTTTTAACTCCTTTACATTTATTATTCAATTTTTTTATTAGGACTTATCCCACAAAATATTTCTATTTCTTTGTACTGCTCTGAGTAGTAGTAATCCAATGGATGAATACTAATTTTATTATATGATGAAACATAGATTCATGTCCACAAGGGATGAGGGATGAGTTCCAAACAAAAAAGTCAATGATAAATGTTCAGATGATGAACTAATGAGGATGATACTTGTCAATAATTCTAAAAATTTGATGAATTCATAGGATAAAACCTACCATATCTGAATGATTTTTTTCTTAAATTTAATTCACCATTATCTACAAATAATATTGAAATTCATTGAAATAATAAAATTTTAGTTTTCCCTTAATATATTTATCTATAACATTCACCTTTTGTGAATAATATTTTATGTATATTTATGTATTTATATTAAAAATGAATATTTTATGAACCCATTTGGATTGATATGAACCAATAATGGACACATGGTAATCATTTAACAAAAGATTGTGATTATTCAGCTAAATACTTCCTAAAGATTGCATTAGAGCCTAAATACAGCACTTCTCAAATCCACTTTCTATGTTTACATTATTTATATTCAATAAAAATTAGTTCAAAAGATTTTGAAGAATATTTGATTTATCAAGGAATATATCTGAGATATAAATGAAGAAATAAATATGAGGGAAAAAATAAAATTTTCACTAATAGGGATGATAATATGGTTTATTAATCATTTTATATGAATAATAGTGTAAATGATGATTGAGATCAAATTAGAGAAATGAAAATGTTAAATGAACATGAGCTTCATGATTATCCAATGTTTTTTTAGAAGTTAAATAACATATCTAAGAGATCACTATACAATCATAAATTTAATCTTGATGTTTTCACTTTAAAATTGTTGACCACAGAATTAATTTATTTTTTCATATTTTAGTGGAATTTATTTATTTTTAGTGTTAATCACATATAAATAGTTTTTAAACACAGGTGGATTGTTTTTGATCGAGCATACTTCTGAGATAAGGATAATAAAGAAATTATTCAATGATGCATACAACCATCATGAAATGATGAATTCCTACTACGTATTTAATTATCTTTTTCATAAATTAATCTACAATTTTTTTGTTCATTTCCATATAATTTTTACCTAACAATTGTTTGGTTTTTTTAAATAACTTATTAGAAGTTGTATTTTTTTCAACGCTCCTTTATGAGAAAACAAATATATAAAATGTTCCAAACTACCGATGTTACTATTATTTCCAGTACATTTCGTTGTCAAACTGCCAACACATCATATTGAATCAATGTTCTTATCATAAAAACCATTCTCTTTATTCAAATATAGAAGAGTAAAGGAATATTATGTCCCCATTTTTGTGACTTTTCATGATACAATGGGCATATCCTCTTCTCATCTCGAATTCAAAAGTGAAAAAAGTATTTTGACTAAGAACATTTAGTAAATATGTAGTGTTGGAATATTAAAAATTAAGGAAATAGAAATGGTGGCTACTTTGGCAGTTAAGATTATTTTGAAAAATTGGGATGTGTAGAAATTATTCACACCTCAATACGAAACACTGTTTGACTGGATTGACTCCAAGTGCTTCTTTTTATTTTAAATTGAGATTAATTTTCGTAAAAAACATCTTAAAATATCAGTACCTAAAAACATATTATGATTGATTTGATACATTAATTCAATGATCCATAATCCATTTAAGAAATGTATAAATTATAATCACGTCATTATGATGTAGCTGTGACTGGTATGACTCAATGATTTTCTTTTTATTTAAATTTGACATCAATTTTTGTAAAAAGGGAAACTAAACTAATCAAAAAAGACCAAACACATTCATATTGATTTATTACATTAGGGAAACTATCCATATGTTATTTCTGAGATGTAGGAATCATCCACACCTCATTCTAATACATGATGTCTCTGTTATGACTCCATATTTCATTTATCAGTTTAAAATCATCATTTTAGGTCAAAATGTTTCTCTAATTAAAATAGGGAAAACATTCTTAGATTGTATTAAAAATTTTGTAACTTGATTCATAAGACATTTTTGAAGAGTAGGAATCAATAATATGTCCAATAGACAAATGATGTGATCGATATAAGTCAATATGTGTGTTTCTTATATAAACAAAATTTCAGTAAAAATGACCAGAGAAGAACTCAAAACTATGAAAACACATTTGGATTGATTTGATACATTATTAAAATGATCCATATTCCATTTGAATCATTTAATAATTAACTGAAACTAAATATGACAAAGGTTGTGACTGTTATAACTCCAAGTGCATATTTGTAATTATAATTGTCATCAATTTTTTAAAAATACATCTTACCTAATCAAAACTGAGAAAAATTATTCTGTTTTTCATAATGGTCTTGGTAAATTATTTATATATCATTTGGTGTGTGTATGAATTATTTTCTTGTTAATAAAATGGACGGTGTGACTGGTATGACTCAAAGGGTATGTTATCAGTTTAAAAATGACATTTTAGGTCAAAAGGTGTAACCAAATTAAAACCTAGAAAATGAACATGGATTTTATTCATAATTTATAAAATTTATTCATAAATCATTGGTGATGTTTAATAATAAGTCTCACATCAAACTGATGTCGGATGTGATCAGTACGAGTCAAAGTATGGGTTTCCATTTTAAATATACATTTTATTAAAAATGACAAGTGATGTACTCAAAGCCTAAAATAATTATTGTATTGATAGATTATTAAAATTATGCATAATTAATTTGAGAGTGAGAAAGTCATCCAAAACAAGATCTGATGCAGGTGTGGCCGATTTGACTCAATGTGGGTTTTTATTTAAAATTTACATTGATTTTAGTAAAAAGGAAAAATGACCCACTCAAAACCACAAAAATGAATTTATATTCTTATGATACATTATTAAAATTGTTCATATGTAATTAAAGATATGTAGGAATCATCCAAACCTCAATATGAAACACTTTTTGACCGGTATGACATAATGCGTTCATTATTTGTTAAAAAAACAATTTAGTTGGAAAAGTTTTAATCACTAAAATCAATGTGAATTTTCTCAAATTTCCAAGATAATTTATTAAATAGATTAATAATTCGATTTTTATGTGTACAAATTTATCTCATATAAAACATAAACATTATTTGATCTATATAAGTCAAAATGTGTTTTTCGAGTTTATATCATATTTTAATAAAAAAGACTTGTAAAGTCATAAATATCAAAGAAAATACATTTAGATAGTTTTTATACATTATTAAAACGGTCAATAAGTCATTTGGGAAGTTTATTAATTAACCTAACCTCATTTTGATGCATGGTGTGACTGGTATAACTCAAAGTGTGTCATTTTATTTAAAATTGACAAAAATTTTAGTAAAAAGGAAAAATATCCTATTAAAAACAAAGAAGAAGAATTTGTATTGTTTTGATACTTTATGAAAAGTATCTATAAGTCATTTGATACATTTAGAATTAGACTCACCTTAATTCATTGCATGGTGTGACCAATGTGTCTTAATGTCTCCATTATTAGTTTAAAATCAACATTATAGTTCAAGAAGTGTCACTCACAAAAAGCTGATCAAATGATGTTGGATTGTATTTATAATTCAAGAAAGAAATTAATAATTAATTTGGGACCTTTATAAATTGGTATAATGTCAAATTAACACATATTGTGATTTATAAGAGTCAAATTTCGTGTTTTTAGTCTGAATGACATTTTAGTAAAAATTATATGTGAAGAACTCAAAATTGAGAAAACAAATTGAAATTGTTTTGATACTTTAGGAAAATGATCCATATATCATTTGAGTAATTTAGAAGTCATCAAAACCTCAATATAATGCAAATTGTGACAAGTATGACTCCAACATTATCTTTTAAATATAAAAGTGTCATATTTGTTAAAAACATGCATCGAATATCCAAAACTGAGAAAATGACCCTATATTGTTTTCTCATCATTCTAAAAACTATAACATAATTAGTTTTCATATCATTATGATATTATAATTATTTTTTAAAATTTAGAATAGACAGTTCGAGAAAATAAAGATGAAATGGTGAGACATGCAAGGATAAACTGCAAATCAATATGATATATAACATTCTCGGTATGACGCAAATATTAGATTAAAATTAACACTTTCTATTTGTTTATATTTTTATATTATTTATAAAATAATTTTTTCCCTTATATAGGATATTTTTTCATGACCAGGGGTTATGATCAAAAGTGAAATGAACATTTATGTTTTTGAATTTATGTAATAAATTGTACTCATATAATTGTATAAACCAATCTTTTATATCTCTATAATATATTTTTTCCCTGTATTTGGGTTATAAATTTTATTTCACTTAAATTATTTATTCGTACATAATTTTGGTGATTTTGTGGTGTTTTTTTGTTGTGGTGTGTTGTTACAGCACGCTACAACGGTGCTATAGTGTGTTGTTACAACACATTGAACCTTGTACCTTTATCATAACGTGTAGAAGAATTGATAAAGGTGAAATTTTTCAGCACCTGTGGAAGAGATAATAAAGGGATCATTTATAAGGACTAGTATATGTAATGATAAAGGCCTATATTATCAGATCCAAATAAAAGCACTGCAAAATGATAATGGATTTTAATCTCTCTCTGGTAGTCAATGCTTCTACAGCACATATAAAGGCAATTTTTTGTGTTGCTAAATGCCTACTTTATAGTAGAGAGATATAGAATCATTGTATCCTTCCATATGTGTTAGTTATTTCCCTAAAAATATGAATTAAATTACAATTAATAGAGTTGTTTACATCCATGTAACACTTCTTTTTCATTAATATTCTCAAAAAAAGATAAAATAAAGTTACCTTCACTCTAATAGCTATTGAAATGAAAATTTTTTATCAATTTTATCAAGGATAGGAGGAGGGTGTAAAACAGAGATCTATTCATTAATTTCTAATTTAGAAACAATCTTCACCTCTAGTTTGTGAGAATGTACTCTACTATGGAATATCAAATAAGCAAACACATGGGAAATCCAATATTTACAAGGATCACTACTCAATTTGAATATATAGTTCAATGAATGGTTTAGAAATAATCGAAGACTAAAAAATGACTATAAAACAATCCTTTGTGTTTTAGATAATGTAAGTAATATTTATCACTTTTATAGCTCTATTTTCATTCGAGAGTACACATTCTCCTTGAACAACTAATATAATATAAAAAAGATTCCAAAAAAAAGAACCATAAATGAAAGTCATCAACATGTTTTCATTATTCTTATGAGATGATTCAATATAACTTTCTTATATGTTCTTATTTTAATGTTAAAAACTATATTTTCTGAAAATAATGTTTATTGTATTTATTATGTCACTATTGTGACATTATGATCTCATAAAACACATTATATATTTAAACGGTATTTAATTTTTACCCAAAAATTTGACTATCTCTGAAAATTATGAAAAAATCACCATTGGATAATTTAGACTTCTTGATTCCAAAAGTAATATTCATTTAATTTAAATGATTTTATAAATCTGTGAATTTATACTTTTAAAATAAAATTTGACATTTAATGAAAATTCATTGGTTTTGAAAAAAACAACTTTCAAACATTAATAAAAATTACAATTGCATTCATAAAATTATATGATCATTTATATTTAATAAAAATTACTTTAATAATAATAATATTTTATTAAAATATTATTTGATTAAAAAATCCATTAATTCATCAAAATATATTATTTTGTCAAATATTAACTAAAAATACTAATTGTGCATTAAAAACTATTTAAAATGTAACAATAATAAAAATAATGCACTTTCTTTATACAAAAATAATGTTCATAGTCATAGTGATACGGTCTTGTTACATAAACCCTTATAACACTTGCATAAGAACAAAGGTTAAGGTATGTGATAGTGACAGACTCTAGGGGTGGCGCAGATAACATCGCTCAGTTGATAATATCTATTAACATCACTCCTCTTGTAGTCAGTTCTGCTCAAGCATAACATATTCAATCTCTTCTTGGGATTGGTCAAGAGTGAAGACAAATGATGCCACCTCCCTTACGAGATCTGACAAATGGGTTTCATTTTGGGCACGTCGCCTGGATGAGGCTATAACTTTCTTTTTCTGAGTAAATTGGATTTGTTAAATCCCTATATTTTTACTAATCATGTGATCACTATTCAATGGCTATATTAGCTACTCTAATAATTCATAACATTATTTTAAAATCTAGAAACATAAAAACAATGAATTTCAAATTTTATATAACCATAATAATGATTTAATTAGATCAAGGGGAATTTTCATAAAATGAATTTTGGGTCGTTACAAAGCATCTGAGTTCGCCCCTTTTTTTTGTATTATTTTCACCCAGTATACGAAGAGGTGTATTATGAATGACTTTTATGGACAATATAGGAGTTATGGATGTTTCCAATGGAATCTCTATACTTTTTTTCATTTTTTGTTGTAATGAAATAGTTATTTGGGTATTTGGTTTTTCAATTCAAATAAACTATTTGGTTTATTGGGATGTGATTCATTATAGTCATTACAATGTAATAAAGTAAGGTACCAACTTTGGGCTATTGGTATAAGGACCTAGACTTAAACATTACATAATCATAAATTAAGTTAATAATTTACATTCAGGACCTTTTAAGGTTTGGAGAATTAGAAAATTAGTTCATAACTTATACATAACTACCTTAATATTATAATTAGTCACTTCTACTCTCTATCCATTTTTTTATAAAACAAAAACACATAAAAAAAGAAACATGTTTAGTTCTATGTTTTATATAACATGACTTTATGTGATCCCATCTTTGAACCTATCCATCTTTAAGTCCTATGAAAAATATTTCAAAACAAGGGATTAGCATAAATAGCTTAGTAATGGATATATAAAAAGTAAAAATGTCAGTTTTTCAAAAAAATATGTAAACCATGAATAGTTTATCATAATGTAATACCTTTCACCTTTAAAAGGTAAAAAAACACATCACTGAATATATGCTCATTGTTTACCCTTTTTGTAACCAATAAATTACAATAAATCCCATATAAATAAATATATAATATTTAAAGTTAACATGGGACATAATAATATTTATGTGGAATAACCATACTGTTTACTTCCACACAAATCAGAAAATAAAATAGCCATACAGAAAACTACCATACCCAATGCATTGGTGGTTATAATGTAACCACCCATCAATGGTTTATCATAGAATCACCCATCATTTGATTTAACACGTATGTGACATCCTGTTACTATTTAGGTATTTCAACCCTTCTTATGTTAAATTATTATTACATTAAATAGGTAAAATAGTTTATGAGTCAAAATATTGGTTTTTGATAAACATGTCGTAGAATGGTAAAATGCCCTATTAATACACTGAAAAAAAACAATTAAATATTTTTGGAGTTCTACACTGAGTTGGTGCATGATTATAAGGCCCACAAAGACTCGACCACGATGGGATAAAATTATTAAATAGAATATATTATGCAAAAACTTTTTATTCAAAATATTGAAACAACTCCGAAAAGATGTGTCATTTGAGAAATCTGAGACCACATTTGTGTCTGAAATATAGTGTTTACCCTATAAGGGATGTAAAATTCAAATGTTCCGATAATTTGGATGTCCTTCTAATGAGATAATGTTATTAAAAAATATTTAATATATTATTTATTGAAAATAATTAAATATATCTCAAGCATTGTATCATTTGTAAAATTTGATCCAAGTGATGGTTCCAGAATAAGGGTTTTACTCTAGACAGGGTAAAACATTTGGAAGTTTTGGGCATCTAATGTCTTACATGCCAAAATAACTCTTTTTATTATAATTAAATAAATGTTACAATTTTTAATTAATAATTCATTAATACCTCTCCAATGTTGCATCCTATAAGAAATATGAGACAAATGTTGGGTCTGGAACAAGGTGTTTACCCAAGATGAGGTATAAGATTAATTCACAACAGATTTTTTGTTTCATTTAATATTTATATTAAATAATTAAATATTGGTTATAAAAAAGGTATGATGTTCACCTTCTCCCCCAAAAATACTACAAAACCATTTTTAATTCCCCCATAAGTTTCAAAACATTGATTTTCAACATTTTAATCCCTGTTTAAATTTGAAAATAATTAATAAGTTGTATTTAAAAAGATGTACCATAAATTTTTGTGTGAAACATTGATTAAAATGAATGTTTTGATTGGATGTTTTATTGATATGTTTTTATTAGTGTTTTAAATATTAGAACCATATCATCCTTAGTATGTGTGGTTTCTTTCGATTTTTCATGGCCTTGGAACCCCACATAAATTCAGTTGTGACCATTGTTAAGCACTTATCCTGCAATTCCAGCATGTGACACCCTTTTTAACCCCTCTTCATACACACCATTAAGGTTTGTTTATATTTATTTGATATCTTTAATTTATTTTCTTCATTTTTTTCCACCATAAATTTTTTGAAATATATATATATATATATAAAATTTTAAACCCAAATGGTATCATAATAGTTCATGTGAGATTATAAAAATATATTTTTTTCAAAATAAATTATCAAATGATATATATACACACACACACATATATATATATATACACATATATATTTATAATCAAGTCATGTGAAAAGGGATTATTTATTTAGATAAACTTATTAAAGTATGATTTCATGAATTTTCAATGTGTAATTATTGAAGATTCTATCACTAGAAAATTGCAACATTTTATTAAACGAAAAATTTATTATAAAAGGATATTTAAACAAATATACATATGTATACATATGTATATATATATATAATTATGTTGAATATGACTTATTTTCTCTAATTAATTTAGTGATAAAAATTATTAAAAGTTGTTAATCGACTTATCATATGTAATATTCCAGAAGATAGTTTTTGTGAATTTATCAATGACTAATTAAATGGAAATATCCAAAATAATTATTATACATATATTATCAAAGGATTAATAATATAATAGTATAATGATAATTTCGAGAATATTAGTGGTTGATTATTAATATTATTAAAACAATAATTGGGTTCTTATAAATGATAATTAATCTGATGGATAAATGTGACCGCATGCATTGACTTAATGCTAAACTGAAAATTTTCCATGAAAGATAAATTTTATCACATGTGATCATATATTAATATTGTGAAACTTCTACTGGTGAGATAAATTATCATCACATGGGATAATTTAAAATGATAATCAAGAGACTACTCATGAGAGAGATAATGTAATAGGATATGATTTATTATTTTCATGAAAAACAATATAGGGGTATATAATTATCAAATGAGGTTTATAATTATTCCTATGGATATTTCATCTGATTTCATGTTTTAAAATAAAAAGATAATCCAGAGATTATCTAGTTGTGAGAAAATGTAATCGCATGTAATATTTTTCTTCTGTGTGAGATAAATTAGATGTTTTTGTTCTAGGACCCTTTGACGAACATTAAAATGTGTGGTGTGGAAATTTTCCTTATTAAGGTCGTGAGTAGATGTATAGAACCACTCATGATGGTTTATCATTTTCTTTGATATCGGCAACCATGAGGTAGGTGGTTCTATTCTGATTAGCCAAATTGATTATCCTATTATTGGTTGATTTATATCAATTGATGATTTAAATTAAATTTCTCAAATAATCATTCAATTAAATTGATAAAACTATGATTCTAGTGAATCAAGATATATGAAATTGTTTTGCCATGGAAATTTGGAAAACAACCCATTTTATAGAATAGGGCGTGTTTATGGAAATTGGATGATTTAAAATTTTTAATTTAATTTGAGTATTTGATGGAAATAAATTCAATTAAATTATTGAATTTAATTTTGGAAATAAATTGTGTAATAATGGAATTGTTTTTGAATAGATTTCAAAATGGTTAAAATGTCTTAAAATGATTTGATAGAAACCCATTGGTTTTATCATGTGAAAATTCATGTTTTTGTATAAACCCTATTTTAGGTTTAAATAAAACGAAAATGGAACTTTTGAAATAGAATAATATGATTGATCATGTTTTTAATAAGTCATGAAATACCTCAACAATAATATAAGTGCACCTGAAATCCTTAGGTACTAAGTGAGTTTTTTGGATACACTCTATGCTACGATAATAATCGAAAACATACATGTTGTGGTTCACATCCCCAATAGGGATGGTGACAAGTTTCCTTTAGCCAGTTTCATAGGTACATGTCTATATACATTATGATGAGTTCACATAGAGAGTTCATAATTCAATAGCTGGTTAATACTATCATAAGTTTTTTTATAGATGACCATATGGCTCGGTTGTTTATTTATTATTGAGAAATAAATGTTTTCCAATGTTTTTTGGAACTACTTTACAAGCCTGTTGAATTTATAGAATCTATTTTATATAAATTTTTTACTCAAGTCATTGTTTTAAAATATTTTATCTCATGTAATGTTAATCCTATGATTTGAATTTATTTTCTATCATTTTGAAAATGTATAGCATGTTTTGTTTTAAAATGTTTTTTAATTTCCAAACCGTTTTATTTAAAAATTAAAATCATTAATTTAGATAATCTATATTTTGGAATCTATTACGGAATTATTGGTGGTACCCTACTAAGCTTAGAATCACACATTACATTTGTCTTTGGGTGTTGGTAAACTTTCTTCTTCAAGTTCTGAGTAAGGGGAAAGGGTCTTTTGGAGGTGGATCTAGATGTTGAGTGTTCGTCTTGGTGAGTTGTGTTCCTCACGACCATGGTTTTGTTTGATTTCATGCTTTGGTTGTAGTTCATTGTGCTAGTTTATGACTTGTGGACTTCTAGGACATTACACCCAGTGGATATTCTTTTTTTATACATACTGTCTTTTTTCTTTTATTCTGCATTTTTGGTAATTGTTCCCACTTGCATGTTATGTGATTCCAGGTGGTAGTTGATAGCACGTGGGGATTTGGAACACCCTTCGGGCTAGGTCATGGCCAACATGTTTATTGGGTTACTAGGGTACCAGGGCTGGTTTGTGGAAAAATGGTATCAAATAGAGGTTAATAATCATGTATTGATGACCATACACATTTAAGTATTTTTTTGGAACTTAGGAGGTAGTTTCGATTATGTTTCTATCCGGATCTCACTGAAATGAACCATATGTCACCAGGGGGTAGGGAACGAAATCTTATGGTGTGATTTGAGTCTTTTACCTTTTTTGATTTGGATAGAGTGAAATAAAAATATTGTTTGTAAATTCGATTGAGAATAATTTATCTCATTACTCAATCCACATGTTAATCTAATGTATTTCTTATTTCTTTTTCTAATGTTTTGTAACATCATAACTTTGAGAAGATATGCAAATCAGATCGATAAAAGGGATACTACTAAAAATCAGTGAGTGAATCCCTTAGTGGACTCGAGCCTAGATGAGTTGATTGTGTTCACTGTCCATGCTCTGAGATATGAACCACCTTTATTCCAAATTACGGCTCTAGCTATAGAGCCTAAGGGGATGCTCTTAAATTTATTTCTCAAGAGTTATTTTATCAGATACCACTATTTTTAAAAGGCTCCACTAACCCTCAACATACTGAAGAATGGTTTAGCGGTATATAAATTTTTTTGAGTTCTTGTTGAAACTGGAAGAGACCAATGTGCAGGGTTCCACCATCATGTTAGAGAGACCATGAAAGAGATGGTGGGACATGATAGTGACTACAGAGTTACATGCGTGCTTAGATTGGAAGGAATTCAAGGTTCTATTCACTGAATAGCTCTATCTAGAGTCAGTGGAGTTTGTCAATGTTGTGGAGTTTTTCAAGATTCATTAAACTGAATTAATTTTGGCCCTTTTGGACATTTGGGGAACTTGTAGAAGTTCTTCAAAAACTTTTCCAGTCCAAGATACAACATGAGATCATTTTCACCTTTAAAAAATACAGGTAAATCGAATGCTTCACATATAATATAGTTCCAACCAAAGGAATATGGGATGTAGTTTCTTCACTTAGTGGAAGAGCCTCTAGATTAAGCAGGTAATGGTACAACAAACATGAGTGGTACCATTGGTATAGTTTTGTTGTTACTTAATACTTTTTTTAATACGGGTGCATGTCGCTTGTATATTTCAACCCATACATTAAATCATATTAATATTTTTGTAGATATTTTATCTTTTGCATAGGATATTACTATACCCCTCTGTATAAATAGAGAGCAAGGTCATCACAATACCTATTATGTCTTCTCCCTATCAATTGTAAAAAAAATTATGGATTTTTTTGGTACATGACATGAAATTTCATAATGTCATATTTGAGATGGATTGGATCATTACCAAAAATTCTTGGATTGTTTTTTATCATTGATGGTTCGACATTACTACACCCAGTGGTGTGCCTCTTTCCTTCGAGAAGAATGTAACCCAAGTTCGAGTAGAGTCATGCCACATTATATGGAGTGGGGGAAAGTGATACTAGAAATTACATTTGATATAGAGTGAGATTAGTTGAGTGGTGATCTCCCTCCAGTCATCATTGAGTTTACTAAACTGTTTCCTTTAGACTTCTCTGATTTTCTACTGATACCGGTGGTTGAGTTTTCTATTGACTTAATGTGTCGTAGTAATTTTTTTTCCTTCATACCAAATAAAACGATTTTAACTGATAGATCTAATGAACCAGTTGGATGATCTTCTTGAGAAATCCTTTATTCACCTATGTGTGTCACCTTCGGAGGAATCGGTTCTATCCACCATGAAATATAATGGTTCTCTTACATCGTCTCTTCTCGAGATGATTCTTTAGAAACATAAGAAAATTTACATGTTCATTAAGCATTGGAGACTCTCTATATAGTGGGGTGACTGAGGCCTAGTGCTCATTGTCCAAATAGGGATTTTTGTGTTATAGAAACTATTATGTTTCACCTTTAGTGACAAAGAAGACTATAATATGGAGTTTCCATTTTTTACCAATGAGTTGTGTACCCATGAATCACTAAGACGTTTCGTGACATGAAGCAGTAGTTTTGTTGACAATGTATTCTTGAAGGATTCAACCTGGCTGGTTCATTGATGGATTGAGAGGCAAGGGATGCTTGTTCACTATTTTTTGGACCTTTCAATAATATTGATTAGGTGGGGAATGTTTATTACCATTAATCCCTAACACCACAATTGATTTTGATTTATAATGTCTTTCCAATCATAGTAGTTGTTAATGAATCTCTCTGATCCATCTCACATTCTGAGCTAGAGTAATCCTGGGATTGAACCTTATTTATCTATTACTAGAACGACTAGAAAGGGTTATTGATTTTGAGTCAAAGGTACTTTGTGGGAAAATGGTACCTTTGGTCTGTGTGCTATGAAAACAAGGTTTTGACTCTCATGAGACGTGAGAGAGGGAGGCACTAATGAATAAACATTGGCATTATCTCTTTTGACATGGAGGATTCTTCTTAGGCTTTCCGAGGACTGAATGTTCCTATAGTGGGGAGGATTTAGCATCCCATTACTGTTTCGATATTTCTAAAAATTCTTGTATTAAATTATTATTACATGAAATGAAAAAAGTTGTTTATCAATAAAAAGATCCATTTTTGTTAAACATGCCACTGAATGGAAAAATTCCCAAATAATACTTCAAAATATTAAATAAAATATTTTTTGGAGTTTTACACTGAGTTGGTGGATGATTCTAAGGCCCCCAAAGGCTTGGCGAAGACCAAATAAAATTATTAGATAGAATATATTATATCCCCACTTTTTCTCCAAAATATTTACATAACTATAAAAAGATACGTCGTTTGAGAAATCTAAGACCACTGTTGTGTCTGAAATATGGTATTTACCCTAGAAGGGGTATATAGTTCGAAGGTGCTAGACATTGGAAAGTCCATCTAATGAGATAAATTTATTAAACAAAATTTAATATATTATTTATAAAAAATAATTAAATATCTCTCAAACAGTGAATATTATGGAAAACCTGAGACCACCAATGGGTCCAAATTGAGGGTTTTACCCTATACCATTTATAACATTTGTAAGCGTGAGTGGTTTGGCTGCCTCGCTCGCAAAAATAAAACATTTTATTATAATTAATTAATTATTCATATTTTTAATTAATAAATCATTAATATCTCTCAAACGGTGTATGTTATGAAAAATATGAGATTATCGTTGGGTCCGGAACAATGTTTTTATACTAAACGGTGTATATGTTATATTCGCAACTGATGTTTGGTTTCATTTAAATTTTATATTAAATAACTAAAATATTGGTTATAAAAAACGGTGTCATTCACCTTCTCCCCCAACAACATCACACCCCCATTTGTAATGCCACATAAGTTTCAAAACATTGAGTTGCACAGTTATTAACCCATTTTAAACATAAAAATCAATAATAGGTCATATTTAAACACTATGTCATAAATTTTCATCTGAAACATTGATTTAAATGAAAGGTTTAATTAGTGTTTTATTGTTGTGTTTTTATAGGGTTTTAATTAGTATAACAATATCTTCTTTAGTGTGGGTTGATTAATTAAAATTAGAATGGCCTTGGAAACCCATATAGTGAATCTATAGACATCATTGTCCCACACTCCTCTAATTCTAGTGTGAAACACCGTTTTTCATCCCTCTTCAAAAACACCATTAATGTTTGTTTATTTTTCTTTAATTTCATTAATTTATTTTCATCATTTTTATACATCATTAATTATTACAATATATATATATATATTTAAACCTAGATTGTATCATAATATTACCTGTGAGATTATCACAAGATATATTTTTTTCAATTAAATTTGTAATGACCCACTCTGGCTCGCCTCTAAGACGGTGGTCGAACTAATGGGTTACATAACATCAAATGCATGTCCCCGAACACAAGAGGCTTCCGACTAGTAGTGAGGGCCTTTTTGTATTCAAGGGGGATATTGTTCCATCATAGGTAATATGTATTATCATAGTAGATGTAAAACCAATTACTAATATATAGAGGAATAATATAAATGAATAAATTGCAAGAGAAGTAAAATGAATAATCCAACACAAAAATAATCAAGTGTCGAAGCTCAAAAAACAATATCATTCCCTTATGAATGTCTAAACTAAAATTACAAAAAAATAGAGCCGAAGCATATTATCAAAAAAAAAGACACATAGTAAAACAACTACATGATGAGAAAGGCTCAGTCATCTTCCCTAGTCTCTATTCAATGAAGCAACAAACAATCATGAATCAGAAGCAGCAAGCTTCCCTTTTTCAATACCTACAAGCATATAATCTACTTGTGTTTCAACAATGCCTGAGCATGTTGTTAGATAATATCCCAGTATGTCAACAGTCACAGTTTCTAAACCATTCCATTTTGAGTAGTAATAAATTGCAGTGTTTCATTATATAATAAATGCATATAATTAACTAAGTGTTGTAAAATAAATAACTCGGCCTGACTTTCCAACGGAACCCATCCCTAATCACCTTCTTTGACATAAGCCAGAAGACTGAATGAAGTCCCTATATGTAGAATGCACATATACATATATATAAATCCATGAAAATCAAGGTAAAACAATAAGAAGCTTACACCCATGCTTGTGCATTAACTTTGGGACTAAGTCATGTGTCAACTATTTGTGATTCCATATTCCAAATAAATATCACAAATCTCAAGAAGCTCAAGAAACATTAATATAATCTTTCAGTGCATCAATATTAAGGATCAAATTGAGAGTTGGAGTCTGAGCCCCTCCTGAAGGTATCTCTACAAGACATCCTTCATTTTACCTAATACCACCAAGCATGTCCAAGGTAGTCTTTGGAAAGGCCATGTAATGCTCGAGGCATGGTTTTACCCTAAGTTAGTCCCGATCTCGCAAAAAGGGTTCGAGCATCATCCAAGGATGGCTTAGCCATATTTCCAATAGATCAATCCCCGACGGGCCCTTTTGGAACTGGTATCACTCTTAATTATTGTAATTCCAAGGGACATCTCGGTCTGGAAAAAACAAAGCCCCCCCCCCCCCCCGACACGTACTGGTAACCAATCAGGAACGAAGGGTCAATGTGTGGCCCTCAATATCGGACCCACCTTATTTACTCACCCTAAATTTAATTAATGTTTACACAGTATCAGATATTAAATAATAAGAATATGAAATTAAGTATTGAAAACTAAACAGATACACTCGAACATCACAATGTATATATTAAATATCGCAGCATAACAATCTTAACAAGGAAAGGTACTAAATCAAAATAAGAAGATAAATGAAATTTTAATAAATAAATAATTTAGCAAAAATAACCACCAAAGAGCCAAAAATTCAATGTTCATAATTACTCATAAATAATCATTCAAATCAAACTCAACAAAAAGAGGCTGAGAAACACATGTCGTTAATTATAATAAATGCAGAGTCATGTATATTTAAATAAATAAACATCTCATTTATAACTACTACCTAAGATAAAATAATTTATGATTTATAATTATTATACAATAATTATTCAAATTAAACAATACAAATTAGGCTACGCAAT
Organism: Viscum album; assembly: GCA_963277665.1. Lineage (NCBI taxonomy): Eukaryota > Viridiplantae > Streptophyta > Magnoliopsida > Santalales > Viscaceae > Viscum > Viscum album. Next base: position 75,857,492 of record OY728153.1, on the reverse strand, counting down.
ACATGAAATTAAATGAATTAAATACTCGGGCTAACAGAATTTATATCAACAACATAATCACACTCAAAGGGGTGTCTGGCCATGTTGCAACAATGTAAAAAAAGTTAATTTCTAATAAATAAGGCTATAATAATTAATCAGTATAATTAAATTGAAAATATTTGGTTAATTTACACAACACTGGTAGGCACCGATGAACGACACAACCATGCATTTTAATAATTCACAATAAAACAAATGCCAAGATAATAAATGCTATACCTTATGTTCATATGTGATCCTATGATTAGCGGTGGGATTTTATTTGACCAGAAATGGAAGAAAATATATGATTTTTTAAAAACCCTAAAATAGGGTAAATGTTTTCCACAGCGAATTGTGCAATGGATAACGAATGTGATTGCAAGATTCTTAGTGCTTGGGATAATCCATACAAATAGGTTTACAACCCACTCGTCGGAGATAAAAATGGATGAGGAATTGATGTGCATGGATCTTTTAAAGAGAGAAATAGGTGGTGCGCACCACATAGGGAGGAGGGGTGCGCCACATAAAGGAGAAGAAGTGGAGAGAAGGAGAGGAAAGAATGAAATAAAAAGTAAATGAAAGAAAAGAAAAAGGAAAAATAAATAAAATGTCAATAAAGAAAATAATAAAAATAAAAAATGTGGAAGAAATGAAATAAATATTTAAAATGTGTTTACCCTATTTTAATTATTTTTAATTTCTCTCAAAAAATTTCTATTTGATTATTTATTTTTATCCATTTCTAAATTCCATTCCCTTTCATTACACTCTTTTTATTCTTTTTCAACTCTTTTAAATCTTATTTAGCCCAAATGCAGTCAAAGAGCGTGATGTAAATTTTTTACATAAAACCCTAGGAATTATTTAATTAATTTAATTGTTTCTTTAGACCTATAACTGGGTGTGCAAGCACGCGCCCCGTGTCACATTAGGAATTTAGACAACAAATCCTAAATGGTCTGCACCTTGATTATGTTGAGACGTTAAAAAAATTCAAATTATTGTTTAACATAACTCATTAATGACATCTTTAATAATTATAAAAAAACTATTTAAAAACTGATAGAACCTATTAAATTAATATTTATTGAACATTTGAATTTAATAAGAATAATTAATATTTTCACATTTATTACATTACTCAGTTATTATTTACACCACAACACAATTTACTAAATATGAAAGCACGTTTATATTTTTCATCATCAATGAAAATAATAATATTAATAATAATTTTTTTATTTCTAACTATCCAACAAAAATATTCATCACCCAAATAAATTATCATCGGATATAATCTACCTAAAACAGCAATTGTTTGCATGATTTATCCCCTTTCTAGGGTAAACCCCCACATCCGAAAACTATCCATGGTCTCAGATTTTCTATTGGACACACTATTTGGGACAAAATAATTATTTTTTATATAAAAACCGATTAATTAATTAATTAAAAATACCCCGAGTATTATTAAATGCGAGGTTAACAAACAACCGAAGAGAAACAAGGTTATACCCTCACTAGGGTAAACATAAAATTCCAGACCTATGAGTGGTCTCAAATATCTCATATGACATAACTTTTGAGAGAATGAAATTATTTTATATTAAAAATTTGGTATAATAAATTAATTAATATAAGGAGAGTATTATCATGTGAGAGAGTTCCAAAAAACTGCTGTTAATCAAGGTTATACCCAAGCTAGGGTAATCCCAGTGTTCTAAAACAAATAGTAGTCTCAAATTTTTCATAAGACACAAAATTTGGGAGTTATATAATTTTTTTAAAAAATAAACTAACACATGTATGAATAAAGTAAATTTAATATTTTATTTTTGTCAATGTTGAGAGTCTAAGGGTCTTAGAACCCCGTGTTGAATCATTGTTTAAATCTAAAACTATTATATTGAATATTAAAAAGTTTTAATAATAGTTTTAAGATTCATTTAATTAGTTCCCATTTTTATTTTTATTTAATTAATTTTATATAATTTAATCAAAGGACACATCCCATTATCAACTAGTGGAAATAAAAAGTTCTGATGCTCGATTTTAAAACTGACTAGCTCAGTTAACAGAAAAAAAATTTAATTCCTGCACTTTTTCATCCGATTCAAAACATGGAATGTTACATCTTTCCCATCGTAGAACTTCTCATCCACGAGAATCCTTTAATAACAAAGTTACTCTCTCCCAATCTATAGGGTCATGATGCCTCATACAAAAGTCCATGTTACATCTCCAAACACTCTATGTGCATTCAGACATTGGTATGGAAAGTGACACCTAAGCCATTAATATCATAGCCAACACTAATTTTCAAACTTAAACATGGAGACAATACAAATCTAGACACGTTCATCATGAGACACGACCATGTCTTCATCCCATTAACTTCTGGCCAATGTTACATCCCATATTAGGTTTTAATGTTTGAAAGTGGAAAATTCTGAGCCACGACACCTTCCAACATTGGAATTTTTTACAAGGAACACCCATAAGAATTATAGTGATGCTTATCATGTGATTTCTAAAATAGATAAACCATTGATTCCCATTGACCTAAAAGCCCGAGTCAAGCTAGCTTTTCATGAGATGCCCTGGCTGACTGAAACCACACACATCTCACCTAAAGACATTCCATAAAAAAGGTCTTTGACAAATGGATTCATTGATCAAGATAGAGATCTAGTAAAGCCACATCAACCATAATTTTATGAAGATGATCGGCATAGACGTCTGGAGTGACATCCACCTAGTGGTCCCATAAAAAGAAATGAATAGTACATAAGAGTTCATCCAATGATTTCCTACATCGAAATACAAGGGTCAATCAATACTAAACAAAACCTCTATACGAATGACACATTAGCGTGTAATACTGAGGAGAGAACCTAAAAAACTCCAACAAAATTCATAACATTTTCATGGTGTAAGACTAATGCTCTATTAGTGCATGAAAAATGAAGGAAAGATAAAGTAAATGATCATCACTTAATGAATAGTACACTATGAGAATTAAAAGATTACCAGAAAGAATTTTTATAAAAATAGGCATGAAAACTCAACCAAACAGACCGGCGTGTCAACACACCCGAGTCTATAGAAGTAATCTTGGGCATTAAGACAAACATGATTCCATTAACACTAAAGTCATTTTACTACGTAGATAACCCGAAATGTGTTTAACATTGCAAGACATGATGATTTCATTGATCTCAACATGTTCCTCACAATGTTAAGAACTCAACGACACCGCATACGTGAACAATTACTACCCCGAGAAGATATTGTAGAAATTTTACTTTTAACTTAAAGGATTACATACTAAATCATCTATCACTATGGAGAAGAGTGGGTTGAATAACCTATAATTAAACAAGCCATTCCTATGGCATGGTTAACCTGATGGAAATGATCATTACCCGATTCTCAAGGCCTATAAAAAAGTCAAGGGAAACATGACCACCCATCCAAACATGGGTGTCATTTTAGGAAAGGTTGTCTGAATAAGGGAAATGACTTGTGAAAGGCTCTTCTCTATAGAAACTCAAAGAAAAACACAAAATAAACATATACCAAGGTTTTTAATAGAGGACATCACACCAGGTTCCATATCCATGCACTTTATATTCAATCACATTTAATATTTAATCATAAAAATATTTAATCAAAGAATTATGTACCATTTTTAAAACTAAACACAAGGTAATTGATCTTATACAATGCCTTGAGGAAAAATAGTAAAGCTTTACAAAACTATATTTTAAAACATTTACATTAATTTATATCTCTCCCTTAATTAGGAAATCTATTACATAAATTTCTGTTACGTAGATAAGGGGACCTACAGGGGTCCCACTATACTGACCAGAGATCATTTAAATACAACCCCAAAAAATAGTTGTGTAATTATTAACAGTCAAGACACTCATACCAAGTTATCTATTAAGAATAATACACCAACTAGCCTACTTGGTCCTACATGTTTCTTAGGTTGTTAATTTATTCATTTGAAATTATATCATGCTCAAACACATATCAACATAGATATATGGATGAATATCAACCTATTAAGCAACAATACACTATATAGTTTTTGGAATTTTTCACCCATTCAAGGAAAACAAGTAAATATTAGAAAATGAAAAACATACAAAAAAGAAGATAATAATTCAATACAAGAAGATAACAGTGAGATATATGTTGTAATCACAGAAGCATAAAATTTTTAATCATAGAGACATTATAATATGCATAGAAGCATGATACACGGAAAACATGGAATTAAACTAGAATTATGGAAATAGGATAGCACAATAAATATATCACAGAAACACGGTATCAAAAAGGCATGATAAATAATGGAAAGACATGGAATATATTCACAGAAATCAATTTGAATCAACAAGCATCCTAAAATGCAACTACATGGAAATTCACTATACATGGAATGTGAATCCCTATGTGCCTATTATGATGTATGCAATGCTTCATCCTTTCTTAAAAAGGCCAAGGGTAAAATATTATAAATTCCATAAAATCATATGCAGTGGAAATTACACCAATCACTCGAGGTGAAATCATATCAATTGTAAAATCAAAAAGCATGAAAAACAATCCCCACCCAGGCCACTTGGTCATTTCCCGTACATGGGGTGATCTATACTAGGAACGATTTTTAACCCAGCATTGACTCATTTATTATGGAATGTCTACCAACCCAAAATATCAAGGAAAAGGAAAAATTCTACCTCTAATACCACTTTTTAACGTCTCAACCCGACTAACATCTAAGATGGTGGCCCGACCGGTGGATTACATGACCCCAAGCACATCTCCCCGAACGCCAGGGCAACCAACAAGCAGCGAGGGAATTTTAGTGTCCAAGGGGGTGACTATTACCTCATAGGTAATAGGTATTATAATAGTGGAAGTAAAAAATAGTAAATAAGAAATAGAGGAAAAATATAAATGAATAAACTATAGTAGAAGTAATGAGAATAATCCAAATTAATAATAATCAAATGTGGAAGTTCACCAAACAATATTATGCCATTATGTATGTCTAATCTAAAAGTATGGAAAACATAACCCAAGTATAGTATCAAATAAGAAGAATATACACAAAGTGAAACAACTTCATCACGAGAAAAGCTCAGTCCTCTACATCAGTCTCCATCCTAAGCAGCAATAGACAATCAAGCATCGGAAGCAACATGCTTCCCATTGTCAATACATACATGCATATAATCTACTCGGGTGTCAATGACTCCCGAGTAGGGTGTGAGATGAAAACCCAGTAGGTAAGCACCAACAGAGTCTAATCATTTTCAGTTAATGTAGTAATATAATGTAGTGTGTCATTATATAATATATGAAGATAATTAACTATGTTAAATAAAATAAATACCTCGGCTCATGTTTCGAACAAAACCAGTCCCTAATCACATGATTTGGCCAAATCCATAAGTTTAAAAGAAGTACATATAAGTAGAATCCATATATAAAGATATATATATAGCCTATAAAATCATGGTAAAATAAGAAAGAATCATACCCCCAAGCTAGTTCTTTAACTATGGGTCTAAGTCATGTGTCAACCAGGTGTGATTCCATATGCCAGAAAAATATAACAAATCTCCAAAGGGTCAAGTGGCTTTAATAAAGACCTTTATTGCATCATTATTAAGGATGAATTTGAGAGTTGGAGTCTGAGCTCGTCCTAAAGGTATCACTATAGTACATCCTTTATTTTATTCAATACCACTGATCCCGTCTATGGGAATATATCGAAAGACCAAGTATCGCTCGATATATGGATTTACTCCGAGTCTGTCCTGATCTTGAAAAAAGGGGTTGACCAACATATGAGGTTGAATTAAATACTTTGCCAATGGATCTATCCCTGATGACATCTTTTGAAACTGGTATCACTCATAAGTATTGAAATTCTTGGGGAAGTTTAGGTTTGGAAAATCCAAAGACACCGCCCCCGGATGGGTAGTGGTAACCAGTCATGAAGAGAGGGTCTATGTATATCCCCCAATAGGAGAACCACCTTCTTTCCCTGCCCTAAATTTAATTCATTTTTTCATATTAGCAGATTTGACATAATACAAATATTAAATTGCATTTTGAAAACTAAACAGATACACTCGTGCATCACAACATATAAATTATATATTGCAGAAATGACAATCATAATAAGACAAGATATTGCATCAATATATGTAGATAAATGAAATTTTAGTATATAAATAATTTAGCATAATCATCTACCAAAGATACAATAAATCAAGGATTTTAATTAATGTAAAATAATTATTTAAACTAAACAAAACAAAAAGAGGTTGCGCAACAGATGCAGTTAATTAAATTAAATTATCAAGCATGTACATTTAAATAAATATATAATTCTATACCAACCACTACCAAAGGTCCAAAAATTAAAGGTTCATCTTTATTCTAATATAATTATTTAAACTAAACACAACAAAATAGGTTGAACAACACATGCAGTTAAATTAATTAAATACCTGTGCTAAAATAATGGTTACTGACCACCTAGGAACACCCAATGGGGTTTCCTAAAATGATGCAACAATTTAAAAAAATTAATTTATAATATATGGGGATGAAAAGATTAATAGAAATAATTAAATTGAAAATATTAGGTGAAATTACACAACAACGGTAGCCACTAACAAACAACACAAATGTATGTTTTTATGAATCATAAAAAAACAAAGGGAAAGAGAGTAGACGCCAAACCTTGTGGTCACAAATGATCTTATAATCATTGATAGGATTTCATTTGACCTAAAATGGAAGAAAACAAATTATTTTTGAAAAACCAGAAAATATGGTAAATTCCTTCCATGGAGAACTACACAAAGGAGAGAGAAAGAGATCACACTATTTTTGGTGTATGTGATTAGCTTTACCGAGAGGTTTATAGCGCACCTGACAGCGATGAATAAAGATGATGAACGAAGGTGAAACAATCTTTTGAGAAGAGGAAATGTGTCACACCACCATGGGAGGAGGGGTGCACCACACACATGAGAGGAGGAGGAGAGGTGGAGAGGAAAGAAATAAATAAAAAGGCAAAGAAATAAATGAAAAAAGGAAAAAAATAAAGGAAAACAAATAATAAAAATAAAATGGTGGATGAAATGATAAAAATAATTAAAATGGGCTTACCCCATTTTCAATATTTTTAATTTCTCTCCAACCATTTCTATTTTATTATGTATTTTTATCTCTATTTTAATTCCATTAATTTAATTTAAATTCATTTTATTCTCTTTCAAATCTCATAAATTATATTTAGCTTGAATATAGCGCTAGGGTGCAATGTAAATTTTTTACATAAAACATAAGGAATTATTTAATTAATTTAATAGCTTCTCAGTATCTTTATTACGATGCTCAAGGGAACCCTCAGTTGCATTAATAATTTAGACAACAAAAAATAAATGGTCTTTAACTTGATTTAAGTTGAGACGTTAAAATAATAAAATTATTATTAATTAAAATTACTCATTGATGACATCATTAATAATTTAAAAACAATAACCATTTAAAAAAAATCACCTATTATATTAATATTTATTTCACATTTTAATTTAATTAGAACAATTAATATTACCACTTCTATTATATTGCTAAGTTATTATTTACACCTTGACATGATTTATTAATTGTGATAGAACATGTTTATTTTTTAATATCAATGAAAATAATAATATCAATAATAATATTTTTATTATTATTTCTAACTATCCAACAAAAAATATTTATAATCCAAATAATTTATCTTCAGATACAATATGACAAAATCATTAGATGTTCGCTTGAGTTATTCCCAACCTAGGCTAAACCCCACTTCCTGAAATGATCGGTGGTCTCAGATTTCTCATTCGACACACCGTTTGGGAGAAAATAATTATTTATTAAATAAATAATGTAATAATTAATTAATTACAAAATGGTATTATTTTCACATGTGTGGTTTCCAAAAAACCTAAGTGAAACATAGTTATACCCTTATTAGGGTAAACCCGGCATTCCGACCTTAATGGTGGTCACATAATTCTCATAAGTTACACCATTTGAGATATATAAATTATTTATTATTAAAAAATCTTAATAATAACTTAATAAAAATTAAGGGGTATTATCATGAGTGAGAGTTTCAGACACCTGACATGAAACCAAGTTATACCCATCCCTGAGTAAACTACACGTTCCAAACCAAACAGTGGTCATTGATTTCTTATATGACTCATTGTTTGAGAGTTATTCCATTTTTTTTGAAAAGAAACTAAAATTTTTCTGAGTAAAATAAATTTAAAATTTTTTTTCTATCAACGCCCAGAGTCTATGGGTCTCGGAACACTATTGTGACTAATTGTTTAACTCTGAAAATAATATATAGAATATTCCAAAGTTTTAATAATGCTTTTAACCTTCATTTAATTATATTCCATTTTTATTTTAATCTAATTAATTTAATAAAATTTATTTAAAAGAAAATTCGCAATGTCGACTATTGGAAATAAAAATTTCAGATACTCGGTTGTAAAATGGACCAACCCAGTTAACGGATTTTTTTTTAATTTTTGCGATTTTTCATCCAGTTCAAAACAAAAAACATTAAAAAATTATCAAAAAATATATATTTGTATATACATACATATATATATATAATCACATCGTGTGCTTTGGATACTTTATTTAGATTAATTTATTAACGTATGATTTCTTGAATTATCAAAGTGCAATTATTGAAAAAAATTTCACTAGTTAAATGAAATGTTTTATTAAACAAAAATTATATTATCAATTGATATTTTATCAGACACACACACACTCACACACTTATATATATAATTATTTGGAATAATAATTCATTTCTCTAAGTAATTTTGTGATAAAAAATTTCTAATGTTGTTTATCAGATTATCATTTGTAATATTACAGAAGATAATTATTGTGAATTTATCAAAGACTAATTGCATGGAAATATAAATATAATTATATTACATATATTATCTAAGGATAATTAATATAATAATAAAATGATAGTTTTGAGATTATCAATGGTTGGTTGTTAAAATCATTAAAATGATAATTGTGAGATCATCAAAGATAATTATTCAGATGGATAATCATGAGTGTATGTGTTCACCTAACAATATACTGAAATTGTTTCATGAAAGATAGATATTATCGCATGTGATCATATATTTACATTTTGAATCTTATCCTGGTGAGATATATTACCATCACATGTGATAAATTAGAACGATAATCTAGAGATTATATAGGAGAGGGAAAATATAATCGCATGTGATATTATATTTCCTTGAGATATAAAATAGAAGTATATAATTATCAAATGAGATTTTTAATTATTATTGTGGATATTTATTATGATTTTATGCTTTAACATAAAATGATAATCCCTATATTAGCCTAGAGTGAGAAAAAGTAATCGTATGTAATATTGTAATTCTGTGTGACATAGAATTGATTTTTTATTCAAGGACCCCTTGAATAACATAGAACTTTGGCATGTTGAAATATTCTTTAATAAATCTGTGAGCTTGTTTATTTAACCACATATGGTGGTTTATCTTTTTCTTTGATATCAATATCCTTGAAGTAGGTGGTTTATTTCTGATTAACATAATTGATTATCTTTGAATTGCTTGATTTATTTCAGTTGTGGATTTAAATTCAATTGATCAAATATTCTTCTAATCAAATTGATACAAACAAGATTCTAGTGAATTGATATATTTGAAATGGTTTTGGCCTGGAAATTCAGAAAACCCCCAAATCCATTGAATTGGGTGTGTTAATGAAAATTGGATGATTTAAATAGTCTAATTTAATTTTTGGATTTGATAAAAATAATTTCAATTAAAGTATTGAATTGAATTTTGGAAATAAATGGTTTAATTATATAATTGTATTTTAAAGGATTTAAAACTGGTTAAAATAGATTAAAATGATTTGATAGAAACCAAGATGTTTTATCGTGTTAAAAATCATGTTTTTGTATAAAAGCTGTTTTGGGAATAAATAGAAGGAAATTATAACTTTGGAAATGGAAAATGGGATTTATCGTATATTTACGTTTCTTAAAATACTTCAACCATCATATAAGTTCACTTTAAATCCTTGGGTACTTAGTGAATTATTTGTATGCACTCTACGCCATGTCAACATTTTAAAACATACTTTTGGTGTTTCACATCCCTAACGGGTTGTTGATGGGTTTCCTTTGGCCAGTGTCATAGGGATGTGTGTATACTTATTTTTATGAGTTCACATAGATAGTATACAATCGTATTGTTGTTTAATACTATTGTACCTTTTTGCAGATGACCATGTAGCTCTCTTGTTTATTTATATTTGAGATGTAAATGTATTCTAATGTTTGTTGGAACTGATTTAAATTCTGTTGAATTTATAAAAATAGTTTTATACATGTGTTTTAATTATTCCATTATTTATAAATATTATATTTCATGTAATTTAAAGCCTCTGATGGGAATGTATTTTCCATCATTTTGAAAATTTATAGCATGTTTAGTTTAAATTTTTTTTTGAGTTTCCTACCTTGTTTATTTTATAATTTAAATCCTTAAATTAAATAATCTATATTTCGAATCTGTTATGAAATTATAGGTGTTATCCTACTGGGATTAGGCCCACACCCTACTTTTTCTATTGGGTGTTTTAAAACTTTCTTCATCTAAGTCCGAGCAAGGGGAAACGATCTTTTGGAGGTGGATCCTTCTGTTTAGCGTTGGGCTTGGTGAGTTGTGGTCCTGATGAAAATGGGTTGTTTTCACTATTTTATTACTTTGGTTGTAGTTATTTGGGATGGTTTAGGGCTTCTTAACTTCTGGTATATTACTCCCAGTGGAGTTTCATTTGTTATGCACACTGTCGTGATTAATTTATTCTGTATTGTTAGTGGAAAAATCATCCCCACCTGCATGTTGTGTGATGCTAGGTGCTTGTTGCGGACCTATGGGGATTGGGAACGCCCTTCAAAATATGTCAAGGATGACTCAGTTATCAGGTTACAAGGGTACTCAGGCTATTTCAGGACCACATAACAACCCGTAAAATTTCTAAGTACCAATATATAATCATCACGCAGAAAAGATTGAAAATATCAATATTTCAGTCATAAAAGTGCATTTTCAATCACAAGATATAATTTCAAGATATTTAAATATAAAATCCACATTTAAACCAAATTTCAATACAAAAATTCCCAAAAATGGAATAAGGGGTTTCTTTTTTCATTTTTAATAAATAAAGGCTTATTGAAGAAGCCAAATATCAGACAATAGTTATGGTGGCGAAGGGGTCATTGTCACCATATATGTTAAAAAATAATCATTTTTTTTCTAGTAAATAACTCAGTAGAAAAAATATTCCCTTTGATTTAATTCAAAATAAAATGTTTTTTATTGTACACCATACAAAATAAAGAGGTATATATTATCGAAATATGCCTCAATGAAAGGAAATTGAGATGAAGCCCCTTAACTCGAGTCTGAATTGTCTTGTATGTTCTTGTTCTTCCTGAATAATATACATAAGATAATTTTTAATTGAATAGAAACCGTTTCCATGTTGATTATTCATTTTATATCACTTATTACTTTGGTGTAACAATTAGATATTTATTTGAGTTCATAAAAAAGTTTTTTCCAATGTTCAGAACCTGAGTAAAAAAATGAACATGTAATAATTAAAAACATTTCATGTGTTCAAATGTACAATATCTATATAATGATATTAATGATTTATTTATAATATATATAATATAAATTCCATAGATGTATTTATAATTCCCTATAGCATTTGGATATAAGAAATTAAATGAAACGTTCAGGGAGATGGTAAGCTGTACGTACGCTTGAACGCTACTTTCATTTATTTTTCATATTAAAAGGAATGAAAACTAAATGTTAAAGAGGTATTATATAATTAAAATATAATATAATATATAATTTTAATAATTCTATCCCTTATTTGTTCCATGTATGCCTGAATGAGTCATATAACATTGAGTGTGTGGTAGTCTGCACTTCCTCAAATGAAATTATCATATTAATACGACATGAAAATCAAAAAGTTATGTTGTAAATGAAAATAAAATAAGAATATAAATAAGATAAATATCATAAATATCATATATAATTTTAGTTCTATCTTAATGGTCACTATAATAGGTGGTAGGAAAAGATTGAACAATCATCATTTCGTGAGACAGTAGTTCGCCGTCCACTAAAATAGTTTGTTCTATACCCATTAGATGGAGGTGTGGGTGAGGGTTGTTTGAAAAATTCTAAAAAAACAACCTAGTATATTTAAGATTATGGTGTTGTTATAAAATAATTGAATAAAGAGAGTTTAGGGGGTTGGAGAAGGAAAATAAATGAAAGAATCTTGAGAGAATAGATTACCTCAAATCGGGTAACTACTTTTTATTTAATCTAAAAAGTCTTCTTGAATTGCCTTCATCCAATGGAAATGATTCTAGAAAAAAGGGAGGAATTTATTAGCATATTTAATTATATTTTGTATGCGAAAAGGGGCTTGATAGGTGTCAGTGATGGATTAGAGGTGTGGTCCTTTTATAAGGGGGATGAGGGGCACTTTAGGAAAGTATGAATGTATTAATTTATAATTAATTGATTTTATAATTATAATAACACCAAAGTGATATATATTAAATATCATTTGAGTATGAGTTGAAATCGTTACAACCAATATTTTTAGACTAATATTCATTTTAAAATTAACCTTATCTTTTAGTATTAAACCTAAGTAAACTTATTTATGTTTTACTATGACTTCTTGTATGTGGCTACCATAGTAACAAAAAATTACCATGAGACCAAAAAATGGATCATTAATGAAACATCATATATTTTATTTGGATGAATCTCATATTTTTAAGAATATTATATCATAAAAATAAATATTAATTTATTTAAAAACTCATTTATGTAAATTTATGTACTATTCATATCATGGCTTTTTAAAAATCCACAACAACATGATTATTTGGAAATAACATCATTAATTAAATTATAACATGTCATAAACTTCCATAATATTCATGTATGGAATAAAAAGTTCCTAAATAATTTTATTTTAATATTTATAATCTCATGTATTTAATTCCTTTATTAATAAGGTAATCACAACATCACCATTATTTCATAAATTAATTAATTAATTTGATGTCTAAATATTTTAAATAAAATATCATGATGCAAAAAATCTTTTTATATTTATAATTACTATTAATAGTTGAAAATATATCTTAAATAACCCCATAAAAAAATTGTATTACTAAAAGATGTATGTTTATGTTACATTTTCGTTAAATTTTAATTAATAATTATAAATTTTATTTTTTACATATAAGTGACTCCATGGTGTCCCTAAATCAACCCAAGGATTACCAAGGTCGTACATGTATGAAACAATAGGGTTTGGACACGTGTTAGGGTAATTTAATATTATTATAATATTCTTTTTTACCCTTAATTACTAGATTTTCATTTTTACCATGGTAAATAAAATATTTGATAATGTTACAATTCATAATGTCTAAAAATAAACATACCTGTTTAAAAAATTTGGACCCCATGAATACAAACATGGAATCCATTTTTACATATTCAAAACACATTAGTTTCAGAAATTAATATAAAATTAATTCCTATTTTCAAAACCATGAAACGTGCTTTTATGAAACAAAAACTACTAAAATATTGACATGTGCTAATGACCAATTTCAAAGTGAAACTACATCAAATAACAACATTGGATTAAATGATAAAATATAACATAATTAAAGATAAAAACCAATTTATGTGATAGCCTAATAATTATAATAAATTATATTAAAAGGTAGTTTTGAAGAAAATTGTAGTATTTTTCACTATTCATTAAAAATGTACTTTATCAGAAAAATACCAAACTTTTAACCAAAGTAAATCATAATTTCATGATTTTAAAGAAGAAGTTTATTTTTTCAAATGAAATATATAAATGTGACAAAAAATATATTTAAAAAGGATTTTACCTCAAAAGGTAGTAAATCATCCTTTTAATGAATATTAGATTATTTCATTCATAAAATCAGATTCATTCATATTTTAAGCTGCTAAAAGATATTGGATAAAAGTAAAGACATTCCATAAAAATGTGTAATTATACTATAGTTAGTTATTTTCATTCTCTCTAATAAATTTTCTAGGTGTTAACTATTATTTAAAGTAATAATATTATTATATTTTTTTAGGTATAACTCAAAGTTGTGTGCGATGTATGATTTTAAAGAAAATAATTATTGTGTGTTTAGTAAGCTATCAGACATGGAATCCCCTTTAATTTATGTTAATAGTTAATTCAAAAATATTAATAAATGTGATAATGTCATATTCTTCATTTACTTGGGATGTTACATCCTTCCACCATTTTGATAATTGCGTCCATTCAATTTTAAAATTGGGCTCAGAAAAGTCATTAAAAGTCATAAATCAGAAAATGAGTCAATAAAACTATAACTTTAATAGAATGAAATAGAATTACAAATTTCACCTAAAATAAACTGTACAAGGATTTCTTATCGGAAAACATGGATATGGAAGAGAAACTAACCATTAAGTTCAGATGGAGAGGAATAGAAAATATGATCGGGAGAATGTTAACGATCAAAAAATTAAAAACATGTGATAGGTTAAACGGTCCTTGATTCCCATATAGTAAAAGTAATTAGACAACATTTTTTACATCCCCTTTCATAAATTTGGATAATATATTTATGATATTGACTATTAATATAAGGAAATATACTTACTTTTCAATTATTGTTTCATCCTTCTATAAGTTTCTACAAAAAACTCATATTTTCACCAAATGACGAGTATTCCAAATTAATTGGTCACACCTGATCTTTTAGAATCAACTTCTAGAGAATCAAATAATCCACAAAAGATGAATAATATATTTTCCCAGTCTTTAGAGTTTAATCAAAACTAAATGTTTTTGTACAAGATCAAATAATCTCCAAAAAGGATAATATTTTTTAAAAAGTAATATAACTCATTATCTCCAAAATTGAACAAACAAAACCCAAAGGTCAAAAAATATCATTCAATAAACAAATTTCTTTAAAATAATTCAATATAATTGAAACAATGACTGAAAACCAAAATTCAAAAGAATTTAATCACATAGTCTTCCATAGTAAATCTTAACATTTATATCCAAATATCATTGAATACTCCTAAAGTATCATACTAAAGTGTAATTAACATAATCGCATATTCTCTATGATAGGTTAATCATTAACATAAACAAACCAAACATTCATATGTTAACAATAAAAACATAGATTCTTTAAAAAAAATTATTCCATTAATCCTCAAATGAAATCCCGCAATATTCTATTTTTCATAGGTATATACTGTTTCCCAAAAGAGAGAACATCGTCCAAAATAACATTTATCACTTAATCAACAAATCATTTTACAATACCAAGGATATCCGGTTTACAAAAAATAAGTCCCAAATATAAAATTATTATTTATCCCTAAAATATTATAACTAAAAATAATTAGTCATAATAACTAGGGAATTCACGTAGTCTAGTGGTTGGAGATAAATACTAATTGCACATGGGTTGTGGGTTCCATTCCCATAGATTTATCCTATGTGACGATTTGTCAACCGATCTGCATGTTGTCCTTTTTCAAAATGATATATAATATTATAAAATTCTCAAAAATGAGAAAAAATCCTCAAAAATAACCAAATAATATTTTATCTACAAACGTTATCTCATACCTCACATTTTTATCCCAAATAGTAATAACCTGTAATTGCCTAAAATTTGAAAATCATATAAAACCAAATGTTTCAATAAAACTATATTAAAAATAAGATAATTCTTCCTTGAATAAAATTTTCACATGTCATTCCTCAGAGTAACACATACTATAAAATCCATTCAATGAAATCCTATCATTATTATATTTAATCATATTATCATCTATATATCCAACATAACACTTCAATTCCTAAAATGTAGACATATTAATAATAAAAAATTATTTATGTTCCGTTATCCATGATTATTCCATCATATTCTTTTATACTTATTTCCTACAAACAAAATCATATATAACATCATAAGATTTTATTAATATCAAAACATGATCTAATAATTAATCCATACATTTCATTGTTCATTTTCAGCTTCCTCATCTCTAATGGGAATTTGATTTGGTATTGGAAAACATATATTTTTATGATCCCACTGATCCCATTTCTGAACCATCTTCGTAGGACATATATTTGTATAATAAACATGTGCACCCCGTTTAAAAAATTCATTTGATCCTTAAGAAAGAACTTCTTTTCCTATCCTAGAGTCTACTAGATTCTTCCAATTTCCATGGTAGGTTATTTCTTTATGACCTTCATTACCACGTCTCAAACATCTTTCCATCCCTTTGATGCATTTTCTTAAGTGTTTCTTTCCACATACATGAATCATTGGTTTTTGAATAAACTTACCTTTATGGATATTACCTGAACTCCCATTGGGATTTTTTTCACACATATACAATGCCTTATAAAAATCACCATGGTTCAAGAAGTCAATAATGACTTTATATAGTTGGTTGAAAATAACCGCATGAGTTCTCATTGCAGATCACCTTTCAATCAGTTGCATATTCAGAGAACCGTTATAGTTTTCTTCACATCCATTATTACATTGGTGCCTACTATATCCGTCCATTTACTAAAATAAAAAAGGGAAGTTTGAGTATATTAGTAAAACCATCATATAATATTTTATGAGGACTGTAAACAATAAGATATACCTTTTCATGTTATCTTAAACCCATTCAATTTATCTAAAATAACTTTGAATCTCTCTAATATTCTAACCATTGTGGTTATGTAACTTATTCTTAAATAACACCATAAACTCTAAAGTTGTCTAAACCTACCTCTGATTCCAACTATAAAGACCTGGCCTTAAACAGAACATAATCTTGAATTAAGTGAATAACTTTCACTGTGGGTATTTTTTAGGTTTGGAGATTTATAGAATTAGGTCTTAAGATGTACATAACAACTTTAATATTACAATTGGAAACTTCTAATCTTAATACATTTTAAACATAAAAAAGAGAAGCATGTTTTTTCCTTGTTTTAGACATCATTACTTTTCCTTGATCCCATCCTTGACCGTATTATTTTTTAAGTCCCATGAAAAACATTTCAAAACATGGGATGAGAATAAAAATATCAATAACGGATAAATAATGAATGAATATTTTAGTTTTTCAAAACATCATGTAATCCATGAATACTTTATCATTAAGTAATACCATTCATCTTTAAAATGTAAGAAAAACTATTCACTGAATATAATCTCATTTATTACCATTTTTTAACCAAAATATTATAATAAACCTCGTAGAATGAAACATATAACATATAATGGTGTCTTGGGACATAAACATACATAAATAGAATTACCATACGGTTGAGTTTCAAACATATCACTAAATAAAATAGCCATACAACTGACTTCCATACCCATGAATGGGAGGTTATAATGTGACCACCCATACTTAGCTTTTCAATGAACCACCCGTCAGTTGGTTTATCACATAACCACCCCTTTTTTGTTTTATCATGTAACAACATGTCATATGTCTATATTCCAATATATAAACATGACACATAAAAGATTGAAAATATCAACATTTCAATCGTCAAATTTCATTTGAAATCATAAGAAAAAATTTTAAAATATTAAAATTGTAAATCAAATTTAAAAAAACATTTTCAATTAACAAATACCCAAAAAGGGAATAAGGGGTTTCTTTTTTCCTTTTAAAAACATTAAGGCTTCTAGTAGAATCCTATATCAGATAATGATTACAAGGGTGGAGAGGTCATTGTCGCCACATATGGTAAAAACATTCCTTTTCCTAGTCAGTAAAATTCTTTATAGAAATAAGATTTCCTTGTAATGAATGTAAATGGAAAAGGGTTTTATTATATACAATATAGAAGAAAGTTGTATATATTATCGAAATATGCCTCAATGAAAGTAGATTGAGATGAAGTTCCTTACCTGATGTCTGACTTGTCTCATATGTTCACTGTTCTTCCTGAATAATAAACACAATTTATTTTCTACTTTATTTAGTACCTTTTTCAACTTTATTATTCCCTTTATATGACTTATTACATTATTATAACTATTAGCAAATTATTTGAGTTCATATCAGAAATTTTGATGATTTTTGAAACTTGAGTCAAAAATGAACTTGTTATAATTAAAAATTGTCCATATGGTAAACTATACATTAACTCTAGAATTATATTACTGATATAGATATCATATATATCATATATATATATCGAGTATATATGTATTTATAATAGTCTATATCATTTGTACATAATAAATTAAAAGCAACATTCTGGAAGACGGTAAGACGTATGTACACATGAATGCTACATTCATTTATTTTTCATATTTAAAGGAATGAAAAATAAATGATATATAGGTATATTATTATTATAGTATATTATCATATATTATTTCATTAACTCCATCTGTTATATGTTCCATGTATGGGATGAATGTGTCATCTCACTTTGAGTGGGTGGTAGTCTGCACTTCCTCAAATGAAATTATCATATTTATACAACATAAAAGAATAAAGTTATGTTCTAAATGAGAATTATATATTCATTGAGATAAGATAAATAACACATATATCATATATAATTTCAGTTTCATTATAGTGGCCACTATAAGAGGTGGTAGGAGAAGATTGCACAATCATCCTTTTGTGAGGTAGTAGTACGCTGCCCACAAAAACACTATGTTCTATACCCATTAGATGGAGTTGTGTGTAACTCTAGTTCAAATAATTCTCCTAATGAAAACCAAGTATATTGAATATACTGTTGTTTTTATAAAATATTGTTTAAATAGATTTTAGGGGGTTCTTGAAGGAAAATAAATAAAAGAAGCTTGAGAAAAGTCATTAGCTCAACTCAGTTAACTCCTTTTTATTTAAGCTAAAATGCCTTATTTAATTGCCTTATACCATATAAAATGATTCTAGGAGGAAAGGATTAATGTTGGGAGCTTATTAGAGTAGAGTTTGGGATATAAATTGTCCATGAGAGGTGTGAGTAATGGGTTAGACATGGTGTCCTTTTGTAAGATGGAGGAGGGGAAGTTTAGGAATGTCTGAAAGTATTATTTTATTATATATTGATATTAGAATTATAATAACACCAAGGTCATATATTTTAAATATCAGATGATGATGGGTCAAAATAATCTTATCCAACTTGTTTTAGACATGTTTTGGTTTCAAAATTAACCTTATATTTTAGCTTTAACCCTTAGTAATCATATTTATCTTTTACCATGTCTTCTTGTACATGGTTACCATAGTTACTATAAAATATAAAGCGACCCAAAATGAATCATTAATGACATTTTTAACATAATATATTTAATTTGGAGTATTCTTATATTTTTAGGACTGTTATAAAATTTAATAAAATATAAATTTTATTAAGGACTCATTTATGTAAATTTTTATACTTTTCATATCATGCCTTTTTAAAAAATCCAAAAAAAAACTTTATTATTTAGAAAAGCATCATTAATTAAAATATAAAATGTCATAATCATCGATATAATTCTATAATGGCACAAAAAGTTTCAAAATAAATTTTTTATAGCATTTCTAATCTCATATATTTAAATCATTAATTAATATGGTAATCACTACATCACCATTGTGTCATAAGTAAATTTATCTAAATGATGTAAAAAAATTATAAAAAAAATACCAAGATGTGTTAAATATTTTTATGTTTCTAATGAATGTTTATAGTTGAAAATATCACTTTTATAAATCAATATAAAAATTGTTTTAACAAAATATATTTTTATTTTACATTTTTCTTAACATTAAATTTTTTTTTATAAAATGTTCTTTTCACATACTAGTGGCTCCATGGGGTAATAAATTCATACAAGGATTCCCATGGATGGACATGTATAAAAATAGGGTTAGAACATGTGTTGGGGAAATTTAATATTATTATAATATTATGTGTTTATCCTTATTTACCAGTTTTACCTTTTAACCGTGGTAAATAAAATATTTACTAATGTTAATATGCACAATGTCTAAAAATAAAATTTAAGTATATTTAAAAAATTTTGAAATACTGATTCCAAATATGAAATATATATATAAAAATTTAAAATAAATTAGTTGCTAAAATTAATTTTAAATTAATTCCCTTTGTCAAAACCAAAAAAAATGGTTTTTAAGAAGTAAAAACTACCAAAATATTGACATGTGTTTATGTCCAATTTCAAAGTTAAATTACTTAGAATGACAAATATTGGATTAACTTATAAAAATATAATCCAATTAAACTTTCAAACAAATTAATATGATAGTCTAATAATATAAATAATTTCGATTAAAAGGATGTTTTTGAATTAAAATGCATTATTTTTAATTATTCATTAAAAAATGAACTTTATTAGAAAAATACCAAAATTTTTCCCTATGTAAATTTTGATATCCTGACTCTAAATAAGAAGATTATGTTTTTCAAATAGAACATATAAAAGTGAAAAAACTAGATTTAAAAATGGTTCACCATCAAAAATCCAAAAATCAACCTTTTAAAGAATTTTAAATTATTTGATGCTTAAAATTTGATTCATTCTAATTTTAAGAATATAAAACTTATTAGATAAAAGTAAAAACATTTAATAAACACGTCTAATCATATTTTAGTTAGTTATGTTCATTCCCTCTTATAAAATAGGTAGGCATTAACTACCATTTAATGTAATAATATTATTATATAATTTTTCAGTATAACTAAATGTTGTGTGCAACATAATATTTAAAAGAAACACATTTTTTTGTGTTGAGTACGCTATCAGACATAAAATCCCATATAAATTAAAATTAATATTTACTTCATAAATATTAATAAATATGAAAATTTCATATTCTATATTTACCTGGGATGTTATAATTGAGCGGCATGGTCCTTAAAATTGTTTTGGTAAAGGAATAAATAAAATAATTACAACCCAAATTGAAAATATAATAAATTAAACGATTAAAACTATTATTAAATTATGATGATTATAATGGTGATTAATTTATTACCCAATTTTTTTTGAATTACTCTATTTTGATTTAAATTATTCCTTTTGATATATTTAATTCCATGCAACACTGAATATAACTTTAGTCCGATGAAACCATTATTTTTGGCTTGAATTATACACAAAACCAAGTTAATAATTCACTACATGAAACAATAGATTATTTTTAGATACAAAAAAATTATATCTGGATTTTTTTAAACTCGATAACAAGTCCCTTCGATAGGTTTTGTTACCCGGAATGCTGAGTTTTTCTAAATTACAAAATACATTCAGTATTTGTATTAATATATTATTTTAGTTAACACCATTTCATTTGAATTGATGTTAAAAATAATTCTAGGTAAATAATTTTTTTTACATTTATATAAAATTATTAATTTGATTATCTATTAGTTATAAATTAATGTACTCACTAATTGTAAATAATGAAATTCATTTCCTATGAAAATTATTTTTTGTATATACATATAAAAATTTATCACAATAAATTAAACAAAACACTTTTTATGAATTATTTTATCAATAAATATATATAATATGTTAAATCATATTCTTTTAAAGTCATATTGTATATTTTATTAGTACTGGATAAGAATAAATGAAAATTTTTGAATAAAATGATGTATTTTTCCAAAAAGGTAATTATAACACCTTTTAATGAAGAACCTATATTATATATAATTTTTCACAACATAATAATTTATATTTTAATAAATAAAGTTTTTAATTATTTACAAAAAAATTTAATTTTGATGATTTTTTGGTATTTTTCTGAGATGCTTAATTTTTTGAGGAATAATAATAAAAATTAATTTTAATTGAAACTGTATTTTTGTCAAATTTATTTATATACAAAAATTATCTATTTTATTTGTTTTAAATTTTATTTAGATCAATTATACATATATTAATCAAATATAGGTCATTTTTCCTAATTTCACGTTTAAATTAGATATACAACATTTGAACATTTTACTTTAAAAAACCAGTTGGTACATCCTATCTTTGAGATTATTTTTAAATTAAATTATCTGGATTATGTGTTTATAATTTAAAACATGGATTAAAAAAGTTTATTCTATATTATTTATAATTTTTTGTAGGTTAAAAATAGTTTTTGACAAAAAATATTAGTGAAATTAATTAAAATTAATTACAATGATTAAGGAAAAACATGCTTACTTAGTTGTTAAACTTTAAATTGAGAGGTGAAATACACTAATAACATGACAAAAATATTTGGATGGCCATATTTAGCCATATTATCCATTTTATTTAAATTTTATGATTATTTTCAGTGTATTATGTATGGGGTACCTTTCACTAGTGTTTACCTTTTTATATTTACAAGAAAGCCACACCTCCTCTGCTATAAAAGGGAACTCACCCTCATCCCCTCTAATTCACACATATAAAAACCATTTTAATTATAAAAAACCATTAAAATAATATTCCAATTTACCCCATATCATCTTGTAATACTAAATTTGTCCAGAAATCAATCTAATATAGTCCTTCGTTGCAATCCAAGAGGAATTATACAATGAAGAGGTTATACCCTCTAACAAGAACATTTGTTTCATTTTTTCCTCCAACAAATCATTAATTATTACTTCATTATTATATAATAACGTAAATATTCCCAATATAATAATATTCATTATATTAATTTTATTAACTACAATTTCACACACATTTATCCAATGGGATACACAAACATCAATGGTGTGTACGATGAACTACAACCTCCCGAGCTGATGTCATTCATTCATAAATTTCAACCCTTAAAGGTGGAGAATAATGATATTCATACTCATTTAATGTTATATATATGATATTTATTATATCATTATGATTTTTTAATTAGTATATAACACACACCTATTTGCTTTCAATCTAGTAGGAATATGATAACTTCGTTTCTAGATGTGTGGACTTCCTCCTCATCAAAGTGATGTGATTCATTCACACATTACATGGATTTTATTAAGGATTGGTTTAGTAAACATATATGATATACATGAAATTATAATTAAATTACAATGATAATATTTATGTAAATATATATTTAATTTACCTTCTTTCTTCCAATACGATATGAAAATGGAAACATCGACCACGTGTACGTTGACCCACTATCTCCCTGAATGGTGTATTCCATTTCAAATATATATATTTTACTTATTATTATAAATACATATAAAAAAATATATATTATATTTAAACCATTTTTTAAATTATAAAAATATATATATATATATCATGATCTATGTAAGATGATCAATAATAATAATCCAAATCATTTTTGAACATCAAAGCAGTCATTACATGAAACGTATCATTAAAATGTAATTTTTAATAAATGGGTAACATAAAGTAATATAATTTAATATATGGTATTATATTTAATAATATAATTCTATGGATGATTTAAAATACAATTATATTTATTATAAATGAATATTATAAATGAATAATGAAATTCAAGACCTAAGGTAATAGATTTATCATATCACTTTCATTTAAGTGAGATATATTCTATATTCAACTCTTATACTTATTTTGTGGTGTATATAAATCTATATGATATTTTTTATAATGAAAAAAATTTCTATTATAATATTAAAAATTTTAATTAATTTTATTCTCTCATGGATCTCGTGATTAAAAAGTTAAAAATGTGGTGAAGGGATTTCTAGTCTCACATTTATTTCTATGATACTTATGCAATATTCACAACTAGATTATTTTGTGTAGTGTTATACTATCATTTAATGTATTATATGATTATTATTATTAACTTTATGGTTGTTTAAATATCTATTTTATGATATATATTTCTTGGGGTTTTAGGGTTCAAAATTTTCAAAACCAGTAAGGTAATTTTGTCTCATTTTTCATTCTTTAAGACACATGTTTATTGTGAAAAGATTTTGATTTACAAGGCATATATACGATCCTTTTACATGTTATGTCATGAATATCTTTATTTTTTTTTATATTTTAATTTTAATGTAATTCTATTATTTCATAGAGATCTATATTCAATTTTACTAAAATAGTATGAGTTTACAGCTAAAATCTCATAGTTTACTGAGATTATATATTATTATACATCTATTAAATAAATATTATGATCGATATCTAAAACATTATCAAGATCATTCTTCTCCTATGGATTGTCATGATATATTCATGTATTCATACTATATTTCCACACTTTGGTACATAATATAATTAAAAATGTGTTTCTAATCAAATATATCCTTACTTATCTCTTTAATCAATCAATTGTTTTATTCAAAAACCATGTTACCTAAACATATTTTTAAAAAAATTTATCTGTGATATTTTAGAAACATTTTCTTAGAAAAATATTTCAAAAAATAATATATTCTAAAAAAAATAGAACGGTCTTCAAAATATCCTTTATAAGTAATTAGGGTTATTTTAAAAGATTATGTCTTTAAAATTATTTAGTATTTAAAATGTTTTTTTTTCAATGTGAATTGTTTATTTTCCCCATGAAAATTTTTAAATGTTTTTTAATGATTATTATATAAATGTTTAGGGTTGTTTTCAAGGAATCATATTTTAAAGATGATTTATTCTTTAAAATGTGATTTTCAAAGAATGGTTATTTTCATATAAAATAATCCATGTTATATGTAAAATTCATTTTTTAAAAAAGATTAAATTATTTGGTATTAATTTTTATTTAAAAAGGTTATTATATAAGGAAACTATTTTCATTATTTATTTGAGTGGTTTATAGTTAATATGTCATGTTTTCTATGAAACCCATTTTTCTTCTATAGATTTTACCTTGATAAAAAGATTATGAAACTCGATTCCATTCATGTGTAATTCAATGATTAAATTATTATGAAGTATATATATTTTCCATATTTTAGGATATCATGAAATTTTTATTATACACATTTAATTTCATGATTTATCATTTGATTAATGTTTCTATTCTTATGGCCCGGATAAGTAGGAATTAATTATGTGAATGGTGGGACCTAAATCTCCCTCCAATGAATTTTAAAATTATTTATATATCATGATATAATGATTGGAAATAAATGGTGGTCTTATTTTAAAACGGGAAATATGTGTATTCGGGTCCATAATTGTAAATTGTGTGTCATGATCCACAATGGAAAAAACGTGTGTCCTGATCCACTATGGAAATAGGTGTGTCCTAATCCAAAAAGGAAAAAAGGTGTATCATTATCTATAATGTGAAACAATTTTCTCCTTCTCCACTATGTGAAATATGTGTGGCGTGATCCACTAAGTATATGGTTTTGGTTCTTAGCCATGACACATGTAATGGTTTTATATATTTTTGATTTTCCATACTTATATAACATGATCTTACAATATGAGACTGATTTATAATTATTTATTAACATTATGATTCATGTTTTATTGCAAACGTTTCATTATAAAATTACACTTTTATACGATATTTGAAATTTAGGGTATGATATTTAAATATAGTTATCATGTCATCTAACCTTATATTCGTGTTATGCTAACATATACCATTGATTTAACCTTAACCAAAATAGGATCTCACACTATAATATGTTTCCATTCCCCATGATATAATTAAAGGTTTTATGTATAAGTATTGAAGGGGATGATATTTATGGGAAAAATTGAAATCTTTAACCATATTAGAATATTTTGGCCAATGATTCCATAAACACTGAACTATTATTGTCCTCATGAATTTACTTTTATAATATACAAACTATTCATATAAAATTAGGTAATATCCAGGAATGTTAAGTCTATGTCACTATTGTTTATATCAAATGAAAGGTTTAGTCATCCTTTAGATACTAGGATGTGAAAACATTAATAAGATATCTTGGGATATTTATAAGGATATATTTATGGATGTCTCTAAGGATAATCCTAAGGTGTTATAGACAAATGAATTTTATGTTATGTTTTTGAAATCATATTAGTAGTTTTTCTTGATTATATGGAATTATTCTATGATAAGTGTTATCACTATATGATTTATGGTTGTATTCAATGGTCAGGAACAACAGGTAATATTTCAATGTAGAATATAATGGAACATGTACTAATTTTTCCGATGAGAAATAAAATGTTGTGGGATATACAATGAAAATTTATGTCTATATTATAGATTAAATTTATCATGTTATGGATCATCTTTAACATCCATGATAGAAAAAGGGAAAAAATTTACTTTTGTGTTCTTCATGAGTGTCCAACTTCTTTGAGTGATTTTACTCATCCACTAGTTTATGAAAAATGGAACTGTGGCAATGAAAAGATGTCTTCCAATCTTCAATTATCGAATCATTGAAAAATCAGACAAGTTTATTATCATTTGGAATGTAAAGTGGATCATTACTGAAATCTTATTAAGAAAATGAGAGAATAATATGATGTTTAATATATTTAATTTTATATGTTTAAGTGGATATTTTTTATTATGTATTTCCCTCATGTTATATAGACAATAATGGAGTAGAAATTCATTGATCTAGATCAAATGGATGATGAATCTATTGGTACCTCACCCACGTCTATCTTAGGGTGGGGGAAAAGAAGATTATTTTCCTAATATAGTAAAGTGGCTTACCAGGGATGTCTCACTTGAGGAGTTTTATAGTCAGTTCAATCACTAAATTCTAATTCAACGCGTCAATTTTTTTTATGAAAAAACCGATTTCGGGATTTTAAAAACATGCAATTTAAATAATTCTATGAAATATGGAAATATATATAAATATTAATATATACTGAAATTAGAGAGGAAAGCACTTTGTCCAAGGATTGATAACAAAGATTCATTAATTATTTTTTCACTATTTATATTCAAATTGATAAGTCATTTTATCAAACATAATTAATGAATTGCTATTATTTTATTTATTGAGTGTTTATTTTTAGCAGGCCTCTGACAGACCAAAGTACACCTCCTCCAATAGTCAATTAGGATAAAATTTCAATCTAGAATGTTTTTCCTAAAAGTCCTAGTTTCACCATATTTCATTTTATATTATTGGGAAACCTGAAATCCATCTTATAAAGTGTTTTACAAAGAGAAGGGAGGAAAAAATAATAAATTAATGAAAATAATTGGAATAAAAAACAATGTTGTGGTGCAGGAATGCCTCACTAGTTCATTACCCTCTTATCCACCACAAATAGATCTAATTTGTTTTAAATTATTGCTCAATAATAAATAACCCCAAAAACCACCCCCAGAGAAAAGATATGGATTGGTCATACGCCATTGTAATTTAAAAATTATTGATGGCAGAATATGGAAGAGAGAAAATCAGATTAATATTGGAAGAGACATATAGATGGAAGATGAAAATGGAAACACATTAATAAAATATACAAATGAATTACATGGAAAAATAAAACTAAAATAAAAATATAATATAAAATAGAAATATCAAATGGACATTGTCCACTTCTCCTTTGTTCCTTGCATGGTTTAGGGTTAGAATTTAAATATTTGAGAGGGAAATGTTCCCCTCCTTTTATATGCCTAATTTTTCATCAAATGTTGATGCATTTTATCCCCCATAAATGATTGATTCATGCATTTACCCCTTCGTGAAAGATTTTCAGAAATGTTTTTATATATATCATCTAAATTCATAAGCATATTTTTACTTGTTTGGAGAGAGTTATGTCTGTTTAACTCTGACAATTTACTCTAATTAGTCAGCTTCTCTATATATCAATCATTTTTATTATCATGCCATAACGACCATGAAATCTACCTATTAACATGTTAAAGCCTTCATGAATGTTGTTCCAAAATTTCTTTCTTATCCACCTATATAATAGAAGAGTGATAGAATAGATTATGAAGGATTTATGAATTTTTTTAACTGTGATCTTTTCTGTCTAAGATTTCCAGAAATCTCCGTCAAAGTATATCATCCGAATTCCACTATAATGGATGAATCAGTAGATGAAATTTATTGCGTAATCATGCATATGTGAACCCATTAATATAAATGTTAATAAAATTAATTGTATTTTTGAATCAAGATTTATGCATCCATTACGGAGGTGGGATTCACACTATTTGTTCAGAGAAGTTTCCAACTATAATGATTTTTTGGGTCGCATGATGTTCGAATAAACACTTTATACCGAAGAAAATAATGAATAAAATAAATCAAATAATCTAAAAAAATACGAATCTCATAAATTTGAATAATATTTTGTAAAATATACCAAATATAACCATTTAATAGAAATTTGTAAAAAATCTAGAATTATCCAATTTTCAAAATTTAACTCAAAACATATCATAAAGACAAATTGATGTAACAAGATAATATTGATAAATTGGTTTGGGTTAAATCATTGAAATACATTCAACTAATGATGAAAATACTGGATCTATCAATTCTTATATAACAAAAACAATATTTCCCTTAAGCATAAAATCTCAACATTAAAATCGTAGGACATCAATGTTACCAATATTCAAATTCCAAAGTAATAAAAAAATCATTTTCAAATAAAACATCTAAAAATATGCATAAAATATGAATTTAAGTTATAATTTTTCAAATAAATAATAAATTCTTTTATTTAAATTTTTCCCTTTAGTAAATTGATAAATCTTCTCCTTTCATTCATTAAAACTTCTAAATTTATTATTATTAAACATGAAAAATTATAATTTATTTCACGTAAATATTTTTCCTCATATATCATGATACAATTCATGTGGTGTTATAATCATACCATTAAAACAATATTCTTATCTATAAGATTGTAAATGTACTATTTTTTATAATACTTTTTGATAAAACGCACATAAAATCCACAACACTTTCAATTAAGGATATACTGACTCTAAGGATTATGGATGGTAGGATTTGATGTTTTAAATGTTTAGGATCAAGGATGAGGTTTTTATCTTAAGTATAAATCATGATATCCAAAATAAAAGTGTAATGAAATTATACCCTTCAATATAGAAACTCCCACTTCTCAAAACTCAATGTAAGGTCATGATAAAATTTACCATAATAAATTATTTGTGTTCGCTCTTTATTTTTTCTTGTATTTTTTTTTATTTTCAGAGTTAATTTTTTACGTTTTTTTCTAAATTTACGATTTATTATAAACTATAGAACAAATGCCTAAACACGTATGATAGAAATCATAGATCTAGTAATAGTGAGTGTTGGGGTACATAAATCACAACCATTTTTCACAAATTTTGGTTATTTTTGTCATTCTAATTTTTTTATTCAACAGGGGAAAATGATAGGGTACAATTAATGATTCCAAAACCTTTTAAAATTACAACACTAAGTTCCCCACACTATTCCCTTAGAAATTATTTAATAACTTCCATCGTGATTCCCTTTACCCCCACAACACAACTTTAAAATATCATACAAATACCATATGTATGGTTGGAGTAGATAAAAATGGTTTGAGACCGGTCTCATCCTTATAATGGTAAATCATAGTTTTTATGGGATTAAGATAAGATTTATTTAAATCTTTTCATTTAGTATAATTAATTTCAAAAGATTCATTATTCATTTGTAGATTTTTTTATTGAACTGACCTTGCATTACAAAAATTTCAATACAGGTTTTGGTAGGTGATATGTTCTAAGTTCAGTCAAAAATTATACTCATAATAAAATAGAAAGTACATGTTCTTCAAATCATCTCAATAATAATATATATGATTTGGGAAAATCCCTTATGGCATGAATAATAATAAAAAATGAATTCACATGAATTTTATAATTTCAAACATGAAAAATGTTTGGGAAATTTCATATACATTAATCAACTAATTTACTTAAATAATGTGTCCTCATTTCAATATCCATGCTTCACATTAATCATTAAAGAATAAAATTTACTCATTTAATTTCATTAATATTTAAATCTAAAACATGAAATAATTGGATTCCTATGAAACTTATGTCTCCAAGATAAGGAAGGTAAAAAAAACTAAATCATGTGTGAGAATGCAATTCAAATTTAAATCTCAAATCATGATTTGAAAAAAAATGTTAAGAAGTTTAAATGTTTATAAATAACAATAAACTATATTTCCCATGATTCATAGTCAATATATTCAGATAATTGAGGCTTCCATTTCCAATTTAATAATATAGAAAGAAGAATTACTCAATTAAGAATAATGATAATGTCCTTAAATCTAAAAAAGATACAGAGGATCAGACATCATTCTAGACTACTTCTAATTGATGTTTAAATTCGTAGAAAACATATATGGGTAAATATTTGTAATATCTCCCAAGTGGGTCCTGAATATTATCTACCTTTATAGGTAAATACCAATAGTTATCCAAATCAAGATGGTTGTTGAAGCACATTGATTTTAACCACAACATGAGGCTTTTCACACCACCTAGTTTAGCCTTCTAGGTGAAGAATTTTATATAGAGAGATTAAACCAGATCCCACCGTCTTTACAATAATGTATAGCTTGCATGGAGGGGTAGGAATATGTATGAATCATCTTCTTCATTGGTTCATACTTCTGAAAACTCGTCTATAATTTCCTATATCTTCTCAACATGGGATGCATGAGATAAATGATAAAAGGGGAGGTAAACTTGTATTTTTACATGAATAAAATTTTAATTTTTAAACATTAATTTCTACCCTTTAATTAAGGTATCCTCTTTCTTGATTTCCTCAGTATAAAAAACATGTATATCTTAATGATGTGGCTCCTAAAATGTATGTTTATCAAAATAATTGATCTCAATGTGTTCCTCTAAAGGTGGAAATATAGGTTTTTATTTTTCCTCCAAGGTATAGCTAATATTTTCTAATTTTTTTAATTAAAATAATTAGGAGTTATTAAAAATTAAAAATATAAGGAATCAAATGAGATAGATTAAATAAAATGGTAAAATCCATGAGTTTATTTAGTTTTAGTCATTATCTTATTGGCAACTGTTTCTAGGAATACATTCTTTGAGGTTGGTGGACAGTAGTCATGATCCTTCATTTGAACTTAAAATTCCACCACATTGGTGGTGTATTCTTTCTCTGATTCTAGATATTCTTCTTTTTAAGGGTTTTGGGATATGGAGAAGTTCATCATATTCAATACAAAATCAATCTTTGTCTTATTAATCCCCCACATGTAGCTCAGCAAGCAAGTCTTCCTCCTTTTCCACCATAGGTAAGAAAAGTGGATCATCTTCTAGTTCAGGATCATTCTTATGTTCAAGATCTATTGATTATACTCGGAAGAATGCATTTATCCAATCCAATTTTCTTTATAGGTATTGAACCATTTCATTATGGTCTTGAATATAACACCATAGTATGTCTTTTTTGTAATATATCATAGAAATATTCTAGTGGATATTCTTAAAAAGTGTTGGGAGGAATAGAGTATTACTCTATTTTTGTCTTGGCATCTTCTGGATAGAATTCAGGTAAGTACCCCTAGAATTTAGTGAGCTCTCTGGCCAATCGTTCACCAACTGGTTGATCGAGGGTCTCCTTGAGATCCTTGATGAGGTCCCTTAATTCCTCCAATTTTAAAATTTGGATCAGTGATCCTCTAATATATCTATCCCATAATGTAACATCATCTCTTGTAGGCCAGGTGGCTTTATCAATAAGCTCTTACACATGTGAGTATTCATTTTTTTAGTGTATTTTAAAAATGGTTGACTGAAAATATCCTTGTAAATGAATTTTTTTTATAATTTTTATATAAAGAAAATAATAATTATTATAAAAATGTAAAATTTAAAAATGTGATCGAAATAACAGATCAAATCCATGTCAACAGCCTGAGTTTTGACACACACATGTCATAGGGTATAGTAAATGGCAATTATTTTCCGAATAAATCACCCTGGACGACTTGGGTTGTCACTTGAGAAGAGTCCCAGTCGGTTTAATAAAAAATTTCTAATTCTCCTAGTCTAATTGTTATTGGTGTTTATATTATTTATTTAAATATTGTTTTTTGGTGTGGTGTTGGAAAACATGAAATAAAATAATTATATGAAATATTAAAATCTAAATGAAGATTAATATAGAATACCATTATGGAATAATTTCTTTACAAGAATATTTGATGCCACATGTTCATTCATTTTCTATTTTTTTAAATTCATTTTGATTACCCATTTTTTGAAAGTTTATTAAAAATTTAACATTCTTCAATTTATTGAATGTGTGATTTTATCTTACCTCCAACACACCAAACCACACCACCTCCAATAGTAACTGAAGATAACACCAAAATCGAGAATATTATTCTTAAAATTTCTAGCTCCACCATATGTCATTTCATCATTTTGGTAAACCCCAAATCCACCGTATGATGGGTTTTACCAAGATAGGTGGGGGGAATTATTCAATTTGAATAACTGGAATTGAAAATAATATCATTTTAGATGAATTCCAAACCCATTCATTACACCTCCATCCCCCAAAAATATATTTAAAACATTTTTTAATAGAATATAAATAATAAATAATACCACAAAACCTCATCCATGGACAAACATAGGGTTATTCACATTCCATTTCAATGTGAAAAGTGATCATCATGGATAAGGTAATAGAGAGAGAGAATGAGATTAAGAATGGATGAGATAGATAGATGGAAGAAGAAAATGGAATCACATTAATAAAAAATATTAATACATTAAATAAAAAAAAACTAAAAATAAATTACAAAATAAAATATAAATCCTACATTTCTCTTGGCCTCCTATCATTGGTTCCCCAGATGGGGTGGCGATGGAATGGATTCCTTTTAGAAGGTGGATCTTCCCACCTTTTATAGGTTGGATTTGTCTTCGAAATTTGACACAATTTATACCCCATAAATTATGGATTCACAAGTTTCCTCATGAATTGAATATGATCATAAATTTTTATTACATCTCCCCTGGAAATATCTTAATATTTATTCATGTTTGGAAAGAGTTATGTCCATTTCACTCAGAATATTTATCCTATCCAGTTAGCTTCTAAAAATTTCAAACCTCTAGATTATCAAGCCCTAAGGACCAGGAAAACGATAGATTAACATTTTAGTGACTTCAATAATGTTGTTATGAAACATCTTTTTCATCTACAGAAAAATATTCAGACTAATTGGACCCATAATGATGGAGTAATGATATTTGTATTTACTATGATCTTTTATTTCTGAGATTTCAATAAAACATACTTCAAATATATCTTCCAATTTTCATAATATGTATAAATCACACCATGAAACTTATTTAGAAAGAAAATATATGTGTCACATTTCATATATATTTTTAATAAACTTCATTTTATGTGTGAGACCTGGATTATTCATCGATTATAGAGTTGCATTCTACATTCTCCTCATGGATAATTTTTCAAATTCAATAATTTTTCCGAGCCTCTTCATATTCTAATATGATTTTGGTCTTAAAGAAAAAGATGATAAAATTAAATCATGGAATCAAAAAAATAATCACACAAATTTTATTGATTTTTTAAAATTTAAATCCAAAATAATGTTATAATATAAATCTAACAAAAATCATGATTTAATCAATTTTCACAATTTTTCTCAAAACACACCTGAAATAAAAAATGTATGCAATAATATACTATTGATAATTTGTTTTGGATTAAATCATTGAAAAAAATATAAAATATTACAAAAATATTGGCTCGGTCAATATATTTGAAGCAAAATTTAAAATAATTTTTAGACACACTTTAGGTTTTATCGTCATCCCTACAAGAAAAATCAATTATTTCTTTTTCTAGGTAGAAATGAATTCAATAGAAAGGCCTTGAAAATAAGATACATTAGTAGTTATAAAAAATTAATTCATTATAAAATAAAGGTAAAAAATCAAAATTGGTTATTCCCACCATTACTCTAGTTTTGATAAGAAATAGAAGATCGAGCCTTATGAAATCTCACATGGTGGAATAAAATTCATGACATATCTATCTAAAAAAGTGAGAAGAATAATTAAGGGTATTGATTTATGGAAAGTAGGAGGTATTTTAAATATGGAAATTCTTGTCATTAAATTTTTGACTATTGAAATATTATTAATGTAATGGTTAATATAGTGGAAGAGAAAAGAATTCTATGTAATGCACTGCCCACACATCAGTTTATCAACTTCAACATGTTTGGGTATTATGAGAATCAATGAATGGATCCAACGGATAATATGGATGATAAGACATAACAAAAAATGGGGAAAAAAGAAAAAGGGAAATCTTACGCAATCACAATAGATGATGTGAATCATGATAATTAGGGAGAACATTTCTTACCCTATATAGTTGATAATTGTATGATATATTTTGTATATTTAATCACTATGAAAATATTTTTGTTACACCTTTATAATTTTTTCATTTGATCCCTCTACACGGATTCTAGAATAATATAATCACATTTGATATTCTATAGGTATAAGTATAGAACCATATTTCAAATAAATTGTTTATTCTTTAAGATAAAATTATATTTATGGAATAAAGGGTGAATTATATTTTGGTAGGGTTATATGGTTATCCATTTATTGAAATTTTTCATTTGAACATTGGATTATGTTTTAGAGATTAACATATTACATCACCATATGAATATTTATTCATATTGAATAACTAGTGCTATATTTTTTTTCTAAGAAATAAATATAAATAGAATGTCTTAGAAATCTATCTATGGTTCTTATGATCCATTAGTACATTAGGAATGAAAAATTAACCTTTATTTTTGGACGAAGATGTAATGTGGAAATCGAGAAAGTTACAACCAAAGGATATGATTTTATTTATGAAAAGGAATAAAATTTTGTAATTGTATTTACTTATATTCTTAGATAGTATAACAATACATCACCTATAGAAAAATGGATATTTAAAATTATTTATCCTAATACCTTCATTTCTATTGACTGTATAGATTTTTAAATCAACCCATATTTTTGATTTTGAGTCCTTTAACATTCTATTGATCCTTCAATTTCTTATAATCATCTACCTCAATCACTCTCTATGATTATTTACAAATTTCTTACTTGTCTATTTTTTAACATCCCAAATAAGTTCTCCAATGAGATAAATTAGTTATCAGTTACTTTTTCAAACCATTATTTTTGTGACATCCCTTTTTTAATGGATGTTTTGTTGATCTTTTTTACATATAGTGATTTTATGAATGGATGTTTAATGTATTAACCCTTAATGACATAATATAATTTTTAGGGAGAAATCCATTTTAGGTGGGTAGAATGTAACCCCTGAGATTTTGTGAATAATTTTGTTCGAAATAATTTAATATTTTTGATAAATTTCATTTCACACATTAGTGAAAATAGGTTCTATTATATGATTGAAATAATCTTGGATTTCATTCTATAAAACACCATGTTAAGATTGTTATTTATTCAACAGATAGATTATATTGCAATATAAAAAACACTTTTTTCGTGTGTTACCCACTATACTCAGTCCCTCTATGTATGGCTGAGTTTAATGGGACTATAAAATAATTTCAGTATTTTATTAAAATATTATTACAGTTACCATCATCCTATTGGAGTGGAAGTTATGAAGAATATTAAATAAATTATGATTCTCATAAGTATGTAAAATTAATCTTATAGTTATCAATTATTTTTAATGGAATGTAATAAGTTTTTGAAAATAAATAAATTTATTTTCTATGAAAGCAATTATGTTATATACACACATAATATTTATAAAATAAATTAAAAAAACTTTTGAGGAATTTTTTAGTAAATTTTTTATATCATATATTCAATAAAATTACATCACACTCATCTAATAAATTTTATTTCTATGAGTTAAGAGCAAATCCAATTTTATGAATAAAAAGATAAATTTTTTAAAAAGGTAATTTTTCTGACTTTTAATGGATAACCTATTTTAAGTATCATGATTTGAAAAATTAGTAATTTTTATTTTTAAAAGTAAACTTATTTTTAGATGATAATATCTAAATTTACTCAGGTTGAATTATTTATATTATTCAAACATGTAAATTTTTATTACGAATAGTGAACAAGATTGATTTTTAATTGAAATTTGTATTTTCTTATAATTTGTTAATATAATTAAATTTTATGTTTTATTGTTTATAAAGTTATTTAGATAAATATTACATATATTAATCCAATTTAGGTTTTTGGAATTAATTTCACAATGAAAGTGGATGTAAAAATATTTTAAATCTTTAAACTTTTTACTGTGAAAACCTTTTGTTACATAATATCTTCTTGATTAATTTGTAATTAATTTATACAACATATTTTATTAGATGATTAAAAAATGGATTATATATTTGGAATTATAATTAGTTTTAATTTAACTTAATGTCAAGTTATTTACTAAAAAAATAATTATTTAAAGTAATTATAATTAATTACAGGGACTAAGGTAAAAACAAGTTTACATAGTGGTTAAATATTATCATGAGGGGGTAAATACCCTAGAAACATGTCAAAAAGCCATTATATTTATATAAATTTACTATATAATATATTTTATTTAAATATAAAAAAATTTCTCATGTTCTTATGTATGGGATACCTCTCAATAATGTTTAACTTTTTATATTTTGAAGAATTCCACTCCTCCTCCACTAAAAAGGATACTCACCCCCCATCCAGCTCACTTCTTCACAACAATAAATCCATTTGGATCATACATACCATATGAAAATAAGATAAAAAATTCTATAATCACTCCATATAAGCACCACAATGGGCATAAATCAAACCATGTTTGTCCTTTGGTAAAAACCAAAAGGAATGACATGAATAATAGGTAACATTATTCAACATGAATTTTTTTTCCATTTCATTGTCTATCCATTAAATTATTATTGTTGCATGATTATATAACATTAAAGGTATCAAAAATATAATGAGATGTTTTTTTGTTATGTTTTCAATGTACATTTTACATACTTTTTATCAAATTGGATATGAAATGATCATTTGTTTGTATGGTGGATTAACGCCTTGCAGAATGAGGTTGTTCATTATTACATTACACATATAATATTTTAGAATTATGATGGAATTAATATTTTCATATTAAATATTTGTGATTTATTTTATATTATTTAGTTATTCTATAAAACATACATTCATGGTTTCCATTTTGTGGGAATACGATAACTTCGTTTGTGGATGTGTGGACTACCACCTCCACAAAATGATGTGATTCATTCACACATTAGATGGAATGTATTAATGATGGGTTTAGTAAAATTATATGATATATATGACATATGAATTCAAATTTAATTATTATATATATATATATATATAATTTACTAACTTTCATTAAATTGGACAAGTAAATGGAAAAAACGTTCATGGATACAGAAGATATACCATATCTATGAATGGTGTATTAAATTTCATATTATTATCATTTTTATATTATTATAAATAATTATATATAGAATATATATGATATTTAATTAATTTTGTTTGTTATTTAATTAATTAAATTTTGATCTAAGAATAGTGATAAAGAATTACAAGTCAGACATATATGAAATACAAAACAGTTATTACCTGAAACATAAGTTTAACATGAATTTTTTAATAAATGGATAATATAAAGTCTTAATAAAATCATATACGGTATTATATATAATAAAATGGTTTTTGGTAGATTTATAATAATCATATATTTATTTTATAGGATTTTTTAATGTGTATAAAGAATGTCACGACTTAAGGATAGGGGATTCTCATCTCACATTTATTACTATAAGATATTTGATATATTCACCACTTATTATTATTTGGTGTTGTATATACTTCTCTATTAAATGTTAAATATTAATTATAATTCATTTAAATATAATAAATTTTAAATTATTTCTATTCTTTCATGGATCTCATTAATCAATAGTTACTGAAGTAGTAATGGGATTTCTAGTTTATCTTTAATTTTTGCGAGGCCTGGACCATATTAACCACTCATTTATTTTGTGTGGTTTATATATAAACCATGAATTTATTATGTAATTATTTTAAATAAATTTATTTATATTAATATATCTATTTTTTTATCTATCAAACATGGGGTTTTACAGTTCAAACGTTACAAAATCAGTCATGTAACTTGGTCTCAATTTTTCTTCATTAAGACACAAGTTTTGTTATGCACCTATATTCAGTTAGGAGATGTATATGATTCCATATGACATGAAATATAATGAATATACTTATTTTAAACATATTTCAATCTTCATGAAATTTTATTATTTCATAGGGGATTAGATTCAATGTTAAAAAATGGTCAGAGTTTATTACTATTATATCATCAATTTTCGAGACTCATTATGATTATGTGTTAATTGATGTAATGTTACGATCTGTCTCTCATTAATTCTCATTAATTTTTTAATACTTTGTTTTTTCATTATATATTCATGTATTGGTACTACTTTTTCACTCTTAGGTATTTCCGATAATTAATACAATATGTTTTAGAAAACATTACCTTATTTATCTCTTTATAAAATGGAAATTATTTAAAATTCATGTTTTATAAAAAAAATTCACAAATTTTTTAAGTGATATTTTAATATAGTCTTTTTTGGAATTTTTTTACATTTTATTATATTTAAAATAATTACAAGGTTTTTAAAATATTTTTTATATGTATTCATGGTTATTTTAAAAGAATAAAGTTTTTAAAATCCATTATGATTTAGAAAATATTTTTTTCATTGAAAAAATGGATATTATTATCATGAAAGGTTTTATATGATTTTATTTTTTAATTTTTAATTTTTTTAATGTTGGGTTATAATGAAAATGAATTTGAATATGTTTTATGCCTTATGAAATGATCCAAGTTATCGTTAAAAATATATCTCTATATAAGACGCCGTCCATTAATATATTTTATGATTTACTGGGGATATGATCTAAGGAAACCATTATCATTTTTTTATAAATAGTTTACTTTTCTGATGTCATGTTATTTATGAAACCCGTCTCTCTTCCACAGGTCAGACTATGGTAAAACACTTACGAAAGACGCTTCTTTTCATGGGATATTCTATGATGAAATTATTTTTATGCTTATCCAAATTCTGTAGGTTATAATTTCATGAAATGTTTATGATAATATTTTCATTAAATGGGTAACAATATGATGAATTATTATGATATTGGGTCACATGTATGTATTATTTTATTGTGAGATTGGAGGCAACTATATCTCCCTCAAATGAATTGAGTAATGGTTTATATCTCATGATATAACAATGGGAAACAAGTCAACATCCGTAATCCACAACGAAAAACAGGTGTATCGTAGTATATAATGTGAAATAGTTTTGTCCTAATAAATAATGGGAAATAGGAGTAACCTGATCCATAATGGGAAACATGTATGTCTTAATCTATAATTGGATGATGGTGTGTCCTGATCCAAAATTGGAAATATGTGTGTCCTTATCCACTATAGGAAACAAGTGTGTCTGGATCCACTATGTTTATTGTATAGGAATTTATCCTTGAGGAATCAAATGGTTATCTATATTTATGGTGTTTCACACATATTATATATGTTATTATTTTTCATTATTTATTTGTTATGATTTATCACCCTTAAGAAAATTGTCTTATGAACTAAAAATATTTATTCGATGAATATTTTTTATGATCTTTGATGTCTAGGGTTTGATCTTGATATGCTATTCTATTATTATGTTACCCTTATATTCTTGTTATGCTTACATATCCCCTTTCTTTTTCCTTACTAATCATCAGATCTCACTATTTCTTATATTTCCTATGCCAATGTTATGAATAATATTTTTAAATGGAAGTACTAAAGTGTAATATCATTGTGGGAAGCATTGAAAATCCTTCCTGAATATAGAAAAATATGTTCTCAGTTTTCAAAGACTAAATTATTACACTCCATTGGCATGTACTTTTGTAATGTGATGAATATGAATAATTTCATATCAGAGTATGATAATCTAGGATTCAATATTAAAGATCATAATGCTGATGCATCTCTTTGACCATGTGATAAAAATAATGAAAATTGATGTTGTTTCATGGTTAAAATATAATGTAATAGTAGTCATTTGTGTATAAATTCAAACAAAATAGTTTATCATGCTTTAATTATACATATTTAATAATATGTGATGGAATTGTTTATTTTATGGGTTTTACATTTTAATGATATATATATATATCCTGAATTTATCATGGTTCCACAATGACATTCTAATGGATAATTCAATCTTCATTAAATCAAATATATTATCAACCATGTGGGAGCTTCTTGATAAAAAACAGTAGTCTTTGATGGTTATATAATAATTTGTATACAAAAATATCATTTACAAGTTCAAGATATGTTTTTGATGTTAATCATTTACTAAATAATTCAAAATAATTTGGAATAGAACTTTATAATATAAATTAATATAAACTGTTATTAAAACTGATATAATATATCATATAAATATTTAAAATTTATAAATATTAAAATCTAGAGAGTGATAGTGTCAAAATTATCATAAAATTTAAATAAAAGAATAGTGTGCTCATCGTATTATGTTTTCATAAAAATCATTTTATATAGTTCTGTAAACAATATTTGCCTTATGAAGACCCTTTATTTATCTATATAGAACTATTATTTATCTTCTATGTAACCATAAATTGTGCCTACATGACCATCATCTTAGGACATCAACCATGACCTTCACCACAATATTTCAAACTATAGTTATTCATTTTATAAATCCATTTTTCTATATCATTTACAAACCAATATAACCCCAAAACCATGAATTATAAAGAAATAAATATTCCTTGTGGCATTTTCAAACTTATAATACTATTAAAAATCATAACCACTATGTTATGTTGAACTAAATTATTTTTTCAGATATTGGAATAATAAATAAAAATCCCTTCCACCCTTAAATGTCATGAACTCAAAATGCTCATTTTTTTCATTTTACATAGGTAATTCTCTAGATGAAAATATATTGTAATTTGGGGTGATAGAGAATACAAATATGTTTTAAATATATATATATATATATATAAGTTTAATCGTCCAAACATTCTTGTCCTATTACATTGTCAATTGAAGGTGTTTAAGGAGTTTAGAGGAGGCTTAATGGATTTTTCGTGTGGTTTGAGGTGTAGTGGAGATTTGGAAAGATATTCACATATTTAATGGGTTACATGACCTGAATTAGTGATTCATGACTTATATAGCGGTTGAATACATAGATTTGGATCATATGAGGTGTGCATAGTAAAATATATTTATTTCATGAAAGATGAATTCTAAACATGTAATAAAAATGGGTTATGGCTATTTAAAATTTGGTGGAAAGCCAATATGTGAGTGTTTCAAGGATTGTAATTATTTCTTGGACTGTAATCCAAGGGACACCATGGAATTTACATCATTAATGGAATATAAGTTGTGAAACTAGAAAGATCTAGGTTGTTTATGACACATATTCTACTAATTTCATTCTCATCCAGAAGATTAATAATATCATTTTTGTTAAACCCTGGGAACCCTAAGGATGCCTTCTATTTATCTTCTCCCTTGCATCGATCCTTGGGTTTCAATGGATTCTTTCTATTGATCTATGTTTATTTGTCTATCTTTCCATTTATTTTTCATTCCATTATTATTCAATGACTTATTTTTGTGGTGTAGTTTTGGTTTGGAGTGTGTATTAGTTGTGTTTTGGAAAACCCAGTGGCGAGGTGTAGGTTGATCCATGAAATCCTTATGTTGAGATGGTTTTTGGGTAATTTTGTTCTCCTTATGGGGTGCAGCAAGATCAAAAATATTCCTTGAGGTAGTAAATCGTCATTCTCACCCATTTATGCGATATGTGTGACGTATTCATGGGATTTCATGCATTTTTCTATATTTTAAGGGTCTTAATATTGTGATAAATAATTTTCATAACTGAAATTGATGGAGATGGAGAGTTATCAAACTATTTCAAAATTTTAGGTATGTTTTTGATGTTGTTATTCATTTATATTACTGATTTTGAAAATAATAGATGTTGTGAGCCCTATTCTCACTGTAGTTGTTAATATGTGTTGACTCTTGATGTGTTGTTGCCTGATCACATAGAGAATGCACGGCCAAAAATGAATATTTAAAAGTTAAACTGGTCCCCCTTTATATTGGTTTTTGTGATAATAATAATTCTTATCAAATAATTAATGTGATTAAATCCCTTAAATAATTGTGTGAACATGTTATTATGTTGTGTATTTTAGTTCATATTTTGGTGTTCCATGTGTTTTTGTTTGTTTTATATTGATTGGAGAGACCGGTTGGGCCGGTTGATGTGTAGGGTTGTAGTGTAGAGGTTATTCCACATGAATGTGATGTGTGATGTTCTGTGATGTGGTATGATGAGTCTGTGGTGTAGAGTTTGTTTTCTAGTTGGTTTTGGACTAATTATTATGGTGAAGAGTTTGTGATGTAGTGGTTGTTGTGTAGAGGTATGGAACAGTTTGTGTGGTATAGAGGATGGGAAATAACGGTTATGGTGCATGGAGCAATGGTTATGGTGTAGAGGTTATGACATAGTAGTTGTGGAAGAGAGTCTGTGGCATAATGGTTATGGAACAATGGTTTTGGTGCATTGGTTTTGGCAGATTGGTTTTGGTTCAGATGTTTTGGCATAGTTGTAAAATTATAATGGATGTGGCGTAGTGGTTTTGGTGTAGATATTTTAGAATAATGGTTGTGGTGTAGTGGTTGTGGAATTGTGGATGTAGCATAATTTTCGGGCAAAAAT
The DNA here is from genome assembly GCA_963277665.1 of Viscum album. Taxonomy (NCBI): domain Eukaryota; kingdom Viridiplantae; phylum Streptophyta; class Magnoliopsida; order Santalales; family Viscaceae; genus Viscum; species Viscum album. The sequence goes on along the minus strand of OY728153.1, from coordinate 75,814,261 downwards.
GGTTGTTTTTTAATGTCTGGTGATAGTGTTATATTGTGGTTGTGTTGTGATACAGATTGGTTAATGTGAAAAAATTATAATGGTGATCATCTCAAATATTTATCAATGTTTTGATTTTATAATGTATATGTTGGTAGTTAATATTTTAATTCATAGTTTTTATTATGAAATAAACATTTTTGTCGATTTACAGGGAATGGTCATACAATGAATGGGTTAGAAATAAAAATATTTAATAGAAACTAATTTCATTGAATATCGGGTGGAGGAACATATCAGCAGTGGAATCCATTTCATGTTAGAATTTATGAATTAAATTATTTCATGATTGGAATCAAGTTAATATTATACATTGATGAAAACATATTACAATTAATATCATTGAATTAGTGTAGAAATAAATCCAAATAGAATCATGGAGAAAATCCTTATTAATTGATGTTGAAATATTTACCAATATTTTGAAAATGAACATGTGTGTCATCTTTATTCTTTTAATACCCATGAATGAAGTGAGTGGAGATTAGGAAGTGGCCATGGTCTTTTATGGAGAAGTGATATAATCCGAAATTCATAACCTCATACTAGTTATGTAATGGTTAATTAGGCATATCAACACATCATATATATCCACTCCATAGAGTATCATTTTACTTGGGAGACATGTAAAATAAGTGTACATGTGCTCTTTATTTTCATTCATTTAGTTGTGATTAAAAATAAAATTCCATTTTTCCTTACCACTGTGAAGATAATATAAAATTAAATCATAATAACATAACATATTTTCTAACCCTAATTCACCCCCACCCATCATAGGTTGTATGGCGGACTAGGGATCCACAATTTATATCAGATCCATAGGTTGTTTCTTGAATCTATTGATAGATTACTAAAATCATGGAGAAAATTAGTAATAAAAAATATTTACCTTATTTAATGTATGCAATTATCAAATATAGATTAATAGGATAATATCTCATCAATGATATCTTGCGCTAGACGTGTCTTCATCTATTATGAGAGGGATTCAAATAAGTTATCCATGGGAAGGTCAATTAGGGATGTTGAAAAAAGATTGATGAATGCCAATGTTATGGTTCATTATTCCTTATTTGGAGAATTTTTTTAAATGGATATATATAAATTTAATGGACTGATAAATGGAAAATTTTAACAGGGATAGACTCGATTATATTTTTTAAGGTTATTCTATAGTGAAGGATTAGAAGTTTCATGTATTAATTAACAATTTGAATGATCTATTGATGATTTACAATGAAAATATAGATGGTTTCAATTGACATATATCAAAATTTATTTGATTCAATCATGATTATGGAAAGTATCAATCATTTTTATATATTGAATAGGATTACTATAATATTACATCATCTATAGAATTATAATGTTTCATATGTTGAGGAAATGAATCTCAATGAGTTATCTCTTGATAAATTGTGTATAAAACTATCTTCTTATAAAATGTGAGTGAAGCTAAAAATATCATTATAACATTAAACAAATGAAAATTTATTAGATATTTTGAAAATAATATATATTATGAATATGAAAATTAAGATGGTGTATGTGAGTATTTGATATCAATTAATTCATAGAAGCATAAAATATGTAAAATATTATTGAAGTAATGATAGCTCTAGATTTTTTTCATTGTTGAAGGATAAGAAAAAATACTACTATCTGTCATAAAGAATTTATATGATATGGGAGAAAATTATATTTTATTCAAAAAATAACAGAGAAATATTTTTATATATAAGAAAAATAAATTTGGTAAATTCAAATTGAAAGAAGTTTCTAAGGAAGGTTCATATTATGAAACAAAAAGAGGATATTGAGGAGGATCCAATGTAATGTATTAAAACTTATTTTATCATAGATATATGGGATCCTATGACAAATTCAATGGAAAAATATAAATATGAATATGAATAAGATAATCAACTAGAAATATTTAAATATGTATAAGTTGAGTTTGGAAAATATCTTTAGAATATTGTTAAAAAAAATAAGAACATAAATATTAGAAATTTTTTTAAGGATAAATCAAAATATCTTTATGAAAATGAACTTGAAGATTATCATCTTGAATTTTTTTTAGAATATTATGAAATGAATCATGTGAAATCTAAATAGAATGTTAATTTTATGTTTTTATTGAGTAAAAGTATAATTTCATTGATGATTGTTACATATATATTTAGAATAATGTCATGAAAATTGAAACCCTAGTAGAATATGTTGTTTAAATAATATTTAATGTTGAACCTAAAATTAATTCAAATATTTCTAAGGTGAAGATTTATTTTTTTTTCAAATGGTATTTTGAGAGGTAGGATTCAGTGATATAAAATGACAATCGATTAAATTTTGAGTGCTCAAAGTCTAAATGTTTTGTGTAAAACTGGTATTTCATTTCACAGTAAAACATCACTGAAAAATCCTATAATCATGAATAGAAAAATTATGTATTTGAAGGGAAATTTTTTACAACCAATGAAAACTCATCAGGAAACATAATATTATTCAAAATTATTAGATATGTGGAGAGGAGAGAGTAATATAAATTTTCATTGATGAAGATTTCATTATATGGTTTTTTAATCAATAGTATGTATTATTGTGGTTAAGCTGATAGATATCTAAGAGGGTAAGTTATTATAATCCAGAAAAGAAGATTTTGAACATACAATATATATTATAAATGAAACTATTTCTATGTAGACTATTTTAATTTTGTAATCTTTGGACATAAATAAAGTTATTACAGGTAGAGAAAAAGAATATATTCCAATTGAGGAGAAAAGAAAATTTGATGAAAGGTAGTCTGAAATAGTTTCATTGAATAACTATTTTTATCCTCATAAATTAGAAGTATATGAATCGATATATTAGGATAAAAATGATTGGATGATACAAAAAAATTCCCCAATCCATGTATTAGTTTTATTTTCCGAATAGGAACATTCACAAAGGTATGCTTTTGTTTTAGTTTTGGGTTAAACTTACTTTTTTGGTTGATGGATTAGTTTCATGGTGTATAATAATTTTTGGGAGTGATCCAATGTAGTAAGATATAGAATGAGGAGAACAGTGGCCATCCGGTGTGAAACACACGACTAGTGCACTATCACCACGAACCACGTGCCAAGATAAGGAAACAAATATGGCCAAACATCCCTTCATATTGAGGTTGGTACACAATTACTGCACTTTTTTTTAAAAATGTTCAGGTGATTCAAGGAAATCATGCAGTATATCCCCTCTTTGAAAGAGGGAGTCGTACAGTTGGTGCAAGGTTTCTAAAACCATGTGGCCCTTAAAAATTGGTACATTATAGTTTTACCTCTAAATATTTAATGATCATATCCCAAATTTCTCCCTTATTCCGCTTCCATTAGCTTGGGTGATGACCCAAGCACTCCAATATTTCAAAGATATGATTCTCCTTCGATTCTTAGCTGTTTGGAGTATCATTTTGTGTGAATTAGTGTGCCATGTGATTATAACACTATACTTTATTCTCTTTTAATAAATAGGGATTTTGGAATTGATATTCTTCATCAAAAGTCTAAAACCCGTGTTTTTATATGGTGTTACTTTTTCTTGTGTTTGTGGCCCATTTTGTTCAAATCAAGGGATTCATTTGGGATATAAGTTATCTCCAAGAAAGCGGTATGTGGTTTCAGTGATTTTTCCAATAGTATGAATGTTATATATGTGTTTTTATTTGCGTTAATTTCTTGTCTTATCACATTTTAATTACCTTGTTTTTTGAATTTTATTTAGGTCATACTTTTAGTTGTTAGGCCTTTCATAGACCCTATTATGTTCACTGATGATAAAAGTGTGGTCCTAGGGCTAACTGTGGAGTATGCTGAACCATTGAGAATGGAGACATAAATGGGTAAATGTTTTGATAGGGGTAACAAGATAGTTTTTGGGTTATGAATTGTAATTGGGCATGTGGGCATGGTTAAAGGGTATATTGAATTGATTTAATGTTAGATTTTGTAAAAAATTTAAGGGGATTTTAAATTTGTTTAAATGATGAATTTTTTATTTTGATCTAGTTATGGTTTTTAAATAACTAATATGATATATTGAATTTGTTAATGTTTTAATTTTATGTGTTTTCATCAATATGATTTATAAGTTTGATCTCGTTATAGATTTAATATTCTGATTTCAAATGAGGTTCTAATTCACCCTTTTGTGAAAATGACATAATGATTTTTAAAATGGTTTGAAATGGGACTGATATACATTTGGAACGGTTTAGTATTTCAAATATAAATATATCTATTTTAATGGGATTCTTTAAAATGATATTTAAATGAGTGTTTTGATTTGTGTGTGATTATGGATTGGTAATTTAATTTGGGTTTGATTGTTGCCCAATTTAATAGATAATAATGTGGTTGTTTCCATTATTGTTTATGTATTAATGACTTATTCCTTGTTATTTGGATGTGTATAATGGGTAATAATTTTCAATGATTTATTTTTTTAATGGTTATGGATTGAGTTTGCTAAATGTGTGATGGTTAAAGAAGCATGAGCACATGGATTAAAGGTAGACTGAGGTATTAAACTGAGGCTCCTCCAATGGTTTTGGGCAGACTAATTCTTTAGGGCATCCAATGTATTGCATGGGTTTGAGAGAAATACATATTCTCCCTACCCCCAGTGAATTCATGTGGTAATTCAGATGAACTGAGGCTTCATGCTGATGTAATTCACTTGGACTAAGCCTCCAAGGTGAGTTAGTGCACCTAGATTAAGGATTCAAGGTATGTTGATGAATATTAATTTATGGATGTATTGTCCTTGTGATATGTATAACATAACCCCTTATGCATAATTTATATGACCAGAATTGGCCATATTGAATTTTACGAGTACGGATGACTCTTATAACTAATGATGAATGTGACTAATGTGACCCATGCTAACAAATAGAACCTAGTTTTTTTTCAGTTTTTCTTGGTGTTCATTGTTCACATACAAACACTATTTTTTGTACATACTGGTTAATAATTTATAAACCCTTGGTGGTGGCCTACAGTGTTGTACTCACACCCTACTCAGGCCTCCATCACATTTGGGTGCTTTATCTTATGTAATTGCTTTCATGTATAGGTTTAAGGAAAGGATATTGTGTATGTTTCTTTTATGGGTTAATTGGTTGGAACATGGGATATTATGACATTCGATGATATGGGGTCTATGTTTGGGAACTTTTAGTATTTTGGTTTTTTAATTTTATTTTTATAACTTTTTTACTAGTTTTGTATTCATCATGCTGTTATTTCATGTCCTACTTAGTTGCGTGTAGGAATTTTTCACATGATTCCCATTTATTGGCTCCTACTAGAAATTATTTTTATTTATATATTTTATACTCTGTAATTATTATAATTAGTGGGTATAGTCTCCCCAACATTTCTTGATAGACAAGTGCTGCAAGTCAGAATCCTCTACCATGCAAAGAGGCATGACGGAGGTTATGTGCTGAACTGAATCGAGACATCTTTTTAGTAACTATTTGTCTAGGGTTGTTAAAATTTGGTATCGTAGGGATGTATTTTGTCTTGATATTAGGTTAATGCTAGATAGGATAATTTTATATTATCAGGGATTTTTAATGAGCTCATTCTCAATTTCATATAGCCCCACATATGAGGAAAAATCCAAGTTTCCTGGTGTGGGAATTTAAGTTTGATTTTATGCTTATATGTTTGATTGTTATATCCTCCTTGATTAGACCATGTAAATGTGATTTTATTTATTTATGAGGTTTCAACTCCTATATTGTTATGTGAAGAGATTTTTTATGAGTTCATGCATCATTTTGGCACATATGATTTGAAGTTAATCCACATATTCCATATGATTAATAGTTCTTTAGGATGCATATGATGGTTCTGCACTTTTCTTCATGTAATTTTTTCACTTGATTTTTTCCATGAAATTTTTGATAAAGGAAATGTTTTGAAATTTGAATTTTTGTAAATAATAGATTTTAAAATATTTGGGTTAATTAAAAGGTTTCTAAAATTTTAAAATCTTATGTTCTGAAAATGGAGGATTTTGAAATGGGAATCCATGGATTTTTAATGGTATTTTTTAAATAAGAAGGAAGACAGAATATTATGAAACTTATAGGGATATCAAGAATGGGTATCCCTAGTTTTTTTATAGAACCCTATGTATGGGTGGTCATGGTAGTGAGAGTGACCTAGTATTATACCAATATTTTTGTTCATGAGGTTTTTTTGTGTGTTTCATTGTATTGTAAAAGAGTTGTTCATATTGTTTATGCGGTATGGTTGTGACCATGCGTTACGAGGTGTTGTCCAGTGATGTTGATGAGGTAACCATTGTTGGTTTTAATGATGTATGTTGTGTTTTGGAACCTTGAGTGGGTATTTATATTGTTGTGGCAATGTGTGTGTATGAGTAACCTTGGTGTAAGGAATAGAGTAAATGTCAAATGTGGTGTATTAGACGTACGATGTTATGTAGCGGGGCTGACTAGTCCATCCATGATCAGCAACTTAGTTGGGGATAATGTGTAAGAATTAAAAAGAGGGAGAGTGGGAGAGAGAGCTATTGATATTTTTTTGAAATAATTCCACTTAAGGAGTTCATATCATTTGATCTTTGATGATATAATATTAGAGAGGTTGGCTGGTTTCTAGTTCTTTTGGGTGTGTATGACATAGGAAGACGTTTTGCAATATGCAAGTGGAATGCATGGATTGTTTCCCTATGAATGTTTTTCCTAGTGGGATAATATATAAATTTATTGGTTTTGGAAATGCTACTCGTGGGGTGTTTATGATTTGAATCTTTTTGGAAATCAAGGGAAGTATCAAGGAAGGATCTCTTGGTGTTGAAGGTTCCATAATATGAAAAGCATGAGTGGCTGGTTTAAATATGGAATAGATTCATGGTTTTTATCATTGAGTATGTCAAAGTGCATGGCTATTCATTAGATTATTTCTATAAAGGAATATGAGCGCTTACAGTTGCTTGTATGGTTGGTTTATGAAATATGAATGATTTTAGGATTCTTTCCCTTTGTCCTTCACGGTGTTTTATGCAGTAATCAATGTTGATTTTGGATGAATGATAAAAGGGTGATAAAATCATGGATAAACTTTGTAGACTAGAATTGGAACCAAGGGTTGTGGAATTCATGTGGTTGGGCATGATTAAGTGGATAGTTTGTTTTTTGGAAAAGAATTTTGAAAATTACTTGAATTAAATTAGGCTGATGAACAAAGTGGCATGGTCGGATGGGTGAGCAGGGGTTGGGCCTAGCTGTTATGATGTCTGACCCATGCGATCTAGATTTTGGTGTAGTGTTAGGTGGCAGGAAATTGAAGGTACTTTAGGGTTTCAAATGGTCTTGATGTGGGAACATGTTAGAAAGTAATGATTACATCGTGGATAAATGCACACGTGTCTTTTGGTAAGAGTCCATCGTGTTTATTTATGATTGTAGTGGGAAGCGTAGGTTGTGCATGAGACAGTCTGATTTTGGATCATCATTTTGGTAACTGTGTTTCCATGTGAATTTCTAGGGTTGTGTTGGGATAACCCAAGTGGGGTGAATGTATTGGGGCCAAAGGAAATGTTTGTTGCTGAATACATTACCAAGGTTCATGAAGTCATAGTGTGTTTTGGTTGGAAATATCACACAGGTAGTGGTGATTGAGTGTGGATGTGGTTTTAGTTTGTAGGGAAGCCTGAGACTTTTAGTATGTAAGGTTTCTCCATGTTTTTAGGTTATATCAGTTATAGATAGTTCATAGTGGCATTTGACGATGACTTCTTAGAATACTATTAACGAGTGAAGACCATGCCCAATATCATGACATTATTTCGGGTATGATAAAAGATCTAGGGATTTATGCCAAGATACCCATTTTTTTATTGTATATGGATCCACATGTATGGTATGATCATTGAAAATTATATATGGAGTTATATGATGCAATATACCATTGAACGACTTTGGGAGAATCCCTCTGGATGGACCGAATGTTGACAAATGTCTTGAGTGTCATTCTTGAATGTTGGGAATGGGTGGTGGGTACTGTTTGTTTTTTTATTCTAGTGGAAGTTGGATTACCACATCCTTTATTTGGAGTTTATATTTTGAGCTATGAAGAACACTCAATAGTTGAAATTACTTGGAAAGATAAGGATAACAAAACTCATATGATGGGGAGTTCTGTGTTAGTATTCTATGTGTACAATAGGACATGGTGTGGATGTGATCACATAATAACTCCAATAAGAAAATATTTAGGGACACATTAGGGTTTCATTGGAAGGATAGGTGGGCCATGGTTGTGGGATTAGATCAAGGCCAAGTGGTAGATTTAAGATGAATACATTCAAAGATAAAATCAATGTGGTCTTAAGAGAGATTTGTAGGTGGGGGTTGTGGAAGTAGATAAATTTTTTGAGTAATGAATTCTATGATAGTTCGGTTTCATTAGAGGTCAATAATGGACTCTAGTTGGTGCATTCAATTGATATAGGTATGCCTTAAGTGATAAGGCATCATTTGTTTGTAGTGGGGCAACATACCATCTGTGGATGTTGGGAACCAACCAAGAAATCTCTTCAAGGTTGACTGACTCAGTTGGGTAAAAGGGAATTGATCTTGTCAGATCTAATCCACATTTTAGTAATGCAGATATGTTAAGTGTTATCTGGTAATGGTAATGGGTTTTGAATAAGAACCATGTTGTATATAATTGAGATATGGATAATGGAACTGTGACCAATCTATGTAGTCTCAATGGAAAGGTGTGAAACTTGTGTTGGGGGTGTTTCTAGGGTAGGTCAGGATATGTAGTGGAAAATGGATGTTTCCACTAATGATTTCAGGATTAGTTCACCATTAGACCTTAGAAATAATTATGTTATATGGTGTATAGTGAGTTGGCCCATGAGTTGTGGAATGTATCATACCAAAGGATCTCCAGTTGGCTCTCTATAAAGAGTGTATTGATTTAGCGGTTTCCTTTTGTGTAGTTGTCCAGTTGTGTTACCCAAACAATTATCTTATGTTTAAAGTAGGTTATGATGAGATTGAGTTAGTTTCATCCTTGAGGAACATCTATTCTTAATTATGGTTTACGATGGGGGGATGTTTTTTTGGGGTAGGGATACCACCTTTGTCTATGTTGGTGATGGAATGGTCTCATGTAAGAGGAACTTTGGGGTTAATTTTTGATAGGTGGGCCTCATATACCAAAATTTTAGTCGAAGGGGATCATTAAGACTTGTAAATTTGTCTTAAGAATTAGTAGTTTTATGGTGGGGAGGTCATAAGACCCTGACCATTTTTAAAGTAATGTCCTTATTTAAATTTTGCGTTAAACTGCCTTTGTTTTGGAAAATGAAGTGGTACATGAGTGTTTTAGAAATTCTTGGGGTATTATTGGGGGTAAAGGGCATAGAATGAGGATAATAGAGGACAACTAGTTTGTATTTCATGTCTGGAGCATGGATAGTATAAATCGTTTCTATAGCTTGGGGATACCATGTGGCCAAACCTCCCTTCAGACTGATGGTGGAGAACAGTTACAACACTGTTTTCTAAACTATGTAGGTGCTTCTAGGGAATAGTGCAACATGTCCCACCAAGGAGAGTGGGAGCTATATAGTTAGTGCATTGTTTGGAAAACAGTGTGTTCAAACCATGGGTCCCTCAAAAAGTGAAAAATTATTGTTTTTTCCTCTTTGACTTAAGGCATTATAACAAATATTTCTCCCCCATTCTTCCTCCACCATCTTCTGTGGTGACCCAAACACTCCATGATTTCCAATAGAATATTCTCCTTCCATTATTAGCTATTTAGAGTGTTTTTTAGAGTGAATAGATTATCCAAATGAGGCTAACATTACAATTCAATTTATTTTTTTAAATAGGGAATATAGAGTCATTATTCTGCTTCTGAATCCATAATCAATTTTTTTCCAAGTGTTCTTCATGTTAATGTTTTTGGCTAGTTGATTTGAAATTAAGGGATGAATTTGGGATATAAATAATCTTGTTTAATGAGATATGAGGTCATAAATCTTTTACCCATAATCTCATTATTATATGGGTGTATGTAATTTTTAAAAATAATTTCCTTCTCATTTTATAATTAAATTGAGTTTTGATTGTTATTTGGGACTTAGATTGAGGTGTGAGACCCTTCACAAACCTCATTGGGCTCACTGATTATGTGAGACTAGAATGAGGCCTAACCCTGGGGTATGTCAAAACATTGAGGGTTGGGACATAAAATGGTAAACATTGTGGATGTGGAAACAAGAGAGAAAATGGGTTTTGAATTGTAATTGACCATGTGGGATTGGTTAATGAATGAATTGAATTGATTGTATGTTGTATTTTTTTTAAAATTCGTAAGGATATTTTGAAAGGATTTAATTAATGCATTTTAGATTTTGATCCAGTAATATTTTTAAATTAAAAAAATGATGTTTGAAGTGGGAGATTTTTTTAATAGAGCTCTTGGCATCATGTTTATTTTAAAAATTCTTCTCATTATATATTTCAAATGATGGTTTGAAAAGAGTTCAGAGTTCCCCCTTTTTTGAACTCACATTTTTGTTATTTGAAGTGTTTGGAAAAGGAAATGAAACACTTGGAGTATGGTTTATTTTTTAAAAAAGAAAGTCTTGTGTTTTAAAATTTTCATACATTATTATTTTTAAATGAAGGTATTTTTAATCAAGGATTGTGGAATGAGTAGGATGTTGATTGATTCCTAAATTAATATAGCATAAGGTGGTGTTTGGAATAGAGGTATATAAGTTAAAGGGTTATACCTTGTTAGTGGCATGTTTATAATGAGGTAAAACTTCAAATGATGAATGTGTGTAATAATTATGGTTTTTTGTTTGGTAAATGTGTTATGGTTAGAAAATATTGTGCACATGGCTTAATGGTATGTTGGGGTATTGGAATAAGGATCCTCCCACAGGTCAGCTAGACTGATGCTCTAGGACCACCAATTTATTTCATGGGTTAGAGAGTCACACTAAGTCTCTATGCCCAGAAAGAACAAAAGTGGTAATGCACTTTCACTGAGGCTATATGGTGATGTAACGCACCTAGACTGATCCTCCGATGTGAGGTAACACACTTAGACTAAGGGTTGAATATAATTTGGTGAATATTATTTTACAGAAGGATTTCTCTTGTGAGTTAGGGAAACTGACCCCTTTAATTAATTTATATGACCTATATATACCATAGTAAACATCATGAATATGGATAAACCTAAGAACTAATGATGAGAGTTATTAATTTAAATCCTGTTAACAAATGGAAGAAGGTTTTTTTATTTTCTTGGTATTCACGATGCTCGTTCATACAAACCCCTTATAAATTCTGGTTACCACATTATACATCATTGGTGGTGGTCTACTATGTTATACTCACACCCATATCAGGTCTCCATGGTAATTGGTAACTTAGGTAGATGCTATATTTGTTAGGTACAAATTCAGTACAAGGATGTGGTGTATGTTTCACACATATAAAATTTTGTCATAGAATATAATGTTAGTATCTTCTTAGAACTAGTGTCTGTGTTTTAGAACTTTTGGTATTTTTTCCTCAAAGATTTTATTTGTATTAAAACTTTAAATGTAATGTATTGATCATATTTCTATTCCATGTGCTACTAGGATAATTTTTAGAATTATTCTCATATTTTCCATTTGTTGTATCATTTAGTTACTATATCTACTGATATTATTTATGTAATGAAATTATGTTATTGAGCAGGTTTAGTCTCCCATGTATTTCATTATTGACCCGCATTTCTAGTTGGAAGCCTCTTACATATGGGGAGACACACCTAATGTTATGTCATAAACTAGATGGGGCACTTGTTTAGTGGATATCATGCAAACAAATTTATATTTAATGAAGTAAATGAAGATAATTGAGGAGAAAAACATATTGGAAATGTATTTTAAAGAAATAAATAATTGTGACCCCAATATTTTTTACAGTGGGTGTTCATCTTATGTAATAGAAAATATGGACTTATTGAAGAATAGTGAAGTTATTTTGATGGATTATATTATTGGGGTATCATAAACCATTAAATATAAAAGTAAGTGTAAAGATTCCATCATCTAGAGATAGTTTGATAAAAACTGATGTAATTTATGTTGATGGTTATGACATAATTTATCAAGTGTATTATGACATTATGACCCATGTTTAAAGGTCACATTTGGTTAGAGGGGAATCTAAATTAATCTAATATATAAAAATTCATTTAATAAATATTTGTTAACTAGTCGTAACATATATCAAGTTAATAGAAAGAAAAATATAGGTACACTAATAGTGGACCAGGAAAACATATTATTGAAATGGAGGCTCAACCATGTAAACTAATGATGTATAGATAACATCACAAGAATCAATGTAATTGTATAAATTTATTACATGAAGTGTGATCGGGAAAATATTTTTAAAAATTTTATGAATTAAAAAATGGTCTGAAATCTAAATCCTCTAAAAAACAAGAGAACATCAGGTTTCATGAATTTTTAGGATATTGATATGTGTTAAACAATGTCTAATGTAGAAACCTATGGTGATATAAAATTAATCATACTTGTCGGTGATTATATAAAAATGGGGTGACATGTGTTCATGTGACAAAAAAAGGAACTATTAGATTACAAAAATGTTTTAAAGAATTAAATAAACATATACCACAATAACTATGAAAATTTTAATATTGGAAAATAAAAATGATTACACATATTATGCAGCTTAAAATTTATTTGAAATATTTATTTTTATACATGATGTTTCTTTGATAAGAAAACATAAAAAATGGGGTTTTAGAAAGAACAAATCACATAGTCAATAATACAGAAAACACATTATTTATAGATTATTTCATCTCACCCCTATATTAAAAATAAGCAGTTCATGTCACCTTATGTTCTAAAAATATATTATTACTTAGTTTATGGGTAAATAAAATATCATACGAATATTTTGATGAATGGAAAATTTTTTTGAAGCATCATAGAGTATTTAGAAGAAACAATTTAATACAAAATAAATATGTTGAAAAATGAAAATATATTAAGGTAGTAGATAAAGGTCATTTATTACAGAAAAACTAAATTTTAATAATTAAAAATGCTTCAGTAATATGTTCAATAATATTTTTGAAATTATAGTTGTGATTTTTATTGAAAATTAATCCAAATAAAATAATAAAAATTCTATTTTAAAATAAGAGTTTAAAGAATGTAATGAAAAACATTACAAATTTGGTAGAAAATAATGATTTTTATGCTATTGAAGATTTTATGGTTGAATATATAAAATCAAAAATTAAATAGGTAAGTGAACATATTATTCATTCAAGAAAGATAAGGGATCCATTCAATCCAAGAAAAAACATTAAAGATAAATATATACCTGCTTCAACTCGAATAATGAATTGAATAGATCACAAAAATCTATTATCTGAGAAAAAATAAGTTACTTTAAATAAAATATAAAGTATGAATTATGGGATAAAAAATGAAAAATAGTTTGATCAAATTGATAAAAATCATAACTTGAAGCTTTTGGATAAACATAAAAACAAAATTTAATTTTTACAATGTTGTTATTTGAGAACTAGATAGATGAAAATGGATTGGTGATATAGAATAAAATATTATTAGTTTTAATAGAATAAGATTATATTTAAGAAATTGATTTAAAATATAAATATTCTCTAGTGGAATGAATGGAGTCTACTATAATTATTCTAGAAGTGAATTTTCAAAGAAATATCAAAATTGTTTTATATAGATGTGAAGACTACATTCTTTTAATTGATTTTGGAATAGAGATATATATATATATAGAAACAACAGTTATATTTTTAATTGTAAATGATGATTATAAAGTTTAATGGTTAAAATATTATTTTTAAATCCAAACGTTATAACATCATGCTTAGAATGCAAGGAATGATACATTTTTATGGTAGATGGAATTCAAAAGAGTAGTGGTTGATCACAAACACTATCTGAAAATTGACAAATTGCATTAGTTAATGGTGTTGATATATTTTAATTAGTTAATATGTATTGGTATAAAGAATAATTATATAAATTTTTTTAAAAAAATTAATGATTCATTAGAATGAAAAATCAATGATCCAATAGTTTGGATTTTTTAAGAATTTATGTTTATCTAAAATATTAGAGGATATTTGACACACACCTGTCGTAGGGATTGGAAAACAATATTTTAATTACCTATGTATTGTATAATAGGTGATTCTACTTAGTTTCCTGAAGAAGTCTGCACACAAAACATGGTTGTCTATTATTGTATGTTTTCTGAAAAAGACTATTTTTAATTAATTTGAATGAATATGAGAGAAACAAGAAAATTTAATTAATATGTGTTAATAAATTATAAATATGGTGATCAAATTGGGTTCATCTAGACCTTTTGATGTGCCATCTTAGTTTCAAAATTTTGTATCTTCTTCATCCTTTAACTAGTAAGAGATAAAGTCATCCACTGAGTCCTCTCTCTCCCTTGATCAGATGGATGTGATGAGAATTTTCCTATCATAAACCATAGATTGGTCTATCCTACTTCCAATTTGTTTAGGGTTACATATGGTTTCCTGGTTAATTAGGGAAATCCCTTACCCGGAATTTTTTATCCCTAATAAACCAATATTCAATGGTACAAGTCTACACACATGAATGACTACTGTCGAGCACTCGCCACCCAACCCAAATCATGTTCCACCGTAAACATATTAGAATTGGGTGGAGGTTGATGTCATCTTTGACCAAAGAAATTTATAATAATAGAATAAAAAACATAACACAACCTCTTTTGGAATTTAATATTGAATGAATAATTGAAACCAGATTAGTAAAAAAGAAGGTATTTGATTCATTTCAAGAACAAGAACTCAATAACACACATAGATCCTGCCTCCAATCTTCCAGATCACTAAAATGAAACAACCCATCCATGTATGGGGTAAGAGAGATGATGTGGGAGAAGATAAACATTTACTAATGTAAAGAAAATATATGAAATAAATTGAATGATGTTGAATGAGATGGTCTATGAGTTTCCCTTGGCTTTCCCCCATCTCGTAGTGTGGTGTACAAATCCTCCATCAGAATGGTTGAACTCCTTTTTAAATAGGACAAGGGGGTTCCATCCTCCATTTTTCAAATTTAGGATCTTCTTAATTTCTTTTTATGATTTTTTGTATATTATATCCACTAAATATTGGACCAGGTATGCCTATTTAATGACAACATTTTGGAATGGTTTCTTCTTAAAAGATCATCAAAAATAACTTGTACATTCCTTCCCAAATTTTGAGATTGATTCATCATCTGTAGTATGAGATATAGACAATTAATGGTGAGATTTTTTCACGACCCCCTCCCCACAAAGTGTACCCTTCCTGGGCCGCCAATGTGATAAAGGACATAATGACCCCCGAGTCCCGCCTCTAGTAGGCCCTGAGTTGGCGACTAGAACCGATGGTATAGTAACACAATAATGGGAGGAATTTCCCTCTAATATAACACATGTAGAAGATCTATGTAGATCTAAGAAACCGAACAATAACACTCACATTCCTCAAGAACCGGCTTTGATTCGCCGTGAGAAGCCTTCGAATCGCCTCCAAAATGCTTGGGAGAGGGTTTTCTACCTTCAGGGGGGGTAATCCAAAGTTGTGGCTGCTTAGGGGATTAAAAGAACCCTTTATAGGAAAAAATGAGTTAGATCCACAATTTTAGGATCTAGATTTATGTGCCCGCACTGTTAGTCCACACGGTTTGAAAAACCGTGCGCTAACCATGTGTTAGCTTTTTTCCTCGTCAAACACTCCTCGCATGGTTAGGCCACAAAGTTAGACAAACAGTGTGCAAATAGTGTGTTAGCCAATGTCTCCAAAAACCACCCTTATACAGTTTGGCCGCACCGTTTAGGAAAACTGTGCGCCAACCATGCGAAAGCTATTGCTAATTAGATTTCCTAAAAATAACACCCAAATGCACCCCCAAGTCACTTTGACCTCCTAGAACACCTCTAGCAGTAAAGTTTTAGAAAAGAATGGACCAGAGAGCTCCGGGCAATGACATCAAATACCTCTCAAAACATTCTCATCCTTGAGAATCCAAAACCCACATAAAGATAAAACGAAACAGGGTCTGAACAACCACCCATAGCTACACCTCTCAAAAGAGAGAAATCCACCAAAGCAACAAAGGGTTCCATCTCATAAACATGAATGTTTCATAACCACATAATTTACAATGATACATGAAAATAGTTAAACATCCAACAAATCTAGGAACTGAGCACGTATCTTTGACTCACATTCCTAGGTACTCTCCTCTAAGCCACAGTGTCGCCACAAGATACAAACTAAAGGAATAGAATGCCCACACATCATCTTCTCCTTGCGGTCTTGGATCTCCACAGTTTTTTCCTCAAAGGTTTCATAATCATCAACATTGATCTCTCCCGAATCTATGATGTGAGAGTTGTCATGAAGATAAAGATAGAGATGTGATACGTGGAAAAATTCATGTATCCCAATAATCTGAGGAGGAAGTGCTACTCGATACACCATAGCTCCAACATGTGATAACACCTTGAAAGGCCCAACGAACGGGGGAGAAATCTTACTTCCACGACCAAACCATCAATTCCCACGAAGGGGTGTCAACTTCAAAAACACATGATCCCAAACATTAAACTCTAATGGTCTCCTTCATTGATTGGCTTATGCATTCTAATGATCCTGCGCTGTCTTCATCCTCTCACGAATCACATGAACCATCACTTTTGTATTCTGCACTAGTTCTAGTCTGAGAATTGCTAACTCTTCGAACCCAGTCCAGCACAATGGAGAACGGAACGTTCGACCATACAAGGATTCAAAAGGCACCATACTGATGGTGGAGTGAAAATGATTATTGTAATCAAACTCCACTGAGGGTAAGTTCCTCATCCATGAACCTCCAAAATCAAGAACACAAGAGTGTAACATATCTTCAAGAGTCTGGATTGTTTGCTCTATATGATCATCCGTTTGAGGGTTAAAAGCAGTGCTAAGGAATAGTTGAGAACCAAATGCATGTTGGAGACCTATCCACACCCTAGTGGTAAAACAAGGATCTCGATCAGAAATGATAATCCTTGGGACTCCATGAAGTATCACCACCTCATCTAGATACTACCTTGACAAAACTTCCACTGAGCTCGACTCCTTGATCACTATGAATTGGGATGATTTTGTTAAACGGTCCACTACCACCCAAATTGCAACATGTCCTCCCAGATCTCGTGGTAAAACAGTGAAAAAGTCCATTGAGATGTCCTCCGACATCCACTGAGGAATCTCTAATGGTTGATGAAGACCACCTGGAACACGGTGTTTGGCCTTCACCTTTTGGGAGACTAAACATCAAGACACAAACTCCGTAACCACACGATTCAGCCCAGCCCACCAGAACTGACTCCTCAAGGATTGGTACATCATTTTCACGACAAGATGTAATGCTAATGGTGAACCCTAGAACTCTATGAGGAACATATCACGCATCATCAATGGAACAAAAATCCTTCCACGATACAACACTCTGGTTTGCTCATCCTCAGACCAACCATCAGGGGCCTCACCAAAAACAACTCGGTCTCTCGGGACATCCTCCTTAAGATCTATTAACCAGGACTCTTCCGCCTTGTGCATTAGAAATGATTATTCCATCATCTGAAAAATAAAACCATTACCCCAAATATCTACCATATCAAGATGCAATGCTGACAGTTCTTCCATTACTATCCAAGAATCATCATATTCACGCACAGCATCGTACATGACTTTTGGCTCAGCGCATCAGCCACAACATTCCCTTTTCCATGTGTATACAATATTTCGATGTTGTATTCCTGTAAGAACTACATCCACTGATGTAGTCGTATGTTTAAGTCACACTAGGAGAAAACATAAAGTAATCTCTTATGATCGGTGAAAACCAAAAAGCGCTCACAAATGAGGTAATGTCTCCACAATTTTCGAGCAAACACCACAGCTTCCAACTCAAGATCATGGGTGGAATAGTTGTGTTCATGGGGAAGAAATTGTTGTGACCCAGAAGAAACAATTGACCTCTGCTACATGAGGATGCAACCTAACCCTAGATGTGAAGTGTCACAGAAAACATCAAACTGAACTCCCTTAGTTGGAAGAAAAAGGAATGGAGCACTTACTAACTTCTCCTTTAGATACTTGAAAGCTGCCTGACACTGGTCAATCCATATGAATGCCTGATCATTCCATGTCAAAGCTGTCAGAGGAGTTGCAACTTGGGAGAAATTGGCTATGAACCTCCTGTAGTAGTATGTGAGACAAAGGAATCATCACACTTCTGACACTGTCTTGGGGGACGCCCAAGAGACAACTCATTCTATCTTCGATAGGTCCACAGCTACTCCCTATTGGGACAAAACATGCCCCACGAAATATACTTCCCGAGCCCAAAACTCACACTTCAACAACTTCTAGTATAGCTGATGTTGGTAAAGAACTCCCAAAGCAGTTCATAGATGCTCTGCATGCTCCTCTTCAGATGTGGAGTACACAAGGATATCACCGATGAAAACTACTACGAACTTGTCCAGGAACTCACGGAACACATCATTCATAAATCCCATTAATAAAGATAGATAATTTGTCACGCCAAACGGAATTACTACAAACTCATAATTCCCATGACAATAGCGAAAAGAAGTCTTCGGGATATCCTCATCCTTCACAGGCATCTGATGATATCCTTACCGCAAGTATATCTTTGAGAACCAACATGAACCCTTCAGTTGATCGAATAAATCATCAATCTGCGGAAGGGGACAATGATTCTTTATTGTCACTTTTTTTAAGTGACGATAATCAACACACAACCAAAAACTGTCGTTGGCCTTCTTTACGAGCAAAACTGGTGCACCCCATGGGGACACACTTGGCCGAAAAAAACTGCACTACAACAGACCATCAAGTTATATACATATCTCTTGTAACTCGGAAGGGGTCATCCTATATGGAGACATAGATATAGGAGAATCTCATGGGTGTCACTCGATCCCAAACTCGATCTCTCATCTAGGAGGTAATGCTACAACCTCTTCTGAAAAGACATCATTGTACTCTTGTATGACCCATGGAAATGCCAACTACTAAAACTCTAAAGAACATAGCATCATCTCATCCGTCAGGGACGATAAGGATGGAATGTGCCTATGACCCATCCAAAGATCTCTCTCACCAACAAACACCAC
Source organism: Viscum album (assembly GCA_963277665.1). Classification (NCBI taxonomy): domain Eukaryota; kingdom Viridiplantae; phylum Streptophyta; class Magnoliopsida; order Santalales; family Viscaceae; genus Viscum; species Viscum album. The sequence goes on along the minus strand of OY728153.1, from coordinate 75,794,829 downwards.
TTGTTATCCATCCTCAATAATGAAAACGACCTTCTTCCTAAAGCAATCCATGATAAACTTCACAGAATACAACCAATCCATGTCAAGGATGACATCATATGGATGTATTTGTAAACATAGGAAATCTCCCCAAGATAGGTGTTTCCCCACAACTAGCTCATAGTCTCTACAGTCTTCAAACAATTCATCTCAACCTCCAACTAGCGTAGTCAACACAGAGGGCACTGGAAGCCTCCCTACATCATGTCCCAAAGAATGGACAAGCATAGGAGATATGAAAGAGTGTGTCACTCTTGAATCAAACAAGGAATAAACCAATGTAGAAAACAAGTAATGTGTGCCTCGAATGTCATATGGCTCACCCGGATCTAGCAACGCTAGAGCTTCAAGCTATCTATGACCTCCTCTATGACCTCTCTGAACCTGATGATGACCACCACCACAGCCGTGCTCTGCTCTCTGATGATGGGGAGCGTCATGGGGATGTCCTCTACCTGCTCCATCTACCCTCTGGTGATCTAAATCTGGTTCAATTAGCAGCTGTTGCCTCGGCTATAACTACTTCAACGGAGGATCCCGGAGCGTAGCGCTGGGTGCACGATGACCACTCTGATATTTCGGGCACTCCCACTTCTGATGACCATGAACACCACAAGAAAAACAAGTGCCTAATCTCTCGTCATAGCCCTGAGAGTTGCTGCCTCTATAGAAATGAGATGTGATGGGCTGGAACCTACCCCTGGCTGAACGGAAACTCTTCTTCCCTAAAAACCGGGAAACCCAAACCACAGCCATGATTCGTGAGGAATCATGTTGATTCCCCTCTTGTGATGATCCAGTCCTGGACAAATTCCTCCCAATAACCTCTTCCCTCTCTAGTACATCAATATATGTCTTTATCATAAATGGGGTGACATGGAGCTGGATCTCTGGATGCAAAGCCTCCTCAAAATGCCTCACCCTGGCTTCTTCATGTTGTAACATGTCCTAAGCATATCGTAAAAGGTTCCAGAAACGGATTCCAAACTCTCGAACACTAGAGCTCCCTTGTTGAAGGGTAAGAAGCTCCTGGAGACTGGACACCTTTGCAGTCATTGAAAGAAACTCGATGCTAAACTTTTCTCAGAACTCCTCCCATGTGATCGTTGACTCCTCACGATCCCCGAGGGACAAGAACCACCACTGCCTCACTACTCCACGCAACATCGTCAAAACTAAGGACACCCAGTGCTCTGTCTGAGCACAGATAGAACTGAATCCTATCTCGACCTCCTCTAACTAGTCTTCTATGACTGCATCTGAAACGGAGCCTTTGTACTTCAGTAGACTATGGTGCTGAAACTCTCAGAGTGTCTTCCTCCATGTTTCGTCATCATCAACCTATACCCTGCGATGATTTGCTGGAATAGCCTACTAGACATTCTCTGCACAAACCTAATGAGTATGTCGACCTAGAGTCATACCTGTAAAATAACAAACACCTAGAGATCCTAATCCTAGAATATGGAAGACTCAAAATTAATTTATTAATTGTATTATTTTATTCATTTTATGTTAACCTATCCCAAGGTCTACCTATTCAAATATAGACACAAAGAAAAATGATGCATGATCCTCTGTTAGGTCTCTACCCTGCAACTAGTATCACCTTGTAAGTAGACATAATAAACATAAAGGTCTATGCATCAGATCATAGGGGGACCTAAACGCCAATGTCTCAGTCGGTCTCCAGGTTTTACCTCACTTGATAAAAAAGAATGACATTTTTTCCCTACCAACCCATGGAAACATACCTGTGCCTAACTCCAAAATCCATCCTATCCCTCAACTAGGCCTTTGATACCACTCTTTCATGACCCCCTCCCAACAAAGTGCACCCCTCTTTGGACGGCAATGTGAGACGAGAGATAATGACCCCTGAGTCCCGCCTCCAGTAGGCCCTAGGTTGGTGACTAGCACCGAGAGTATAGTAACACACAAATGGGAAGCATTAACCTCTAAGAGAACACATGCAGAAGAGAGAGATAAGATAGTCACCAACCAACTCCAACATAGAAATGAAGTATAAATGAAAAAAGGGGAACATATGTAATGTCATGAAAAAGTACAACAATTGAAAGGGAAAACTACAAGTACCCAAAAGAATGTAAAAACAGCTGCAACCACCATCCCGAACAGATCATGCAATCCCAAGCTTGTAGAAACTAGCTTGATCTCCAAACTACACCAAGTGACCTAAAAACAGTTTATATATATATTGGGTGAGTATAATAGTACACTTAGTCGGATCCTCCCTGAAGCCTCTTGATCAAAAGTAAAGAAAGCATGCTAAAGCCCAATGAACAAAAAGTGAAACCAACTCATCACCTAAACAGGTATACTAAGTTCCCAACCTCACTATGACTACTCTCACCAAGTAACGCATACAAGAATATAGAATATAGTAAATAATATCAAGAGTACCCTGCTACTACTTCCCAACTGGTTTTCCGCTTTGCCCCAACGACGTACGTCATGTGCATGTATCTCCAAAGGATTTCCCGTATACACCGGGGATATGCTTCACAATCTGTCACATGTGCACCACAAAGGCTTGCTTGCAGATACCAGGGAAAATCACCGCACCATCCTCACAACCAAAGTTACCAGGTAGTTTCAGGGATCCACTATAGCTCGCATGATGTGTATCATACGTCGGGTATTATACCTCATGCCATTATATCCTATACACATTACACCTATAGTATTCCACATGATACTATATCCATAATATATGTGTGTAAATAAACACAATCCATTACATCCCTCTACACACATATATGTGGAAAACTAACGGCTTTGACTAATAGAACTAGTATATACTAAGAGAAGAGAGTGGGGTCAAAGGGGGTATTCAGCTATTCATCCTCCCACCGGAATGTTGGTGAAAACACCCCCCAGGTCAAAGAATCCACGGGGTTCCATTTTACCTTACTGACATGGTGGAGTAGCGTATAGAAACACAAAATGTACATAATATACAAAAACTCACAACCACACTATAAGAATAACCTAGTATTAGACACAACTTCATCTAATTACTCTCAGACTCCGGGATGAAACTTCTAAGACTAGGTATCCAATTAGCACACAATCATTTATGGGATTTATTAGATTACTTCATTCCCTTTTTATCAATTCAAATGTAAATTAATTAATTTATCAAACATTAATTAACCATGAACAATTACACATTAAATTTACATTAACACCACATCCAAAAATTACACTGTGCCTTCAAAAGTTCTCAACCACGCCATTAAGATTCAACAAACTCTAACCCAATGGGTTAATATCATATATTCAAACATTCATTAGAGAATTAATTTCCCATATTCCCAGGAATTATAGAAAAGAATAATATTCTACTAAACACAAGGGGGCTCAACACGATGAGTAGATGTACTACCTGTCGAGTCTTTGTCGCCTATATCAAGAGCATAGACCCATTCTCCCTTGAGAGACTAAACACAGAAAGCATGTAGCATACCCTGCGTGTCTTCACCTTCTTCAGAAAAAGGGTAAGCAAGACCAGCTACCTTGAGTAGTGGGGAAAAGTAAACCATATAAACGACCAAAGATTCAAAAAGCATCCAACAATCACATCGACCCCATTCAATAATCTCTGGTGTCCTCCTCGGCACCCACATGCATAAACCGATGAATCTCACCACTCTAGGCGTCATCCGCTGCTACAACCAAAAGGCCTCTCTGCCTCCACATATCACAACACCCCTCCAGGGTCACATCACAACACAAGAAGCATGAAATCAAAAATCACATCAATTGGGCTATGGACCTTTCAACAAAAAAGAGGGAAACTCGTAACCCTTCAAAGAATTATCAAACAATCACATTCTTTAAACCATCTTGAATTAACCAATTTTATCCGTCAGTTCCAAAATCGGGAACCTAACCAGTAAGTTATCACCAAAGATTATACATGCTTACTCTACCAAATTGAATAGCATCAAATTACAAAAAGAACCAGATTTGTTCACATGCCTCTTCATCCTTATCAAAAAAAAATATCAATTAGTCATGGTTTATGTTCTTTTCCAATTTCCACCAAGAAGAACTGCTTAGCAAGGGAAGCATAGATATCACACTATATAGAAAATCATGAGGCAATAATATACAATCGATACGATTTCGTTATCTGGTTCAAACTATTTTATTAAGTCAATTCCATTGTCACCCATTGGGGTTCGGCATGCTAACAATATAGTTTCATGTAAAAGAAAGTGAAGCAATGAATCCCCTACCTCAATTTTTTTTGACGAAAAACCCAACAAAGAAGAACGCACGAAAGCGCCGGGTTGATTATCCAAGAATCCTCATTAGATCTATTCTTCTAAAACAAAAAATACCAAATCTAATCATACATAACATCAAAAAACTTAGATCTAACCTTAATGGGCATAGATCTCAGAAACAGAGAGAAGAGGAGGATTTGATCTAAGTAGATCTAAGAAACCAAACAAGAGTGATCACATACCTCAACAACCGGCATTGATTCGCCAAGAGAAGCCTTTGTATCACCTCCAAAATGCTTGGGAGAGGTTCTTCTACATTCAGGGGGGGTAATCCAGATTTATGGCCGCTTAGGGGATTAAACGAACCCTTTAGAGGAAAAACGAGTTAGATCCACAATTTGAGGATATATATTTAAGTGACCACATGGTTATTCTGAACGGTTTGAAAACCCATGCGCTAACCATGCATTAAATTATACCTCGTCAAACACTCTTCGCATGGTTAGGCCGCCCGGTTAGTCAAATAGTGCACTAACCGTGCATTAGCCACTGTCTCCAAAACCAACCTTGCATGGTTGGGCTGCACGGTTTAGGCAAACTGTGCACCGACCGTGCGAAAGCTATTTCCATTTGGATTTCCTAAATATTCCACCCAAATGCACCCCCAAGTCACCTTCACCTCCTAGAGCACCTCCAGCACCACATTTTCACAATGGAATGGACCAGAGAGGTCCGGGCCATTACCGATTTTATCCTGGATGAATGTTTCCTTTTTTATACCCCAAAATTTGAGAAACCAAGGGCTTCCTTAATGAATGTAAATCTTGATGATCTTAAACATATGAATGACCCATTTAATTACCATTCCATTAAAATTGTAATCACCCCATTTGGAATTTTTTTGACCGATTTATGACCAATTTGTTATGGTGGGGTCCATGTGGTCTTCCAGAATAATATTCCAACTTGATAGAATCTTTTCGACTCTTTGATGGCCTAATTAAATCATTGTCCAGAAACAAAATATGAAGAACATAAATATATGAATCCAATAAAAATATAATTACATCAATTTGATTTATATTTTAAAATATATGTGTGAATTACCAAAGTGTTTAAAATCTATCAATATAACTAAATTAACCCATTTTCATTTTTAAACACAAACATCCTATAAACCAATAATTGTTATAAATAACACAAATTAATAAATTATTAGTGATTAAATGATGTAATTATATATCAAAATGATGAAAATATTATCTCCATCAATTCCCCCAAAGAAAATCTATGCTTCTCCTCAATCAAAAAATCGTGACATGGAATTTGAAGAGGATGAATGTTACCAATATTAAAATTTCAATGCAAAAAAATCAAACAATTATCAATGTACAATAAAATTATCATGATCTAGTAAAAATCTCAATTTAATTTCCCATTTTTCAAATAAACAATCAATTCAAGCATTTTAATTTTCCCCTTTGAAAAATAATTTATCTTCTCCTTTCATTCATTCAAGATTATTTGATTATTATTATTAAACATGTCAACAGATGATCGACCTATCATTGAAATCATTTCTATCATCACTCATGATACAATTAATGTGGAGTTTTGATCATAAGAGGAGAACATGCTCCTTATCCATATGATATTAAATGAACTACTTTCTCCACTTTGTAAAGACAAAAGACACATAAAATCACGAGGACATCCAATAAAGGATAAAAGGAATCTAGGGAATAGGGTTGGTTGGTAAATGATTGAAATAATTTATGGCCAGAAGTGGGAGGTTTGAATATTAACTAAATTGGATGAATAATCAAGTGAAAACACATGATGAACCTCACTCAAATCCACTTGAGAATGTTGAACACAACACCACCCCTTTTTATGATATGGGACATGAGTCAATAAATGATAATAATGAATAATATCATTTATCATGAACCATCCTCTGGGACGTTCTGTGACTACCCCATGCCCGCCTTCCATATGCTAGGGGCTGGCAACTAGCACCAAAGGCGTAAATCTCGATAAAAAGGGAAGTACTTGCCTTAATATAAGTAACAAACACAACCGACTATGCAAGTGAAGTAAGCACTAAGTAAAACTGAGTACAAAAGTAAGTGCTGAAACGTAAATGGGTCAGTATAAAAATCCAACTGAAGGTACAATACAACTGAAAAGGAAAGTACAACAACATTAAAGTAAAGCAGCAACCACCGAGTCGTCCTCCGTGAATCCCACCAGAAGGGTGGGTACATATGGTCTCCTCAGATCCTCAGTTCCGGTCATCCACTCTGTGTACATCCCATCTTGTGGACCACATATGGGTACCATCCATCTCCATAAGCCTCCACCTCAATCAGTGCTTTACGTCGTCTGCATCTAACTCAACGTAGTGCAGGAATAGCCCATGCAGGGGTGAGTATACGATACTCAGTAGGGACTCCGAGACCCATAAAGGTTTCCCAATATCCACGAAGGATAAATGACAAAGGAAATATTAAAATACAATGTATAATCCATTTTTACTTATTTATATGCTTATATATATACCTAATTCATCAATCTCAGTTCCACTCCAACTTTCAAGCCCAAGCACAACCTAGTCCACACAAGAAGGAAGTAAACCACATCAATGATAATGACTGAAAGACAAGACTCTGCTCACACAGGAATACTAATCACAAAGTAGGGTCTAGATGATTAAATATATCCTATGAATCATCTTCTCTGTCGAACCCACATAGGATCCAGGTGCAAAATTCATCGCTACAAAACCCATGTAGGATCCAAGTACAGTAACCATCGATGTCAAAGCCACGTAGGATCGAAGTACAATCATCATCGTTGCGGAACCCATGGAGGATCCAAGTACATTCATCCTCCCTACCAAACCCACATAGGATCCAAGTACAATCGTCTTTGTCATCGAACCCACGGAGGATCCCAGCACGATAGTCATCGCAGTCACAGCCAGCTCTAGGGTTCCCACACACATCGTACTCGATTCCGGGAGGGTCTGCTCCTTGAGTAAAGGGTTCAATACATCAACTGTCGCGATGTCCAGAGTTTATGTATATGGAATTTCTTTCTCTTAATAAGGAACTCAACACGACAGACGACATGTCAATCAGACGCCCAGTCTGAGAGATATTGGTCTTTTCTTTCCTGGGGCTCGGTTGGAAGTGTGCTCATTCTAAACCCATTCGTTTACCAAAGTTGTCCAAAACTCACATAGAGTATCGCAAAAGGACCTCCTCGCTGATAGGGTCCCAGTGCTACAAATGGAATGTTGCTCAGACATGCGATCTTTATGTTATTCACGTTTAAGTGAATAACGGGCCCGACCAGATAAGCACAGAGGGCTAGTAGGTCGGGTCACCCAGTTTTGGCAGGTCCGTCCAGGTAGGGGTATCAGACCGGCCTAAAGGTTCACGTTGTCCATCCTGAGGGACGTGGCCCGGCCCGAAGAGAGCGCGGTGTGGCAAGGCTAGCTCGGCCTGCTTGCCAAGTGGTCCGAGGAGGGGCGCAGCCCCAGGTTGCACGAACCGGTAGCCCTAAACGGTGTCGCCCTCCCAAACCGGCCGGCTAGGCCGGTAGGCCTTCTGGCGCGAGTGGATGGCATGACGGGCCACATGTTTCTTTAGAGCGGCGCCCTTTGGGCATCGCGCTTCCCACTGCACAGCCAGCGCGACGACGCCGGCTCCCTCCACCGCATCTTACGCTTGTTGCGGTTTCACATCCCTAGAACGGCGCGACAGTGTTGTACTTCCTCTGTTGTGGCTCGCTTGGCCGCGGATTTTCTTAGCGTGTGCGACGACAGCCCTTACGCCGCAGACCTATTCCGAGTTCCACCTCAGATGGCCAATTCCATCAATAAACTGGATCAATCAGAGGGTCATTAGGCCATGTTTGTTAAGTTCATTCCCTCTGCATTAAGCGATAGAAATAGGTCGGACAAACAAGATTATAGAACAATGAACCGTGCCACAATTTTAATCAATTAAAATTGAAATTAATCCCTACCTCGATAGTTGATGTCGCACGTTGATCTTCGTGGAAGATGGCATTGCGAGGAAAGAATTCATATGCAATATCAGAGTGCATCTGAGGAAGAAACGGTGTTTCCTCAATTGTCGTGGAGAAGAGAATGGTTGTCATGTTTTCGTTCTTCGTCGACGAGACATCGTTATTCTTCGAGAGTGCAGCTCCCTTCTTCTTCACTAGAGTTATCTCCCAATCTTCCATAGCACAACGAAAAACCTCCTAAAATTAAATAATTGGATTCTCCTATTATTTTATTATCACATGAAATATAAAATTCAAAATCAAACAACTTCATTAATTAATTGGTGTGGTTTAATTCATTAAATTAATGTGTTGGCAAGAGTTAAAGAGGTAGATAGAAGGAGGTGAGAGGTCTCATATTTAATGGGAGTTAACAAATTAAATACGATGGGTTAAGGGTCTTTACATTACTCCCATCTCAGGGCTTTACGTCCCCGTAAAGATACAATATAATCTAGGAAAACAAATGAGGGTTCTGAGTACACATCTAAGCCTCCCACTCCCATGAGATCTCCTGGAGGTCCCTGTACTGGCAACGAATGCGCCCCGGAGGAATCGACCATCAACGTAGGCCCTCTACTATCGATCCTCGATCTCCACCAGGGCCACCATAAATGTCGCATTGTCATCAATTTTCAGATCTCCATGATCAATGATGTGGGTCGGGTCGTGCACGTTTCTCCTCAGCTGAGATACGTGGAAGAAGTCATGAACCCAGTGAAACTGAGGTTGAAGGGCCAGGCGGTAAGCCACCTCGCCTACCCTGTTGAGGACCTGGAATGGTCTGATGAAGCGTGGATATAACTTGCCGCCCCAGCCAAATCTCCGTAATCCATGATGAGGTGAGACCCGTATGAAGACGTGGTCTCCAACCTCGAACTCTAGTTGTCTCTGTCTCCTATCATCATAGGACTTCTACCTTCTTTGTGCAGTCCTCATCTACTCCTGGATGATCTGCACCATATCCGTCGTGGCCTGAACCATCTCTGGTCCAATGAGTGCTAACTCCCCAGGGTCAGTCCAACACTGAGATGATCTGCATGGTCGGCCATATAGTGCCTCATATGGTGCCATCCCAATGGTGGAGTGGTAGATGTTGTACGCAAACACCAACATGTGTAGGTGATCCTCCCAGTTGTGACCAATGTCAAGAACACATGAATGTTGAATTTCCTCGATTGTCTGAATGGTCCTCTCCGTCTGGCCATCTGTCTGAGGATGAAAGTCAGTGCTCAAGCATAGTTGCATCCCAAATGCCTCCTGTAACCCCTTCCAAAGCCGAGAAGTAAAGTGAGCATCTCGATAGGAGACGATAGATGAGGGCACACCATGAAGCCGTACGATCTCCTGAATGTAGAGGTGTCCCAAGCTCTCTATAGTGCCCTACTCTCTGATCGAAAGGAAGTGGGCCGACTTTGTGAGTCCGTCGATGATCACCGAGATGAAGTCATGTCCTCTGTAAGTATGTGGAATCCCTGTTGAGAAATCCATGCATATCCAATCCCACTTCCACTCCGGATCCTCTAAGGGTTGTACCAATCCTGTTGATACCTGGTGCTCCACCTTTACTTACTGGAAAGTGAGGCATCGTGAAACGAACTCTGCTACAGCCTTCTTCATGCCCAGCCACCAGTGTTGTCATCTGAGGTCCTGATACATCTTCACCACTCCTGGATGTACCAATAGAGGGGAAGTGTGAAACTACCACATCACTTCCTCATTCAGTGCAACTGGTACCATGGTACATCCCCTGAAGATGATGACTTTCTCTCCTCCTTCAGAAAATCCATCACGTGCATGCCCTGTGGAAATCTGAGCACGTCGCATCTCACAAAAAACATTCCCATGTTGTGCCTCTCTGACCAGCTGAACTAGTCGAAGAGTGACTATGAGGGACTATAGAAAACCTTCCCCTTCTCTATCCACGATAAATATATGCAAAGAGGCTAACTGCTCCGTTGTCTCTCCAAGTAGCTAAATACCCGATCTCCTGCTGAGGGAATCAGCTACTACGTTCCCCTTCCCATGAGTATATACTATCTCAAAGTCATAGTCCTGGAGGAAATCAAGCCATAATCATTGTCTCTGTTTCAGTTACTTCTTCGAGAAGATGTACCTGAGACTCTGGTGGTCATAGTAGACTGTAAAGCGCTCGCCCATCAGATAGAGCCACCACATCTTCAAGGTGAAGACCACTGATTCTAACTCTATGTCATGGGTAGCGTAGTTCTGCTCTTGCTGCCTCAACTTTCATGAATCAAAAGTGATCACTGCCTGCTCCTGCATCAGGACACACCTGAGTCTGGTCTCTGATGCATCGCAGTAAACCACGTACCCTACGACCTCCTTCGGTATCCTCAAGATGGTTACACTGTTCAATCTCTGTCTCAGCTCCTGAAAGCTCTGGTGGCATCTATCTGACCACACTAAGGGTTTCCCCTTCTGCATCAAAACCGAAAGTGGTACTGCAACTCTGGAGAATTATGGTACAAATCAACGATAGTACCTAGCCAGACCTAGTAAACTCCGCACCTCTGTCACGCTACGGGGTGGCTCCCAGGCAAGTGCTGCTGTAACACCCTGAGATTTTATGAAAAATATTCTTTTCATTAATGTCATGTTTTTTACACTACACCAAACGAAGCTTGCACAACACGCATCCTTGACTTGCCTTTCATTACACGAAATCGCGACCTTCCTCGATAGCGTGTGTAGTACGCAATACCGAGTTTCACTAAACAATGACATGCTATTAAAATATTATTAAAACTAGCCATTATGAATAGTAATAACCACATTTTGAAATTTTCTAAATTCTATTTTTCATAATGGACTTCATTTATGGATTCGGAATATCGAAAATAGCTTAGGGTGAAATTTTGCTACGTTTCGGATAACATTCATATTCTGATGAATAATGAAAATTACTAAATTTTAATTAAAAACTACTTTTTTAATCAAAATAATTAATAGTGATGAATTATTATTTTGATTGGTTTTAGAGTATATTTAGAATATATTTTAACAATTTAATACAATTTTGGTTATTGGATGTAATTTCACATTTAAACCAGACATAAACAACTATCAATCTTTTGATAGTTATTATCTCTTAAGAATACACTATTTGTGTTGACGACGAGAATTAATTTTTTAAATTAATTAATGCAACTGATATGTTTTGAATTTGGTAAAATAGACATCATTTTTTAGATTATAATATCAAATATAGCTTAGGCCTTATTTTTGGTATTTTTCTGGAAACATTCATTTTTTTGATGAATAGTGAAACCACTAAGTGGTAGTTAAAAAAAATGAATTATTCATAAAACATAATTTTACCACTTCTGTAAATGAAATTTTGAAAATCCAAGAGACACGGTTGATGTCAGTAAGTAAAATGGGGTTCAATGAGTTGAAAATAATTTTTTTGTGAATAGTAACTTTTTACTTTTTTTACCATGGTTAAAAGTAAATAGGGTAATTAAAGGTAAAAATGAAATTATTATTACCCTACCACATGTCCAAATTCTATTGGAAAAGTGTAATTCGACCAAAAACAACCTTAGGAATAAAATATGACCATTTAGGCCCACATGGATTAGATTAGGACATTTATTATTAATTTATTTAAAGAAGGGTTAAAAGAGTTAAAATCTAATTTTAATAAGTAAACCATTTTTAATATGGGGATATACATAAGATAAATTCAACTATAAATATTCATTAGAAATATAAAAAGATTTCCTACATAATGGTATTTAGTTGTAATTTTTAGACATTAAATAAATTAATTTATTTATGACTCAATGATGATGCAGTAATTATCTTCTAAATGAAAGGTTGACATAATTGATGTTATAAATACCCAAATAAATATAATTTCAATCTTTTTATGAACTTAACTAATTTTCTAGGTTAATATGAAATTTTAGGATTTATTTAATTAACTTTGGTCGAAGTAATAATTCTGTTATGAGTTTCAAAAAAATCAACTATTGAATAGTGTCAAAATTGACATAAAATAGTTTTTAAAACAAATATTATATTATTTTTTGTTATTTTATTCGTAAAAATATAAGTTTCGGCCAAATGGCTTATATAAGGTTATATATATTAATAAAACACAACTTGGGGGTATCTTGGAAGTATATGGTATGTTTATTAACTATATTATATAAATATACAAAGTGACATGGTAAATGTCAATCTAATTAACTAAGAGTTAAAACTAAAAGATAAGGTTACTATAATGACCTAAACTTGTCTAAATTCTATTGGATGATAGTATTTAGACACAACACCACATTAGCTTCTAAATAACTCAATTTGGAGCTTTTTAAAACCGAACTTGACTTTATAATAAAATAATATTTTTAGTTATTCCAAAGGTGCTCCTCTCGTCACTTATAAAAGGGCACCTTCTCCCCCTCTTCCTCACACCACTTTGACCCTTCCAGCTCGGCCATCCCCTGCCAAATTATTCTCTCCACTTCCATAGAAACATCCTAGAGGTTCTGTTCTTATTAAAAGACCTATTTTAGTTCCCTAAAAGGAGGTCTCAAAGAAGCACTTCAAAGAAGAGGTAATGTCAGTTACCGATTCTTTCATCTTTATTTCTTCTTCCACTTCTTCTTATTTAGTTGTTTCATTATGAAGTAATAACATCAGTATCACTCATATACTGATATGTTATTATATGTATGAAACAACCCTATTTCACCTTCTATCCATCCTACGGAAAAAGAAATCACCGCGCGTGCGTACGTACGGAATACCGTCTCCATGTCGTGGTGTAATCCATTTTCCACCACCACCTTACTTGGATGGGTATAATGGTGTACATAGTAACTATATATGATTATTGTAAAGTAATATCTATTCTGAAATAGTATACATAGACTCCAATACAATTCCACGATCATAGGAACAATATCATCACTCGTGCGTACATACGGAAAACCGTCTCCACGATGTGATGTGACTCGTTCTACATGATCTTAATTTCATAATGATTATATAAATGAATTGAATGAATGAATATGATATATATTACACTAATAACATTATGTAAATGAGGTATCTATAACCTAAAGATAAGAATAAGAATTTATTCGACAAAACACGCATAAGAACAAAAAGTAATAAACACCCAAATAACAAGTAGTAATGAAATATTACTAATAATAAGCTAAGAATATGACCATATATGATATCATAAAAATAAGTATGATTCTTTAATAAGTCAATAACATTATTTAAATAATTATACCGGAGGTTCGGACACGTACAAAGCATATCATACCAAAGATAAGGGAAATATCACAATCTCATTTTTATCTGAGATTGTTTATACTTTGGTATTTACCGGGGTGTATTTTATCATCCACATGCATGTTTCCTCAATAAGTAATATTATTTCCATCCATGTACAATTGTTTAAATCCAATTTTACCCTTTGGTGAGTTTTTAGTAAATGATATGGAAGGAATCTTTTGTTGTTTTTCGTACGAGGTACTTTTTGAATTTTCCGACAAAGGTACGGGAAGAATGTTTTTTTTAACTTATACGGCATGAATAGATTTTTAAAACATTATTTCCAAGAAGCTTACTTTACAAGTTTTCATGATTATTTTTAATCAACTTTTTTTAGTTTAAAATTGTATGACATGTTAAGAAAGGAAAATGTTTTTTGATGTAGAAAGGATATTTTCCTCAAGAATGGAGTTCAAGTGTTTTATCAAAATTATTTTCCATCTATCATAATAAAGGGTTCTGTTTCTATCCCTATTTTTACATTGATTTGATTATGTTGTGATGGAATTATTTTTATTAATTCCTTTATCTCATATGAATTGTTTTATGAATTCACGATGTTTAAGATTCCCATTTTTATTACATGGGTTATGCAATGATGTATGATTTAATATTTTGTGGCACACATAAGAATGGAATCATTATGAGATGGGTGGGACCTATATCTTCCTCCAATGCATGGGGTAAAGATTTTATATCTCATGAGATAGACATGGCTGGAACGGTAGGTTATACCAGTTCAGTGAAATAGGACTGAAACGAGGGTGACTCGGTTCAGAAATGGACTTTGTCCACTAAGATAATCTTGGCAATGAGTCTTGACTAATAAGATATGATTCTCTATGATTATGTGTGTATGCCCCAAAGTTTCATGTTTTAAGTTGTGATTATTGGGATTTCATTTCACTACTATGATTTATCCCATGTTATGAAATTATGCTCTCTTTTGCAGGTTATGATTTCCAAAATGTTATGTTCTTATGAATATGATGTGATTGATATTTATTTTGTTTACCCTTACTGAGCATTTGAGCTCACCCATTTATGTTTTCTTTTCCCCAGGATATAATGAATGGTTTTAGGTAAAAAAAGGAAGATCTTTATGGGAGACGTTGAAGATATTTCACCACGATTAGAAGATTATATTCCGAGTTTCAAAAGATACTAAACTATTACGATCATTGTGTGTGTGTTTTTGTTATGTACTATTTATTCTGCAAAAGTAATGTAATGTCTATGTACGTCAAACTTCGGGTCTCTACAGTTGGTATCAGAGGAAAAGTTTAGTCAACCTTTGGAAACTAGGATGCGAAAACGTTAGTGAGATCCCTAGAGACATTTCTATGGTATGTCTAGGGATGTCCCTAAGGATAAGTATATATATAGGATATAGTCCTAGAACTGTGGTAACGATATTAGATTAAACCAAAGATGTTATATATTGAAGTTACTCCCCCTTTATTATGATTTTTTCCTCTCACACTATTCTTTTTGGGTTTTAGAAAATGGCTGGAAACAAGATGATTCACGATAATGGTGGATATGATGGACAATGGAATGATATTCCTCATGAAAAACCAAATAAAATGGGATTTGGAAGTCCAAACATCATTATTATGCCGAATCAGAAATCTCATAATATGATCAATAAAGTAAAATTTGGTAAGTTTCCTGACTCAGCTAATAAGAGAAAGATGGAGTTTCATGATGATCATAGAGGAAAGAAAGTTCAATTTCCCCTATGTAAATCATGTGGGAAGAGGCATCAAGGAGAATGTTTCAAAGGAACTGGAAGACGCTTTGGGTGTGGAAAAGAAGGAACCAAAGCCAGTAAGTGCAAAGGAAAAGGTTCAGTTAACACCAGGGATGAGGATAATGGTATTGCTACGACATCAACAATGGTTAAATGTTTTAAATGTGGAATGTACGGGCATTATGAAAACCAATGCCCTAAGGGAAAGTCTCATGAAGAGAATCAGTATGGTCGTATGGGTAGTATTTATGTGGATGATGATGAAGAGACTTCAAATGATATGTGAGATGAAAGAATTGTTGATGCTCGGTCAATGGTTTAAGAATGTAGTGGAATGATTACATGTTTATCATGTGTAATGCTGTATAAGTAATCTCATGGTACTATGGAATAAAGAAACATCTAAGGATTGTTACACTGTTGTCTTTCCTTGAGTTTTGAAGGTGTATGATTAATGTTACTAGTATCCATGAAAGGTTATTCAGATATTTTTGGAATGTAGATGACATGCGCATAATGAAGGGATAAGGAGAAAATTAAATTTTTGATAGTATTCATGAGCTCATGACTTATATAAGGAGAAGGTTATATCATGGTTTGAGTATATAGAATTTTTGGATTTTGGTATGTGGAAAGAGTTAACTTTTGACAGCATTCATGTTTTCACTAAGGTTTAATGGGTATTCATTTTTCAAGAGAATACATCATTAAGGTATTCACATGATTGGAATGTGACCAACAAGATATATGGGGGATAAATGATGGTATTCACATGCTTGGTTGACGACATTTCAAGATATCGTTTTCTTTATACTATGCGCTTGGACCGAAGTATTTTAGATAAGCCTAAAGATTGCAATGGATTATGTTAACCATAAGTTAGTATTATTTAAGGATAGAACTTTTTATGATATTATTTATGTGATGTTATAGTAATGTAGTTTTAGAAAATGGAAAACCTACAGGATGGGCGACATCCCATCGCGTCGGACAAGGCTGTGGGAATCGAACCCACAACCGAAGTGCGACTGGCCTTTATCGCCTACCACTGGCCTACAAGAAGTCCCTGTTTAGTAGAAACTAGTGTTATTATATTAATCAGTATGATATATGAAGTATAAATCCATTTTATGAACTATATATGATTAATCTCACTATAGATGGACTTATGTATTTTTTGATAACTTTTCTAACCTTTTGTTTGAGACAGATGGAATGACCCATCATTCTATCACATGATCTGCTAAGACATCACGAATGACAAATTCAACTTCATTTCATTAACAGATGAATTGGAAATTTTCCAAATAACGAAAAACGGTGAGACTATACCAAAATGACGAAAGTATTTCTTCTAATTCCAATTTCATCATCTTTAGGGAAATGATCATGAAAACCAAAAATGTTTTCCTAGTGCTCTTATATCTGATGAATCAGATGGTACCTTAGATCGTCACAAATTTATGGCTTTGTGATTGCTGGCTTTTCCATAGCCATGTTCTCTACCACTCTCCATCAGTACATGATGGTTAGATTTCTCTTCCATATCCATATTTTCACCTATATGGAAACCCAGTGATTAGTTTATTTGTGTAACCATTACGTTTCACACTTTTGTTTTTTTAAAGAATGGTTTTGGTGTTCCTTTTTATGATGTGGGTTTCTATTAAAGAAACTTTCAAGTAGTAAACCATTTATAACCCCGACGAATTTTGAGGGTGAAATTCATTTTAAGGGGGGTAGAATGTAACACCCCGAGATTTTATGAAAAATATTATTTTCATTAATGTCTTGTGTTTTACGCTACACCAAAAGAAGCTTTCACAACATGCATCCTTGACTTTCCTTGCATTACATGCAATCGCGACCTTCCTCGATAGCGTGTGTAGTACGCAATACCGAGTTTCACTAAACAATGATATGCTATTAAAATATTATTAAAACTAGCCGTTATGAATAGTAATAACCACTTTTTGAAATTTTGTAAATTCTATTTGTCAAAATGGACTTCATTTCTGGATTCGGTATATTGAAATTAGCTTAGGATGAAATTTTGGTACGTTTCGGATAACATTCATATTCTAATGAATAGTGAAAATTACTAAATTTTAATTAAAAACAAATTTTTTAATCAAAAAAATTAATAGTGATAAATTATTAATTTGATTGGGTTTAAAGTATATTTAGAATATATTATTACAATTTAATACAATTTTGGTTATTGGATGTAATTTCACATTTAAACCAGACATAAACAACTGTTAATCTTTTGATAGTTATTATCTCTTAAGAACACGATATTTGTTTTGACGACGGGAATTAATTTTTTAAATTAATTAATGAAACTGATATGTTTTGAATTTTGTAAAATAGAAATAATTTTTGAGTTCATAAAATCAAATATATCTTAGGCCTAATTTTTGGTATTTTTCTGGAAACTTTCATTTTTTTTATGAATAGTGAAACCACTAAGTGGTAGTTAAAAAAATGAATTTTTCATAAAACATAATTTTTCCGCTTTTGTGAATGGAATTTCTAAAATCCGAGAGACACGATTGATGTCAGTATGTAAAATGTGGTTCAATGAGATGAAAACAATTTTTTGGTGAATAGCAACTTTTTACTTTTTTTACCACGGTTAAAAGTAAATAGGGTAATTAAGGTTAAAAATGATATTATTATTACCCTAACACATGTCCTAATTCAATTGGACAAGTGTATTTCGACAAAAAACAACCTTAGGAATAAAATATGACCATTTAGGCCCACTTTCATTAGATTAGGACTTTTTTTATTAATTTATTTAAGGAAGGGTTAAAATAGTTAAAATCAATGTTTAATAAGTAAGCCATTTTTAATATGGGTTTATACATAAGATAAATTCGACTGTTAATATTAATTAGAATGATAAAAATATTTCCTACATAATGGTATTTTATTAGAAATTTTTAGACAATAAATAATTTAATATATTTATGACACAACGATGATGCCGTAATTATCTTATTAATGAAATATTGACATAATTGATGTTATAAATACCCAAATAAATATAATTTGAGACTTCATATGAACTAAAATAATTTTCTAGGTTTATATGACATGTTAGGATTTATTTAATTAACTTTGGTCGAAGTAATCATTCTGTTATGAGTTTCAAAAAAATCAACTATTGAATAGTGTCAAAATTGACACAAAATAGTTTTTAAAACAAATATTATATTATTAATTGTTATTTTATTCCTAAAAATCTATGTTTCGGAAAAATGACTTAGATAAGTTTATATATATTAATTAAACACAACTTGGGGGGTCTCTTGGATGTATATGGTAAGTTTATTAACTATATAATATAAAAATACAAAGTGACATGGTAAATGTCAATCTAATTAACTAAGAGTTAAAACTAAGCGATAAGGTTAATATAATGACCTAAACCTGTCTAAATTCTGTTGGATGAGAGTATTTCGACCTATACCCACCTTATCTTCGAAATAACTCAATTTGGAGCTATTTAATACCGAACTTGACTTTATAATAAAATAATATTTTTAGTTATTCCAAAGGTGCCTCTCTCTTCCCTTATAAAAGGGCACCTCCTCCCCCTCTTCCTCGCACCACTTTGAGCCTTCATTATTGGCCAACCCCTGCCAATTTCTTCTCATGACTTTCCTAGAAACATCCTAGAGGTTCTGGTCTTCTTTAAAGACCTATTTTATTGCCCTAAAAGGAGGTCTCAAAGAAGCACTTCAAAGAAGAGGTAATGTCAGTTACCGATTCTTTCATCTTTATTTCTTCTTCCACTTCTTTTTCATTAGTTGTTTCATTATGAAGTAACAACATCAGTATCAATAATATTCTTATATGTAATTATAAGTGTGAAACAACCCTATTTCACCATCTATCCATCCTACGGAAAAAGAAATCACCGCGCGTGCGTACGTACGGAATACCGTCTCCACGCCGTGGTGTAATCTATTTTCCACCACCACCTTACTTGGATGGGTATAATGGTGTTCATAGTAACTATATATGATTATTTTAAAGTGATATTGATTATGAAATAGTATACATACACTCCAATACAATTCCACGATCATAGAAACGATATCATCACTCGTGCGTGCGTACGGAATACCGTCTCCACGATGTGATGCGACTCGTTCTACATGATCTTCATTTAATAATGATTATATAAATGAATTTAATGAATAAATATGATATATATTACACTAATACCATTCTATAAATGAGTTATCTATAACCTAAAGAGAAGAATAAGAATTTATTCGAAAAAACACGCATAAGAACAAAAAGTAATAAACACCTGAATAACAAGTAGTAATGAAATATTACTAATAATAACCTAATAATATGACCATATATGATATCATAAAAATAATTATGAATCTTTAATAAGTCAATAACATTATTTAAATCATTATACATGAGGTTTGGACATGTACAGAGCATATCGGACCAACGGTAAGGGAAATATCACAATCTCATTTTTTTTGAGATTGTTTATACTTTGTTATTTACTAGGGTGTATTTTATCATCCACATCCATATTTCCTCAATATGTAATATTATTTCCATCCACCTACAATTTTTTAAATCCAATTTTACCCTTCGGTGAGTTTTTAGTAAAGGATATGGAAGGAATCTTTTTTCATTTTTTGTACGAGGTACTTTTTGACTTTTCCGACAAAGGTACGAGAAGAATGCTTTTTTAACTTATATGGCATGAATGGATTTTTAAAACATTATTTCCAAGAAGTTTACATAACAAGTTTTCACGTTTATTTTTAATCAACTTCTTTTAGTTTTAAACTATATAACATGTTAAGAAAGGAAAATGTTTTTATAAGTAGAAAGGATATTTTCCTCAAGAATGGAGTTCAAGTGTTTTATCAAAATTATTTTCCATATAAAATAATAAAGGATTCTATTTCTATCCCTATTTTTACATTGATTTGATTATGTAGTGATGGAATTATTTTTATGAATTCCTTTATCTTATATGAATTATTTTATGATGTCACGATGTTTAATATTCCCATTTTTATTACATGGGTTATGCAATGATGTGTGATTTAATATTTTGTGGCACACATAAGAATGGTATAATTATGAGATGGGTGGGACCTCTATATCCCTCCAATGCATTGGGTAAAGATTTTATATCTCATGAGATAGACATGGATGGAATGGTAGGTTATACCGGTTCAGTGAAACATGACTGAAACGAGGGTGACTCGGTTCAAAAATGGACTTTGTCCACTAAGATAGTATTGGAAATGAGTCTTGACTAATAAGATATGATTCTCTATGATTATGTGTGTATGCCACAAAGTTTCATGTTTTATGTTATGATTATTGGGATTTCATTTCACTACTATGATTTATCCCATGTTATGAAATTATGCTCTCTTTTGCAGGTTAATATTTCCAAAATGTTATGTTCTTATGAATATGATGTGATTGATATTTCTTTTGATTACCCTTACTGAGCATTTGAGATCACCCGTTTATGTTTTCTTTTCCCCAGGATATAAAGAATGATTTTAGGTAAAAAATGGAAGATATTTATGGGATATGATGAAGATCTTTCACCACGATTAGAAGATTATATTCCGAGTTTCCAAAGACACTAAACTATTACGATACTTGTGTGTGTGTTTTTGTTATGTACTAAGTATTCTGAAAAAGTAATGTAATGTACGTGTACGTCAAGCTTCGGGTGTCTACAGCTGCCTCGATCTTCGCAGGATCCACTATACTCCACCCTCCGAGAGGACGTGCCCCAAGAAGTGAACCTCTTGAATCCAGAACTGGATCTTCGAGAGAATACCATAAAGCTGGTGCTCTCGAAGTTTCTCTAGTACAACCTGTAAGTGGTAAGAGTGATCTTCCTCAGTAGTCAAGTAAATCAGTAAGTCTTCGATGAATACTATGACAAAATGATCAAGGTGAGGCTGGAATATCCTATTCATGAGACTCATGAATACTACTGGTGCGTTGGTTATGCCTTAGGTCATAACGAAGAACTCATAGTGGCCATACCGACACCTAAAGGCCATCTTCTGGACATCCTCGTCTTGAACTCTAAGCTGATGATAGTCTAGCCTGAGGTCTATCTTCAAGAACCATCATTCTCCCTTGAGCTGATCAAAGAGGTCGCCATTCCTCATGATTGGATACATTTTCATCACGGTCACCTAATTCTGGTGACGGTAGTCGATACACAGTCGTAAGCTCCCATCTGCCTTCATGGTGAATAAAATCGGAGAAGCCCAGGGTGAAACACTGGGTCAGATGATTCCCTTTCCCTGTAAGTCCTCCCACTGTACCTGCCTCTCACAATGTTCGGCAAGAGCCATCCATTATGTTGTAGTAGATATTGGTGTTGTCCTAAGGTACAGGTCAATGTAGACGTCTACCTATCTGTGAGGAGGTAGTCCAAGAATGTCATCATGAAAAATGTCTACGTACTGATCCACCACAACAGGAAAACTCAGACTCCACACATTAACTACTCCTAAAATAAGACTAGCCAACTGATGGGTGATCGACTACCCTCTCCTCTATGTTAGTCCATCCTGCACTGCAAAGGCTCCCTTCTCACCAGTGACGGTGTACATGCTCCCATCTGTGCGGACACACCGCACTTTGCGCCTTAAACAGTCGATATGGGCATGGACTATATATAACCAATCCATACCCAAGATGAAGTCATAAGGTCTCAACGCCACTACATGAAGATCCCAGCCGATGCTCTCTCCTTCTAGAGTAATCTCACACTGTTTGCACCAGTTCGTAATCATTGAGTCTTCTCCCATAGGAGTCTCAAGTCATAATGATCGAGCCAACGGCTCCGTCGGAATGTCCGAGCTCCGAACAAGGGTAACAGTAATAAATGAATGACTTGCTCTTGTGTCTATAGGTACTACAGAAAGGGTGGAGTAGACAAAAGTAGTACCTAGAATCATATCAGGTGCACCGTGGTCGTAGGCCTCGACTACCTGGAGTTGAGCCTACCCCAATCTGCCAACTCCCTGTGGTCGGGAGGGTCCTCCTGGTGGTGGTGGTGGTGGTAGAGCCTCAAAGCGTCATCCACCACCAGTTGCTCGGCCAAATCCTCTTCCTCATCCGCCTTCTCTCTACGGAAAGCCATGGTTGATCCTCTACCTCTTCCTGGGAGGTCCCTCTACTGTATACTACTCCTCTACATGGTGGGTCGGGTAGTCACGAGCCATATGGCCCTGCCCGCTGCATGCATAGCACCACCTGCCCCTCATACGGTTGGGTATTCTCCGTGTCCCCTGCACATCCGAACCAGCATCCTGAGGTCTCCCACTTGATGGCCTGGTCTACTTGGACCTCTGCATCATTTGTCTACTGTCGGCTATAGAAGACTCCACTATGTTTCTCCCTGCGGTGGGTCTCACTGCTGGTGTCGACTAAGAAATAAATCTCTCCATAAGAAGGGCTCTCTTCAGTACTCCTTCTTATGTCAAGAATGATTATGGAGATCATCGAATCCCTGATCTCATGCCTCATTCCCTGTTTGAAGGTCTGGGCCCAGAAGAACAGGTCTCGTACCATGTCCGTGGAGTAATGTGGGAGGTCGATAAATCTCGCTGAGTACTAGGCTATTGTCATGTTTCCCTGCCGCAGCTGTAGTAACTCCTAGATGCGCACCGCACGGAGGGTGGCTGGATCAAACTCCGAGAAGAAGAGGCTCTATAATTCTATCCAAAGTAGATATACATCATCATGAACTGGGATCAATAGGCTCCACAATCTACCTACTACAGAGTGTAGGAGACTCACAGCAAGGATCACCATAAGGTCTGCTGGTGTCCCTACCAATCTGAAGACTCCGACGATAGCATCCAGCCAATCCTCAGCTGCCCGAGGGTCTGTCTTGCCGTGAATTATGGGTGGCCTCTATCACTGAAACTTGTTCAACGCACTCAGATGGAATGGAATCTCCTCTTATGGGGATGGTGGTATCGGTGGCCCAGCAGGTAGTGGTACCACTGGTGCCTCTACTGTAATGGGGCCCTACACTAAGGCCTCGTCGCTCGGTGGGCTTCCATCCACATGTAACTAGGAACCCTAGCTGGCTACCTTCGTGGGGCCATCTTAAGAAGAAATTGGTGTACAACAGTTAGTACAATATACCTATTGAGCTGACACAAAGTAATCAAAAAGAAAACTTTTGAAACACACATGAAATCAATGTTTTCATGCACTGAGTCTGAAATCATAAGTCAAGGTCTTGGAGTATGGATACGTTGGACGCCGCACCAACACTAGACTACCTGTACTGATAACCACACTCAATAATTTTAACACTATTTCTTCCCAAAGAAGAAATTATCAGAGTCCTGAGTTCTGTGGTAGAACCGACTCCTCTTACACCAATTTGTCACGACCCATCCTCGGAGCCCGTGATGTGACTACCCCAAGCCCGCCTTCCATAGGAAAGGGGCTGGCTACTAGCACCAAAGGCGTAAATCCTGATAAAAAGGGAAGGAATTTCCATTATATAAGTAAACAAACACAACAGAGTATGCTAGTGAAGTACGCACTAAGTAAAACTGAGTACAAAAGAAAGTTCTGAAAAGTAAATGGGCCAGTATACAAACTCAACTGATGGTACAATAAAACTGAAAATGAAATTTCAACAGTAGTAAAGTAAAGCAGCAACCACAGAGTCGTCCTCCGGGAATCCCACCTGAAGGGTGGGTACAGATGGTCTCCTCACCTCCTCGGGTCCGGTCGTCCGCTCCGTGTACGTCCCATCTAGTGAACCACTTAAGGGTACCATCCCGCTCCAAAAACCTCCACCTCGATCAGTGTTGTTTTCCATCTGCATCCAACACAACGTAGTGTGGGCATAGCCCATGCAGGGTTGAGTATACGATACTCAGTAGGGACCCCAAGACCCACGAATGTCTCCTAGAATCCAT
The DNA here is from genome assembly GCA_963277665.1 of Viscum album. Classification (NCBI taxonomy): domain Eukaryota; kingdom Viridiplantae; phylum Streptophyta; class Magnoliopsida; order Santalales; family Viscaceae; genus Viscum; species Viscum album. Next base: position 75,770,407 of record OY728153.1, on the reverse strand, counting down.
GAAGGATTTAACACAATGGAAAGATACAAATACAAAGTATCATCCATCTCTTCTTAGGTATATTCCCCTACATATACTTAAGTCACGAATCTCAGTTCGATTCCAAATATTGAGCCTAAGAACAACCTAGTCCACACAGGAAGGAAGTCAACCACATCAATGATAATGATTGAAAGACAAGACTCAGCTCACACAGTTATACTACTCATGATGTGGGGTCGGGATGATTAGATATATCCTCTGAATCATCTCCTCTGCTGAACCCACTTAGGATCCAATTATAGAAGTCATTGCTACCGAACCCACATAGAATCCAAGTACAGTATCCATCGTTGTTGAACCCACGTAGGATTCAAGTACAGTCTTCATCACTGCTGAACCCACGGAAGATCCAAGTACAGTCGTCCTCACAACCGAACCCACGTAGGATCCATGTTCAACTGTCTTCGTCGTCGAACCCACAGAGGATCCCAGCACGGTAGTCGTCGCAGTTGCAACCAGCTATAGTGTTCCCGCACATATCGTACTCGATTCCGGGAGGGTCCTCTACTGTAGAGGTGTTGATACATCAACTGTCACAAATTCCAGAGTTGATGTATCCCAAAGTTCTGGCTCGTCAGAAGGAACTCATCGCGACATACAGCATGTCAATCAGACGCCCGGTCTGAGACATATTGACATTTTTGTTCTAGGGGACCAGTTAAAAATATTCTCCATCCAAACCCAGCCCTTTACGAAAGATGTCGAAAACTAACTTAGAGTATTGCAAAAGGACCGCCTCATCGACAGGGTCCCAGTGCTGTAAATGGCTCATTGATCGGGCATGTGGCCATTAAGTTATTCACATTTAAGTGAATAATGGGCCCGACCTGATAATCCCAGAGGGCTGGCAAGTCGGGTCACCACGTTTTGGCGTGTCTGACCCGGTAGGGGTGTCGGACCGGCCAGAAGGTTCGCACGGTCCGGCCTAAGGGACGCGGCCCGGCTCGAAGAGAGTGCGGCGCGGCCCGAAGTGGCGCAGCCCAGCGGGGCGTGGCCCGACCCGGCCTAGCGCAGCTCGACTGGCTCAGCCAGCTGACCGAGCGGTCCGAGATGGGGGGCGCGGCCCCCAACTGCCCGAACCGGCAGCGCCAAGCAGCGCCACCCTCCCAAAATGGCCATCTAGGCCGACCGAAATTCTGGTGCAAGGGGCCCGCATGGCGGGACGCGTGTTTCTTCAGCACGACACCCTCTTGGCACCGCGGTTCGGCTCTGCCCAGCCAGCCGACGGGCTGGCTGATTCTTTGGCAGAAGCGGCCCACAAAGCGGGTCGTGGTTCCCACTGCACAGCCGGCACAACGGTGCCAGCTCCCTCCACTGCGGCCTACGCTGGCCGCGACTCCTCTTCCCTGGCCCGGCGTGATGACTTCGTACTTCCTCCGCCGCAGCTCACTTCTGAGTTCCGCCTCCTATCTCTAACTTCATCAATAAAAAGAATCAAACGGAGGGATGTGAGGTCGTGTATGTTCGGCCTACACCCTCCCCATTAAGTGATAGTAGTAGGTCGGACAAACATGATTATACAACAACGAACCGTGGAACAATTTTAATCCATTAAAATTGAACTTAACCCCTACCTCGATAGTTGATACCACATGTCGGGCATCGTGGAAGATGGCATCATAAGGAAAGAATTCGTAGGCAATGACAGAGTGTGTCTAAGGAGGAAACAGTGTTTCCTCACTTGTCGCAGAGAATATAATGGTTGGCACATCGTCTTTCTTTGTGGAACCGGAGTTCTTCATGGATGAGATGTCGTTCTTCGTCGAGAGAGGAGTTCTCTTCTTCTTCCCAAGAGTTATCTCCCAATCTTCCTTAGCACAACGAAACCCTCCCAAAATAATATAATAGTCTTCTCCTATTATTTTATTATCACATTAAATTTAAAATTCAAATTCAAACCGCTTCAATAATTAATTGAGGTGGTTGAAGTCAATAAATTAATGTGTTTTCAAGAGTAAAAGGGAGAGAGAGAATGAGGTGAGAGGTCTCATATTTAAGAGGAGTTAACAAATTAAAGAGGGGGGGGGGTTAAGGAGTTTAGGGGGAGGTGAAAGGTTGGGGCTCATGTGGGCCCCACCTTTAAATTTCCCCCACATGGGAAGTTGGGTGGGTGTGGTCCCCACCCACAACTTCTCATGGGAGGAATTAACCTCCTTTGATATAAAATAAAAATTATTCCAACAATTTTATTTTCTTCTTAATTAAACGACAGTAATTAACTTCTCATTCCATGAAAACACAACTACGATAAAGGACCCCTTAAGAAATTACCAGTGTTGCGAATTCATAGGTGCCTCATATTTCAATTCCGAGCACCGGTTTAAAAGATAGAAAAGCACACTTGTTCATTTACTAAACGTACCTGAGCTAAACTGCGGAAATTGATTCCAGGCACACCGGGCCTCAGAATCAAGTGTCGTAAGAATCCACCGACATGTAAAATTCCGATGTATTTAAGAAAAAAAAATTCCAAGTCTTTACATAATCCAATTATTCACACAATTTAAATAAATCTCCAGAAAGGCTAAACATAATTTACTTATTTATTTTTTTTATCTCTTTAATGCTCCAGAAAAGAACAACATTCTTTATAAAAAATTTCTCCTTTTTACAGGTGAAACAGATAAAGAGAAATAAGCATAATGAAATGATGAATCATGCCCAAATTTCTAATAATCCCCTACCCAAAATTATAAATCACACCTCAAACCACCCAAAAATGATACATATCATAAAGAATTCACATTAATGGCCCATCTACCACACTCAATCATGATATATCCATGAAAAAATACTAAAAGTGAAGGTAGGTAAGTAAATATCAACATATAATGTGGCTAAAAGCTGTAATTAAATTAAATACATCTTGTTGGATAATGAAGGATAAATGTAAATGTAGGCCTAAAGTAAATATGTGGCTTGGCAAAGTAGTTCCTCAATCATTATAAATGAGTTTTTTTCAAAATAATATCTTTGGCATGTTTCATTACATGTTTTGGAAGGCGGCATGTCCCAAGATCAATCAAAAAATATACTGAATATAAAATAGGAAATATTTGGTCAAGAAATGATCTAGGGAATGGGATTATGATTTTGGACAATCACTCAAACCATGATTAATAATAACAAATTAATTAACATGAATTTCATAAATTACAATCATGACTGAGGGTAGGGAAATTTTATTTACATGAATCAACTAATTCATTAAAATCATGAGTCATTATTTCAATATCCAGGCTAAATTTTAAAAATTATGTTCTCAATTTTTTTAATTAAAACTTATTAACATTAAAATATAAAACATGGAACCACTAGATATTTAAGAAACTCTTGTTTCCTAGAAAATTAAAGTAAAACATAATTCATGTGTGGGAATTTATTTTATTTCTTAAAATTTTAAATAATTAAAATATTGGTAATATATTTTGATAATATAGAATCGTAACTCTTACTCACCTTTCGAATGGATCATTATATTCTTGTATTGTAATCCCACTGTAGCTTATTTTCATAATTTCTGCCTGTCTTTAGGGTTCTTTATTAGCTAGAAATTTTTTAACTTTAAATCATAATCATTAATGGACATGAAATATATGAATCAAAACAATTGATAGTTCATGCATGTTCAATCATGTTATTATATGACCAAGAGGATCAGTGGACAATAGGAAAGAAGCATAGGTTGCCTCCTAGAATCACTTTTGTTTAATGTTGTTGTCTAGACCCAACAAATTGATTTTTTTTTGAAAAATCCTAGAATAAAAGAGTCTATCCCCGACACTTAATTGATATAGTGTCTTCCATGCATTTAAATAGATTTAACATGTAAGAAGATTTTAAAATTAATCATAGAAAATAAGAAATTGTAAAGAGGTGGTACGACCTAACTTATTATAAATGCAACGTTGAGTTAGGATCCTATGTTTTTATCTTCTAAACCCTAAAATAGTTAAAAAGATATCATTATAAATTTATTAAATTAAATAAAAATTGAATTTAAATGAGAAAAAATGATAAATCATGGTTTAATCCCCCAAGTGGGCCCTGGGTTTTGACTACAACCATATGGGAAGTTCTAATTGGTTATCCCCAATCCGATGGTGGGTGAAGATTCTTTCTCATAAACCAATAAGAATTATTCTTTCCAATATAAACTAGATCCTTTTTTAGGACTCTATGAATATAGTATACCAGTTCCACACGCATCTTAATGAGTTACAACATACATTATAGGGTAAGGACAATGAATGAGTTATTCTCTTTCATAGTTTCCACTTGCATAATCTCTTCTTCATTAACAAGTTTTTTCTCATGATATATTGTGTCAATATAATAAATAAAAATTATTTTTCATTTTACATCTATTTTATCCAAATTAAAGCATCAAGAATAAATATCAATTGTGTCCCCTTTAATGTGAGTATCATGTGTCTTATATTCCAATAAAAAAATACACTTTGGTATCCTCTTGATCCCCCAATGACATGAGTTTAACATGTTCATGGATATTCAGATATTCATTATCAGGTGTATTTTTTATTTCTCATCCATAAAATAAAAACATGTGTTCATCGAATCTGATAATTTAAAACATATTAGAGGTGTTAATTAATTTTGTTTCACCAAAATTATAATATAATAAGTTCAGGAAGTTATCCTCTCCCGGAATTGTTTCAAATTCAATCTCCTCATTTGTGGAAAGCACCTCACGGAGTTGAGTAGTTGCATATAGAGGCAGGTAGGTAGTCTCCACCATTTCTTAGATCACCTTAGAAAAATCCAAGAAGTCTAAGGTTAGATCTTCTTCAACATTTTAAACTTAATTAAACTCCAGAATGTTATGGGAGAACTCAGATAGCTATTAGGCCAATGCTTAAAAAATGTCTTCTTTTCATGTCCTCCCACAGGCCATCTATGAAATCATTAAATGTTTTTTACTCATTATATGAATTCCAAAATAATCTCACCTATCTACCAAGAAAGGAAACCCCATCCTCTATAGAAAAGGGTGAGCCCATAATTGGTTTTTCACTAGTGTGTAATTGTTCCATGAATTAAAGAAATAGTTATTTAAAAACAACATGGAAATGGTTTTTATATTTTCATTAAAAATTGGAAAAAAGTATAATATTTATAATTAGATTGTGTAAATAACTCCATGGAAACAACACCAATTTTGACGCACACCTATCATGGGGCATGTAAAACTAATAATTTAATTACCTATGTATATTAGAGCAGTTGATCCATGTTAGTCTCTTGAAGAGGAGTACACACAGAACTAGGATGTCACTTTTTTTATGTTTTATTAATAAGTATTGGTTTTAATTAATTTGAATGACTATGATAGAAACAAAAAACAAGAATTTATATTTGTTAAAAATGAAAAAGATGGTAATCAGATTGGGTTTATCTAGACTTAGGGATGAGCCATCATCATTTCCAAATAGTATATCTTCTCCTTCCATTAACTGGTAAGAGGGAAATTCATTTACTGAGTCCTCTATATCCATTTTTTAGATGAATTTAATTGTAATTTTTCAATCCAAAACCTTATATTGGTCTATCCTCCATCCAATTTGTTTATGGTTGTATATGGATTCTTGATTAATTAGAGAAATCGCTGACCCAGAATTGTTGTTCCCTAATAAATCCATATTCCATCATACAATCCTATAAATATGCTTGAATACTATCAAACACTCAAAACCAAACAGTAATATTGTTCAACCATATAGAGATTATAATTGGGTAGAGGGAGATTTGACAATCAACCAAAGTAATTTATAACAACAAAATCAAAAACCTAACACAACTGCATTCAAAATTTATCACTGAATTAATGATTTAAATAAGACTATGAAAGAAGAAGGAATTTGATTAATTTCATGAATAAGAACTAAATTACAAACATAGTTATAGCCTCCCATATTCTAAAAAACTCAAATGAAACTACCCCTCTATGGATGGAGAAAGCGAGATGATCTAGGAGAGGAGAAATGCTTTTTAATGTAAATAAAATAAAATAATGAAACAAAATGATGATTAAAGAGATTGTACCTTTGTGTCCCTTGGAATCATCCCATATTCAAATGCGGTTTTGAACTCTTATATCATAATGGTTGGAATCCTCTTTATATAGTCCAAGGGAGTTCCATCATTCAGTCATCAAATTTAAGATCTTATTAATTTCATTTTATGATTTCCTATAGATTCTTTCAACCAAATGTTTGACCATTGTATGAAATATAAATGGAATCATTTTTTCATGGTTTATTCTTAAATGATCATGAAATATTACTTGTATTTATCTTCCCAAAATTTCTGATTGATCCTCCTTGTGAAGTATGAGATATGGACAATTAATGATGATATTTTATCCTGGATGAATATTTCCTTTTTACTAACCAAAATTTTGAGCATACATGGACATCCTTATTGAATTAAAGTCATTATGATCATAAAAAAATATGTCCCCATTTAATTATATTTTCATTCCAAATTGAATCTCCACAATTGGATGTGTTTTGACTGATTTATGACCAATTCATTAGGGTGGGGTCCATAGGGTCTTCCAGGATAATATTTCAAACTGATGTAAATTTTTGGGCCCTTGGATGGCTGAATGAAATCTTCATCCAGAAAAAAAATATAAATAAAATAAATATATGAATAAAAAAAATACAATCACATAAATTGGATTTATATTTTAAAATATATTCTTGTATTACCAAAGTGTTTAAATTCTATCAATATTTCCAAATTAAGCAGTTTTCAAATTTATGTTCAAAACAACCTATAAACCCAAAATTAATGTAAATATCAAATATTGATAAATTATTAGTGATTAAATAGTTTAATTGTATATAAATATGATGAAAATATTATCTCTATCAATATTAATTTGTTATATATTGTTGGTAAAGTATGTCTTCAATAAATTCAATATAGAGGATCGAATCTTGTCTCAACTTCAATAGTGGCTGGAGAAAACGTGGTAATTATGAATAATTTGATGGATTATTAAGAAATTTATATTGTGTTATAATCATTAGTTTACACTAAATTATTGTAACCATGATGGAAATTTTCTATTCTACATGATTGGGGGAAATGTTTCAATTTTTTATAAGGAGAGAAATATAATTATTGTGAGAAGAATTATTAGTTATATTCAATGAATAATAAATTATTGTTTTATTTAAATAAATAATGAATACGGATATGTTGTATTATTTATATTTTTATTGAGATAGTGATATTATTTGATTAAAATCATCAAGTATAGGATATTTGTACATTTGGAATAATTGTGTTGGTTGGATAAGAAAAATAGGATAAAAGATATTTATGAATAGAAATAGAAGAATATATATTATTAACAAATACACACACATATATATATATATATGTTATCAATTTAAGAAATAGTTAAAAGACAATAATGAAGTCGTACAGTATCCAAGTATGATTTAATGTGATAAAAAAGTGTTATTAACATATCTAAAAATATGGTTGAACACTCTCACATTAGTCACATTGATATTCAATAGCATTTTACAACGTAGAAAATTATATAATAACATATTGAAGCTCAAATTCATTTGATATCATGATCAAGTGGGATATATATTTATAAAACCATTTAATAATTATGTATCTCAATGTAATGGGTTAAAACATAGAGTATAATTGATTACTTCGATATAAATATGTGTGTAATTTCACATCTACCCATTGAACATAATGTTGTATTTAGTTATTATTTGAATTTTTATGTTTATATTTATTTTTTGAATCATGAATATCAGGAGAGATACTATTTATGAGTTATTTAAAAGAATTTTTAGGGGGTTTATATACATTTGAATAAAAAAAATTAGTATTTAATAATTTATCATATTTCGTACAACAATATTTGTCACATGTTGGCTTAAATATTAGTTAAATTCACTTTACTGTGATTAATATTGTTTTACCAAAGAAGAACCTCTAAAATTTCATCTTTTACAAGGGGGGTATCCCATAAATTCATAATTTTATGATGGTCTTGTATTACAAATTAAATGGGTGAGATTATATATCTATCTCTTATAATTTTTAGATTTTATGGATATAGTCATTATCACTGAAATAGAAAAGTGATGAATGTTAGATCAAGTCATTTGTATGTTGTATTTGCTGATAATCATTGAGGATGATTGTTATTACTGATGGTTAATGATATTTGATATTGATATATATTTAAAAGATATTCATATTTTGGAATAGGATTTAAAAGGTTTAAATTATATTACGTGATAAATAAAAATGTCAGAAATGCTTCTAAGAGACATATATATATTTTTTATAGATTTAGTTTTAAAAATAGTTTGAATGTTCAAGGAATTATCCTGAGATTATGGTTATAATATTGGTGAAGAAATAATTCACCATTCCCACCACAACATTGTCGTGTTTCTATAAATATTTTGGTCCACATCGAAATTATTGGAGTGGAAAGTATTTGAGCATTTTATATTTCATTTCTAGATAGGTATAGTATAGTTGAAAATGATAACCATTCAATAGTGGATGAAATTTTTTATTGGTAATTTCATCTAAAATAAATGATAATGTGGAATATGTCTTCGTGCTTATAATTTCAAAGGAATTAAAATTGAATATATCATGAATTATGGGGAGATTTTGAAATATCATGTATGTTCTGTTGCATATTATGTTTTAGATCATGGTGATAAAGCCTAAAATAAAACATATAAGATATTGTATTCACCCTGAGTCCAAAATTGATTTGTCTTGGTTGTTTTCTTTTAAAAAATGGTGAATTCAAAAATTAGTATCTTCAAAGGATTTTTTAATTAAAAAATATAAATAATATATATGTGAAATTTTTATATAGAGAGTAGTGTGATATAGATGTGGGAATTTCATTTATCCCATTTTTAAGTCAATGTGGAACATGATATAGTGAATATTTTAAAATGATTTTTAAAGGGAGTTTTGACTATATTGGAATGTTACAAATAGTTTTTGTTTTTTCATTTTTATAATTTATTAGGAGTTATGTCTCAAACTTCAATGACTATAATTTATGTCTAAGGGGGATATAATATATATGATAGATAAAGGTTCAAATTTAATAATGTTAAATTTGGTAGTAAATATTTCTTTAAAAATTTAAATTTAAAATTCAAAATTCCTATAGATACAAGGGATAAGGTTGTTCATCGAAAGGGTTAGTAAAAAGTAGAGATATGAGAGAATAATGTTTTTTAATATATAGTGAATGAATATATCAGAAGTGGATCACATTTCAAATTTATATTTAATAGGTATAGTTTTTAATATTGGAATTCATAATGGATTGTTCTTTGATGAAAATAATATGTTTCACATATCATTGAATAAATCATTGAATGAAGAAATATAGATTCATAGAGAACACTCTTTCTGAATATTGATAAAAAAATTTCAATATTTTTTAATGTTTTATGTGATTCATATTTATTCTTGTAACCCTATAGGAATCTATGATTAGGGGATAGTAATAGTTCATAAACTAGGGTTGAGTAATGATCTCATCCTAAATTAATAACTTCGTACTAGTAAAATACTATTTAATTAATAATAAGAACACATCATGAATGTTTTCTCCTTAGAGGATCCAATTATTGGTGAAATATGTAAAATATACATGATGACACTATTTAGTTTCTTTCATTTGGTTTTGATAAATAATCTTACCATTTTTTACATTATGTACATATTATAAAGTTCTATCTTAAGAATGTAAGAATTTTATTCAACCTAATTCACCCCCATGGATGCCAATAAGGATGTGTAGATAAACCAGTGTACAACAACGTTAGAATATCATAGTATTTTGTAAGGTATTGCATGTGACGTCAAAATTTATTGTCTTACTTTATATATACACATATTATATATTCATATGATTATAATAAAAAAAATTACATTGAAAAAAATTGCACGACTTTGAAAAATTCTATGACATTAAAATAAATTAATTCTATTTTAAAATTTTAAAGACATGTACAAATAAATAATATGACATTATCTGTAGTGTTTTACATAAAATTTATAAAAATAATAAAAAATTATTGATTTTTTTCAAAAAAACACTAGGTATCCAAATTAATAAAAATATATATAATTAATAACCAATAATCAAAATAAATATTTTTAATATTTATGTAAATAATTTTAGTTGATATAATAATAATCCAGTTAAGAAAACATTGGTGCTTGACTTGTAACCAAATCATAATTATGTAGATTTTCCATGAAATTAGTTCATATGACACATAAGGAACACAAAGTACAATTGAATAAACAATATCAAGAATAAAATTTTAATCAATAATAACTTATATGTGAACACATATTTCTTCACTCATGTTAGATAAAAAATATAATACATTGGTAATTAAAAAAATCAATTAAGTGAAGTTCATGGAGAGACTAAGTAATAATATCACATTTAAATAATCATAATGTTTTCAAAAAAATTTTATCTGTGTGAGAAATTAGATATTATAATAGGTATATAAAGAATATATGAAAACTTATTTAGTATAATATAGAACTTACTTTGAATAATTGAATTTTCTATTTCTATGATCCCTAAAAAATTGAAATTGGGATGTCATCTTGTGACAGAGGGATCCTAAAAATTGGTGTTGTTTTTTATAGAAAATATCTGAAGGTATTTTGGATAAAATCAATGTAATGGAATATTTTGAGTTTAGTATAGGATTGTTCATTTTATTTATGAGAAGAGGAGGTATTTTTTAAATACATATTTTTTAATATAAAAGTATTTTATTTTTAAAATAGTTTCGATTGAAAGTCATAAAATAATACAGATAATATAAGGGTAGTTCAAGAAACTACTCATCCACACGTTTTAATATACTTATTTATATTATTTTATTATCTCATCCTATAATTTTTCCCCTTTTTTATTTTTAGTCTTTAGTATGTTGACTCAAATTACATAGGTGACTTGTTTCTATGATTAATAATAAAATTAACATCATTTAATTTTATTAATAAGGGGATTCTAAATTTTAAAACCATTCATTTAGTTTCAATTTAAAAAGGTGATAAATAGTAATTTTAATATATGTATGCATAACGCCTAAAAAGGGCTATTAGAAAAACATATTTTTATTCAAATATATATTTTTCCCCTATTCCCAACAGAATAATTATCATTTTAGGATTTTAAAATTATTTTAATATATATATTTTTAAATATCACATTTCATTAAACATAAAACATCATATTTTGTATATTTAATTTTTAAATAAAAAAATATATAATATATTCTAAAAAATTAACAAAACAATTTTTATTCAATGAAAATGAATATTAATATTCCCTTGAGTTACATAATTATTTTCTCAATTTTATTAATTTATTTTTCAAATATTTCACTAAAATTTACCGATAAATTTTTTTAATATAATTCATCAATATTAATATATTTAACAAAAATATCTAATTCATAAAAAAAATTCCTTGAATCTATGGTATATTCCCACATAAGTTAAAAATATATCATTTTAGTAAAAATTATGTAACTATCATGGAATATATATACATTTTTAATATTATACAATAATAAATTACTTTTTACATTAGTTCGGTGTTGTGGGTAAGATAATTTATCAATAATAGATAATTTATTTAATGGTAAATACATATGAAACTCATTGGTTGTAACATTTCATCCCATATAAAAAAACTTATCCCTTCAAATTTCATTTCTCTAGTGAAAATAAATGTGTAATTCTTCCTCATTGAATCAAAATGTTCCCACAGTGTATCCAAAAAGTTATGATTTTTATAAATAACTTTTACTCGGTTACTGATCATTTTTCATGCTTTATATATATAATAAAAGATTTATATTGGTTTTTTATTATGAAATATCACATTTTCCATCCATAAACTATGCATTTTAGTAAATTATATGGATCATATTTTTTAAATCATTAAAATAAATAAATCGATCAAGACATGCACTTAAGAGGGGTTGAGTGAAAGTGAAAGATAAATCTCTTCCATCCCAATAAGATCATGGATTTTCAAATATTCAATTTATCTAGGGTTTAACACTACCTTCCTTTCAAATATCGAAAACATCTTATATGCTGATATTTGATGGAATATTGTCTCCTAGATTTTAAATTCCTTATCCCACTAATTCTTATCAACATTTCTCCCTTGTTGAAATTCGTTGGTTTTAATGATTCAATGTATGGTTTTAATATTCTAAAATATATATTCATTAAAATCTGATTTCTTCAACTGATGAAGTGCAACATTATCTGATATTGTTCATGTTCAATTAAATTTCTCATACAGAGCCACATATGTTGTCATTTTAATAATGTAATGGATATTTTTAATATATGAGAACTCTTCAAGGGAAGGTGTTTATCTAAAACTCATTTGAAATCCATTGAATATGATCTCGACAAATCTTCCTTGTTTTGAATGGTCTATATAGATTTACCATTAGTAAAATAATGATAATACGTTAGGAATGTAAGATTTGTATCTATTTCTTATTGTGTACACTTTAAGAACATTCAGTAAACCTTATATCCAGATCAGTTCAATTGAGAAATGTTACTCTATATAGCCTTACAGCATCGTTTATATATATCCTAGCACGTAGATCAAGAAATAAATCTTATAAAATATAATGGAAATTTTCTTACATCCTAAGGATATAATCTAAAAAAATGGTATCTTGTCCAATATAATTATAGGGATGTATTATACTGAAATTAATGGATATTTTCTCTCATTTCAATTTTTGTATCGATAAATTTTGTGTCATCCCCTAATAAATATTTTATTCTATAATATTTTTTTCATAATATGTATTATGATAAATATTTTCAAATTAAAATTTATATTATACAACTAAATAAGATTCATGGGTTATATATATACCATTTTGTTTCTAGGATTGATATATAATGTTGATCTATGTGAATTATCCAATAGATCCTTCAATTATCGTATTTATGGGCCACATTTTGATTTCCAAAATATTATAATTCTATCAATATCCTAGTTGAAATTTAGAATATTTTGGACCATCATTTTGACTCTACATCTATTAATTACACCTCCTTAATATTCACATTTTATATAATGGTGAGTAATCAAATTATTAGGATGGTATTTCTCCTCTACCTTACAATTTCATGGCCTATCCATTAAAAATAAATTATTGTTTGGTCTATTTAAACCCTAGACATGAATAAGAGACATATTGGGATGGTTAAACACTAGACATGAGTTTTGTTGATGCAACCACTCCCACATTAACTTGGGAGGTGAAAATTTATTTTGACATAATCTATGAGTATTCTATAATTGATATTGGTCATTGAGTATTACCCATAATAAAGAATTATCCATTGGTTTATATTTCAGTATCTGTGTTTATTAATGCTGTAAACCTTTTAGATTTCTTACTAATGGAACAGTTTGGATTTCACCATCCTTAAAAAACTTATTTTTATTGGTATGTTAAATTAGGTTGGGTTCTAATTCAACAATAAGTGGTTGGTATTTTGGATTATTAGTATATGATTTCACAACATGGAGAGGAGATATATTTCTTCCTGCAATGGTCTCTTATTTCATGATTCTCCAAGTCAATGTGATATTTATTAAAGAAATAGAAATTTCATTTATCAAAAAATATAGATCCATTGAAGATCACTATCTAGTTTATGTCTCCCTAACATTCATTTTCATTCTAGAATCTTTATATTTTGAATATATAATGAAATTAATTGTATTATATCTCTATTCTGATTCATGTAAATTATCTCTAAAACATTCTATTATTTCTTTTATTTCTTCATTATTGTAAATCAGAAACATCTTACCTGATTTCATATGGATTTTAATCTCTGGGGAGATTCAGTATTAGTAACCCATCATCTATAACCTATTATTGGTAACCACGTAATTTTTCTTTCATGGAAATTTTTATCCAAATGTCTTAAGAGGCTTGTTATATGTGATGTATATATAGAGTGTCAATAATTGGTTTTTTATCATCCTAAGGATAATATAGATGGACCATATCAAAAATATTTGGAGTCCCAAAACACCATAATGTTGAAGGGGTTTCTATCAATGGATCTAGTTCCAAAAAATCTATAGTTTTTTGTTCTTTTGATGGTAGAAATAATTCATAGAAGGGTATTTTTCTTATAACATTTTCAGGGTGCATACTATCTGTTATGGTGACGTGACACAAGCTAATTGAGAGGCAGTTTCCTTAATGGGATCTATTCTAGGTGAGGTGTCTATGTCAAGATGTTTTTATTTTACCATGGAGGTTGTTTTTGTAATAAGATAAAGATATTTTTAGTCCCATTATGTGTTTTGTTGTTAAATCAATGTGGATGCATCGATGTCTTCATATTTTTTCATTCGAGGGGATGATCTATATTGGGAAACAATAAATGGTGGTAATGTACTATTTCAATGTAAGGAAATGTAGACCATTGCCATCATGTAATGAGAGGATGTAGAACAATCATTATGAATAATTATTAATAATCATTATTACTTATTGAAAAATCCAATAAGTTATAACGATGAAATAAATGAGAATTAGGTGTGGGAGATAGTTAATTATAGGAAGAAGCATAAATATGCCAATAATAACTCCACAGATGGCTAAAAATAATCATCCTGAAAACTAAGGGAGAGGATATTAAAGGTATACTAGGATCAATCTAAGAGGATTAATAATACAGAGATGAAACTAAACTATATGTAAATATTGAAATGTCCTTATTATATCAATATTGTATAGAAGAAAGGGGGAATGGTATTATCACATAAAGGTCATTTCATTTACATCTAGGAAGAAATTAATGCCTTGTAAAGACTAGTCCATCCTACCTAAGTTGATTAAAATAGATATGATTCTTAAATTATGTTTAACAATAGTGATGGATTTGAGGAGTCTGGGTTTAAATAAAAAACTATTTTAAAATAGGGAATAATTAGGGGTTAACTTATTTAAAGGTAGGGAATATACAACCATTTGATGACATATTCAAAATTCTATCTTGAAGGTTAAGGAACTGGTAGAATATAATTATGATAATTTTATGTTTCTCAAGATTTTATTATAAATGATCAAATTTAACTATGATATGTTTTTTATAGATTCCCTTGAAAAGATATTTCTCAAAATATGGTCTTAGATCTATGTTCATATTATATAAAAAAAGACAAATAATGTATTTTATATATCCTAAATAATAATTTAGAGTTATGGTTTTACTCACTTTTAGATGATAATATTTTATATTTAGAGAGGGATGATCTATCCAATTATGAATACCAAACTATTTTTGAATTTACAGTGTTTATGATTAAATAAAATCTCGTTATCTCAAAAAGATTAAATAAAAAGATCTATCCTAGATATATAAGAGTGTAATCTTTTTTTGTGTATTGTTATTGTGTGGTGATCATTTATTTTTCTCTGTGGTATTGTGTGTTTTATGTGGGTGAAATATTCTACTTGTATCCCATGTTTTGTGTTTGTGAGGGTTTATACTTAACATGAAATTGTTTTTTTATCAAAAAACAACTGAATGGATTCAAAATTTAATTGATTTCAATATCATAGTTTTATCAATAGAGATTATTCCTACACATCATTAGTGTAAATATTACCAATTCTAAATCCAAATAAATCATGTTGTAAGTTTCTCAAGGAGAATTAAATGATGTGGGGCATATTCTATCACCAAGGAATTTTTTTATGAGGACACATATATGTACCTTAATTAAAGCAATGATGTTCATCAGTACCCCTTATTAAATATAGGGTAGTGTGAGTATAGGTTTATCGACAAAATTTGTCTTATATTCTTTGAAATTTTATTCATATTCATCTACCCCGAGGAACATTTCCACCTTATTATTTATCATACCCAATGTCTTTGAATATCCTAAGGCATTTCTAACATATCATCAATAAAATATAATTAATCCAGGAAAACTATAGATATCAATTTAAATAATTTATCTAGGTAATTTTTTAAATACAACTACCCACAATGGACCCACCTTTATACCCACACTACCAATTAAATAACCAAATAATGATACTTGATCTTTCCAGAATTTAAACTGTCTATATTTGGATTAAAATTTCTCTATTTTTAAGGACTTTAGCATAATCCCAAAATAATATTCAAGATCTTCCTTGGTCATTGAATTTATGATAATTTTATCAATAAATACTATAATGATTTGATTGATGTAATCTGTAAATAATATATTCATCTAAACATTGAATATAAAGGGAAATTTTTATGTTAAAATAGAACCACTAGGAATTTACAGTGTTCATATCTTTTAAGAAATTTTTTCTTGGATATATTATCCACTTTCATCCATAATTGATTATATATATATTTTTAAATTAGAAAATTTCATTACAAATAAGGATAAATCCTATTTATTTTTTTAACCATTTTTATTTTGAAATATATATTTTACAAACCAGTTGGAATACAATTTTCTTTGGAAACCATGAATAAATTAGATGTAATATTCATAACTAGAAAAAAAGAATAAGGTAGAAAAAATGCATTCATGTGAAGATGTTAAAAATATAAATTTCACACTTTTCAAAAAATTTAAATGTAATTAAAAAAATAAAATATTTAGAATCATAAAATTCAAAAAAAAAATTGTAATGAAAGATATAAAATAAAAATACAGAGGATAAATATTCTTGACCAAAATGAAAATATTGTTCAGCTTCACACACAAGTATCTATTCTGTTAAATTGTCAACCAATGGATGGGAAATTGTAAAAATTTAATTAAACCTAGATATTACTACAGTATAATATAATAGATGATATTTTAGAGATTAGTAATATATAATTTTCTTAAATTTTAATTAATATGAATTCAATCGCAATTTCAATGTGTTATTGGAAAAGAAACTTTTTCATTAGACTTATGCGAGGTCCGTCATGTTCTAATACACTTTATAGTAAATTTAAATGAAATATTAAATTTCATTATAAATTTCATTATAAATTTATTTTTTAATAATGCTTATTTATAATTATGTGATTACTATATAATAATTTTTTATAATTAAAATAAATATTTGGTTGTTAACAATTTCTTTTTCCACAGATGTTGTGGTTTGGAGTTATAGGTCCTCGCAGCTTGTCCATTGGTTCATCACCCTTAAATGTTTATGAATTTATAAAATGTGTTTTTGATATAGTTTTAGTGTACCACTATCCTTTCATGGAACATACGGTGATCGTTCACGTGGTAGACATAATAATATTCTTTTTTTTGTTAATTTCAAATCAATATAAAGAATTTATTTTTTAAGTGAAAATATATATATATATTTCAGTTACAAGATTATGAAAAAATATTCAATTATAAATTATTATATCTTATTTCCATTATTTATTTTAACTTTTTCATTCATGAAGTAATCATTTTAACAAAATTCTTGTAGGGTGTAAAACCATACAAAACAACAATATTGTGGTAATGACTGAATGACTGAGAACATTTTATTGTATTATAATTATACCAATTTTATATATAATTAATTTTTTAAAAAAATTTATAAAATTGATAAATCAGATTCAAGAAGAGTTTGAGGAATAATATATAAAATAATGATTAAGGAGATGATAATACTTACATTAAATACTCAAATATCCTTTTATGGATCTTCTTGGAAATGATGGATTTCAAACATTTATTTGTGGCAAGTGTTTAAAAAATATGATCAAATCATTTATGGAGAAAAGATAGATTCATTTAGATGGTGAAAGGATTTTTCATTTTTTAGATGGAAATGGGAGTAATTTTGATAGATATACATTCCATAATATAAAATAAATTTATTTTTTTTGGAATGTGGATTCAAAGTCGAAAAATTTTATACATAATAAAAGATAATGTATAGAAAATCCCCACCAAACCTTTATGATTATTATGGATATTTTATGTTCATATCCCTTAATTTAACCCACTTACATCCTTTTGCCTTTTACAAAGGTGAGTAAATTTTACCATAGAAACCTATTTTGAATCCTAAAAATTAAATTGAACTTATTTATCAATTTAGACATGTTAATTCCAATTTTTAAAACCATTTGACCAGATTCAATTTATAAATTTAATTAAAAATAAATTTATCATAATTACAAATAACATAAAAAATGGTTTTTATAATAATATTTAATTAGGCCCAAAATTAGATTTATTCTTATTCCATACCAAATAATAACCCTTATGTTTATAAAAAAGTTTGAATAAATTCAAAAAAAAAAATCATTTCATCAATATTCATAATTCAAATCTGATAAATTTTACTTTTAAATTAAAGCATATATAATATATTATAAAAACTCTTTTTATACAAAACATTTTCGTTTAGAAAAAAATAATATAGTTAGTAATATTTTTAGGTAAATATTTTTTTGATATTATTACTTTAATTTATAAAAATTACATAATTATTCTCAACATATTTTATTTTTATCATTCTTCAAATATATTAAACCTGAAAAAATTTAAAATGCATAAAAATATTTTTTCATCAATAAATGATATTCATAAAAGTTAATTAGAACCTTTTAATTATTGAAAATAATATATTAAACTATCTTGTTATATATTTAATTTTTTGTTGTTTTATTCTTCCATAATAAATCATGGTAACAATGGTTTGGTTTTGCATGTAACATAATATATTTAAAACATTGGATTTATTTAATTGGAAATGTGCAATAAAATAATAGGGTGCCACAAAAATGAGACCAAATAGACCCAAATGGTGGACCCCTATGTGAAAAAATCCGAAGTAAAACCTTGATATATCCTCTATGAAATAACTCTATATTCTCTCCAAGAAATCCATGATAAATAATTATCTAAACTCAAGGCTCTGAATGGTGCAGTCAATTGTGCTCTGATTTCTTTCACTTACCTAGATAATATCAAACAACGTTTTAATTCATCTAATTATGGAATTGGTCAGGAGTGAGTACAAAAACACAATAGGTGGTTAGAACCCCACCCCTACTCACCTATCATTAACACAAGACTATGCAAGAAATAAAATATAAATATTAAAAAATAATGAAAAGTAAAAAGAATTATTTATATATTATAAATATATAGATTTACAACCAAATAGAATAAATCACTATATTAGAGGGTTCCTGTAATTTACCTACAAGCTTCATGAATTCCTAGTATCAATGATGGGTTAGAGGTAGGTTAGTCATTGAGATAATCCAAAATAGGTGTTAATGAAAATGAGTTAGAGAACAAGAAATCCCTATGAAATGGAGAATGTGTTTACAATGTCAAATCCTATTCTCCTCCCACTAGATAGGGGAACATGTATCCATATTTAGTTCACTACTTGCCAATATAATCACTAAACTCTAAATTTGGCATACTTACTCAAGAAATATATACAATAATAAATACCCAATTTATCGTATATATGTGTTATAAAGTGGAATGAGGTATGTATATAGAAAATGAATTAACCACATATGAAATAAACAAATATAATAAAAAATCAAATATTTGAACAGTCCATTTTTAAAATCTAATGAATAAAATTAATCAATTTATTTTATTCTCAACTAATAAAACTATAACATGGTTGTTGAAAAAACCACCAAATAATTCTCATAAAAATTATAAATTCAATTTAATCATAAATATTCACTTCATGTTAGAAAATGTTTTTTATAAAATTTCTTATTGTTAATAAATTCGATTTCAACTACTTCAAGTCATCATTATTACGATTTTAGATTAGACCTTATGGAGTATTAGTGTAAAGAGAGCAATGATGACTAGAGATGGATACAATATCTTGCTCATGATTCCAGATTGAGTATTCTTCCTAAACATTCATAGAGTTAACACCTAACATCAATTTATTGGTAGGAAAAAATGCATCAGTTATGGGAAAGATAATCAATAAAGTGATTCTATGGACTTTTTGTAGATTAACAAAGGTTAAACTCCCACAATAACTATATTCAGAGAATTTATGATAATAATAAATAACCAATGAGTCCTAGAATCTATTAATA
Organism: Viscum album; assembly: GCA_963277665.1. Classification (NCBI taxonomy): domain Eukaryota; kingdom Viridiplantae; phylum Streptophyta; class Magnoliopsida; order Santalales; family Viscaceae; genus Viscum; species Viscum album. Next base: position 75,750,163 of record OY728153.1, on the reverse strand, counting down.
ATGGATTATAACCATGAATAAAAATAACGAGGGAAATTATTGAAATATGGAACCTTAACCTGATATGGAAATGAATTTATGACAAACAAGAACCTAGATAGACACGTAGGTTGGTGGAGTTTTATGGTGTGGGGGGGGAGGGGAATTTTGAGAGCACCCAAGGGAAGAGAAAACATATAAAATATGGTGAAATCCAAATCCACAAATTAATTATTTTTATATTTGTGATTTAAATTACAAAAATATATATTCTTAGGATATATATCCTTAAAACATACTAGATCCATTTACAATGTTTTGGGTACATTGTGGTTTAAAATATAAAAACCTACGACACGTGAATCCCATCAGGAGTGTGGTCTAATTCAATAAAGTTCCCAATGATCCCCAATGATAAGGGTATTCCCCCCTCCTCTTTCATCATGCTACAATATCTTCTATTAACTCCCAAACCCACTTTATCCAAACAAATAACTAAGAAGAACATTAAAATATTAAAATAAAAAATGTATTAGTTAATTATATAGGTTATGTAATTTACCAATATACTGTATAATCTCCTTGGAAGAAAATATCAATAAAAACAGCTCTAATTTTTAACACTATATGAATGAATTATCCCATGCAACTAGATCCTCTATATATAAGTTTTCAATATTCAAAACAATACTATTAAACATATGTACATAAATAACATATGGGAGAATAAGGAATTTAGAGGGATGAGTATATAGATACCCTGTTATATTAACAATAAATATAGGGTAAACATAAAATAGTAATTTTTTTCAAACATAGGATTTGGGGAAAAATTAAATAACCTATAGGTTCCAGATAAGCTCTAAATAAAATAAAACCATTTGAAAATTAGAAATCTTAAAATTATCATCTTAACATGACTTTGGGTCCAATATCACAACCTACTACTGGTACATTGAATATTAAATTCTCATTAAACCAGATGTAGAAAGGCCAGCTGTAGGTCATATATAAAAATTAATCATAATGGAGATTTCATAATAAGTTACATGTCACAAATATATTTCATATTTGAAATTATTTCAATCCTATAACTATTATTTTACCTCTCTATACCCATATTATAGGAACCACACCTCCTTATGAAGTATAAATCTATTAGGGGTTCCCGACCCAGATAGAAGAAAGGCCTGCAATATATCTCACAGAAAAACATCATCCTCAACTAGTGTAAGAAATACACCCCCTTCACATGAGGGTTAACCAACCCAAGTTGAAGTATGGGAGACATGTGACTCATAAATAATTAGATATTACTAAAAAATATAGGAATCAAGGACCCAAATCCAATTAATGAAAGATATATGACATATTACCCATGGGGTGTACTAAATTCTATAATAATATGGGGGACCTTTTCCCAATCCTTATAATTTACCTATGTGTTTTAGACACTACGGTTGTATCAAATATTTATCCCTAAATCCAATGGAATCTCCGCCAATCTTATGATCACCATCATCTATAAATTCTATAGAACTGACCTTGATTGATATCAAGTCATGTACCATCACGTTATACATTATGAATCTCTGAAAATTCACAAATAAAGTTTCAATTATGACCCATTATATATGATATATAAATAAATACAATGACTATTTAGTATATGACATGTATATCATGAGTAAAGGGTATATAGATGTCTAGGAGTACTAAAATTTGAATGATTGTGTAGATTGAACCAATAGTGTGGGTATTATGTAGTACATGGTCTGTTGGACTTAATTATACACTAGTTAGTGTAATATATATACACACCAATTCATGTCTACTAAGTACATGACATGACCTTATAATCACACTGTGTTTGGGAATTTCACTAAGCTATTCATATGGGTCAACCTACATTGTGTGTCTGTTAGTGTACATAAATTATAGAACACATGAGAATCATGGATGATAACTAACAAAACTCCCCAAGACATTTATAAGATACATAGTGTGTACCATGTCCCATGTTGTGTTTTCTTTGTGGCTAGATATATGTGCAAGTACTCTCATACACACATAAGTTAACTGACCTAAATATCATGATGTGTGACCTAGATTTAGAGCATGTGTAATTTTATTTCCTTAAAATAACCCTAAAAGATATGAATTAAAATGAATGTATTTATTTTTTACATTTCATGAGATAATTTTTTCTTACATGAACAGTAGTTCCATTTATGTCTCGACATACATGGAATGTGACCTTAAGGAATAAATGTCCTGGAATTAATAAAAAAATCAAGAATATACTACTCTAAGTTTTTTTCAACCACATGTGCTTAATAAACTCATCATCATGACCATGCTACAACTCCCCATAGTCATAGTTTCACTAACCATCCATTTGAAATATCTCATCCTGAGTATCCTCCTTCACAAAAAACCATCATTAAATCATTTGAACCGATGTCGGCCACCACCTAGAAATCCCTACCACATGCCCTCCACTGATTCCTAGTCTAACTAGCCACATAACATATCTTTGGTCTTCCAATATCAAACCACCATTAATGGTGAATTTTAACAATGAGTAAAGAACCCGAAGAGTAATAATAATGAGAAATTATTTTTAGAGAGGGGTTTTGTCCTCCCAACGATTCACCCATAACTACACACCATGGAGATCATGGGAAGAAATAATTTCATAAAATAGAAAACAATGATGATAAAAGGGGGTCATATAGGGGTATATGATATATAAATTCTCTATTTTTACAATTCACATATTATAAAAAACATATATTCAAAAAATTAATTAAATTCCACTTGATATGAAAGATCAATGAAAATTACATGTTCTCTTAAATAAAACAATTATGCATATATATTATATAATTTTAATTAAACATTTTTTCCAAAATGAAAAAGAATTATCAATTTTTTTTTCATAATTACAATAAAAATATATTAAAAAATGTAAATATGATAACCCATTTCATAATTCCCAGTGATATGTAAAACGGACTACATAGTGGAAATAATTTCATTTAAAATGTATTCAAATTACTAATGAATAATTATAGATGTGAAATTTCAGAGAAATTTATTAATTAAATAACAAATAATATATAATTATAATTTATTGGAAATATGATCAAATCATAGGGAAAATGAGGTGAATAGAATAGAAAAGTGTACAACCACATGGTGATAATATTAATTCATCATTAAAATAGTCATCATCATTTCACAACCATTAACATCCAATAAATCCTATATCATCTCCATCAAATAATGAATTTCTACCTCCCTCATCCCCCTAGGGATCTTGTTAATATCCTACCCTATATGTAAGGAAGAAAGTTATTTATAATGAAGAACTATGTTAACTATGTGTCTATAATATAAATATATTAAAATGATGAGTTTGAAACCTAAAACCCAAATAACTAAATTATACATCATCTAGCTGAGTCATTATGTTAATTACTCTACTGTATCTTCATAATATTTTTTTGTTCTTATATTTAGGATATATGAACATTTACACCCACGTGAAAAATATTTATTTAATGAATAAATATTAAATATCCTTTAAATACATACAAGCATAGAATTCCTTAAAAATTCATATAGAAGGTAAACATAGTGTCACATGACCAAATAAAAGATCATAATTTTTTTCAAACTTATATACTTAGGTAAATGTACCATTTTACCCATTTAAAGGACTCGATACTTTGAAACTCAGAAAACAGCAAAGTCATGAAAATGAAAAACCCAATTCACGGAATTCATTTTTCATACCATCATATATATTCTAAGTATAATTTATTTGGATCATCATCCATTATCCAATTTATGAATCAATATCCCATGTATAATCCCATAACCCATGAATATGTAAAATTATTTTTAATTAATCCAAATGTTAATTTTTAATCTCACTCACTCACTTCATTTTTTACATCATGCATCATCTTGTTCATGTCACACCTAATGAAGACCACATTAACCATTACCAAGGAGTTCCAAAACATCACATAATATTGAATATTAATGAAAAAATATATAAATTCATATATCATCAATGGTTTATATTCTATATAGATTGTGTGAAATAAGATATTTAAATCCACTCAACCACTAAATAATTTCCAATTATAATTAGAATCATTAAATCATGAGTTTAGATACCATAATATTAATTTATTTATTATAATAAATTAATAATGAGATAATTTTGTGTTTTTGATACCAATATAATATCAAATAATAAAAAAGTAAAAAATCTAAAAAAAGAATTATTTTAAGACAACGATGAAATATAATACATTTATCTAACTTCACAAAAATTGTTTCCTTTAACATAAAATATATCTTTTACCCATTAGAAAAATTTAAATCATCTCTCTAATCTTCCTCTGTTTCACTCTAATGAAAATAATTTCAAAAGATTTTAAAGATACTGTATCAAGCTATCATTTATTTTTATTCTGAAATTTATTTTGTTTTCTAGTTTGTATTTCGAATGGTTATGGAAATTTTTTAAATCTATTTCCACATAACCATAATTTTGTTTCTTGAGAATAAAAAGAATTATTTGATGGAAGGAAAATAATAGTATTTAATTTTCTTTGAATTTCTATAAGGATCAAAAAAACATTTATTCACTATTTTCTTCTTACCATTTATTTAGGCAACATTGTATAACTTTATAACAAAACCTTCATCAGCTAACTATTTTTTTATATTAATAACCATCCTTGATTCAATATATAATGTCTTGAAATCGTTCCAGTAACTAATTATTATAATTAATTTCGATTATTTAACAACATCATCATACATCATGTATTGTACTACATCCTATATTTCATATCTAATAATATTTTTCCAATTCATGATTTAATAAACTACAAATTCAGGTTAGGAAAAATAGTTTATTGGATTGGAAACTGACCTGGAGACTGTACATCATAATCTATTTGACACCTAAACTAGTTTTGATCATAAATATATCTACTTGCCTATTTTACTTCATAATTTTTATTATAATAGAATTTAACATTACCCTATACTAGAGTATATTATGGATTTATATCATAAACATAGATAAAAATAGAATATTAATTCTAATTATAATTTTGACATACCCCACTCTTATTTTCCTTCTATGGTCTTAAAAAATAATCCCCAATTCCTGACACACATTAAACATTAAACTAAAAATTTATCCCTCATCTTGTTTATACTATAACTATTCTAAAAGTCACTCAAACTATTATCATCCCTAAATCAGTTAAATATATGATATCAATTTTAAAATTTTGTTCCATGTTCCCAATTATGCCATTAACAATATAAAAATTAAGGACTTTCTCATATTCCATGTTTTAAATGATTTTATCAGTTATTGAAGTAAGAATTACACTATTGGTCAATGTGAAACTAAGATAAATTTTTTTAACACCAAAAACAAAATAATCATAATGAGAAATTTTAGTTTCATTGTATCTCTTAATTGGAATTAAAATTAAAAATTAAAAATAATGAAAGATATTTAGATTTTGTAGGATCCAATAAAATATATAAATTCTGATCCATTTTTTGTAAATATATATTTTTAATACTAATTTCATAAATAATAAAATTTCACTTATGAATCCTAAGATATGATGTTTTGATATAATTAGATCCAATAATAGCTTCATTTAAATTAAGATGAAGGGAAAAATATGAAATGTTAATCCCTAATGGGAAATAAACTTCCAATTAGAGTAAAACACCAAACACAAGATAACTGAATTATCATATTATGATGCTGATATGGATTATCCATCCTCAAAAATGTGATATGAGTTATAGTGTAATACTTTTATAAATAATCACATTGAAAAAAGTCTCAAATATCCATAACAAGCTTAGTGATTCTATATTTATTAATACATTAAATAGAAAAATATTTTAAAAAGAAAATGATATTTTGTAACGTGAATCCCCATACCACAACATCATGATTGAACCCCTCATAAATTGTTAATAAATATAATACTTTGTTATATTGTCAGCATGATCCTTTTTTCTTCTCATAGAAATTAGTAAGTCAATATCATGAAGATAAATCATGATTTATAGATTTTTTTATTTTAGACAACAAAATGTTATGCATTGGTTACTTCATAATACAATAGTCCATGCATAGTAGTGGTGTAGTATAGTCTAAGTAATGTATTTGTTTACATAATTACCAATTATCCTATGATATTTAACTTTCTTTCATTAAAATTTTATTTTGTGATTCTATTGGTTATCTTGTAATATTTTTATGTTCTCTTATTATCTCATCACTGGATTATGATAATTGATCTCTAGATTGAAATTGGATTTATTAGTGTTTCTTTACATTTCTCTCTCTTGATTAATAAATTTTTATTTCTAAAATTTGATGATTTTGGTTTCATATATATTGATTATTGGATATAGATTGGAAATTATTATTCAATTTCTTAGATTTTTTAGGAATCAGCCAATCAGTGTTATTTTAAGGGGTAATTTAGGATAAATTTTTATAATGAATACTTTTGATAGGTGTATTAAACAAAATTTATGATATTTTATAGTTTCATATTAATTTTATATTGGATTATATTTATTAAATATTTAGTTTTTATAATTTGTATTAATTTTTTCATTTTTTTAAAAACTCGGAATTTTATTTAAATTGGGTTTTACATGAAATTATGTATTTGCAATTTTTTTTTAAATTATTAATTGAAAATAAGGTATTTTATGTGTGTGGGGGTTGTTATTTTTTAGAGGAATGATTTTCTAAATTAATTTCATTGAATAAACATGTAGTAATAAAATTAGGTTTAGATTGGACTTTTCTTGCCAATATGTTGGGTTTTTGTGTAACTGAGAATTTATATAAATTATGTGAAATTTTGTAATAAATAAATTTCATGCCAATTACCTTAAATGGTAATAATTAGTTTATGGTATTTTTAAATTTTATCACATGGGTGTCTGTGAGTGTAATGTTTTTAGTGAGGCTTATTTTTTGAAAAATAAAATATTTTATCCATGCATATTATATTGAATATAGATTGGGAATTGCTTTTATCAATGATTGTGAAACATGAAAGAAACATTAACACTCATAATAGTGTAATTTTTAGATATTTTAACAAGGATTAATAAATTGGTAATGCAAGATATCATTTTATTTATCAATTATTCTTGGGATACCTTAGTAAAAATAATTTATTTATAGGAAATTGGGTTTTCTTGTGAAATTAATATTGAAAATAGAGACTATAACTTCGAATTTTGGAAATATTAATTTTTTGTTTGTATGGAAAACATTGTGTTTTTTTAGAAGTTGATAATATTTTTTTATCATGTATATGAGTTTTTGTAGAGTAAAATTTTTTTAAATAATTTTTAAATTTTAATTTTGATTTAATATTCTAAAAAATATATGCATTTTTTATTGAATAATGTTTTGTTTTGGGTATTCATTAAACTAATCCAAAATATATAACTAAAATAATTTTTTAATAAAATTTTTTGATATTATTTACATATTCAAATATCTTATAAATTTATGTGTAATGGTGTTTTTTGGGAATTCCAATTTGATTTTTACACAATGACTACATGTTCACATCAATGGACATGTGGATATAATTATTAATTATGCAGGTAAGGGGAATACATATTTCATTATATGTGGCGAGTAATATTTTTACATTGTTGTTATAGTACATTAATTTTTTGTCCCATGGTTTGTACACATTATTTGGTATTGGAATATGTTGTATATGTTTATTTAATATGTAATATTTTGTTGCATTTAAAAATGTGTTTTTTTCATTGATTGAATTTTGTAAAATTATTTTTATTTAGTGATATTTTTATTTAGATACATAATTTATCATAATATTATTAAAGACAAATCATTCCATATATTTTATTTTATAAACCATCATGTTTTGATATACTCTAGTGATTAGGGGATGAATGTGAGGCCATGTCACACCCTGACCTTGATCATACAATTGATGCTCCTTGTTTATTGTTTAAAAACCCTTCATTATTACGATTTAACTATATTTACCAAAAAATAACATTAAGGTATCACCCTATAAATATGATAATGTAATATAATGTAATAATATTTCAAAATCATAGATAAATTAATTAACTCTTAATTTAGTTCATTGAATTTATAACTCCTAAATAATTATCCATTTATCATAAAAAATATATATATCTCATTAATATAATATTTTATCATAAAAACTTTATATATGTATTTAAGTCTACTAAAATAGTAATTAGTGAGTTCCTCACCCATAATGACTTAAAAATTAATTATTAATGATGTGACGTAATTATATTTTATCCATATAAATTAAATATGTATCATTTTAATTCCAAGATAATGAATGTATTAAAAAATAACGAATAACTCAAATAAATTCTTAAAATGAAATAATTATAATTTATATGAAATCCATTAATAATCCTAATAAAATATTTATATATTGAATGCTCCATGGCCTAAATCCTCTATTCATTTTATAGAATACCCAATATTTTATAAAATTTAAATTACACCAAAGTTAATATTTTGTAGTATAACATATCACTAAGGTTATTAATGTATAAACACAATAAAGGAACTCTAGATTGTTAAAAATTATTATTATAAAATTATATAAACTATATTATAGTATTAGTGTATTGTTAAAAAATAGGTTACTGTAACTTGAAATACACATTCAGAAGAACAAAAAATCTATTTTAACCTTATAGAAAACCTTCTATTAGTATAAACCACATTTATGTTTATTCTCCATTTATATTGATTAAATTTCTTAAAACATTGAAATGAAATGAGTGCCAAGAACAAAATTTATGGTCATTTAACATTGAATTCCTTGTCTAAACATATTTTATGGCCTTTTACTCATATATGAAACACAATTTCGCACCAAGAGTTTTATAATTGTTAAATAGAATTAATTATAATGGTTAAATACTTTTACCATAATTAATCATTTATATATATTGATTAGAAAATTAGTCATGTAATAATGAAACAACTACTAAATATTATATAATAAATGCATAGTTTTATTAATTATTTACATAACTATACTGTTAATTGTTATATCAATCCCCAACACAAAAAATTCCACTAATTAAAAAAACTAAATGACCTCAAGTGTTCTTTAGAATTATTATTGGTTGGAAATAAATGTCAATGTTTTTAAAATTATCCCTTAAGAAATTATTTACCCTCTAAAAAATCGTAGTTAATAAAAAAATATAAAAAAAATAACAAAAAAACATAACGTAAACAAATTTTCAATGATATAATGATATATATATATATATATAATAAACCATTATATGTACGATGTGTAAGGTAATCAAACAAAAATTTATTTAGGATATAACAAAAATAAATAGAAAAAATTCATCAGGAAAATACAATCTAAAAATAAATTATATAACACTATAAAACACTATCTGAATACTCTTACAAACCCCTAACCGCAAATTGTTATAGAAACTGACTCCAAGATATATTTGATGAAATAATTACATACTTGATCACAAATATAATCTTAATCATAAGATGTTATGAATGAATATAGTGTGGGATAAAAATCTCAATGTGCCCATTATGACACTAAAAAATATTTAGAGATTAACAATGTATTTATGTGTAAAATCATAATAAAAACTATGAATGGAATTAATTATTATAGTCCAAAAAAAATAAAATTTATATAAATAATTGAAAACTACAACATCTCGATGTAATAATTCATGCGTCGAAAATATTGATAGAAGTATGATATATTCAACCATATAACAAAATACTATTTCAATGAAAATATTATTCTATATGTTAATAACATGGTATATCATGTGTAACAGTCCTCATCTAACCAATATATTCTTTCTCACCTCATGTAATGTAATGAAATATCCTTAAATTTTCTATTTTGGAGATCAATAAAATCATATGTAGAACATAACTAGTAATAGTTACCAACTAAAAAATCTATTAATGTTGAACTGAAGAAAAATACAAGTCAAACATAACATGATCTACCTCAACAATCATGTTAATCACCATATTTATCACAATGTACGAATTAAAGACAACCCTAACATCACATCTTTCAGAAATAATATTACAAATATTCCACACCAACTAATAATAAACCATTACATGTATTTATATCATGGAAATTATCATTACAATCATACTTTATAAAAAAAATAACTCTATTGTTTCATTTGTTTCAAACCACTGACTTTCATCATATAGATTATCAAAATAATCAAATAACTCCCCAATAAAAATATATTTAAAGATATAAATTAATAGTAAATAAGATAATGAAACAAGTCAAAATATCAGGATAAAATCTATTTTTATCATCACATTTTTGTTTAAAAATCATGTTAATTATATTGTTAAGTAAAATAGTCACATCTATTAACACCTTAACATTGACCAAAAGGTACATAAATAATCTATAAAAATCATACTAATTATTTCTACATAATAAAATAGAGTTATAGAATCTATAACACTTAATTTAGCATTAATAAAACCTTTTTTAGGTTCTACTATCAATATCACTTAGCTAATTTTTATTAATAAATCATCATAATTCAAAATCCAATAACAAAAACATTTCTAGATTAATTCATCTTATTTTTTTTAAAAATATAATAATTTTTTTCTAAAATATCTATTTGTTACAAGTAATGTTTATTTGAAACTTTTCATTGAAAATTTTCATCAATATTAAATATTAACCATAAAGAATAATGTTTCAAGAAATATTAAATATATAATTTTTATATTACTTTATTTAACATTTTTTCCCATGATTTATCATCCAAGATAAATTTCATCAAATAAATTGTAATTCATCAATTTCACATTTCATAAATAAACTTAATCAAGAATAATAAAAGTAAAATAGAAATTATAGTAACCATTCAGGTGTTATTTAAATTTATTTAATACATACAAATTATTAAATTCCATGATGAAATTAAAATATTTTAGCTAACCACAAAAAAGATTGAAAATTTAAATTGACGTAACCTTAAATCTACCCATGAAAACGTGGAAAATAAAGAAAAATATTACCTTTTATGAATCATGTTGAATCAAATATAAATGACCCTGATTATTTTAATGAATTTACTGATAGTTATCATAGAGATATATAGGGGTTAAATATAGAGATTGAGACTGAAGAATGGGAAATAATATGTATCTCTTGGAGTTTCAAAAAATATAGGGATGTCATTATGTTGATGCTAACTTATTTTCATTGTATTTTTACCTTTTATATCAAAATGACTATAATTATTTTTATTAAATATAGATACGCATTTTCAACACCCAATGGGTATATCATCCAAGGTCCATACCATTTTATACATTTAGAATTTTATTCAAATTATCACTCACCAAGAAGTTACACAATCAATAAAAATTCAATTTTTTTACAAGATCTTACACCAGTTTTAATATTTCAAACATTCCACACAATTTAAAATTATTTAATTCAAATTTTATTTTAACACGGTTTTTTTTTCATTTAAAGATGTTATCATTAATTTTCTTCATAACACATAAATTTGAAAATTAATAATAATGATAATAATAATAGATAGAAATGGCTTGATGTGTGACTTTTAAACCTAAATCATATTTAACAAAATTTACTAAAAGAAAACAAATTAAAAAGTTATTACAAGTGTTGAAATGTGTTTGAACCAACAAGTAGTTCATTGGGTATAAACTATTTAATGAAAAGAGAATAATGGATCAGTTATTGATTCATATTCCCTAATTATCTCAATTCAAAATAATCATATTAAAAATAGTGTTCTAATAACATCATTCCCTCTTGAATTTTTCATCCTATAGTGAAAATAAAATCATTAACACATAAGTGAAATTTTTAGAAAATGATTACGACACACACATATAAATGAAGAGTTAGATTATCTAGAACCACATAAAGTGTTGGTTCACCAGCTGTCCCGTTAGAATTTTTGATGTCCTAATGGACTTGTTTACTGTATGCCCCTATTTCCCCCATAAGGGAACAATATTGGATAGAAAAAAGGTATAGTGTCGTGAAATTAAATTTGATGGAATATAGGCATATGACATTATGAATAAATTTTTTTCAACAATACCATCTATACTATAGTGCATTAATAATATAATAATATAGAAAAATCCCCACAAATAGGGGTTATCAGGGATAAAACCCTCAACCTTATTGATACAGAGCATCAATCAGTTGGAATTCCACCACTTCTTATTCAATTAAAAACAACAATAATATATGTATTATATTTTTTGGTACAATTATATGAAATAATACACAAACCATACGTAATCCAATTAGTCCCAACTACTAATCCCACCTCAAAAGGGATGACCAAAGTTTAATTTGTCCATTTTATTACAAAATCATTAACACATTATTGAAAAAGAATTTAAATTCTTAATAACCATGGGAGGTCTCAAATACCCACATAATACATTTATATCATCGAATTGGGGATTCTTCACATTTTTTAATAGTTCTTATACTGTATATTTTTTTTGTTATAGCAGCTACTAATGTTCTTTCTATAGTGCCTACCATACTACTTCTATTCCTATAGAACAACCCTCTTTCATGATTTGGACCATGTATTCTTATCAAATGACATTACACCCATGAATATTAGCATATTTCTGGGTTTGTATAACATTAATCAATGATTATATGGGTAGTGAGTTTGAAAACCCATTCCCACTAAATGTTAACCAAGAAAATGGAATCTTACAAAGAAGAGTGGTGGAGGAAAGCTAGATATCACATAATAAATTAGAGTAATTCAAATTCAATAAATCTAGTAAAATATTAAAAGTTTGAAAATCCATAAATCGTATATATATAAATATATATATGTTTGAGAGTTCATTATCCACTTTGTTACATTCTATATACATCTGACATATTATTATCTTCATACTCACACTTGATGGTAAAAATTTCAACCAACTAAACCATAATTTAAATAGTATAATTTCTCAATTAATTGTAACGGATTTAATAATATACAGTTATTCATATTCAATATAGATGAAATCCCATTATTTATATTATAAACCATTGACTATAAAATTGATATCCCACGTCTATGTTTGTTTCGTAATGATGTTCATAATAAATTTATCGAATGATTCTTTAACAATGCCAAAATAGTTTCTAAAAACAAAAACAAAAACATATATTAAATGATCCCACAAATTAATGTCATCAATATTTAGTTTGATCCAATTTTTCTAATGGGGAATCCATTTCACATATTGTATTTTAATTTCTCTTCCTTAGAAAAACCAAAATATCTGAGGGTTTTGAGATTACGTAATTGTTAGGAAATTTATTTGTAGCCAATATTGGAATTTTATAGCTACTTTAATGTCTATATTAATAGAGTAAAAGATCACTCTATTATGTATGAAATTTTCCAAAGTTCTGTCTTTTTAATGAGTGATCGTATATAATAAAAGCATGTAATATTTCATTCCATCAAGAGATTGGAGAGTTTTATAATAAGACTAAGAGTCCAAAGATCAGTCACGAATGATTATATATCAATAACATCGAGAGGTCAATGACAAAAATCCAAATTTGTGTTTTTAAATTTCGTTGTAATGTTCCAAATCGAATGATGGATCTTTCATAATTATGAATATGGGGAGTAATAATATGTCACAAATATGCCAAATATGTCAAATTTATCATCCATAAATAGTTAATTTTTTATAGTTTTCTTATTAATATTATTAGGGGGTTTTATTTTTCCCCTCATTCATGAACATAAATTTATATGTGTAATTATATATTATATATTGATACCTATAATAGAGTTTAATAGTAAGATTAATTTTTAATACAGTTATCCAAAATTTAATTTTATTATAAAAATTGAAAATTCCATATTTGTTTTCACAAGATGATTATTGTTGAATCTAGAAACAAATTTCCACAAATTAATAGAATCATAGTTTGATAAATTCACTATTTATATTGGTATATAAAAAACAAATAATATCAAACCATTCTATGTTTCAAAATTCAACGATTGAGATATTTGATGGAATATATCTGATATACTATTGGATCTCATCACAGGAATCATTATGTGTATAAAAAATGAAGTAAAAATAGTAAAATTTATCCCATTTGAATAATATATCAATAATTAATGATAAAACTAATATTGAGGATTGATTATAACAAAAAATAATACTCAAAATGTAGTGAAAAATACATACATTTCTAGTCTTCTCGAGATTCATGATGTCAATCCCACTCAAATCAGAGGATTTGATACACTTATTCTATGAAATATTCCTTGGTATCTTCTCATGAATATAAATAATATATATATATAATTTAAAAATTTCTCGTAAATCCTTCTAATAATATTTTTATAACATTTTTATATGCCTTAATTGTAAAAAACCATATAGGTGATTTTGTATTAAACAATCAAATTATGCCTATATATGAGAGACTCTTACCTATCTAAGTAGCTAGTGTTGAAAAAGATTAAATGAAATACTTATAAATTAAATGGAAATGATTCTCCCACTGAATATTTTTAATCCCAACAAAATTTATATAAGAATAACATGGTTATTTTTAAAAATCATGATAATGTGGTTCTATACATAAGGGTTAATATCATTTCAACGAAATGGAAAATAATTGTTTATATCGATTACTTGGAAAAATACTTCATCATTGTGCATGAAAATATCTATAATCATGATATAAGTATTGTAATCCCATTCTAAAAATAGAAATATGTCATAATAATAAATTGTTTTATTATGATCATTCATATTAATAGTTGTATTAATCGATGAAATATAAACATTCTATGCTTCTTTATAAAGGAATTATAACATGTAATATTCCATGATTCCATGAAGTGTAGTTGGTTGGTGATACCCCAATCGAACTTACCTTAAGAAATGAAATTATTAATTAGAAGAACTATGACCCATGGTCAAAATTTGAGACTTCTATATAAGTTCGTAAATTATCCATAGGAACATAGTGGAAAATCCATACCCCTTAAGAATATAAAAAATCAAGTCCATCTAAAGGGTGATAAGATATTTTTCAATATTAAATTTAAGATCCATGTTTCTATTTTTATTTTTACACTATAAAATATTTGAATACTAAATATAGTTTAAAGGAAGTCATATATCTTTTAGAGAGAGATAAAATTTAACTAGATAAGAGATATGAATTTTTTGTCAATAAATTCAATAATTTATTTTGTAATTATATTTATGATATTATACCATTTATTTTCAATAAAAATGAGCCTATAATACTCAATATCCAAATCAGGGTAATTATTTAGTATGAGATTCAATAATTGGTATTTTAAACAAAACATTAAATATTTAGTTAATAATAATTTCATCATAACTTGATAGGTGTAATTCTAAAGAAACACCTAATCATTAGTAAACAACAGAGTAGTGAAGCCATCCAATGTTACTGCACTATTCCAATTCAATTATAAAATATCCTTGTTAACCTCTTATCAAGAGAGGATAGATGTTATGAAGTCTTTCTACATAAATATTTCTATTCATATCATTATACAAAAATATATATATATATATATTCCCAATTGTATATACTAAAATAAAAAATATCAATTTTTTAAAAAAAACATTAATAATTATAATGTATTTATTTCTCTCAATTAAAAGAAATATTATTATGATTTCACATATTCATTTTTAATATAAATAAATATATATTTATTTTATTTGGTGTTACAATAATATAAAATAACACCCCACTTTGAGAGCGTATTAAAAAAATCATCCAAGCCCCCAAAGGGATAAACCACCTATAATTTTCTTATTTTACTACACAGGATCCTAAAGACTTATTACAATAAATAAATATATCCTAAAAACAATAAAATGATCATACACCCTCTTGTGACACACAACACCAACAAATAGGCTCATTCTTTCATTTTTTTCATGATATATTATCTACAACTTCTATATTGACAATTTATCTTCCCAAACATCCCACCATGTTACTATAATGACCTTATATTTTAGAATATATTTCTATTTAATTAAATTATATTTCATTTATATCTTTTTTTATACACAACACAAAATTTAAATGAACCACATTATACTATTAAAATATTATTATTTATGGTGACAATTATCACATAGTCATCATATTGGTGTGTATTGGTTAGAATAATTAATTATGATTTTTTTAATATTTTATAAAATGAATTAATTGGTTAACAATTAACTAAAAATAAATAAAAAAAATAAATTGAAAATAAAATATTTTTTTTCCTGAAAAACAATTTTTTGAGCCATATGTTTTAATCTTAATAAATTAAATTAATCAGTGTTTGATAATTATTAAAATGATATTTATATATTATGAAATGTTTTAGATTTATATAATGTTTTTTCTAGACATGGGATATGAAAAAATCTCTCTTTAGGATTTAAGATATATATATTTGAACTGTTTTCATTGCATTTTTCACACTAATTTTTAAATAATATACTACCATATTTAGAAATTTAATTATGAAAATTGGAGTCTATATTTCGAATCAAGTGGTCCAAATTTTTTAAATGGAACCCTTTTATTTTTAGCTATTATGAATAGTAACCATGGTTAAATTTATCAACATGTTAAAAGGTAAATTTTCATAACCTATGTTAATACTAAATTTTATCCACACCACATTCATGTTAATATTATTTGGATGAATTTTATTTTTCCCCTATAACATTAGGCTTCAAATCAAAATGTTCGAGGGACAAGATTCTTGAAAATGACATATATAATATTTAATGGAAAGAATATTATGAAACATCATTTTCTTATTTTTAAATGCATCTTATGAGTTTACATAGGAAAAAATGAATGATTTTAATGAATCATAATTGAAATTCATATTTATTTTTTATAGTGTGATTTTATTTTTATTTTTATATAGTTATATAATTATGTTAAATTCTTATGTAATTCTAATGCATTATTTTGTTAATTAATAAAAATGATAATTAAAGACATTAACTCTATTTAATATAACACATTTTGAGAGACTTTTCGTGTTCCATGTCTTTGGTAAGTATATATGAAATCACAAAGATATATTAAAATTGTATGTTCCATTCCCATATCTGTATTGTTCTATTTTAAGTAAAATTAAATGAATAGTACCTAAGTAGACATTAATTATATTTTATAATAAATAATTTTTTATTAAATGATTTAAATTAAAAAATTGATCTTCTTCGAAGTGAATTTTTTATTGGTGAAAATATCAATCCCCACTTTTTTTGTAATTTTTCATTTATGATAATGTTCATAACCACTTAAGATTGAAATAATTATTACCGTGGTTAATGTCAAAAATGGTTAGTGGATGGGTTAATAAAAAATGATAATTTATAAAATGACACCAAAACCAGTATAAATTTTATTTTAATGATTGTATTTCACCCTTAAACTAGTTTTCTTCAAATTAATGTCCATTTGGGATCATTATTCCTGAAAATGTCATTATTATATTTTAATATATTTTAGAAATACCTAGTGTGTCCTCACCCTCTCTTATAAAAGGTTACCCCTGATTTCTATTATTTAATCAACATTGAGCCATAGAGATACATATGAAATAACTCATTCCCTAATAAAATTCAATAGACACGTTGTAGAGGTGTTTCACTCCCAAAAATATCAACCTTATGGTCATTTATAGGATATCTAAAGGAGTTCTTTCGAAGAAGATGTAATTTCCTTAACTACTCACCTTCATTTTAATTATTCATTTACCTCAAAAAATTATAATGTACTTATAATAAAATTAAATCCTCAGTATAATAATTATAGATAATTTTATTAATTATTATTAAACCTCCATTATCCACCCTCTTTATCAGCAAATTGGAGGTGAATGAATCAATCAAGCGTAGAAATGGTTTACCATATCAACGTAGCGATACAATTAATTTTTCATCACCATATCTTTTAGATGCTTATTATAATAGATTTAATATTTATAAAATATATTTGTAAAATAATTATTATTTGGATATTAAAATATCATACACACTTTCTTACCTAAAATTCTATTGGAAAATGGTAATGTTGCTTGTGTGTACCTGTGGACTACCTTCTCCACCAACTGATGTGATTTTTCTCATTTCATTTTTTATTAAATTATCCTAAGGATATATTTAATTGTTATAAATAATATATGTTACTTGATAATGAGTCTACAAAGTTGAATTATTATTTACATTTCGTTAATTATATTTATTAGAATTCAAAAACGTCATTCATGAGTACGTATAACCTATCATCTCGATGAATCATGTAATTCATTTTTCTATACATACCCATTATATAAAAATATAAATATGTAAATATTGAATATATATGATATTTATATCTTTATTTAAATTATAGATATAATGGAACCATTATCAATGTAAAAGGATTAAAACTACTGAACAAAAACACTCTTGAGAAACGATGCAGTTATCAACTAGAATAGAGATTTTCATAAAGAATTTATAATAAATCGGTGGAAAAATTATTATTAAATAGTATATGATATGATATATATGATTAAGTTATTGGGATATTTTTATAATAAATGAAAATTTATTATTTTTTAAGAATAATCACTTTCTGATAAAGTCAGACTCGTATTAAGGGTTTTAGGTTACAATCTCATGGTTTTTTGGGATATTTTATAACTAAGATAATGATGATATATTTCATCATATAAATAACTCTAAATTCATGGAATATATTCTAATATAGTTATTTATTTAAAATACATGTGTTCTTTTAATTTTCATTATATTAGGTCCTTAGGAATCTAAAATAACAAATTATGCAAAACTGAATTTATTTCTTTCTGTAGTTGAAAATTGTTTTCTTCCATACCCAATTTTTCTAAAAATATTTTAAATAATGTTTTTAATATTATTATATGATTTTTAAAAATAATTTTTATCCCTTAATTAAATTAAAAAAAAATTATTTAATATTCATTTCATTTATCAAATGATGTAATTTTTGAATAATTTTATAATGGCGTTAATGTAATGTTTTCTTTTATAATTTATGAAATTAACTGAATTTTACAGCATCACCGATCAATGATTCAATGGATCCTTTAAACGTTTCAAAAATTATTTTAAAATAAATTATTCAATATTTTGGAAATTATTTAGATTTTAAATAGGCTATTTCAAAGGTAAATGTGTTTTCCTATTATAAAATTTTCCAAGTAAACATGTAATGAATATATTCATTTATAAATGAATATTCTGTTGTTAATTATAATTTACTAGGGATATAATCCAATTATTCCATATTTATTATTTATTTTATTTTTTATATTATAATATAAATTTGTTTATGAAACTCATTCTCTTCCATAGGTTATGCTATGATGAAATGTTTATAAAACCCATTTCATTTTTACAAGTAGTGATATGATTAATGTTTTATGATCTCTTTGAAATCATATTTATGGTTTCTGTTATGTGATAGGTGGTCTCATAATTAGATATCCCTCCAATGCATCAGATAAATATCAATATCTCCTGAGATAAATAGGATTATAATGGGGTGTGAACCGAGTTTCGTATAATACAATATCCACTATGATAGAATTTGGAGTAAGTCTTAACACCTATGATTGGTTAGGGGGTGAATCTAATCCACTATTACATTTATGCAAGTAGTCTTTGAATATTGATAAAATTATTTTCTTTGTTATGTGTATTCTTAAAAATTATGACTTATTATGATATTATGCACTCATGGATCATGTTATATGATTTCTTTATGATTCATGGATTATTAACATATATAATTTATAACATGATTCAAGATTATGATTTATGATATGCATGATGTGGTTTTTAAAAGGTATGTTCATGTTATTTATCCCTTATTCTTCTTTTATGTTTATATATATTTTTCTATCCTTAATGAGAATCTTAACTTACGCAATCTTATGTTTCCTTTCCCAATGTTATTTATAATGGTATTAAGTATGATATGTCTAAACAATGTTCTAGTTGTGAAGAACATAGTAGATGATGCTGCAGATTACTTATAAATTAGTAATATTTGTATCTATGTTTCCAAATATACTACACAAATATGATTATTCTATGGATAATTAGGTAATGTAATGAATTTTCATCTAATATGATGTATTGTCTATGTTTGAAATGTATTAGTAGATATAGTTGGTATGAGATAAATTTTTAGTTACAAATGAAAAATAGGATGAGAGAACAATAGATAATACCTTAGGGATAAGTATATGTATAGAATAATGTTCTAATGTTTTTATGATGACCATATAAGACCTAGGTTAAAACTATGGTTTCATATATTTAAAAGAGGGTGTCAATTTTTAGACATATAATAAATGATATTTCATTATTATGTAGTTTCCCATGATAAATATTGTATCACACACAATGTATTTTTGTTTTAGTTAATGGATGGAACCCTGATCAATCTTGTTAATTATAGATGTGATGAACAATGAAATGATTATCCTCTTAAAAAACAAATGTTATCGGAACAGAAATTCTAAATCTCATTACTAAACTTACAAAACATTCTCAATCTATGAATCATGTTGAGCTTCCAAATGATAAAAGGAGAGAAAAACATCATGTTCAGTCCTTTATAAGGTAATTACACATAAAATTTTTTAGTGGGTCTACTAATCCACTAGTTTCAAAGAAATTGACCAGTACCACTGAAAATATATTTTTCATTATTTAGTGTCCATATCATGAAATTGTTATTTTGGTTTTTTTTTCATTTTCAATGAGAATCTGATAAATAGTGTAATCTTATCAAGAACACGAGGTAATGGGATAATATTTCCTCTATAGTGTGGTATAAATTTAAGAAATTATTTTTCAATAAGTACTTACCATGTATTATTCAAAGGAATATGTAGAGGTAATTCCAATAGAAAATAAGAAGAATGATGATTCCATTGCTACATATGGGAAAAAATTTACAATACTAATGAGGTATGCTTATATAATTATCATAAAAACTGAATATAAGGTCAATTTAATGTTTTTTTCTTAAATATATTTTCTCACAGTGAATTATCCACAAGAGATTTCAGTACCTCTAAATAAATTATTTGAGGTGCTATCAAGGTGGAAATGGAGATCAGACTTACCTAATAATCCTATGGTTCTTATAAAAAAAATATATTTTGAATTTAATGGGATCTCTAAAAACCATAGAGATAAAAATAGGATATTTCAATTATATTTTTAGTGTTGAAGGAAACATTGAGAAGAGTTTATTAATGTTAATTGATAATTTTTATGGGTGTTAAGGGAGTCCATCAAGATATTTAATATTATAGTGATTGGAAGATGTTACCCATTGATGGAGAAAAACAACTAAGTAATGCACCACCCAAAATCCTTTGTATAAAATGAAATGATTATGGGAATTATTATAACCAATGATCAAACCAAATGTTTATTGATGATGATCGACATCAACAACCACTTGATGTTAGAGATAAAGGCAAATCTCATTTGATGATTATTGTTAATGAGGAGTATGATAACAAAGTTGATAATGTTACACATACAATCCACATCAGAATATCTAATGTATTATTTTATTCTGGAAAATTGAATCTTTTATATCTACATAATTTTCTATGTTTCTTATCATAACACCACAATAATTACATTTTTAATTATTAGTGAAAACCACTAATCATACGATGAATGCATTTAAATGGTATAATTCATATCTGAATAATGTTTTTTGGATTTTGATTCCTACAAATATATTTATTATTTATCTAGTTTAATTATTTAACACCATGGTATTTTAAAATAACACTATGTTTGATGGTGCATACAATACGCAACACTGAGTTTAAAAGAACACCAAAATATTAATATTTTAATATGACAAATATAACCTATTCATTAAATTGGTATGTATTAATAGTATTAACTTAATTATTATATATATAAATATAAAAAATAAAATAAAATAAAAAATAATTGATTTATTATAATTACATAATTACTAAAGTTTTAGTTATATTTTATATACTTAAGAATGACATTTTCTCCAAAAAATAAGTTTATTCATTTTAATGAGAAAATGTATTAATTAATTTGAATGATATTATTAAATTTTATTTATAAAAGAAATATATTTTTTAAAATAATAATTTAATATTTATTTTGGGTTAAATTCAATGTTATTTCTAAAAATATTTAATATCTAGTGAATATTCAAAAGAACAAACTTTTATTTTCAATTGTATTTTTGTTTCAACCATTTTGATAGTTAAAATTTATTTCAAAATATATTAATAGTAAAATTTCTTATATAATATTATTTATAGTCTAATAAATTTCATTGGAATATATTTCATTTTTTAATTTTTTATTAAATTATTTTTCTACTTAAAAGTGTATTTTTCTGAAATAATATTTTTTTTTTCATTTTTCTGTTTAAATTTCAATTGTATTTTCCCACTTCTATGTTTAGAAATATCAAATTGGATTCCATATTTTTATTCATGTGGTAAAAAGTTTGTAAATTTTTCACTTTAATATTTTTCAATATGAATTATATCCTTTGTAGTTTTCTATACCATGATATGGGGTTACTCAGTTAATTAAAGATAAAAATAAAATGATAATGAAAATAAAATAACCAAAAAACATAACTTAATATTATTTTATTAGTATATTTCATCCATAATCATCCATGATTCTGTTATATGTCAATTTATGGCCATTTATATAATATTATGACCTTTCTAATATTTTATTTAATGAATGTTCAATCATGATACACTCTTATTTTTATTAACTATTTTATTTTACAGTGGGGTTATACAAAGAATAAGTTAGAATATAATATATAATTATAAATCTAAAATATTTTGCTTCATGATGATAATATATTAATTACTTTTAGTGACTAAAAAACTATTTTAAATGCATACACAACCCTAATGTAGTAATTATTCAATTAATGGAAAGATAAAATAAATGATATTTTAAATATTAAAAGTAAAATAATTTAATATAAATAATTATATACAGGAATTATTTTTATTATCATGAAATTATATTTATATATATAAAAAAATTTAAATTATAATTGTTATCTTGATATTATTAATTTCAAAGTAATGAATAGTTTAAAAAATTGAAAATATAGAAATTTTACAATAAATAATATTTTATTGAATGATATAACTTATTCAACATATTATATTAATTAATATTAATTTTAGATGGTTAATTAAAGATAACACTATACATTTATGGGTCCTTATTAATTTTATAGTAAAATTATTGACCCTAAGAGAGTAAAAAATATAAATAGAAAGACAATTGTAAAAAGGGATAACATGGATTAAAACTAAAAGGTAAGGGTCAAAACATATCAAAAAAACGTAAATATTTTATTGGATGAAATTATATTTAATTATATTCACCTTTCATTCAAATTATACCTTTTATAAACCATTTGTATTGGAGGAATAATTTATATTGATTTAATATTGTAAGAAATACCAAGAATGCTTCTCCCCTCAAATATAAAAGAGAACCCTACCGTTAATTATTCACACCTATTTTATCCATATAGATCAAAAAAACATATTCCCAATAATCTTATAAAAATCATTATCTAATTTATTTAGATTATGGACCTTTGAAAATAAGAATCTTATGGACCTTTAAGAATAGATCTATATAGATTTTCCAAGGAATATGTAATCATCTTTATCGGCACTTTCAATTTTATTTCTTCTTCTACATCCTATTCCTGTGTTGTAACCATATAAAAATAATAAATATAGTATTATTAATATATTTATAATTTATTATGATTTTATGACAACCACATTCCATCTCATTTCCATCCTAAAAAAAGTAAAAACATTTCTTATACGTACATAGGATTACAATCTCCACATAAGAGTGTAATCCATTATTCATCATCAAATAACATAGATGGTCATAAATATGTAATTTATGATTATATATGATATATTTGACCTGATAATGATTTAGTAAATGATAACTATTTTTTACCATTATTTTTTTCATTCATTGAAAAATGGAAATAGTGTTCATTATTACGTACAACCTACAATATCCAAGAATGCTATAATTATTTTTTATTTATATATATTTTATTTATGAATATATTTATCTACATATTATATATATTTGATATTTATACCAAAATAAATATCTAGGAGATGATGGAACCATAATAAATGTATAAGGACTATAACTACCGAATAAAAAAATACATTAAAAACAAAGAGATTGATACCCAGAACAATTATATAGAAAACGAGTTATTAATAAATGTGTAATAAATAATATATATTTTTTAATAAATATTAGTATTGTTTTATATTAAACTTGTGATAAATTAAATATTTATTACTCATGAAATTTGAATTTTTTTTATGGAAGATGACCTTAAGATAATGGTTTCTCATCTCACTTTTACATCTATGAGACATATGATATTATCATTACTTATTTATTTTTTTGTGGTATATATACATCACAAGTGATATATTATATCAGGAATCTCTTTTTATTCATTGTATTTAACATTTCATTTGCTGTTATTTCATTCATGTGGAATATAATTCAATATAAACACTGGTAAAAAGGTTTAATTTCCCAATGTCATCATTATTCAAGATTGTTTATGTTTAAGTCTCCACTGCGAAATATTTCTATTCAATTTCAATGTTTTCCAAAAAACAATTTTTTTTACTACTATCCAATAATTATTTAAATTTATTTTTTTACATTATTTTAATTTTAATAATAAAATTAAATGGAATATTCCTAATGTTTTTTTAACAATGTACTTTTTGTATTATCTTATAAATGTTTGAATGGAATGATTATTAAACAGTGTGGTATGAATAAAATTTTCCACCAACATAAAACCTCTATTATTTGAAGCTTCCATTACAATTTAATATGTATTTTTTCAACTGAAATTATTTCATTATTATGTGGGTTGTTTTTAGATTAAAAAAATTATTTTCAAAGTAGAAAGTGTATTTTATTCAAGAAATATTACGACATTTTCTATAATGTATTTTCATCTTTCTCAAAAATACATTGTTAAATTTTATTCCTTAGTGACGTTATTATATTATGATTCAATATTCCATATTTTATTGTATGTTTTATGATTAGTTGATTCGATATATGAAATTTCAATACAATTTTCCATAGTACATTGAATGGGCTATGATTATGTTTATTGATTGGGGTAATTATTAACATTTCAATTGTTAGATTTTATTTATAGAAATATGTTGAGCATGTTTCACCACATTCATAAGAGAAATGCATTAGACTTAGTAAGTGAGGGAGAGGTCCTGTTATAGCCCATCAATCCATATGTAGGTCTCATGAGATAAACTAGCTTTTGTAATGGTTAAGGCCTTGTCAATTTATGTAATATGTCTTGGCACGATGCATCAATGATATGTTTCAAATGTCCATCATTATGACTATCATCATTATGAATTCAGTTATTGATGTTCAAGTGATTATTCAATTAGTCTGGATATCCCTAAATAACTTATAAGCACATGTTATTGTTTATATAGCTTATTTGATCATCCTTGATCCATGACATATTATGTTAATGTTACTAATTAAATTGAATGTGTTCCAATTAGTTAACTATAAATGTTGTTTATGTATATTTATCCAAAATAGGTTCCTCTGTATTCATACCCCAACCAAGAGTTATAGCTCACCCATTTCATATAATTCCATTCACTATGATTCTAAGATGTGTATTATGATTAATATTCATGGATATTGTAAAGACTTGTAAATTCTGTGAGAATATTTTTCTGAAATACATGTGAATTTTACGAGTCCGCAATTTTTGACGTCGCCTGATTCCGAAGCCCGGTGTTCTAGGAATCAATTTATGATGTTTTTTTTTGGGTATGTTAATTAAACGTATGAGCGGGAATTTATATCTTTTGAACCAGTGATCGGAACTGAAATCCTAGGACACCGTTGAACCCACAGGGCTGGAATTCGCTTAAGGAGACCTTTACCGAAGTTGTGTTTTATCGAGATTGGAAGTTAATTTTTTTGGTTTCTAAATAAAATTTTAAAAAATATGTGTAGCATATTTTTATTTGATTGGTGGTTAAAACCACCAAGTGGAGGTTAATGGTGGGGACCATAACACCCTAACCTCCCTTGAAAGGATGTTATAAGGTGGGTCCCACATGAGCATCAAACCCCCTTAACCCCCCTTTAACCCTTGGAACTCCCAATTTATTACAGAGCCTCTTCACCTTCTCCATAATGGTTCCAAAACACCTAAAATTTAATTAATGACTACAATTAATTATCATTTTGTAAAATTTTGAATTCTTCTTGGAAAGAATGGAAACAATAAAATAATAGAGAAGCTATTATTTTATTTTGGTTAGTGATTATCTTTGTTGGAGCTTTGGAGTTCTTGGAGAATAACTTCTTCCAAGAAGAACATCCCTCATCTCTGAAGAATGTCGAGCATCAAATTCTACCATCCTCTACCGGTGCATGGAAGGGAAGCAATGGCCATGAGGAACGCCGACATCATCTTTGACTTCGTCACCTTCGAACGCTGTCTGCCAACAACGAGTACCTCTTTTCCTCATCCAACGTTGACGGAACGACATCGCCTTTCTGCGACTCCAACAAACGACACCATCAAGCAAGGTATGGGTTTGTTGTGATTAAATTAAGTCCTTATTCCTCATTGTTTGTTATGGTTCGATGTTGACCAATTGTTATCACCAAATGCGGAGGGTGCATGCCGAACAAACACGGCCCGACGTCCCTCCATTGTTTCTTGTTTGGTTGATGACGAGGGTATAGCCGGAAGGGCGCGATATTGTCGCACTGCCCCAGAGAAGAACCACAGCCATGAGGGCCGCGGCAGACAAAAGAGGAGCAGTGCCAATGCGCCACGCCGCACCGGAGGTGCGGAACCATGGCTAGGGTGGGTTTGTGGCAAAGGGATGTTGCGCAATCGTGCCGCACCGGATAGGAATCGCGGCCGAGAGGGCCGTGGCTGATTAAGAAACGTGGCTCCACCATGTCGCGCGGTGGAGCCAAAGTCCACGACTAGGTCGGGCTGGGGTGGTGGCGGTGCGACGTCGTCGTGCCGCGCTGAGGGCAGGAAAACCATGGCGCCGTCGCGCCGCGGTGGAGAAGCGGTGTCGGCCGATCGGGCCGACAGCTGTGGAGTCGGTCACTAGTGACCACCCAGGTCTCACAACTCCTAAATCGGCATAATGCTCCCTTTCTGTTCGACAAACCGGGGGGGCACCCCTACCAGGCATGGCCAGTTAGGCTGCCTCAGGCCAGGCCACCACTGGTTGGGCCGCGACGGGATAGGATGTCACGGTCGGGACCCCCTTCAGTCGGGCCACCATGGGCCGGGCTTCCATGGCCATACCACCCTTTGGTCGAGCCACCATGGGCTGGCCCCCCCTTCAGGTTGGGCTGCGCCTTCGGGTCGGGCCGCGCCTTCGGGCTGGGCTGTGCCTTCAGGCCAGGCCGCCTCTTCGTGTCGGGCCACTCCCTTGGTTCGGACCTCCCACTCTGGCTGTGGCGCACCCATGGACCGCGTCGGTCCGACTATGTCGGACCAGACCCAGACCCAGACCCGCTATGGCCATTTTCACCTTTTCGCCCACATCTTGGTCTACGAGTGTCTGATAGACGAACCATCTACGGTGATGGAATTTTTGAAATGAGATGATTCTTTTGGAATACTCTACATGAGGTTTTGACGTAGTTGGGGTATGGATGGGTTGGTTTGAACCTAAAAACCAATAGGGTCCTTTGAACGGAAATACCAATAACTCACAGACCGAGCGTCCGATTGACGCGCCGTCTATCACGTTGGGTTCCATATGATGAGACGGAACTACAAGAAACATCAAATCAGGACTTCATGGTAGTTGATTTATCGAAACATGTATCGAGGAGAGGAACCTACCGGAATTGGGTGTGCTGTGTACAAGAACCCTATTGATGGCTGCGACTGAGATGATTGGGTCCTCCATGGGTTCGACTGTGATGATAGTGTACCAGGATCCACTATGGGTTTGATAACTCTGATATTATTCATGGATATTATGTGGGTTCGACAGAGGAGATTATTCTGAGGCTACATCTAATCATCTCTACCCCTCATCTTGTGTTGTATACATGTGTGAGATGAGTCTTTTCTTTCAATCATTATCATAGAGGTGATTGACTTTACAAATTTTTTGGACTGGGTTGGGCTTGGGCTCAAGAGTTGGAGTCAGCCTGTGATTGTTAACTTAGGTATATGTATGGGCATATACCTATGTAAGTTTGGTTGATACATTGTGATTGTATCTTACTTCTGTGGTTTATCCTTAGTGGATTCTGGGAGACCTTTGGGGGTCTTGGGGTCCCCTACTGAGTATTGTTTGGCTCACCCCTACACGGGCTTCGCACACACCTTGTTGTGTTCTGTGTAGATGAAGGTCAGCAGTGATCGAGGCTGAAGGTGACAGATGGGAGGCTACTCGGATCTGTAATAGATGGGACATAATTTGGGGACAAGTTGTTCGAGTTCTGTACCTACCCTTCAGGTAGGATTCCCCAATGGATGATCTAGGAGCTGTTTTGCTTTTTTACTTGTACATGTACATGTTGTTCAGTTGGGTTTGTATACTGGCCCACTTAATTTCAACACACCTTTCTTTTCTATATTTGTACATGTTTCTTCTACTGCTTGCGTTAAGTCTATGTGAGTTACAGGTTTAAAGGAAATGCATTCCCTTTTTTTCAGGAATTCGCCTTTGGTGCTAGTCTCTAGCCCCTGGCCTATGGAATGCGGGCTTGGGGTAGTCACAACATGGGACCTGAGGATTGGTCGTGACAAATTGGAATCAAAGGTGTCATTTCTACCAAAGAACATGGACTGTTATTCTTTTAACAGAAATATTGTTAAGTGTTTTGGGTGTGGTTATCAGTTTAGGGAAACTGGTGTTGGTGCAGCGGCTGATGTATCCATACAGTAAGGCTCTGACTTCTGATTTCTGAATCAGTGCATGAATACACTGTTTGTGTGTGTGTTTCCATTGAAACATTTTCTTCATGATTATTTTTTTTCAGATCACCAGGTGTATTGTTTGACCGTGGTACACCTATTTCTTTTTAGGATGGCCCCACAAAGGCAGCCAGCTAGGGTTCTGAGTTTCGTACGAGATGGTAGCCCACCGATCGATGAGGCCTCGGTGCAGGGCCCCATCACATCGGAGGTACCAGTGGTATCACTACCCACCGGACCCCCGACACCACCAGATCAAGAAGTAGAGAGTGCATGCCATCAGGGTTCGTTGCACGAGTTCCAGCACCAGAGGGTGCCCGGGTTTCGGGGGGAGATGGACCCACAGGCAGTTGAGGATTTGATGGGGGCTATTGTGAGAGTTTTAAAATTGGTAGGTACACCTACCAACCTCATGGTGATCCTTTCTATGAGTCTACTGCATGCAGTATTAGGTAGATGGTGGAGCCTGATTCCCCAGGTGCATGACGAGGCATCATTACTTTGGGAAAACATCAAGTGTTTCTTCCGATCAGAGTTTGTTCTAGCCACCCTTCGTGTGGTGCGGATTTAGGAGTTACTTCATCTACAGAAGGGCAGAATGATAGTAGCTCAGTACTCAGAGAGGTTCAACTAACTCTCGTGCTACTCCATGGATATGGTGCAAGAACCATTATTCAGGGCCAGAACCATTGAGTAGGGACTCAGGCATGATATCAGGGATTTTATGATCTCCCTCAACATTCTGACGCAAGCATGGATGCTGGAGCGATCCCTTATAGTGGAGATATTTTTCACTGAGCAGTCACTAGCGGCATGACCCAAAATAGGGTAACACGTAATGGAGTCTTCACTAGCCGGTAGCAGACATATTTCACAGAGTTCCATGCAGACCAGGCCGTCAGGTGGGCGACCCTTAGGATACATGTTTATTTGTTCGGAGCACACGAGAGATAGCCAGCCATATGAGGAGTAGGTAGTGCTATGCATGCGGGGGGCTGGGTCACATGGCTCATGACTATCTGACCCGCCATACAGATGAGCAGATGATAGTAGAGGGACCATCCAAATAAAGGAAGAGGTTCGACCGTAGTGGTCCACCGAGAGTAGGAGGACGTGGAAGAGGAGATGGCTGAGAACCAGGTGGTGGACGATGTTTTGAGGCCCTACCACCACCACCATTAGAAGGTCTGCCCCGACCACAGGGAGCTGGTCGAAAGAGGTGGGATCAGATCCATGCAGTGAAGGCATACAACCACAACGCACCTGAGATGATTCGAGGTACTATCTATGTCTAATCCACCCTTGCTACAGTACATATAGACCCAGGGTTGAGTCATTCTTTTATTGTCACTACCCACATTCGGAGCTCGTAGATTTTGACGGAGCCATTGGCTCGATCCATATGACTAGAGACTTTTATGTGAGCAGACTCGACGAATACGCACTGGTTCTGGTAGTGTGATCTTACTCTAGGAGGCCAAATTTTCAGCTGGGATCTTCTCATAGCGGTGTCAAGGCCTTATGATGTCATCTCTGGTATGAAATGGTTATCCACAGTTCATGCTCAGATTGACTGTATTAGGTAGAATGTTCGGTGTGTCTGTGAGGATGGGATGAGGTTTACCTTCATCGGAGAGAAGGGAGTCTTTGTAGCACAGGATGGACTTACCCAGAGGACGGGGTAGCTGATCACAAATTAGTTGGCTAGCCTCATTTTCAGAGAGGCTGATGTGCGGAGTCCGAGTTTTCCTGTTGTGGTGGATCAGTATGTGTATGTTTTCCTTGACGATGTTCCAGGACTACCTCCTCGTAGAGAGGTGGACTTACCCATTAACCGGTACCTCGAGACGACAATAATATCTACTCCAGCATATCGTATGGATCTCGTGGAGCATCATGAGCTATGGGTATAGCTGGAAGACTTGCAATGGAAGAGATTTATCTGACCTAGTGTTTCACCCTTGGCATCCCCGATTTTGTTCGCCAAGAAGGCGGATGGGAGCTTGGGACTATGTGTTGATTACCAGTGCCTGAACCACGTGACCGTGAAAAACAAGTACCCACTCCCAAGGATTGACGACCTCTTTGATCAGCTAAAGGGAGCATGATGGTTCTTGAAGATAAAACTTTGGTCATGCTATCACTATCTTAGAGTTCGATATGAGGATGTGCAGAAGAAGGCCTTCAGGTGCCGGTATGGTGACTACAAGTTCTTGGTTATCCCCTTCGGAATAACTGACTCTTCGATAGTGTTCATGAGTCTCATGAGTAGGATCTTCCAGGATTACATTGATTTCTTTGTTGTGGTCTTCATCGAAGACATACAGATCTACTCGACTACTAAGGAGGAGCATGCCTACCATTTGTGGGTAGTACTAGACACACTTCGATAGAACCAGCTTTATAGTAATCTCTCTAAGTTCTAGTTTTTGATTCGAGAGTTTCACTTCTTGGGACACGTCATCTCAGAGGATGGAGTTGTAGCAGATCCAGCAATGATCGAGGATGTACATTCTTCGAAGCCACCCAGGAGTGTGACGGAGGTACATAGTTTTCTGGGTCTGGCTGGGTACTATTAGAGATTTGTGCGAGACTTCATCAGAGTTGCATCATCGCTTTCAGCATTGACGATGAAGGGAAAACCCTTCATGTGGTCAGAGAGATGCCAAAAGATATTTCAAGAGATGAGCCAGAGGATAATTAGTGCGCCCATCTTGAGGCTATAGGAGGAGGGCATTGGGTACGTGGTTTACTGCGACATATCAGAGGCTAGACTCAGGTGTGTCCTGATGCAAGAGCAAGCAGTGATCACGCTTGGTTCTCAGCAGTTGAGATAACATGAGCAGAACTATGATACCCATGACATGGAGTTAGCAGCAGTGGTCTTCGCCTTGAAGATGTGGCAACATTATCTGATGGGTCAGTGTTTTTCAGTCTACTCTGACCATGAGAGTCTCAGGTACATTTTCTCGTAGAAGGAATTGAACCTGAGATAGTGGCATTGGATTGAGTTCCTCCAAGACTATGACTTTGAGATTTTCTATACTCCTAAGAAGGGGAACATTGTAGCTGATGATCTCAGCAGGAGATCAGGCATTCATCTATTAGAAGAAGCGATAGAGCAGTTAACTACATTGCAGATATCCTTTGTGGATAGAGATGGAGCAGTCATTCTACAATCTCTCACAGTCGCTCCTCCACTTCTTCAGCGAGTCAGTGAGGCATAGCGTGGGGTCATTGACTGTGAGTTGTGACGTTCTCAGATATCCACAGGGCAGGCATCTGATGGATTTTCTAAATGTGGGGAGCACATAATTCCTTTTAAGGGACGTACCATGGTACCAGTTTCCCTTCAGGAAAATGTTTTGAGTGAGTTTCACACATCTCCTCTATCGGTACATCCATGAGAGACAAAGATGTATCAGGACCTCCGATGACAACACTTGTGGCTAGTTATGAATAAGGCAGTAGTAGAGTTTGTCTCATGATGCCTCACTTGTTAGTAAGTGAAGGCGGACCACTAGGTTCCTATAGGCTTGGTTCACCCCATAGAGGTTCCAGAGTGGATGTGGGACGAGATGTCCTTGGATTTCGTGACGGTACATCCACATAAATCTACGGGAAACGACTCAATCTGGGTGATTGTAGACCGACTCACCATGTCGGCCCACTTCCTACCAATCAGAGAGAACGGCTCAGTATAGAGCATGTTATGCCTCTATTTGTAGGAGATCGTACGGTTTCATGGTGTTCCATCGACGATCGTCTCTGATCAAGATGCGTGTTTCACTTCCCAGTTATGGAAGGGGTTGTAGGAGGCTTTTGGGATTCAGCTACGTCTGAGCACCGCCTTCCATCCTCAGAAAGAAGGTCAGAATGAGAGGACCATTCAGAACCTCAAAGACATGCTCTGTGCATGCGTCCTGAACTTTGGTCACACCTTGGAGGATCATTTACCCTTGGTAGAGTTTGCGTATAACAACAGCTACCGCTCAACCATCGGGATGGAACCTTTCGAGGCACATTACGGTCGACCTTACAGATCGCCTCTATGCTAGACTGGCCCAGGGGAGTCAGTACTTATGGGACCGAAGATGCTGTAGGCTACAACATAGAAGGTCCAGATCATCCAAGAGTGGATGAAGACTGCACAGAGCAGGCAGAAATCCTATGCTGATCGGAGATGTAGACCACTGGAGTTTGAGGATGGAAACCACGTATTTCTACGTGTCTCACCTCGACGAGGTCTACAGAGATTTGGACGAGGAGGAAATTTGTCTTCACGAATCCTCGGACCTTTCCAAGTCCACAATATAGTATTGAAGGAGGATTACCTCTTGTCACTTCCACCTCAGTTTCACCGGGTGCACGAAGTCTTCCACATATCTCACTTGAGGAGATACGTGCACGACCTGTCCCACATCATCGACCATGGGGAGCTGGAAATCAATGACGTGGTGACGTTCATGGAGGTTCTAGTTGATATTGAGGATCAAAAAAAGAGGGTCCTATGTGGAAAATCGATACCTCTGGCACTTGTTCCCTGGCAGCACGGGAACCTCTAGTAGAACACATGAGAGTGGGTGGATCAGATGTGTGCTTCGTACCACCATTTTTTCTCTTAATTCGAGTTGTATCATATGGGGACGTAAAGCCCCGAGTTGGGGAGAATGTAAAGACACTGAAATTACATGAAAAATTTATTTTATAAATGCATGGGAATTTTACAAGTCCGCAGTTTCTGGCCATGCCTGATTACGAGGTCCGGTGTACCCATAATCAATTTCTGATGTTTTTTTTCGGGTACCTTCAGTAAACGTATGAGAGAGATTTTATATCTTCTGAACTGATGCTCAGAATTGAAATCCAAGACACTGTTGAACTCGCAGTGCCAGTATTCTCTTAAGGATACCTTTATCACAGTTTCCTTTTAGAAAGATTGGATGTTAATTTTTGGGGTTTCTAAATAAAATAAAATAAAAAAATTTGAAGCATATTATTATTTGATTGGTGGTTAAAAACACAAAGTGGAGGTTAGTGGTCGTGCCCACCACAACCTAACCTCCCTTGAAAGGATGTTATAAGGTGGGACCTACATGATCATCAAGCCCACTTAACCCCCCTTTAACCCTTGGAACTCCCAGTTTATTTTGGATCCTCTTCACCTTCTCCATAATGCTGCCAACACACCTAAAGTTAAATTAATGACTATAATTAATAATTTTTTTGAAAAATTTTGAATTATTTTTGGAATTCATGGAAACAATAAAACAATAGAGAAGCTATTATTTCATTTTGGTTGGTGATTCTCTTCAGTGGAGCTTTGGAGTTCATGGAGAACGACTTATTCCAACGAAGAACTCCCCTCTTCTCCGAAGAACTTCGAGCAACAACATCTTCCTTCTTCAATCGGGGCAAGGAAGGGAAGTGACACCCATGAGGAATGACGACGTCCTCTTTGACTTTGTTACATACGAACGCTGTCTGTCAACAACGAGTACCTCTCTCCCTCATCTTATGTTGACGGAATGATGTCGCCATTTTGCAACTCTGTCAAACGACACCGTCAATCAAGGTAGGGTTTTGTTGGGATTAAACTAAATTAGTATGACTTGTCATTTATTTTGGTTAAACATTGAACAATTGTAATCACCTAATGCGGAGTGCGTGGTCTGAACAAACACGGCCCGAAATACATCCATTGGTTCTTATTTGGTAGACGTCGGAGGTGAAGCTGGAAGGGTGTGGTGCCATCACACCACACTGGAGAAGAACGGCGGCCAGGAGGGCCACGATGGATGAAAGAGGCATGACTCCGGAGTTGCGAAACCGCGGCCAAGGTGGTCCGCTGTAAAGGGATGTGGCACTGTCGCGCCACACCGAAGAGGAACCACGGCTGGGAGGGCTGCGGGGGATGAAGAAGCACGACACCGTCTCGCCGCATGGTGGAGCCAAAGGCCGCGACCAGGTCAGTCCACGGTAGTGGTGGTGCAGTGTCGTCGCGCTGTGTAGATGGTAGGAAGACCGCGACACCATCGCACCATGGTGGAGAAGCGGCGGTGGCTGGTCGGGTCAGCCACCATGGAGCCAGTCATGTGGGACCACACTGGTCCCACGACTCCTGAACCGGCGCAATGTGCTGGTTTCGTTTGACAAACTGGGGGGGGCACCCCCTCCCACATGTGGCCGGCCAACCCGCCACATCTGGGCTTCCCTGGGTCCGGCCGCCCATAGGCCGTACCACCCATAAATAAAACATCATTACATTATATATTTGTTGAATAAACATTGGATATCAAAATTTCATCAATAAAGTCTAATACATCATAGTTTTCAATACATAGGAACATTGATCATTCAACTGTCTTTATAAACAACGGACCAAATTTTATTATTTTATTATATAATACTTATTTTTTACATTTATAAATATTAATCGAATCTAAAATATCCTCCATAAAAATAATATCATATTTTCTTTTATGTCTACCTAATAAAATAATTTACAAATCTTATATTTTTCTCATAGATTATTCATCATTAGCTATATATAATATATATTATCTAGTTATTTATTCATGTAACCATACTAATCCTTCTTCTATGATTTCATCCTCTAAATATTTCAAAAGTAGTTTTATTAATTGAAGGACTTATTCTAAAAAAGTTAAACATTTTGTAATTATTTAACAGAATTTCCCCAAGTGCATCTTCTGGAATGCATGACATATAGTATGTTTAATCATTTTCTTCCCAATGTTATTATCACTAAATAATCAATGGAAAATCATCCTTATCTTATTTTATATGTTATAAAATTTAGATTAGTTGATATTTTTAATCATCATATGAGATATCTGATTACGAATAATAGGAAATTTTCTACTTTTAACTCTCATTTCATTGGGTTTGTCATTATGAAAAAATATCTATTTTCCATCCCATTCAATATTACCATAATTCCTTCAAGATTTATCAATTGATATAACTAAAAATAATAGTATGAGAAATAATAATCATATTATAAAACTATATAATCATTGAAATAATTTATTGGATGTCAAAATCAGGACACCTTCTTTTCATTATAAGACACCTTAGGTTTATCTTAGTTCATTATTGGTCAACATCTATTCAAATACTCTATAATGGTTTTTAGAGAAAAAATGAGTTAAACGAATAATATCCATTGGTTGTGTTAAATGAGGACTGTCATGTGGAATTGTTTTATCAATTTTTTTTTGTTTCTATTCGAGTAATATAAATGAGTTTTTAATGTAATTTTTAGATTATAATAAAGAATATTTAAATAGAAAACATATCCTATTTGATTTCATGTTAATTGAATATTGTAATAGAAATGACTATTTTTTTGGTTCTCAAATGATAAATTTTATTTGGTGTAAGTATTCTATATAGTGTGATGTATTTTTCAATTCCAATAAAGAGTTTCAATGATGATTAATTAAAAAATATTTGTGTATGTTTTATCTGACATAGTGAAAATATGGAAAATGATTGAAGTGATTACATGTCCAATAAATTGATCATGTGAGTTTAATTTTCTCATGTTCAGAAAAATGAAAATCTCTTTTATTTACAACACATGAAAATGGATCAACCATGTATCTTACTTGAAGATAAAATGGTAGGATGGATTGAATGGCCATGTGGGTTTACTGAAAGTGAACTCATGTAAACTGATACTGCAAATTGAAAAAGGTAATATGTCATGCATTGATGAGATTGACTGTGAATTATACTGAATCAACTATGGGAGTTGTTCAATCGACCAAATAAAGAATATTCAATGAAGGAAATCCTAAAAATTTAAAAAGGTAATATAAATATGCATTAACAATTATAAAATTTAAATCTACCTAAAAACAAAAAAATGGACTGAGACCACCTTTTATTTTTACATCATCCACCATTTGACATAATAATAGAATAAAATTAATTTTGAACACAAAAATGGTGGATGTATCCAAACTCTTGTTCACGGTCCATATTGATCACATATTCCCCATGTCTTTCCCAAAATAAAAATATTAAAAAAAATATTATTGTTGTGTTGATACAATAGTTGATGTTTATTGATTCCACCAACCACCACCATATTAGATTTGGTGATTCTAGTATATGTAACGAACAATGAGGTACTTGTTGTTTCTGAAAAAAATTAATTTAATGCTGCCTCATTTAATACCTGACTCCCCACCTGAAGATATACATGAACTATGTGTAAACTGAAGAAGATAAAGTTTATTCCACTACAGACATCTATTTCGATTAAATCCTATACATCTTATTCAAAAACCATATAATTGTTCATATATACACCAAAATATGATATTTACCACTTATTAAGAAGCTTCATGGAAATACATGGATATATCTCAATGTTACACTACCCATGATTGCAAATAAATCCATTTTTCAAAGAAAATATGGAACCGTTTTATTGGCTAGAATGAGGAGGAGGAAACTCAAGCTTGACCATAGAAATATCACTAGAAAAAACACCCTATTATGTCTTGTTTTACCTCTGATGAAAAATGAATTAAATTTGGTGGTAGTATGTGATGTGAAAGAGTTTTTGTAACATACACCATAAAATAAAAACCATATTTCAAGAACAATCCAGCTGATTCTAAATCAAGGTCTGATAAATAATTATAAACCACACTCAAAATGTGAAACACCATGGATGATACTATGAATTAGAGGAGAAATTATCCAAAAAACCCCAAGTAATCTTCACGGTATCCTTCTAAAAAAATTTAATAGGTCTATAATGCGAGGAGTTAGTAAATAATATAGGGCATTATGTCAAGAAAACACACTACTATTAGAAAACATATATGTCATAAAGTGGGATTGAAAGGGAGAAGGTATGAAAGATGTATATTTTATCTAAATATTTGAAGAGATATAATTAAAAAAAATTAGAGATGAATCTTGAGTGGTATCAGAGATAGAATATTGTAGATGATCTAGAGAATATAAAATCACCATAATGTACCAAACTTTTATAATTTAAGATGATATTTTGAAGACTTTTTTGAGGGATTGGTTTTGGATTCTTTTATACATTCTTCCATTTTCTATATTTCAAAACATTTCTTTACATTATAGAATTTTTTTACTGTTATTGATAGAAAAACTTGAATTTAGGAAGGATATTGAGATAACATTTATTTTAAATGCATTCTTGCATCAAGTGTATGAAGAATATTCCTTATTTTGATTGGTCAAGTAATTCTTATCCTTTAATAATTGTAACTCATTTAGAATTTGTTCAATTTCATTGGCCTCTATTTACCTATCATTTAAAAATCCATATGATAAGATAAAATTCTATAAGGGTACAACATCAGGAAAATTTTTAGGTTATTTTTGAATATCCATGGATTATTAATTTTTGGGGATAATGGATTATATAGTTTCAAACTATATAATCCAGTAATCTATATTTTGGTCATTCGTGAGAACCAGCCAACTCTTTTCACTCATTTTATTAACACATTTCAAAGAATATAGATAGAAAATGGAGAAATATATCAACTAATAAAGACTAGAAAATGGAATTACGCTTTTATATTTCTGTATATCTCCCCTATTAGCTAATGACCTCAGTTATCATTCTTATGTTGTTATTTATTTTACTTTAATTTGAAGTGTTGTCACTTTACTACTTTAATATCCATTATTTCATTAAATTTTTTTAAATTTTTCTTATAGACATTTTTTTTCACTTTTTGGTTTCTGTGTCACTCACAATACTTTTTTTTGGGATTCCTTTCCTATAGATCATTCCCTAATCAATACTATAATAGTTTTAAGTTGGATTTTTAAATGATTAATTTTTCTTGAACATAGTGAATACCTAGGGACTATAAAAAATAATGGTGAATTTATCTAGGAATGGTTTATGTTTCCAAGTATAAAATCAAAACAAAAAGTATAAAATGTACTAAAAAGAGAGTGAATAAAAATTATGCCATCAATAGATATACTAATGGAATTAATTCTAGATATCAAGAAAATATGAGTTTATTAAATAAAATAAGAATATTGAAATAGAAAATATTTAGGAATATTTAAATATTTATAAATATAAAAACATTAACCAATAAGGAAATATCAACCTTCTATGACAGGGTAATGAGCTAATGGAAAGATTCATAGTTAGGGTGTTTTGGGTGAATACATTGACAAACAAACCATTCGGAATTATGAAAACCCTAAGGTCAAAACATTATGAGATTATGGAGTCCCACTTATCAATGATACCATCCAACCATGTATTTTATAATAAAGATTAATTAAACTTCATTAGGGACATCTATGGTATAATGAAAAAAACTGTCGCTAAGAGGATTGAGTGGAGAAGAATTAATGTTTACAAATATAAACTTTTTCTTGAAATAAAATGATAAATATTTATTCATAAAAATGGATAAATAATCTTTATGAATGGGACCAACTATACAATTATTTTTTCACGATATTTAACAAATTGAGGATAATTTCTGGGATTTGGGACTAAATAAATAGATTTTTACAATATAAGGGAGAATTAATCTATGAATACATGGCCAGATTCAAGGGTATTCTAATGTGATTCCCAATCCACCAGTGTAGAAAAAAAATTCTCATTAACACCTTATAAACTATTCTCACAACATTCTATCACACACTGGTTGATCATTAATCTATAGCATTTTCTCTAATAATAATTTATATGAACTTAAATATATATTCAAAAATTTGTTATATAATTCACAACACAAATTTCATATTAGGAGAACCATTGTTGGGAAAGAAACCTTGCCCACTCCCCTATATAAAGTACAATATTTTTAAATTTTATAATGAAAACAATCAAAATACACTTGTAGAGCAGTGTCACTAATGTGTAATTTTTGACCATTCAAGGTTATGTTTCCCTAATTTTGAAATTTCTACCCTACTTTATGAAAATGGTAATTTTTTCTTGTAATGGAACCAAAATTAAACAAATATATGACCAATTCTAAAAAAATTAGAACCAGAGCTACCAAAATGAAACCAACCTTTCATAGAGAGTGTATGGAGTTATAAGCGCTTTCACTCCCCATGTTTTCCAACTAACAAGATAGTAATTTCAACCCCAAAAAAGGATTTATACATAAATTTCTCAAGATGTAGTCAATGGTATATTCCAAAAAATTATCGGTATGTTCAATGATGAAAATGAAAAAAATTGATAAAGAGCAATAAGGATCTGGGTTTAAAAATTTATAATTTATTGTTGGAAAGTAAGTTATAAATGAATGGTGTACTGATCAAGGAAAATTAACCAGTACAATAAAGACAAATCCAAGTGATAATTCAATGATTTTACATGGGTGGATTGGTCCTTTGACTCCAAAAGAAGTTAGAAAAGATCTCATATCTACCCCAATAAAAATCTGAATGAGAATGATAACAAAACACTGGAATATGATGAATCTACAAATCTAAAAATCACTATTGAATATTTGTTAATTCTTATTTTACCTAATATGAAAAACATAAAAATGTTCTGAAAATCAGGAACAATAAATAAATTGAAAATATTAAAAAACTAAATTGAATATATGCTGATAATTATTAAAAAAATTTCTCCATTCATTACATTTCAATAATGAATGAAATATATGAACCTGAATTATGAAAATTTTAAATTTATAAAACTTTTCGAGAAAATATAAATTTAAATCTCCTTCCTTAAGTATTAAATTAAAAGTTCTTATTATCTGAAATCACATAATACAATATCTTTAAATAATGAAATAATGGAATAATATTTAAATTATAACCTCATAGAGGATTGTAGTGTTGTCTTGAAAATTATAATTCTTCCAAAACATTGTGATCCAACGAGATTTATAATCAATTGAATCATTATATGTAGAGTTTTAAAGCTCAATTAACTTTCAAATCATTGTTCAAGTATTAAAATTATTCCATTATCCCTTTTTCCAACTATTGAGAATGTGAGTCTCTCAACCCCCAATGGTTGTGTTATGAATTAGAGATTAATAAATTACCCACTAGGATTATAGGGTTGTTGACATGATAATGGGAGTAGAAAATATATTTTTATATATTAAAATTCTCATTTTTTAATATTGAATGTGACTAATAGATCCTTATGATTAGTTGGACCTTTCCTTCCATAGAAGGGGCTGTAATTGATGTTTGAAATCAAAAGAAATTATTTAAACTGGGTGACCAGATATAGGAATTAAATATTTTCAAAATATTAATTGATTCCACCAAAGACCAACTATTTATAAAATATGAATTGTTCGAAGTTGAAGAATATTTTTCGGAGGGTGATGAGTTTTATTTTAGTTTTTTTTGTAAATCAATGGTACACCTACATTTCATAAAAACATATATTGTAATTTTATATACCAAGGTTAGGGTACTGTTGGTTTCGTGTGATGGATAATTCCTTGAATTACTCAGTGGATTTAGTGAAGAACACATATTAACCCCACTCAATGAATAAGGATTGGAGTAATAATGTTTAAATAAAAAGGGTGTTGAAGATGAATTTTTCTACACTACCTTCATTACATTAATATATAAGAAACACCTATTTCCAAAACACATGTATCTCCCCTCGAGATAAGTACCACCAAATCTAGATCTGAAGCCCCTATAGAGAGATTTAAAATATTCATTTTTAAAGAATTCATAAATTATCAATTCATTATTTTGTCAAAATTGGTGGAAAATCATAAGTATATCATGCTAAGTGTCATTAGGGAGGTTAATTCTATCATTGTTAAACCAATTACAGATATTAAGATCATAAGTCCATCATTATTTGGTCTTAAAATCCCAATGGAACCTGATTGTAAACCAAGATTGGGGGGATGATACGGCTCAGAAAAATATGAATTAGGGGGTTAAATGAGAAAATGATTTCTTGAGGAAGGAATAATGTTTCCTATATCAGAAATCCCTAGGGTGATTCCTACAAAGGTAGTTCCTATGAAGAGTGGAGTTACTATGATAACCATTGAAAAGAATTTAAAAACTAATACTAGAACTATGAAAATATTTGTGGAATTATATTATATTAAAAACATAAATCTACCACCACAAAATATCATTTTCCAATTCCATTTCTGGAATAGAATATTGGTTGGATGTCTGGAAATAAATATTTATACTTTTGTGATTATGATGAAAGTTTGTAAAATATGGAAACATTATTAAAAATATGTGAAGAGGGAATCTATGTATTAAATTATGAGAAATTTTAATTCATGGTAATTGGAATAATATTTCAATGCACAAGGATTCCAAGAATGGATTAAATGTTTAAAATGATAAAATTTGTCAACCATAAAAGCTGCCACCACTTTAGATTATCAAGGGGTTAAATTTTTTTTGACATCCTAGATTTTATAGATGGTTCATCAAGGAATTTTCTAAAATAACCAATCCACTATGTTCTTATCTCATTAAGGCACACCATTTTATTAATAAGGAATGTTTATAATCATTTAATTTAATCTAGGAATGTATTATTTCTTCATCTATTATAACTTCCCCAAAAGTAATACATTATTTTTGATGTTATGTTTGATTCTCGTAACATTACAATTATAGTTTTTTATTGAAAAAAGTAGTATTAGAAGTTGTATAAAATGTAATATGCAATTAAAATGATTTATGTCGTTGAAAGGAGTTATACCAGAATGGATATGGATGTTGAGGAAGTGCTTTTCTATTTTTAAAAGAT
This sequence comes from Viscum album, assembly GCA_963277665.1. Classification (NCBI taxonomy): domain Eukaryota; kingdom Viridiplantae; phylum Streptophyta; class Magnoliopsida; order Santalales; family Viscaceae; genus Viscum; species Viscum album. Next base: position 75,707,050 of record OY728153.1, on the reverse strand, counting down.
TATAAAATACCTAATAGGATCCAAATTCATTGTACTTACGAATCAATAAGCTTATAAATATATGTTTTCTAAGAAAGTGACTAAACTATGATTGATTATATCGGTCATGTTATTATAAGATACTGACATGGTAAACTATGATATGTTTGGGTCTGAGTATGTTATTTTATATCACAAATCTAGGATCTTAATACTCAATGTGATGGACCATGGGGTAAAATCATCATTTCTAGTTGAAACAATTCTTGTTATGTTTTGGGGAATGTACCATGCATAAATATTTTTTTAACATTATCATAATTTTAAATATTCATAAAGACTGTTACCTTTACGATAATAAAATATTATTTTATAACTAAAGTGTTTTTGGATGATCCTTTATTTTTTATGAGTTGTTCTAAGGGTATTTTGAAGATATGTGTTCCTGGGGAAGAGGTTCTTAATATACCTGAGGGGTATCATTGAATTTATTGGGGGTGAAATAATGAGAGTGATAAAACTACTAAAAAGATTTTATTGTCTAGTATTTACTAGACCACACTATTTTAGGATGTGTAATTTCTACTTATAGGACGTGACAGATTTCAAACACTTTATTACAGTGGGTAAGAAAGAAGAACTACCCAAAAAAATTAAGAGGTTCGTTTTTTTATGTTTTGGTGGATATAAATTATGAACCCTTTTCCTTCATTTAATGGGAATGAATATATTTTATTTTTTGTTTATTATGTATCGAAGTGGATTGAGTTAGTTTAATTTACAAAAAACCATGATAATTGTGTGATTAAATTCATTATGAATAAAATATACCAATGGATTTTTGTGGCTATGGCTTTCACTATAGATAATGGGTTTCATATTAAAATCATTGGATTCAAATAATTGATGAAAAATTATGGATGTGTAAAAAAAATAGGTACAAATTATAATCTATAATCAAGTGGATAAACTAATGTCTCTAACACGAAATTGAATGAAATTTAAAAAAAATATTATTAGATCTAGGAAATATTTGTCTCTAATGTTGGATGAGGCATTATGGGATTTTAGGAATCCCTTTAAAACATCTATAAGAATGTCTCTATATATTATTCTTTTTTTTAATTATTTTAATTTTTCTATGGAAAAGGAAGAAAATTAATTTTGGTAAATAGTGGATTTAACATTTTATTTTAAGTCTGCAGGAGAGAGAAAAATTTTAGAATTGAGTGAATTAGATGAAATAAAGGGAGAATATTATGGAAATTACAAAATAAATAAAGGTAAAAATATCATGATTCTAAAATTTAAAATAGGAAATTTATACTTGGTTAGAGGTTGGTATATTTTATTCTACAATTATGAAATTTCTTGGAAAACTCTAATCCAATTGGTATAGCCCATTAACATTTATTATAGTTCTGATAAGTAGTGATGTTGAGATAGTTTTGAATGTTAACATTATATTCCTTATCAATGCCCGAAGAGTAAACAATTACATTGAAGGGTATCATAAGGTATTAGTTACCCTAGATATGAAGGGAGTTAACCCATGGTTCATTGTATTTATTTTTATAATTTTTTTGAATTACATTATTACTACATCTTGTCTTCATGATTCATACCTAGTAATCTGTGTTGTTAAATTCGGATTACGATGCTATGAGTTTACCTGGATCCAAATTTCAACTGATCGCTGAGTATCAAGGGAGTTGTTTAGAAGAGATTAATAAATAAAAATCTACCTAAATAAAACATTTTGTTTTTTTTTGTCCAATTTATTTTTAAATTACACATTCTATTTCAAATCTATTTTAATTATAGATAGAATCTGAACATTCTAGAATCAATGATTCTATCAAATTAAAATGAGATATTAATTCATAATAAACCAAAACACTGAAGCTCTTCATTAAAGGGAATTTTTTTTATATCCCTCTCTTCATATATTATTCTTGTTATGAAAATCTATGTGTGAGTTAATAACCCCTAATTTTATTGTGAAAAAAAATTTAATTCTAGAATCAATGATTCCAATTGTTTTTTGGAAATAATTGATTTATTTACCTTTAATATAATTCTTTCATAACTCTATTAAATATTTTATTTTTAAACTATTTTGAACTCGATTGTTCTCCCACCATAATAATTAAAATTTGATAAAATGTTATTATTTATGTGTCGGAAAGGCAACATTCACTCTTACTTAGATATGATTCTATTAAATTATGTACACATTAAAGAACACACAAATTTAATCATAACTCCTCCATTTTAATAATTATTTTAGGTTATATGTAAATAAAATCAATTTTATGTTAAATAAAATTATTGTTTGTCTCTATGATAGGTAAAAAAGAATTCCATGTATCCTGCCTTGCGAGAAATAGCATGACTCAATTTTAGGAATTTTATGGAGTCAAAATTTATGATGATTGAGTGATTACCAATTTATTATTTGCACTATTTTAATGAGAAACTATTGAAATAAAATGAAAAGAATGTTTTTTAAATTATATTCTTTTGTAATTAGAGCTATAACATAAGGAATATTTAGTTTGAACATAAAATAAGATTCTTATCCTTAGGGAAATTGAACAATAAAGGGATACAAATCATCTGATAGTAATATTAATCATTTTAATCTAGATTAAAATGAGAAATTTTTATCTAAAAATGTGTCTCTGAGATAGGGGGACTCATGTTATTTCTTTAATTAAATAAAAATTAAATATGTGACTTGAGTAGTGTTTTGCAAAAATTTATGGTTGGGAAAAAATTAAATAAATTTCCGGATTCAAAAATGCGTTCATTATTGTGAGAATAATATTGAACCCAAATATGAAAAGAATTTTTTTGTAATAAAATCTATTGAGTTGTAGCAACAATGTGGAAAGTGGAAATTTTGTTTGAGGGACTAGGTAGAGAGTTAATGTAGTTTTTAACTCTACAAATATATTTAATTCTACTTGAGTATCTCTATTATACTATCAATGAATTATAATTTATGATTTTTTTGATGTAGGTTAGTGTGAATAATTAAAAAGGTAGGAATTATGTTCTTAGTAATGCATGATTTGATGATTTTCATTAATTTGTGTATATGTAGTTGAACCTAGATAGGATAACCATTAATTATTCATATGATTATTTTTAAATAAATAATTAAATATTTTTAGTTTCCCAATAGTGAAAATTAATAATTATGGGATAATTTTATGTTTCATTATTTTATTAGATTTTTTAACATCTATTTTAGTGAAATTAATGAGATTTTAGCTTAATATTTATCTAATAAAAGATAATATGTAAAACTAGATCATATCCTATTGAATTTAGTATTTATTGAATATTTTAATTGAAATGTATATTTTTTTGTGCTCAATTGATTAGTGTTCTTGGTGTAATTGTTCTATGAATAGTGATGTTATTTAAGAATTTAAACCCAGTGTTTCAATGATGACTAATTCTAAAATATCAATATTTTTTAGCAAACACATTTTTTATATTTAAAACGGTAGAGACCAAATATTCTATATGATCGATTGTACGACTTCCATTTTCTCATGTTTAAAAAAATGAAAATCTCATGGAGTGACCACACATGCATGAAAATCGATAATAGATGAAAACAAATCACATGTGCATCTTACCAGTATTACAAAGGGTAGGATCGACCACAAGCCTAATGGGTTTAACCAAAATTGAATTAAAATATTTCTCAATTAAATATATATAAAAGCAATATTTTGGTCTTTAATGAGATTGTTTATGCACTAAACTGAATCAAAAAAAGGATAGGTGTTCAATCTCTAGAAAAAAATAAATATTCAAGTAACCACCACCTCAAAATGAAAAAATATAACATAATTATGCATCTACCTTTCAAATGATTCAAGCTACTACATGCTAGAAAAATGGATTTAACGTTGACTTTATTTTTATTAGGACCATTATTAGGCTTCAGAAAAAGAGGAAAAGTCACATTTTTACAAAAACAAAAGGCAGAGCATCATACAACTTTTTTGTGGCAAATATTGATCGAAATTTCCTTTTTAATTTCTTAAAAATAACATCTTCATACATAATTTTGATGTCATGACAATCCTATACATGATGGATAAAAACACAACTATCATACATCAAATATTTTATGTATATTCTAGTTACTATGATTGTTGGTAAGGGACCCTCCGAATCTGAAGATAATAGATGTCAACACTGCCTATATCAAAGTCGGACTCCCCACTTGAATTTGGATGTGAAATGAATGAAAACCTAAGAGGATGATTCATATTCTACTCCCGGCAACTGAATTGATCAAATCCATATTTTCTCGTTGAAGAACCCTAAGGTTGCGCACACATGAATTGAGATATGAGCTGGTGCACTTTTAATGAATAAGCATGTAAATCATCTGCTAAAGATCAATGTCCTGACACCATGCTCATTTGGAACACCATCCAAGGATACACAGTTTGGAATCCTAGGATTTCTCAGTAAAAAACTAGTCCCATGGAATAATTTTATCCAATACTCATCATGTACAAATCCACACATGTCAATTACAAGGAAATGAATTATTTCTCCTAAAAAGATCTCCAAATAATTTTCTTAGAAACAATACATGAAATCATGTAGGGTTCTAATTTTTAGGATTCAGTATGATGTACATGTGTTCGTTTATAAAGAACTTATTACTTTTATAAACCATCTATGTCAAAAACAAGGTAAAAAAGGGATCAGGAATGAAAGATCAGTATTTTTTCTATATATTTGAACGAAAAAGATGATAAAGGTGGTGATGATATTTGAGATGGGAAAATGGAGACATAATATAGTAAGTGATGTGGATAATAAAAAATCATCAAGAAACCCCACTCTTCTACAATTTAGGCATATGTTTTTAAAGACCTTATTAATGGATTGGTTTTTGATACATTTTTCCTTCATTTGCCTATATTTAATTTTATATTTTTGACTTTATGATTGAATTTTTCTATGATGGTTGGCTAATATGACATTTTGGAATGAGGATGATCTGGTAGTTATTTTTGTTGCATTGAGTCATCATGTATGGTTGTAATCTACCTTTTTAACATTGTCCAATTAGTACATATCATTTAATTTCCAAAACACTTTGAGAAAATGTCCGATTTTATTAGTCTCTATATACTTATCATCGGGAAGTACAATGGAGAAGATGTTATTCTATTTATGTGTATAAAATTCAGAATAATTTAGTTTCTATTCCTGATTTTCCTTCGTTGCTTCATTGAAAGGGTTAATGGATTCTATAGTTGAGAAACTAAAAAAATTCATTACTCATAAGTTCATCCATTTCAAAGAAATAACCAACCTATTTTCACCATATAAAGAAACAATTTTTCATTTATAAAGACATAAAAATAAAAACTATATAGTAATTACTAAAATTGGCCAATAGAATTCCTCTATTCAAAATCTAGGCTGCTCCCTTATTTCCTTATGATCAATACAGATGTTATTATTCCCTTGATTGTTCCCCTTCTACCAATATGTTCTCACACTGCTTATTTCATCACGCCCATTTCTTCCATTATTTCACTTCTTCATATCACCCTTTTTGTAGTTTTGTTTTCTTAATATGTCACACACAATTCAAAATTTTTGATTTCATTCTCTCTAGATCAAACGCTAATCACAACTATTATAGTTTTAATTAATTATTTATAAATATCTAATTTTACATGAACAAATTAATGACATAGGGGATAGTCAATTCATAGTAAGGGAACACTCACTATACCCTAGAATGATAGCCATGATAGAATTTACAAACTCTTTTTATGGTTATTACACATAGATGAATCTATGACAAACCCACATCCACGTTTAGAGTCTATACATGGATGTATTTTTTTGACAAAATACATAATATCTTCCTTAATAATATCCTCATGATATTATCCTATAATTAGATATATCAATAAATTTTAGAATAGGGTTCTTCTACTTCAATATTTTTAAATAAATCTAGTACCCATGGTTTTTAAAAAACATTCCATAATAGAAACTATAAATACCTTGACCCCAGTATCCTAGATTCAGTTTCTAAATTATTACATTGTAATTAGATACAAGTGATACATCCGAAAAGATAAATTTTTTTAATATTATTGGAAATATAGATATAACCATTCTTCCAATTTTACACTGATAATTAACATTTTAAATATAGTGAATATAAATATTATGTATCATTTAACTCGTTAAAATATTACTTCTTCTTATCCTAAGGAAAGGAAACAAAATATAGGTGATTTCATATTCTCAATGATGGATTCAAAAAATATAATACATCTTATGTAAATAATGAATAATCAATATGGAAAAGAAAGTAACTAAAACAAATGTCATTTAGTAAATAACATGTGAATGTATAAGAATATGATACGAATAAATGATGATAAAATAATCCGATATAAAGAATCATAAGATATTGAATCTTTTCAATGTATATCATACCTATTCAGATAATATCAAGGATATTAATAACAGATTTCATAATTTTGGGGGGAATAATATTAGATATATAACACATATTGTAATGTCCTTTTACAAATAAATATTACATAAATGGTTAAGACCTCGACCAAATACAAAAACATATTTGCCTCATGATATATACTAATGAATTAAGGGTACATAATAGGACCTTCTTTCCACTTTGTAAGTATAATGAATTCCTCAAATATTTAATGATTAATTTAATAATTAGACAATATACTTTATTAAAAAAAATTGAATGGATTAAAGGATATAGAATATAAAAATTTATACTGTCAATCAAATAACATTCACAGTAATACACAATATATTTAGATGGTAGATAGTTTCATTAATAACTATATTCATGATATAGATAAATATAATTTCCAATAAAAAATGATAAAATAAAGTTATTTTTTTTAACAGAGATTTTATGACTACAAATTTTATAAAAGAAAAAATATGTTTATCAAATCACCATAAATATAGTTTTTTATAAATTCATGTCTTTGGGTGTATAAATTCAAATGAAATCAAAAGAATTAAACAAGTTTCCATTAAAGATATTTATTTTTAAAACCATATAAATCCTCAAAAATTAGATAAATATGATTAAATAAATCTGATGGTCAAAATCACTTTTAACAATGTATAAGTTAAAAAGAAACATTCTGTTGGATTTTTTGAAAAGAAAGTTAAGCAATTATATTTTAGAAAACAATATAAAAAATATTTTATAACATTGTAAATACTCAAAGAGAACATAAAAATTCCTTTAAAAATGATTTTATTAAATAGAAAACCTTTCTAAATCAATTTTGTGAAATATACACACAGCATAAAAATATACCCACCCAAAAAGTGAAATGAGATTTGTTTTTCTTTTAAATAATACTTTTCATGATTCATGTTATAAAGAGAGTAACAATTTGAATAAAATAACGAAAATTATTAAATAAATATATATAATAATACAATATATTATTCTTTATGAATGATATATTATAATATTCCATCAAATTAATAATATAAACAATCCCAAAAAAATGAGATTATAGAATAAATTGTTGCATCTTTAGTAACAAGTAAATTGTAACTCCTTGAAAAAGTAAACATGAATTGAAAATATAATAAACTTGAAAAAATATATATTATTGTTAAATATATCATAGGTGTATTATATATACCACATAAAATAAAATATGTTCCTAATTCGAAATATTTTTCAATTTAACGGAAATTATGAATACAATCCCTTACAATGATCGTATCATTGAAGTGATAATTAATAAATGAAATGATTATGTGTGAAAATTTTAAATCCACCCAAATTTTTTTGACTTCAACATATGATAATCATATGTAATTTTGTAAATTATCATGGAATAACATATTCAACTAATAAGATGTATAGAACAATGAATGGAAAATGAGTTAAAAAATAACTAACCTCATGTTTCACATGACTTTTAAGTGATTTTAACCTCCTGTATAATAAATTTATATTTATTATTGTTTCATAAAAAACCATATATGTATCTATAATATAACATATGATCCAATAATAATATTTAAAAACCTTTTCAATAATAATTCCCATAAAATAATAATTTCCATGTGATAACAGTTTCATTTTTATTTAATATTTTTGTTTGGAAGTTTCAGTCCTTATATGTTAATCATGGTTCCAACATCATAATAATTATAATCATTCATTATAGGTGTAGACTAAAAAATTAATTACACTGTTCCTCGAGATGGTTGGTCATACATGCGTGTGAACATTGTTTTCACTTTTCGACATATACTATGAAAGAAAGGTAAATAATAATTCACCTTTGTGTAATAATTATTATATAATATATATTCATGAAATATATACTTATTACCATCAATGTAAATTGAAAATAAAAAATTTAACAGAACCCTTTATGGAGGTCGTGTTCTACATGTATAGATGAGCATCTTTATCATTTTCCAACAGGTGGGCTGGTAAGACGTTATATAATATTTTATGTTATAAAAACATAATTATGTCATAAATATAATATATACTCATTAATTAAATCCTTATAACCATCCATGATAAATTCTTATAATAGATGTTTTCCACCACTATGTGGAAATGAAAAACTGTACATATTCATGGAAGATGTTTTCACTATATATATATTGGAAAAAGGTGGAAAATTGTTTTTCCAATAACCATAATAACATCACAGTATATTTATGATACATAAGTTATTATTTTGGATATGTAAAATATATTTAGATGAAGTATAATAAAAATTACTATTTTATCTGTTGGTAATGATTATTACATCTTCTTTAATATAAATCCTTAGATCAAATCATAAAGACCCTAAGAATGGTATTTTAAAGAAGGAAAGAACAAGTAATTAATTAATTTTTAATAATAGAAAATAATTCGGTATTTTTTTTGTTGATCTAGTTTTCTTAAGGTTTTGTAGGGTATATTGGGGATGGGTTCTCTTTTATAATTGAAGTGAGTGGCTCACATATAATTTTCCAATGTTTTATAATCATATTAGGAAACATTCATGGAATAATTGATCAAAATGACTCATACAATAAATTTATATGGTTAATGTAAAAAACAACCTAATGAGGTTTAAGAAAGTATTTAGGTCATTTTAACAGTTATATTTTTGTTTAACCCTATCATTGTCCATTTTGGACCATAACTACAATAACACATTTTTGAATCATATACGGTACTAATTTTTCATGGAAGATAAAAATTAGATCATAAATTATAATGGGACAAAATTTAAAACATGTTATCATACTAATTTTCATCCGTAAATATTTTTTGATTTTTAAATAATTTAATGACATATTATTTTTCATAAAATATCATAAATATCATTTTCTAGACATCGATTAATTTGACTGTGAGGATATTAATATAGTAATAGAATTAGAATATAATATTTTAAAACATTAATAATATATCATATTTACTTACATGATTTTTACAATTCACTAGTTCATAGAAATTTTATTACGATTAATTATCTTTAAAATCATTTACTTGATTTTTCTACTGCTTACAGACGCATTATGTTAGTATTGTGAAATATTTTAATGTAATTTTACCATTACTAAAGTTTAAAAATTAATTAAAATAATAAAAATAAATTAATCATTCCCAAAATAAACTTTTCTATTCATTGGTAATATATTTTTATTCCTATGTGAATATATGAAATAAATTTAAAAGCAAAATGGTGACTTTTTGGAAATTTCTTTACTAAAAAAATATATATATAATTTTTAAGTAAAAATAACACCAAAATTACATATATTAGTATGCCTTATTTCCATGATGAATTTATTCCATAAAAATCAATTTCATGATCTGGGTAGATTTTAAGACATTATCCCATTGTTTTTGAACATGTTATACCAATTTTACCGTTACTAATGTGACAAATATTTGAAATTATTTCTATTTATAATGACCAATGATAAAATGGACCTACATACCAAATTTATAACTTAAAATTAAAAATTTTTAGTCTATATTTTAATATTAAATCACAATGACTTTAAGAAATAAAATTTTATATAAATTTTTTAACCACAATGATAAATATTTTTTTGAAAAAGTGTTTTTTAATGAATAAAAAAGAACATATATCAAATCATAAATATTTTGAATTAAAATGTTATTTATTATATTATTCTAAATAAAAATGATAATATTTCACTATATCCATAATACAATGGTACTTTTAAATTTCTTTCTTTAATTAAGTGAAATGACACTATATGAAAAATTTGTATTTTCACTCTTCACTGCAATACCCAACATTCCTAAAAAATGAAACAATTCCTCCTTAAGTTAATTTTGATATGCTGATTTAATAAATAAATTTTTTTTATAAGATAAATTTTTTAAAATTTATAAAAAATATTTATAATTTTCCTACACAAAATTAAATAAAACCACTATTGAATAATATGAATTTTTCAGGCATAGAATAACATCACTAAAAAATGAGTGCATGTTTTCAAAGAATTAATTCGTACATTAGTATGGAGTAGTAAAATTATAAATTTATTTAATAATTTATTTAATCATATTCATACATTCCAATTTAATAACTAGTTTATAATGATCTCATTTAAATAATTATATTTTTATAGTATATCACAATACACATAAAAGTCACAATTATTTATTAAGAAATCTATCAAGATTGTTATTATTTTTAACTAACTATAGAGGAGTTTTATTATGGTGATGTTTATTGGTTTTAATAAATTTTTTAATTTAGGACACTTATGTTTCAATTATGTGTGATCATGTTTTCTTTTTTAATTTTTTTGATTTCAAGAGGCACCCACCTTAGTAGTAAAACCTTACAGATGCCCAAATGATTTGGGTTTTGGGTGTTTTTCATAATATCCAGCTTTTCAAGTGAATGGATGGCTATTTACTCTTTCTTCCACACTCTCCCATCTAGGTTTGATACATGATGTTATGGATCTAGGTAGGTACAATCCTACTATCATGGTATGTGATGTACTAGAAAACCCAATTGGGTAATGATATGATGAGATTTGGTAAGGGAATTTTTAGTATGGATTGGTCACAATTATGGAATAATTTTTTTCATGATACTCTCCTGTAATGTAAATATGATATGATATTGTGATATGGTGTGTGGTTGAGGATGTGTTAGGATGATGTGTCTATGATAGGTGGTTTGGCTGTGATATGAAACTGGTATGGTGTACTGCGACATTACTACAAAATGGAAACAACTGTCATGATATTTGACATTGGTTCATGAGATTGAAAAACTTTTGGGGAAGTGGTTTTCGGGTATCTCTCTATTATATCCTAGAATTTTATTTTATGGAACATGGATATGATATATGGTAAGTAAGCCATGGTTGGGTTGAGTGGTAATTGAACTAATATGTGTTTACCGGTTGAATCATTAGTTTTATTATTGTATATTTTATTGAGTGGTCTTGATTATGAACATAGTTATTGAGTATAGATGATCTGATCACCCATATATGTAATGTTTTTTTTCAACATTCCTTGGCGATTTTAGAGAATGAGATGGATAGTATTAGATCTGATCCAAGAGGAGTGGTTGAGTATATGCCTCATTTTTTTCCATAGAATTTTATTTGGATATTTATATTTATTTCACATATCAGGCCTTATGGATTATTATGGGTTTGAATTATTTAATGTTATAATGATGATTGGTTAATTTCCTATTGTTTTTTTAATATATTTTAGGGTAATTCCTCGAAATTGTTTGTTATATACCCATGGTTATTGTTTCTAAGTGGAGTCCCATTGTTGGTAAGCCTCAAGGGTCACTCTTATGCTTATTGTATACACAAGCTAGGTTCATAGTGGGGGTGAGTAATGAAAAAAATTATATTTGATACTACAATTCTAATATAGTTCTACTACTACCCATCCCAAAATTTGATTACCCTGATATTTTAAAATAATGATTATTATTATCCATCAAAACACCCAAGACTATTAGGAAATAAGTGTTTCATATAACATAAATAATAATAAATATAATAACACTATTATTATTATTATTATCATCGAAACTTATATTCAATCAAAAAAATCACACAACCACAGAGGAAGACATATTCCCATAAATATATATATATAATCCAATTATATACCGTTTAAATATTTTATTATTATAATTTTACTAAAATGATAATAATTACCATCTAATCATTCTTCAAAATTAATTTAGAAATATTAACACACATAACATAAAGTCTCCATAAAAAACAACGATACCATATCTTACTTAAAAGACAATCATTCTTCAACCAAATGATAAGAAATTTTTTCTCTCAATAATATTATCACATTTTACACATCAAGACACAATTTTTAAATAGACAAAAAATATAGTTTATAGAATTTATAAAACTCAAAATAAACAATAAACTTTAATTTTTTTTTTAATTTTTAATTTTTAGAATATCATAAATTGGAAATTAAATTTCCAAAACACTAGGTGTTATAAAATCGCTTCAATGATGCTTCACATCCTTGAAAAGCATCATGAATTATGAAATAACTTTTGTCAAATGAAAAATAGAGACATTAAATTGTTACTAAATTACTTTTAAATAAATTATTACATTAGAAACTAATCTTGTTTCTCCACTCTAAGGGAGTATCTATGATAAAATAAATATACATAAAACAAACATTCAAAAAAAATCAATCAATACATTTCTTTTAACAATAAATTTAATTTTCCATTTCCATTATCTATTAACTAATTTAAATTCATGATGACCAAAAACACTATATATCTACATTCATTATAAAGAATTATAAAATAAAATAAAATATTTATCTAAAAAATCTGTCATTAATGAATAAAAAATTGAATTATATAGATTATAAATATTATACACATCCAAAATTTATGTAAATCCAATAAATCAATAAAGAACAGAATAATTTAAAAATATGGAATCATTGTAAAATAAAATAAAATATTTGATTATGAAATCCAAAAAAATCAATAACATCAAATTGAAATCCTTTTAAAATTATATAATTTCCAAACTAACCTCAGGTCACCAAAATACATTTTTTTCTTTTAAATTTTTACAATGTTAAATCTATAAATTAAACAAATACTCAAAACATTTATATAACTAATTTAATTTAATTTTATGACAGAATGACAATTTAATTTAAAATAAACTCTTAATTTCTTTATTTTTTATCCTAACATAGCCTCTCATGTCAAAATATAATTATTCAATATGATAAAAAAAATTGAATAATTTAATCATCAATCAATGAAGGACCATTTTTGTAAAAGTTGTATGTGTTTTGTTTGTGCATGTTCATATTTCCTTTAATTTTATTTCATGTGATTTTGTTTGATTACTTTTCCCTTGTATTTTGATGATATTTTAATTTACATTATTTGGTTTTTTGTTAATACTATCACGTTAGAAATATAAGAAATTTATCTATATTTTATTAGTTGATATGTAAGTTAGAAATTCTTATCTATTTCTTTAAAAATTCAATGATGTTGCTCCTATGTTTTTAGAAACTCTACATTTCACCGTTTTAAAACATTTATATATTTATTTTACTGAAAATTCTTCAGTTATCCAATTTTTATGAAACTTGATTCCATGGAAAGATAAGATGTTTATCTGAATTTAATTAGTTTACATATTGTCTAAAAATATCGTTTGAATGGACTTTTAATTACATGAAGTTATGATATGATGTTTTTTGTAGCAGTTTTTCCATAATTGTTTTGCTTCTGTTTTTTACTGATTTTTGGACTTGTAGATGTTGGTTTTAATTGATTCTTATTTTTATAGAAGGATAATTATTTTTTCTAAAAATCAATAGTTTTGACCAATGTCTGAATCGGCTGTTAAGATCCTATAAAAATTCGATGGAGTTTGTCAAAACATTATGTCCAGATTTTTATCTCTAATGTATGGTTCATTTTTTCTTACAAAAGTATGGTTCATTTTTTCATACCAAATTATGGTAAATTTTCTCTTACAAAAGTATTGTACATTTTTTCTTACAAAGGTATGGTTAATTTTTATCTCAAAAGTATGGTTAATTTTTATCTCAAAAGTATGGTTCATTTTTATCTCCAAAGTATGGTTCATTTTTATCTCAAAAGTATGGTTCATTTTTATCACAAAAGTTTGGTTCAATGTTTATCTCACTAAAATATGGTTTACTATTCATACCATACGTTACTGTTGATACCCTATATTATTGTTCATAACCTACATTACAATTCATACCCTACGTTACTGTCCATACCCTACGTTGTGGTTTTTTTCACTCGGAGGTTACTGTTCACTCCGAAGTTACTGTTCACTCCGAAGTTACTGTTCACTCCGAAGTTACTGTTCCCCCCAAAGTTACTATTCACTCTGAAGTTACTATTCACTCTGAAGTAAATGTTCACTCTGAAGTTACTATTCACTAGGAAGATACTATTCATTCTGAAGTTACTGTTCATTCTGTGAAATTTTTTAAAAATTGATTTTCTACAAATATATGGATTTTTTTTTTACGATTTTTTTTGTGAAAAATACTCATTAAATATAAGGATTGTAATCAAAGAGTTTTTAATGTTCTTGTTGATATATTGAGAGGTAAAAATTAAAAATGTTATTCATCTTCTTTTACGAATAAATTTGGACATTTCAAGATTGTTTAAATTTAAATGATTGAATTTAATTTCAGAATCTACTGCTAGTTTTCAAGAACTGATTTGACTTCGTTTAAATCATTTTCTATGCATTTATTATTCTGGAGATATTATTGGAAGACTTATTCACAATATTTTTAATTCCTATATTAGATATTTATTCTACGATAATAAAGAAGCAACGTTGCTGCTATTTTCATGGAGATATTTATGGGAGCTCTTGACTCAATTAATTTTAAATATCCTAAGGAAGCGGAGTTACTGAACCTGATAGATATTTTTATTCTCTATATATATCATTCTCTCTTGTAGTAAAAAAAGAACAACACAATACAAAGAGAAAGTGCTGTGAACATTGAATCTGCTGTGCATTTGCAGCGTCCTGTGTCACTCTACTTCACCATCGGCTCATTCTCTCAAGCGCTGAATTAATTTTTCTATGACTACAATTGTATTGACAAGATGTGATGATCTAAACATGAAGAACTAGTACTTGGGATTTAACATTTATCTCATATTTCATATGTTTATGAGTCTATAACACTACTTCTCATCTCTCACATGCACTCTATTTTTCTGTTTATGCTTTTTCACAAAAAAGTATTATTTTTTATTCATTTTCCTCGAGTTGTGACTCCCAGATTCGAAATTTAGTATCTAAGGGTTGTGACTCCCTATATCTAAAGTCATGACTATTTGGGTTGTGACTCCCTGTATCTAAAGTCATGTTGTAAGGGTTGTGACTCCCCACACAAAAGTCAGTGTCATGGTTATTCCTCCACTAGAAAAGGATTTTATAATTTGGTTTGGATTCCCCTTTTAAAATCATTTTTAGAGCACACGTATCTCTCACAGAGTAAAGAGGTATAAGAGTCGAGTAGGCCCACTTTGGATCGAACTACTATAAAAAACATCCTTGCATTATTTACATTTTCTACTACTAATTAACATTAATAATTAACTTTGATAATTATTTTATTTGATTAAAATTTTTAATCAGGTCTATTCACCCCCATTCTAGAGCATCTACCATTTCCATGTCCGAACTAAAATATTTCTCTTTTTTGACTAATTTAAATCGTTTACAAATAATCGCGTATTATTATATAAAAAATTTTAAAAACCATTTATCTAAAATATGAATAAATAATACTTAACATAATCATAATTTTACAAGGTCTAATCATATATAAATAAGAATCCAAATATTCACATTTTTTCCAACCAAAAACATCCTTATATTATAAAAATATTTTTCACCTCTTTAAATTATCTTTATAAATCTTGATAAAAACATATTATCTCATAATAAACCTGAGTAAAAATATTTCTGTCAAAATCATCTTTCTAATCACAAATAAACACACTCTGGTTTAATAAAAACTATATTAAATTAAACTCATAAAACTCAGTTAATAATATATTATAAATAACAAAAATCCTTTAATATTTCATTCTATAACATATAATTATCTATTAACAATTCAAATAAAACTCATTGTGTGTAACAAACAACATTAATTTTGTTAAATTCCCCCTTTCAAATCAAAGCATCATTTTCTATATCAATATTTATCCATAATTCAACCCCTTCATACCAAAATAATTTTTTACATTTTAATCATATAATTTATAGTAATCTTCTTCCAAATATTTGATTTTTAAAATCACTAATTTATCATAATGAATTATATCAGAAAAAAAAATCACATTAAAAAATTAACCAAATTCCAAGAAAACATGTTTAATTCATACTCAACATTTTAACTAAAAAAATTGCAGAAAAATAATAATATCAATATTATTTAAAATGAATTTTCAATAAAATTCAAAATAATTTATTCTCTTATCATCTTTCTTTATTCACCCATTCAATTCGCAACATTCATTTCAATTTAAAAAGGGTCATAAATGTTTTTCAATATCTCATTTATACTTTTTTTAAAAAATTAACATCAATTTTTTTTAATAAAAATCATATTATAAATATTTTAAACCTTTTTAGTATTTAATGACCAGGATCATAAATCAAGCATCATACATTAAATAATTTATTTAACAAATCATTTTCACACATATCTCATAACACTCATATTATTGAATTCAAACATGAACCAAACGTCATGATTTAACACAACCATTCACCTACTAAAATAGAAAAATTGTAAATTATTTTTTTAAATAACAAAATCACATTATCCTTTCTTTTTAATTACTTCCTCGACAAGTTTATCCATTTACATCTTAAAAAAAATTCTTCATTTAATTTCATTTATATTTTTTATACCATGATAACTTTTTCATTTATAATTATTTAAGAATATTATGTCAATATAAATTAGTTCAAAATAATAAAAAACATGTATAACACTAAATATTATATTTAGTATCAATTTAATGTTGCACTATAACACCATGAAATCATTTAAATCATAATACGTAACTGGATTGACTTATTGATGTATGTGTGGGTTAAATATCCACAATATTATAGTCTCATATTTTATATCTCCATTTTAAATGCAAGATTAATTATAAAATAAAATATGAAAACATCCTAGAAATATTTCAATCATGAGCATTAAAATAAAACATTCTTGGAATATTTAAAAATTCAATATGCCTTTTCTATCAACCAACTATATATATAACAACACCAGTCAAATTACTTCTCATATCATAATTATAAAATCATGACCTATTTCAATTTATCTATCAAATAATAATTGTTTATATTCACCATCCCCATAAGATCTACACTTTAGTTGGTAGTGAAGGAGGGAGTAACCCCTGAAACATGCCTCTAAGAATCCATGGTTTAATGACTACTATCAAGTTTATTAAATATAATTATTATAGGAATTACCCTCACAAATCCTCATATCTATGGATAAAAACTAATAATCACATCTCTATAATTAAATTCCCAAAAGTAAAATCTTTATTACACTAAAAGTTTGAATCAATTAGGGAAAAAAATGAAAAATATTCTCTTTATAACCATATAATCTAACAAACTCTATATGATCCACCTTAATATCATCCCCAATCACCCTCGGCTAAACATGAATAACACTTATAAGCTATGTGGGGGTGTGAAATTGGGAGTATTATGTATGACAATCCTCTAAAGAATTTGTATTGATTTAAAATAGTTATGAAATAGTATAAAAAGAGAAAACAACAAAGAAAAACATAATCGTGAATTGAAATGGAATAATCATAAAAATATAAATACCATGATCTATATTTTTCCTCATTTACGAAAAATCATCAATCCCTTACAAAATACAAAACCTCTTCCTAACCAACATTCAAAAACAATTCTCAGTCCATTTAAGGATTTTCATACAAAAAATGATAAATACCACTAAATCCATAAACATATCATAAAAACACAAAATGAAAAGGGACAATAAATTTATCACCACTCTCACCTATTAAAAAACTGTTCCACCTTTGCATTATAGAGATACTATAGGATGTAATATCCCTATATAGTCTGTAATAAAAATATGAATTAATAACACCACATCAAAAACCATCACCCTACTGCAAAACAACCAGTATACCACACATCTGCAAATCACAACTTACTATCCATAACCACAAATCCACCACCACATAACAGACCATCACACACCCATATAACACTATAATATATCTATATTTTATATCTTTATATCTCTAGGGTAAATCAAATGGGATGAATGTTAACCTCATGGAATCCTCTTTCCAAGCACATTCTCCACACATAAACACAATCCACTTCATCCTCAGTATATAACTCATATCATAACCTCTTTATAAAAGGGTGTTTTGATTGTTTAGAAAATAATTCTCCTTATATCCTCATATCATACATGAAACCCATCATAAAGCCACAATACCACCAAAAAATTAGATTAGTTGGTATATTACATAGAAAATTTTAATCCCCCACAAAATATTGTATATTTATAATATGATCCATCACAGCCCGTGAAAACCACACCTATCACCATTATTCACTACATCATATCCTAAATAACACATTAATAATATCATGATAAAAATATAATTAATTCCCAGTAAAAAATCTTTTTCCCATAGAAAACCATCATAAACTGGATAATTTAATTCACAGGAATCGAATATCACTCAATAAACAACTTCATAACTCCAGATCATTTCCAATGACACCATTTACCATTTATCATCCTTATTAGGATCATTATTCCATTTATATACCCATATTAACCTCTTAATTGACACATATCTCCTTTAAAGTAATTCATTTATATTTTTCCACTTTTATTTTATCTAGGCTCATTTTAAGAAAATCGCTTCAATTTGTTCATGTCTAGTTTTTATAACACATTGACCATTACAATAAAAATGAATTAACACTATTTATAAGCTACTCTAAAATCTATAAACATTGTAGAAAATCATATTTGACTTATCATGCATATTTAATTCAACCCCATACCTCCAATTTCATCCCAAATACTATTTTTATATTTATCTCATAATTCAATGTATCATAATTATGGGAGGGACACAAAAAACAATAACACTTCAAAACCCCCTTATAAATAATAGACAATTATCCCCACCAATATCACCCAAATCAAAACAACTAAGATAAAAACTAGAACAAAATCAATCATAATATTCTAGAACAATAATATCTTCTCAGTTTCAATAATTTAGTAGTCCATTTTTTCATTATTGACCTTATTTAATTATCTTATTAGAATGGTTAAAATGTACTAAAATAAATAAATTAACAAGCAAATCAAAATAGTGAATATCAATATATAACAACACATAGTCATAGTAAATAACATTATAGCCATAAATTTTATGTAAATCGCCTTCTAATTCAAGATTCATTATACTCAATTTATTATCATTATTAAATTAATTCTTCTGTAGAGATATTTTCCCAAAGAAATTTCTTTTATAAAACCATGTATAGAAAATCTTCTAGAACCAAAATACAATAAAATAACAATATAAATTCCTGAAATCTATAAAATAATCAGGTAAATATTATTATTCTAGAAGATATAATATGGGTATAAATCATTTTCCTAAAAAATATCAAAAATTGTTTCACAAGGATACTATGATCACTAGGTTGGGACCATTACTGAAAAATATCAATAATCCAGATCTCAACAATCCAAATTTAATCTATGATCAAAACATAATGAAATTATTAATGAATTTAGGTTATATACCTTCCAAAATAGAGTGATATAAATGAAATCTAAAAATAAATGAAGGGAAACTCACCTTGAATCCCAAATGGTTGATCTCTTGATGCCAAGGGAAAACCTAGTCAAAGGGGGGATCAAAGGTCTCAATGGATAAACCCTTTGGTCACTTTAGGATTAAGGAAAATAATTGAATATTGTAATGAACCATAGTTTTCAATGGAAAATTTAATTCTTATAATTATGTCATCAAATTACAAGAAATCACAACACAATTAATTATTGTTTTCTATGTGACTTTTAAACATATGTGTGTCACTTCCGTGATTTGAATTTCAAAAAATTTTCATACAGGGTTGCGATCAGTACCTTTTTTGGATTCCCATAAGAAAAACATAATTTTCAATTAATAGTAACGTAACAATATGAATAGTAAAATAAAATTATGGATAATGATATAACCTAATGAGTTGTAACCTTACATATGATAGTATGTTAATAATATTCATGTAAAATTATGATATACCTTTACCTTGGGAAAAGAAAATAAGTGTTTTAGAATGGATGTTTTTCAATAAAACATTGATTTTAGTTAAACATTTAATAAATCATATTTAGATAATTATTTTTGAAAATTGGAATTCATTTTTGTATTATACACATCGGAAATTGGTTAGGATGAATTATTAGGATTTTCCAAAATAAACGAATTTTGGATGAATAGTAAAATAGGAAAATTTACGATAAATGCTATATACACGAATTATGATGTCATCAGTTGATTTATGGATGATATAAGTCCATTATCTCAAACTCACAAGCACACATTACTATTTTTGGTCTTATAATCATCACTATTTCTGGTCTTGAGGGAAATAAAGAAACCAATGATTAAAAAATTATGAAAACCCACTAATCCTCAACAATAAACCCCCCCTCATTCCAACTTCTCTTCACTACTCTAAATCCTTATGCCATGAAAATATTCCACCAAAATATCACTCTAGGATCACACCTCACATCCAACATCCCCCAGTCTCTTAAAAATACCAAAACCTAACGCCTTAAGCGGTTCTCAAAGCAGAAAAACTCAAGAGGTAAATTCCTCTTTCAAATTGTTTTATTTCTTTTAAGTTCATTTAATTTATTGCTTCTTGCCTCACCTCACTTCCCAATAATGATATGATAAATTTAGTAAAATACATGTACTGGAATGTTTTTATTTTAATGGGATATTTCATTATCATCTCTCCTTTCCCCATCTATTATTTGAATGAAGTTAAAAAACTATTTGAGATGTGTTAATTTATCATATTCAAGGACAATAGTTTATTAATTTCTATTATCATATTTAATTCTAATCAGGAAACCATTTTTTTTTGGTTGGACCATATTTTTATTTATTTAATATATCCTAGTTAAGGTTCAATAATCCTTTTTTTACAAATGGTATTATTTTATAAAGAAAAATATTTTCATTGTATTGATTCCCACCGATTAACCAACTCATCTATCACAAAGTTTTATATAAGAATTCATCTACACTCCCAATAACTGATTGGATTTTTAAAACCATATAATATTATGGTTTTTCACTAATAACATATGAATTCTATTATGGACAATCATTGTCATCTTATAAGATTATCTGTTCATAAGTAAACTGGTAATGAATGATAAGGAAACAAATAGAATCATACAATAAAATTGAACATCTTAACCCATAAAAAAGACATTAATGTACATAATGAGATAATAATAAATCTATTAAATTTATATGAGGTTCTGTAATTGTTAATTAATGGACATATTTTATTATTCGCATCATTAATAACAAGTGGAGAACACTACTAGATTTAAGATAAGGGATCCTATCCATTTCATTCTTAATCATGATTTCCTCCATGATATGACTTTCTATGTGTAATCCCTAATAATGGGGTATTATTAATAATATAAATCATACATACCTCATGATTTATATGTTATTAGAAACCCCTTTTGTCTCTAATCATGCCCACTTAGGTACTCTCGACACCATACTGATAAACCGTAATGAACTCTACCCCCACCTTGTTTTTTCTTTTGGGTGGCCTTATATTTCATTATATAAAAATGGATTTATCTTATATAATTATGAAAATATTATAAATTCTATGTAGTTTTAAAAATAATTCATTTATGAAGACGGTTTCATCACTATATTTTTGGGATGTACATGTTTTTTAAATATTCCCTCCTTAGACCTTTCTGATAAGCAAACATGTTTTAATGGAACTTCCCAAATTTGTACCCAATTTCATCTACACTCTATCATCTATTTTAATCCACAATTTTCATTATAAAATAATTACTTTTGTTAAAAAACATTATTTGTTCAATTCTTGTTTTATATAAAATATTTTTCTATTTTCTATTGTAAAATATCTAATGTATTTTCCATAAAACCTCATAAAAATATTTTTATGATAATGTTTCTCAAATAAATTTATTATATTTTGTCACTTTTATTTGACATCACATATAATGTTATTTGATTTTTTTACCTTATAATTTTATATTTATGTTCTGATACCTTTCTTTCAAGGACACATTCATGATACGCCCCTTGGTTATGCTTTATGTCATGATTGAGGTACCCAATTATTTAAAAGGTTACCTTTATGTTAATGTATGGTTGATTATGTATGATTAATTATGTGGAATTAATATTCATGAAAATTTTGAGAGGGTGTTCCTAGATATCACTCTAATGAATTGGGTAAAGTTTAGTCTCTTGAGATGTGATATGATATGGGAATCACGGTTAACCATGACCCGTACAACTAAGAGAAATGGGACTGGCAGTTAGACTTGGACCATGTTACAATATGAAAAGGGATTGGGGGTTAGCCTTGACTCATACTAAATAAAATTTTATGATTCTACCACATTTATCTGATTTTATGTTTATATGTTCCCATGTTTATATGATATGATTTTATATGTTCCATACTTTTGATACAATGTGTTATTCGTCCTTACTCATGTGCTTAAGCTTTATGGTTATGTACATTCACTTACTAGGAATTTTAGCTCTTCTTTTTGTACATGTGTTCCCAGGGTACCCTATGCAGATATAAGGGCTCAAAGGATGTTATGATCCCTTTATGGATATGAAATAGAATACTGTTTTTTAGCACCATGTTTTATGTTTTATGTACCTAGTCATCCCAGACACTAGACATAACGATCCTTGGCTTGCACTCTGATGTAATATTATGCTTAAAAACATGTAATATTATATGAATAGTCTAGGGTATCAATATTTGATATCATATGGTGGTCTATTTATTTTTTGGATATTTGGAATAGAGAACCATAGTGAGAACTTTATGGTTGGGACTATGTTTATGAAGACACCCTTATGTTTTAGTAAGTATATAGTATTTGGGTTATCATGAAAATACGTCCTTTTCTGGATACAAACTGGTAAAGGCGACTCTAGAAAAGATTTACCTGGAAGTGAAAACTCTGAAAAAGAATTCTAGGATTAACCCAGTGTATCCAGGTACACAACAATAGACCTTGCATCACTCTGGGTATTGACACATTCTAGGGATATTCTTTGGTAAATCCACAAGCTTAGTACAAAGCATTATTAAGGGAATAAAAAATCCCATTAGAATATAAGTTAAGAAATAGATCTACAATAACATATATTTAATCGTAAGGAATCACAAGATAGGGTATACTTATCCTTTATAAGATTGTTCTTTCATGTTCAAGGTTTCATTTTTAGGCTCAATAGCTAAGTATTAAATCCTTCTAATTATACAATCATTTTCGTAGTTAATGGTGGGAAATAGAAGAACACGTTCCAAAAATCAATGTGATAGGAATTGTGAATATTGCCCTAATAATATGCCTGATATGATGGGAATGGGTGCTCAAATATTCATGACAGTACATGCTCAGTTGGCTTGGGTTATGAATATTAATTTTAATCATGCAGAACTCCCTACTCCTCCATAGAAAGAGCACGTTGCTGTAGAATAATTCATGCATCAATGGCCTCCAATGTTTAGCCGATCATCTAATCCTCTCCTCACGGAACAATGGATTAATTCAATTGAAATGATATTATCTATCTTCTAGTGCTCAGATGAATCAAATTTTGTACTGGTGGTCTATCATTTTGATGGGGAAGCTGATCAGTGGTAGAAACTGATCAAGAATATAGATTCCCAATAGGATATTGATTCCATAGATTGGGTGGATTTCAAGAGGTTGTTTTTTAGTAAATATTTTCCTTGAACCCACTATCTAAAAATGGAATTAGAGTTCCTCAGACTCAAGCAGAAAAAAGATATGTTCATCAGGGCCTAGAAAGAAAACATTAAAAGTCATTCAAGGTATGCCTCTGGCTTTTTCATTAACATTGAAAGCATGTTTCATAGCTCATTTTTCATACTAAAGTCGAGTCTATGAAAAGCGTTTGTGATTTGAGACTTTGATAGTAATGAAGAGATTGCCTATTGAGACCTCAAGGTTTAAATGGAGATTGGAGAATCATAGTTGTCTTATGGGCCCAGTGACAAGAAGTAGAAAAATAGAAAATAACATGGGTGGTTAGGCAAACAAATTCCATGATGGAAAAATCCTGAATTTTCCCCTTGTAAATGTTATGGGGAGAAGCATAATTGGAACTGTTTGAAGGGAACCAAGAATTTCTTCAAATTTGGAATGATTAGTCATATGGCTAAAAACTGCCAACGGGATATGAAGAATCATCCGAACATGGAAGAATAAAGAATGGTTCAGATCAACATTCAACTTGTAGTGTATTATTATAACATCAAGGAGCATGGGAATTATGTGAACAATTTTTTTAATCCATGGGTTGTTGGAAGAAATCAGAAAAACCCTCTAAGGAAACAAGAAAGGTATTATGATATCACTACTACTGAGGTGGAGTCAGACCCTGATTTGGTGACATGTATGCTAGTTATTCACTTGAGAATAGTGAACATACTATTTGATTTTAGTTCTACACGTTCTTTAAAATATTTCATGTTTACTATAACTATTCAAACACTAACTCAAAATTTGAAGGAAATGTTATCTATGAGAATAGTTAATGGGGAAATCATTGCATCTATGGTTTATAACTCCTCCCCAATTAACGTTTTTGGACTAAACCTCCAAAAAAAGTCTTAATACATCCTTTAGTGGAGTTTAATGCAATCATAGTCATGGATTGGATTTTTTATATAAGGCCAACTTCAACTATTTGGAAAGGTATATCACTCTTCACATCCTAATGAATCATCTAATTATTTACAATTTTATGATGACGGTGAATATCATTTAGAATAACCATATCATGTGGGATATTTATTCATTATGAGGAAGAATATCTAGCCCAAATTATTTAGTCAAAGGAGAGAATCATTCTTGAAGACATGCCCCTCATGAGGGATTATACTGATGTATTCCATGAACTGTTGTCTGGTCTTCCTCTTAACTGAGAGGTTGAGTTCTCAATTGATCTTATTCCTGGATATCAGCCTATTACAAAGACACCATACAAAATGTCCATTTTAGAGGTAGAAGAGTTGTATATGAAATTACAGGAGAATCTAGAGAAGGGTTTCATATTCCCTAGGGATACACCATGGGGTGCTCCAGTCCTCTTCATCAAGATAAAGGAGAGATCAAAGTTCCTCCACATTAATTATAGAGAGATCAATAAAATAACGATAAATAAGAAGTACCCCTTCCATGGATAAATGACTTGTTCGATCATCTTCATAGGTCCAGTTATTCCTCTAAGGTGGAATTTCATTCATGATATCCCCATTTAAATGCGAGGAAGGAAGATATTCCCAAGAATGCATTTAAAACGAGGTGTGGACACTATGAGATCATAGTGACGCCCTTATAAATCAGTAATGCTCTAGAAATTTTCTTAGATTTAATTCATAGATTCTTTAAATATTACCTTGAAAATTTTTTGGTAGTCTTTATTGATGATATTTTGATATACTCCAAGTGAAAGGATCATAATGAGGAGCATTTGAATAATGTGTGAAAGGCATTGAGAAGGGAGATGTTGTATGAAACGTATAGTAAATGTGAGTTCTAAATGGAAGAAGTATTATTCTTGAGGCATGTGATCACCAGTAAAGGGATATATGTAGACCCTTACAAGACAAAGGAAATTGAAGAGTCCCCGAGGCCAACTTCTATAATATAGATCCACATATTTTTGGGTCTAGCCGGGTATTATTGGTGATTTTTAAATAACTTTTCATGATTTTCAAACTCAATGACCAATTTTACACTGAAGGGAGTAATGTTTTTATGGACTCATGAATGTGAAGACTATTTCAAGGAGTTGAAAAGGTATTTTATCACTATGCCAATACTCATACTCCCAATAAGTGGAGAACTCTTTTTGATGTACAATGATGATGATTCAAAGAAGCGCTTGGGCTGTATTCTAATAGAAAATGGTAAAGTTATAGCCAATGCCTCACAAAAGATAAAAATACGTTAGCAAAACTATACCACTTATGATCTAGAGTGGCGGCTATGATCATTGTGTTGAAAATCTTGCGACATTATCTCTATGGGAGAAGTGTGAGATATATACTTACCACAAGAATCTCAAATATATATTCACACATAAAAAAATAATATGCACCAATAAAAATGGATTGATCTCATCATGTATTATGACTGCTTAATCAACTACCATCCTGGTAAGGCAAAGAAAGTGGAAAATTTCCTATATAGAAATGATCCTGCATTTTTATCAATGATGAGAATTTGAAAGGATATGATCATATTAGATTTGAATAGGATGTACATGTTAATCATTAAGGGATTAACATCATCAATCCTTTCCCAAATGATTTCCCAAACATCCATCATGGAAAGAATAAAAAATTATCAAAGAAAATATGTGGATATTATAAAAAGGGTAGAAGCTATCAAAAATTGGAAATCCACAGAGTACATGGTTGAAAAGGATGTTGTTGTATGATATGGGACATGATTATCTGTACCATCTGATCCAGAGATAAAGAAGTAGATTTTTAATGATACACATAGCTCAACCTTTTCTATTAACCCAGGGATCACAATGACGTATTGAGATCTCCAAGAATTCTTTTGGTGGGACAACATGAAAAAAGATATTTTTGAATATAGATCATAGTTTCTGGTATTTCAACAAGTGAAGGCTGAGAGGGAAATGTCTATGGTGATGACGCAACCATTACCCATACCAACATTGTACTGGGAGAACGTTACCATGGAATTTATCACAATAATTTCATAGTGATCTAGAGGAAACAATTCTATATGGGTCCTAGTGGATCATCTTACAAACACAACTCACTTTATCGCAATGAGAGAGGAATTTTCATTAGAACAACATTCACGGATATACATAAAAGGGGTTGTAAGGATACATGGAGTACCAATATTTATTGTATCTGATCATGATCCATGATTCACCTCAATGTTCTGGAAAAGTACCCAACCTTCTCTAAGCACTGAAATGAAATTTATTATGGTG
This sequence comes from Viscum album, assembly GCA_963277665.1. NCBI lineage: Eukaryota > Viridiplantae > Streptophyta > Magnoliopsida > Santalales > Viscaceae > Viscum > Viscum album. Next base: position 75,679,520 of record OY728153.1, on the reverse strand, counting down.
TATCAACCTCAAACTGATTTCCAATCTTATCAAACTATTCATACACATGAAGATATGTTGAGAGAGTGTTCTATGAAATTCAATGGAGGATGAGACCAACATCTTCCACTGGTCGAATTCCCCTTTAACAACTATTTCCACTCGAGCATCTAAAATGACAACAAATGAATACCTATATGGGAAAATGTGTAGTACAATGGCATGATGTGATGATATTAGTGATAGTAAGCTGCTAGGACCTGAAATGGTCGAAGAAATGATGGAGAAGGTGAATACCATTTAGTATCACATCAAGGCAGCCTAATGATGACATAAGAGTTATGCAGACATTCATCGATAAGACCTTGAGCTCAAAGTTAGATACATGGTATTTATATGAATATATCCAAGGATGACGGTCATGATGTTTGAAAGGAAATGGAAGTTATGTCTCTGGTACATCATCCCCTTTGAGATCATTGATCATGTTCGAGTTATGGCCTATCTACTAGAACTTCCACCTACAATGTTGAATGTACATGATATATTTTAGGTGTCCCTCTTAAAGAAGTACATACTAGACCCTAGACATGTACTATCTTCTGAGGTGGAATATATGGGGGATGAATTCTCTTACGAGGAGCATCCTGTTAAGATATTGGATCGTAGGGATGAAGTTCTATGTTAGAAGACTAATCATCTGGTCAAGGTACTATGGTGAGACGATAGGTACAAAAACGCAACATGGGAATTGGAGGAGGCAATGAAAGAAAAGTTCCTACCCCTGTTTATGGCCTAGAATGTAAAATGAAAATTCAAGGGGAAAATTTCCTAAAGGGGGAAGAATGTGATGACCAAAACATTTCAATAAAAATTTTCCTTCTTATAATTTTGTCATAAAATCACAATACTTCACAACATAATTAATTTATACGTTCTATGTGACCTTTAAACATAATTTTCTCACTTATGTGTTTTGAATTTCAAAAATCTAACATACACAGTTTCGATCCGTATGTTTTTTGGATTTTGAAAAGAAAAAAAATAATATCTGATGAATATTAACCTACCTTAATGAATAGTAAAATTAATTTACGAATAGAGATATAGCCTAATGAATAGAATCTATACCTATGTTAGTATATAAATAATATTCATATTAATGTATTATATACCTATATGTTGGAATAAGAAAATAAGTGTTTTAAAATTGTTGTTTTTTGAGTAAATTGTGATTTTAATTAAATATGTAATTAATAATATTTAGAAAATTATATTTGAAAAATGGAATTAATTTTTGGAATCTACAAATTGAAAAATGGATATGGTGAATTTTTTTTATTTTTCTAAAATACATGAATTTTCAATGTATAATAAAATACGATAATTTATGATAAATGATAAATACATGAATTATGATGTCATCAGGTGATGAATGGATAATGTAAGGGCATTATCTCAAACTCACAATCACAAATTACTATTTTTGGTCTTCTAATCATCACTATTTCAGGTCTTGAGTGAAATTAATAGACTAAAGATTAAAAAATTATGAAAACCCTCCTCTCCTCCATTATAACCCCCCACTCCCTCTTCACATTATTATTCTAAAGCATTGTAACTTTCTAATATTCTACCCAATTACCTACCCAAGAACTTCACCCATGTCCAACAGCCCCATGTCTCTTCAAATTATCAAAACGTCTCCCTTTAAGAGGTTCTCAAATGATCTAAACTCAAGATGTAAGTTCCACTTTTCAAATCATTAATTTCTTTTACATTCTATTCTTTTTTTTCTTTCCTCACCTCCATTCAACAAAATGGTATGACAACTTTAGTAATATACATGTACAAGAATATTTTATGCAAATGGGATATTTAATTATCACCTCTCCTTCCCCATATTTTATTTGAATGAAATGAAAAAACCGTTCGAGATGTGTTAATTTAGCACATTCAAGGAAAACAGATTATCAATTTCTACTATCATCATTAATTATGGTCATGAAACCATTTATTTTTTGTTCGAACCAAATTTTTATATATTTAATATATCTTATTTAAGGTTCGGTAATCCTTTTGAGTGGAATGGTATTATGTCATAATGAAAAACATGTTCATTGTAATCAAACCCACAGAATAACCAAAATGTTTATTAATAAAATTTTATATAATAATTCATCTCTACTACCAATAACTGAATAGATATTTAAAAACATGTATTTTTTTCACTAATAACCTAGGAAATCAATTTTGGACAACCATTATCTTATTATAATATTATCCATTCATAAGTAAACTGGTAATGAAAGTTAAGGAAATAAACAGACCCGAACAAAAAAATTGATCATGTTAACCCATCAAAAAGAAAAAAAATGAACATAATGAGGTTATAATAAATATATTACATATATATGAGTTTATAGACTATTAAATTAATAATCCTAATTTTTTTTCATTCTATTAATAACAATGGGAGAACACCACCAGATTTAAGGTAAGGGATCCTCTCAATTTCACTCTTAATCAATATGTCCTCTATGATATTCTATTTTGTGTGTAATCCGATGGGGTATAATGACAAACCTCCCTCATACCTCCCTCATTATTTATTATTGATGATAAAAACCTTTTATCTCTCATTAATCCCTCTAAGGTACACCAGACACCATTCCGATAAACCGTAACGAATCATACAAGAACATTCTTTGTTCTTTCGGGTTGCCTTATCTTTCATAATATCAAAATGGGGTTATCTTATATATTTATATACATATTATAAATTTTGTGTAGTTTCAGAAAATTCACTTATGAAGAGCCTTTCATCATCCTATATTGTTTATATACCTGTTTTTAAAATACTTCCTACTTAGAACTTTCTAATAAGTAAACTGGTTTTAACATAAATTCCTGATTTTTAGGAAATTTTAATAAACTCAATCCTCAGTTTTATGCAATAATTTTATTCATAAAAGAATTATTTTTATTATGACCAACTTATTTATTCTATTATGGTATTATATAAATTATTTTCTACTTTTCTATTTTAAATATCTAAACAATTTTCCTTAAAACCACACAAAAATGTTTTAATGCTAATGTTTCTCAAATACTTTTCTCCTATGTTTTCACTTCTGTTTAGTATCACATACCATTTTATATGCATAATTTACCTTATGAACTTTTGTGTATGTTCTAATACCTTTCTTTCACAGACACTTTCATGATATGCCCATTGGTTATGCATTATGTCTTGATTGTCATACCCAATTCCTTCCATATGTACCATTATGGTTATGTATGGTTGATTATATATGATTGTTTATGTTGAAATAATATTCATGATAATATTGAGATGGGTGGAAAAAGATATGTATCCAATGCACTGGGTAATGTTAAGTCTAATAAGACTTGATCTGAAATGAGATTTGTGGTTTTCCTTGACCTGTACTACTATTGGAAATGGGATTGGCGGTTAGCCTTGACCCGTACTACTGTGGGAAACGATATTGGTGGTTATCCTCGACTTTTCTTAAAGGCATGTTTTATGATTCTTCCACATTTTAATGATTCCATGTTTATTTGATCCCATTTTTATATGATATGATTTCAGATGTTCAATTCTTTTGATATCATTATATCATGCCTCCTAACTCATGTGCTTAAGATTTATTTTTATGTTCATTCAAATAATGGTCTTTTTAGATATTCCCTTTGTTCATGTGTTCCCCAGGGTACCCTATGAATATGTAAGGTATCAAAGGATGTTAGGATCTCTGTATAGATATTAAATAAATAACTATTTTTATCCCCATGTTTTATGTTTTATGTACATAGTCTTCCATGACACTAGACCTAACGATCCTTGGCTTGTACATTGAGGTATAATTATGAACAAAAAATTGAAATGTTATATGAAAAAGGATATGGTCTCTATAAATATGGAATAACTTATAGGGAATTATGAATTTATATAGGTTCTATAAATTCACAACATCATGGAAAGATCTGTAATGTTCACCTTGTGATGTGGCTATGTCAAAAAATACCAAAATCCATGATGTGATTTAATCACCTTTCCCCCATTTAAACTAAATTAAATATCATAATAAAATAATATCATTAAAGATCCACACTGTAACTAAGTTTGTCTGATCATATTCAGGGCCATCTAAATCCAACCATGGTGTAAAGAGAGCACCATGCAGTGGCGACACCCCAAATTCTATAACCATCAAAATTGACCATCCAGTTCTCTATTAATGACTATTATAACCATTAACAAATATCCACTCACCATAAAAACAATATACAGAAAACTATATAACATCATGACCCACACCTTCACACCACATTAAAAAATGGAAAAGATAAATTTAAGAGTAAATAAAGCCATATATAAGAGTAAGTATTCCAAATTTATTGCTTTTACTTCTAGAAAATACTCAAGAGGGGAATTTATGTTTTGAATTATCTTATGACTCCATGAACACTTCCATATGTAAGAATAGCATAGTGCCTATCTCATATATCCTACACCCCAATCAGATAGAACTCCCCAAACAGTGACAAAAATCCACATATTTTAAATCAACCATTAATGGTGTGCCAAATCAATCCATATATCCTCCAATTCTCTAAACCTCTATCTCATAACCCACTCCTCTAATTTGAAATATTAAATCCAACTCATCCTCCATTCCTGATGATTTACCAAAAACCACTAACAACCAAAAAATACAATGTAATAGGCCAAGAAAGAATAATTAACTATATTAGATATCAATATAATTATTCTCATCCATGGGAATCAAAATAGACCCTCTATAATAAGGACTAAGCCTTTCATTTATCAAAGAGATTACTCAAAAATATAAAAAACAAATGACTAATACGATAATGTATTGGGTAAGCCATGACAATAGCTCTACTTAAATAATGTCAACAACTGAGAAAACCCCAAAACCATAGAATATTCATCTCAAATGAGACTATTGACATTGATAGAAACCAACCCTATCATCAACTACACCATCTCTCAGTTGACTCACATTAACTATATCCTTCACCCCAACTATGTCTTAAACTAATATACTCATTGAAAAATAATTCATTGAAAATATAAAACATATATGAAATAGATATATGAATTTGTATTGAATCCCAATTACCTTGAATTTTAAATCTCTTTAAATTCCTAATATAAAAATGTTTCATAAACAACCACTATTTTTTTAGAGAAAGAAGTAGGATCACACAAATACTTTACTAACACAATCAATCCATCTAAGATAGAAAACCATGCAGAATCATTGTGTAGTTATATTGATGTGTCCCAGTAAAATTAAATCAAAAATAGATTATCATTAAATACTTAGGACACCTTAAGATTGTCAATCATTGGACTCTCAGTCATGATCCAGCCCTAAAAGATCCCCACACTCTCCCCTTCCATGAACTTTGAGACCCAAAACATAGAGCATTCATCTCAAAACTCCCAAAATTATATAAGGATATTTTTCTTCATTTCTCCACCATAGATTAACCACTCTCCATGATCCTATTTTTATTTTTATCTTACATCAAAAACTTAATCTGAAACTTCTCAACAACTCTCTAAACCACAGACCTTAAGAACGATTCAATATTATACATCTTCTCTTCCTTATTGAGATGAAAATGCATAAAATGACTAATAATTTCAATAAAATGATTCCCAAAGATGAAATCACAATCAAAACCTTATGGAATATTATATAGATTAATGATATTATCATCCCTCTATAATAGAAAAATTAATTTCTTCATGAACAATACAAGGAACTCCTTCAATGATATATCTTATGAGTTGAAATTATTTGTCTCTCACCATATCTAGACCACCATGTGAAACAAGAAAATTCCAAAAAAAACTAGTTTTTGATATAGAGTATTTACTATCTAAACAATATATTCAATATCTTTTTACTAGCCCACAACTAGGGAACTAGTTTCCCCACCATGAAAATTTGGCACATTTTTCCATTCAAAACCTCAAAAACACTTTATCCCATAATCACTCTTTATATTTCCAATTCCCAATCAATTGATGATGATTTGATTAAATATAATTCCAAAAAATAAAAACCATGATATAATAAAGAACACAAATCATAACAACCTCAATGACGTAATCTTCACTTTATAGAAAATAATACAATCCAGAATATAACTATTCTTGATCATCCTTCTTGCACAACACTCTATATAGAAACATAAATATTTCATTATCATGCATTGAGTCATATATTCACATCCTTCTCTACACATCATCCTATTTATTCCATCATCCCTGAAACTATACAAAATAATAACAAACTAAGTATACTAATCATATAAATAAAATTAAATCCTTCTACCAACAAATAACACCCAATTGGAATAGAAAAACATATCAGCATATTATTTATTAAATACGACTTTATAATAATTTAGAATCCTTTACAAGTGAATAATTAACATATCTCTTGATTTCAAATAACATTTTATTTTCCATCTTTACTTTTTTTATGAAATTTTAATTCATCAATGGAATCATAAAAATATCATGTAAAAAAAACAAGAAACATTAGTAAAAGTAATCACATCACACCGATCTTAACTCAATGGATGAGAAAATATACCCAAAAATTACATTATGATAATACCTTATATTATTCATCTTCTAGATTTCCTATAAAGATTTATGAAAAAAATTATCGATAAAACATATAATCTTTTTAAGACAACAATATTTTGATTGAACATTAGAAATGATACCCATGTTTAATTTAATTGCATTTAAAACATATCAACTTAATTTTCATTTCAATAATATCACACAAACACATCATTGAATAATAAATGAAAAACTATGCATTCTTTTTACTCATGCATTATGATAGACATGATAAAACAAAACATTATTATAATTAATGAAACATTCTTTAATATGCCAACAACTATATCATACTTTTAATTTCATATTTTATATGTGACGTGATAGACATGCAAAAAAACCTTAAAATGCTTTCATTATAGAATTCTTTAAAATTAACAAAAATATTTTTACACTTTATACAATGTTGAAAAACAAATAAAAAAGTTAACTTATGTAAAAGTTCTTATATTCAATGGGTTATCACTGTGAATTAGTTTTTCTCCCTTATATTACAAAAATATATTGAAAAATCAAAATATTACAGGAAAAGTAATAACACACCCATATAAATTAATTCATTATTTGAAGGTAACTCATATCAGAATAATTCATTAGTAAATTGAAAACTCTTAAATCATGGTTTAAAAACAAGTTTGTTTACATAAAAACATGGAATTTATGAAGGAAAATTTAGTAAAAATATCTTGCAAATTTAGGATCACATAAAATCAACCTTATTGACAAATTATTTTAAAAAAAATCTAAATTTCATGGAGTTAAATTATCATAATGTGCATTTTAAATATGAAAATAAAAAATCAATTTGAGAAAAAATATGTTTTAAGAATGGTAACATTATATTAAATAATCATCAAATGTTTATTTAAACCATACAATCCATTTTATTTTAATTTTTCCTCACTATAAGAAAATATAATAAATTTTTTATGATATCCAACGATTATAATAAATATTAGAGTATCAAAATCATGCAATCACATAAAAGGCCTTGAATGGAAATTATAATATAACTAATGAATATGATGAATTCTTCTTCCTTTGATTTATACCATACAATGTTTATAAATTTCAATGAATTTTTTTCATTTGGTTGTAAAATTGTTACATTAAATTATAGGGATCCCCATATGTATATGTTTGATATAATTCTCTATGTTTATATCAGATGTTAAAATCAAGTTTAACAAATACCCTACAAATCCCATGAAATCCACACTAGTTCAATTCTACAAATTCCACCCTAACTGTCAACCTAAATATTTGATACACAATTGTCTTGACCCTCCCCCAATGGAACCTCTCATATTCCAGTAGAAAAGTCTAGAGTAACCCTTGAAAAATTACTCTATATATAATGGATTAATAACAATCACCCTAGGTAAAAACAAGGAAATGGGAGGAAATTCCCACCAAATTCCCTAGATCTACAGAATAAAACCACCAATAAACTCCAAATAATTTTCATTAAACAATTAAATTCCAACAATACAAATGTAAATTATATGTAATGTATGAAAACATAAATTAATTTCATAAAAATCATTCTCCCTAGACTCTAATTATCCACAAAAATTTATAAGACCTACATGTGAAATGGCCCCGATCACCCTAAATACAACCATTAAAACCCTTTACAATTCTTGTGGGGTGATAACATGGATCTAGTTAGTGTTTTAAAGAGTATTTAAGATAATAAATCAACAATATGGGGTGAATTATATTTTAAAAAATAAAATAAAATTCAACCAACATTTATGTTTTAGGAAGATCAAATTAGTGAAAAACCAAGCAATTCAATGATCAGAGTAAAATAGTATATAGACTGGAAACATAGACTATTTGAAATATAGTAATTAAAATACGAATAATTATTTGTATTATTGTAAAAATTATACAAAGGTAATGAAATAAGTTAAAATATAAAATTTAAACCTAAGTTATTTCAAATGATAAATATAATAGAATTTTAAAAAACAAGTTATGTTGAATTAGATAAAAACAAAAATAATCATTTAATGGATATATTCAAACCACACTTTTAAACAAATGTTTAATATGGGTATATAGAGTATATAAAAGGTTTCCCCAACATTAAAACTATCATATGGTATATTTTTTACTATCCTTGAAATCACTTGATATAACTAGTTGGTTATTATAGTGTTTTATAACCAGAAACTCAATTTTTCAACCCCAAGAAGTCCTCGATCACAAAATATTGGTAAATTTTTTATCCTCCTATACTAAAAATTCTCTCAATCATGAAGGATTTGTAAAATAATATTTTTAGTGGAAATACTAATTGATTTATAATAAAGCCTCATAAGATATGTGTCCTAGATAAAAATCATAAATAAAAACATTTCTAATTACACTATATAAACTTTTTATTGAAGTATTTAAGATAGTTAAAGATACTACTATATATTTTTTTATCATTTTTCTGATTCTAGAGGTTATGGATTTATTTATAGTCAGTTTTGTAAAAAAATTAATGTTCTAATTCTAAAAATATCTGAGTCAATTGTAAAAGCATTGGAAATAGCTATTGTGTGTACTCATATACATACCATATCACTTCATTTATCAATGAGTTTCTATTAAAATACTATAGTTGACTTAAATTTGATGGATATTGTCATGAATTGATGTTTACATCGACAAATTTTCACAAAACCTTTTATGTTACTCGATATTTTTTTAACCAAAAAACCATTCTTCATAAACACAAAATATAAAATGAAATACATATTAAATAAATATTATATAAATAGAATTTTTTATTTCCAAATAATAAAGGAGTTGAGTCACTCACATAATAATTTATTCATCCTGGATATCACAATACTCACAATGAAAATTGAAACATTCTAGTAGATTTCATAATAAATATCCTGGTGTATTCGTTTAGATTTTTAATATTATAGTAGTAGAAACACTCATTGTTACATTTAATAACACTATCATAATTAGATTATTAATTATAAACAATATATAAGAAACACGTTTGGAAAACTACAATAAATTACCATTTAATATTTCTTGGTTTCAATAAATTTATCAACCTTTAGGATATTCAAAAATAATAAAAGATGAAAAATGAAAAGAAAAGTATACATTGAAAAATACTATGACAAATTTAAAATGTTGTAACAAAATATAAATTTAATAATCTTAAGAATTTTATAATCATATTTTTGGGATTTTTTTTATAATTATATAGCTCTTAAAATATATAAAGATTCATTTCAATATGGTTGATGTAATAAAATTTTTCAGAATAAATTTTGTTTCAACCGTGTATTACAATCTAAAAAAAATTTATAATGATTTCAAATGGTGAACTTCATAATATCTAACATAATTTCAAATATTATCATTAATTACTATATAGAATAAGGAATATATCTCCATTGTTGAACATTGAACTTCAACATCTTATCTAATTATCCGTTAGAGTACAATATCTAGATCTAATAGATTTCCTATTTTGGTAGGAATAACTTAGACCTTCCTGGATTGTCTTTTTTTATTATTATTTTGATAAATTATCCCAGTGATAATTCTACTAAAAAAAAAATTAGTGTATAATATATAAAAATAAAGATATATTTGTGACTAAAAAATTTGATATTATAGTCCTTATATAATAATTTGAGATTGTTAATATTCAAAAAAAATTCCCTTTATTATAAGATTAGTCTAGAAATGTTCCCACAAAAATGTGTTTCTAAAACTTATAACATTTGAATTATTTTTAATAAATAAAAATATAATATCTTCATATGAAAATATGAGTTATATTCTGATCAAAAAATAAATATATGGATAAACACTCCCATTATAAAAATTAATTCCAACAAATGAATAAAAACATAAGAGAGATTACTTTACATTATATTTAAATATATCCCCCTTTTATAAACAAACATTGCATGGGAAGATCAAATCAAAGAAGATATTTTTGAAGATGTGAAACTTTATTAATGTTATATTTAAATAAAAATTGATGGTCTTCAATATTCAAGGGTTGTTTAATAATAGATTTAGTTTTAATTTTTGACATTTACCATAAATACAATGTGAGATATAAATGATATTTATGTAAAGATAAAAAATTTATTAGTATGATGAAAATTTAAATGAATAATTGATGAAAAAACTAAATAAGGAAAATGAAAAATATCATCCCCTCATTCAATGAGTTGTTTAATATAAGGAGATTAATTGAACAAAAAGTAAACTAATGATCCCTTTAGATTGATCATTATCATATTTTTTAATTTATTTGAATATTTTAGATATTAAAGGTCCTATAAAATTATCAGTAATCTGTTTTTAGGTTCGACAAAGTCAATAATTATTTCCCATTATTGTGAGTGATCCTTAAGGAATAGTTCTCTACATGTAACAAACCAAAATTTCTCTCTGTTATTAATATAAGTACTTCTTATTTTATAATTATTGTTTTTAATATAATATCATATAAGGTCTTCAATATTTCATAATAAATTTACACATAATTAATTGATATGGACTATCCAAAGTAGGAATAGTAAGGGGATATAGACATAGATAAAGAGTATATTTACTAAATGAAACTTTGTATCCTTTAATAACCCCATTAATATTTATCTTCCTATAATTACTATAAAAATTAATATAATCCTTATGAAAATGAATAATGTTCTCCACAGATGCGTAGGATCCTTTGTAAGTGATGTCATGAATAGTGAATTTAGAATGACGGTGTATCTTTAGGTAAATATAAACATTAAAAATAATAAACATTTTAAAATTTTAAAATGTGAATTATGACCTGAACATAATAATAAATTTCGGAATTATTACTATTTTTTTAATGGACACTCAGTAAAATGACCATTGGAAAATATTAATAAAATTAAAATTTAATTTTTGAATAATTAAATAAAATTCTACAAAAAATATATTTTATGATAAATTTAGTAGTTTCATATAAAATTAATTTTCATTATATAATCATATAGAAATATTTATAAATGATGATATAATTTAATTAATTCTTATGTAACATTTATAATGGATAGAAAGTAATTTATGTCATAAAAATGATTAATTTTAAATAAATATTGATTTTATTATTTAAATGTTAAAATTATCATATATATATACAGTATTACTTTGATAATATAAAGGTCATTTTTCACTCATAATATCAAAATTATCTTTGTATGATTTTTTACCATTCTAAAATTAATTATTTTTTCTTGGTAAAAAAGTGAAAATAACATTTTTTGTGAATACTATAACATTTATAATGTATTAATGAAATGAACAAGATGTAAAATCAATTAATTACAGTTACGAATAAAAAAATTATTAAATTAATACTATAATCTAAAATTACTTGCTTTTAGAAACACATGTGTTATGACTTAGAACCAGGGTTTTATCCTTTCTAGGAGAACATCAATTATGTGTTATACAAGTATCATATTGGAATCTATTTTTATCACCATGAAAAAACTAACTCAATTAAAATTAATTTTATATTTGTAATTAAATGTTCCAAATTAGTTAGTAATGTTAATATACAATTTATTTCACAACAAAATAGTTATCATGGTAAAATAATATAGGTATTATAGTATAGGTAAAGTAATATAAACGACTATAATTAATAGGTAAATACATATGAATACTAAAAGTGGAAAAATTAAATGATTATTTGAGGTTATTAACTTTATTAAACTAAATTTAACTAATTAATTATCAAATATATTCTTTGTTATGGATTCCACCAAAAAGTGGATAGGCTTAAATATAAAATATAAATTATTAATCAATGGAAGCCACCCCTCTGCTCCCCATGTATAAATACCACCCATTCAATCGTCACTCACCACACAAAACCCACATAGAATTAATCCCATATAAATATACCTCTAATAATATTATCCAATACTTTTGTATGGTTTTAAGCAGTCTTTCTCTAGATTTATGAATTTCCACACAAGGGAAGGGTCATCAATCCTCCTATTTCAATATCATGTTCAGTACAATTTTTATATTTTCTATCATAATATATTTTTATAATAACATAATTCATGTTATTCAATGTTATTATCTATTATATGGTATGTATTAAATGGGATGTTACTTATTTCTTATCATTATACCCCTTTCATAAGTAGTAATAATTCACAAATAATTTCATAACTATAAAACAGTCCAATAATTTTAGTAACGCATGTTGTTTTACAATAAACGTAATCCTTATCTACATACTATAAGTTGATATGGTTTTGGATCATATGAATATAGCGTTTATAACCCTAAAAAGAATTATGTAGAAATATCATATTCATCTTCTTGGTGCAAATTGCATATGCCCTTACTATACACCTGTTTTGAGACTCTCAAGGAATATTCTTGGATGGTCTAGATGCTATTTAAAAACCAGTAAGAATAATTTATATATTATTGAATTAGTCACCTACATTTTGAAATCCATTTCTTTAGATACCTATAATTTTTGAAAACATAGTCTATGTTAAAATACTATAGTTTCTAAAGATAAATGTTGTATATCCACCATTATAGCCGCATTTATCCCTTATATGAGTTTCTTTACCACCCAATTTGTAAAAAAAATTCATGTTCTATTTCACTTGCCCAATTTCCCATGTATTTAACCCTTATTATAAATGTATATGTTCTTATGAACAAATTATTTAGTGGAAATATGATCTCCATAGAGAATGATCATTCACTAAATTTGTCTTCCCTGATCCACAGATATGAATAACATTACATCCAATACTTATCCATTGTGGATACCCATATATATGTCTTCTTATTGAAGGATGTTCACCTAAATAATCATCCATCAATTAAATCATGAAATTATTGAGAAACAGTATACCATTTATTCTATATGGTCCAAATAACCCATAATTTATTATTTTGATATAAGGGTATTTTCATAGATAGATACTTTTTTATTGGATTCCAATTTATTTTCCATTGGTTCATACAATTATTATTTATGTATTTATTTATTTTTTTTTCTCATGTGACACATGAGAACTATAGTATATGAATGGTGTTCATTAATTTCACTCCAATATGTTTGGTGAATCATTAATCCCTACATATGACATGTTCCTGATATCATGGTAGTATTCCTTGTAATTTTTTATGATACCTTGGTGAACAACCTTGGTAATATTATTTATGACACCATAGTGATGAAAATTATTTATATTCTTATGAATGTATCATGATTAGGTTGTATGAACAATTTAATGTTATGTATCAGGTACTTATGATCATATTATTCCTATTGTTCTTATGATCATGTTATGAATATTTTAATTATGTTCATATTCACATAGAATGAATCATGTTTTTACAATGATTATTATTTACGAACCATTTTAATTTTTATTCTTAATGGGATATATATACCACTATTTTCATGTGTTTCCCCATTTCCCTAGGAATTTCAAAAAAAGGGATACATATAATGGAATTATATGTGAGGAGAATCATTGTGTATGAAAAGTGTATAATAACATTTTTTGGTATAAATTTACATAGTTCCCAAAGACATTGAACATTTGATCTTGGGTTTTTTTTTACATTCATGTGATGTATTAAAAAGTATGTGTTGTTAGAACTAGATCCAAGGGTTTGAGAATAATGCATCTCTGTTGATAGCCGAGTAGAGTTTGTTTATTTTTTGGAATTATGGTTTGTAATATTTGGGTATAGATCCTTAGATAGAGATGAATTTTCTCTATATGGCTAGGTTAAGAATATCTTCCATGACCCCATACTATTAACATATCATAGGTTTTTAAAATATGACCCTTCTATAGGTAATATTTCTGTGAAAATTTATGTTTTGTAAGTTTCATTCAATGAGTTAAATTGTCTAGATGTAGTTTCGTTATGTGGGTTGAATTTGAAAACCTGAAAACACATCTTTGTTATTAATATATGTATTTATTATTTAATAATTATTGTTTAATATTATAATAACAAATAATGAAATTTATATTTCATAAAAAATTTACACATCATGCATTGATGTGGACTATTACAACTAGGAGTGATAATGGGATATAAAAAGAGAAGAATAGTACATTAACCAAAAGAAACATTATAGGCATGAATTGCCTCATAAATATCACTCATTTTATAATGATTGTAAAAATAAAATGAAATATTATGAATATGATAGTAATTATCAAAGGATGTGTAGGACCATTTATAAGTTATATAAGGAATGGTTATTTGACAATAAGGCTGTATTTATAGGGACATATGGTTTTTCAACATTATAAAATCTATTCACAATGGTTAATGAGAATTATGAACTTTAATAAATAATAAAATTGGGAATTATTACTGTTTTTGGTTATATATGTTCAAAAAAGTGATCGTTTGGATTTTTTTATGATACCAAAATTGTATTTTTGAATAATTATATCTAAATTAAATTAAAAAATATTTTTTAAATATTAAGAAGATTTATATAAAATTAATTTGCATGATATAATCTTATAAAATAATTTATAAATGATGATATTGTTTATCAAAATACTAATGAACATTTATAATTGTTAGAATTTTCATTATGCTAGGAAGCCAGTTAATTACCAATAAATAAGTTTTTTTTAAATTTAAAATTTTCATATTTAGATTATTATTTTTACAAAAATAAATATAGTATTTGGACTGGTAATATCAAAAATAACTTTGAATTAATTTTTTATTATTTTCTTAAAATGTTGATTTTGGGGTAGGAAGAGAAAATACCATTTTTAAAAACATTGTAGATTTATTAATTCATTAATAACATGATAATGGAAAACAAATTATTAATTATTTTGGTTGATTAATTTTTTTAATTAATAACATAATTCATAATGAGTTACTTTTAAAATCAAATGCTTTAAATTTAAAAACCATTATTTTATCCATTCTAGAAAAGTTACAACTTTGTCTTATACGTGTATCACATTATAATTAATCTTTATCACCTTAATAAATTGAATCCTGTAAATTTTATTTTATATTTTTTATTATATGTTAAAAATTATGTAAAAATGATAACTTCATTTTTTGTCAAAAAAAATGTTACCATGGTATGGAAAGAGATACTACCGTATAGGTAAACTATAAATTCATAAAATTTAAAGTTAAATATATAAGAAAAATAAAAGTTTCAAAATTAAGTCGGTGGTTAAGGATTTTAATTTTCATAGTAAAAAATTTAAATATTAATCATCATCCAAATTTTCTGGAATTAATTCAATGCAAATGTGGTTGGTTTTAGATACAAAATAATCGTTATTTAATCACATAAACACCCACACAAAAATATAAATACCAACCCCTACCTCATAACACTCCACACCAAATAAATTTGTCATTAATATAGTCTCAATATCCCTCTTGAGAGTCTCCTCAAGGTGGGTATATGTCTATAAAGAGTTCCTCCATAGCTTTATGGTTCTTCCTCCAAAGGTAATCGTATTCAATTATCCTCTTTCATTTTCATGTTCTGTACCATTGATATGTAATATTTTAAAAAATAATTTTATTATATTTATATTTATGTTATTATGTGGTATAATATTATATTTTAAATGTTGTAAATCAGTGTTTACATACCCATATAATTATAGCATTTTTCTATGTCATGATAATGCTCAAGTTATTCTATATCTAAAAGAACATCATGAAATTTTGGTGAGGTGTTTTGTTTTAAAAAAATGATCTATGTATAGACACTAAAAGATGATGTGGTTTTGAATCATATGCATATAAGGGTTTTAACCATAAATATATTTCATTATTTATATACCATTCATCATCCTTGTGCATAGTGAATGGGCCCTTACTGCACACCGAGTCTAACACTCCTAGGGGATATAGTTGGATGATCTAAATTCTATTTAGAATGCATTAATAAGTATTTTTATAACATTTCATTTGTATCATAACTTTTTAAATTTATTTATTTTGAATCCTATACACCTTGAAACATACTTATTAATATACTATAATTTTTTAAGTTGAATTTTGTATATTCACCAAGATAGAAACATTAATCCAATGTAATAGTTTTTTCTTATAAATTTGAAAACAATATTAATGTTCTCTCTAACACTCCACATTTCCCTAGGATTCCTCATTTATTATAAATTCTCATGTTCTTGTGTACATATGTTTTGGTATAAATATGATCTCTATAAAGAATTATCTATCAATACCGTAGTCTTTCCTTATCATAAGTTATGGATAAATTTTCCTCTAATGCATTTACATTGTGGATTCCAATAAATGGATCTTATGATTTAAGGGTATTCAACAAGATACTCATCCACAAATCAACTAGGAAAATTCTTAATTTACCAGATACTTTTTCTTCTATAAAGAGTAAATACACCATAGTTAGTTATCTTTATTAAAAGTTATTTACGTAGAAATATACTTATAAAAATTAGATGCAAATTTTTTCATGGGTTTTAATATGATAACTAAGGGATTTATGTATGTTATTTTTATGTGAATATGTTAATTAAGGTATATTAAGGGTGAAAACTGTTAATGTTCAAATTCATTGGGTAAAGAATAAATCTCTAAAGATGACATGTTCATGATACCATGGTAGTTCTCCTTAGTAATATTTTATAATGCCTTAGTGAGAAACCTTGGTAGTATTTTTTATGAAACCTTGGTGGTGAACCTAAATGATATTATTAATAATGTATCATGTTAATGTTGTAGACACATTTACATGTTATGCCACATGTACTAATGATCATGTTATTACCATTATTTGTATAATCATGTTTTAACTCTATTCCCCATTTTAATGTTATAATATCATACCTCATGTTATTCATGTGATGTTAATTTATGCTATGTTTTCATTTTTTATATTATAATGGAATTTATAGCTCACCCTTTTCTTATGTTTCCCCATTTCTCAAGAAATTTCAATGAAAGGGATATGTATAAGGGAAGTACATGTGTGGAGAATCTTTATGGAATTAATGTGTATTATATAAGGTGATTAGTTATAAATTTACCTAGTTCCCAATACCATATTTTTTATCTTTGGAGTTTGTTATAATCCATGTTATATATTAAAAAGTATATATGTTCAGTACCAGATCTGGAAGAGCGGGTCTAGGATGTTCCATTACATCTATGTGATTTTATCATGAGTGATGTGTTGGGTAATTAAATAAATTTATATCTCTAGTATTATCATAAAGGATTGGTGATTAAGAGAAAATCAAAATAAAACCAATGAGCTACTATTTCATTCCCAACACTCGAGAATAGAAAAATAAGACAATTAAATACTCATCTTCAGTAGTAGAATGTGCAACAAAATTTTTCTTATCGAATGATCTTTAATCTAAAGTTTCTATTATGAAATTATTTATTATACAAGTACATTTTCAATATAATCTATGAATTGCATTTCCATCAATTATTTCAACATTAAGAACATATTAATTTTTAAATGAATAAAATAAAAAAGTATCCAACATTACTTTAAGGTAATGGAAAATTTGTTTTACTACTTTTAAATGTGATATGTGTATATTATCATGAAATATTTCACACAAATATATCGAAAATATAATTTCATGTCGACTTGTGGTATAATATAATGTGATTTAAATCGTAATTCTATAAATTGTTAATCTAACATTTATAGATTCCTCAAGATCAACTTTGATAAAAATTACTAATATTGTACTTATTCTATATAGATTTCCAAAACCAAAATGTTTGATTAAATATTTAATATATTTATATTGAGTTTAAATATTTTCTTCTTGTTTTTTAGAAATTTGAAAACCAAGGAAGAAAATGAGTTCATAGTTCATTATTAATTAAAACATATCTTTTTATTAGTTCATAACAATTATCATAAATATATTTCTGAATTGAACCAAAAATCATGTCGATGATATAAATTTGAACAATGATAGTGTATTCAAAAATATTTTGTAACTTACCAATCTTCATAGAAGTATATCCATATTTTTACATTGGTCTAAATATCTTAATTTTTGTTAATGGAACGTATAATATATGTATATAGAGTTTAAGAGGTGTTTTAGGGGTATATAAAATGATAGAAATAAGAATTTGTTCATACAATTCATGTTTCCCAGTTGGCACATGGTTAGAGATAAATGTGTGGCCAAACTGTGCTATCCTGGAGGAGTGGTTCCCCATTAGGTAAACTATGCAATGGAAATAGACAAATCATGTAGGCAAGAACATAGGCATTCCACACGATTGGTGTGTATTTTATTAAAACATTCAGACCTCCCAAGGTAATCATGTGAGTTAACCTCTATTCAAAAGAGTCAAGCACAATGTTGGTGTATGGTTTGGAAAACCATGTGTCCAAATTATGTGCCCCATTAAAAATTGATAATTTATCAAATTTTCCTCTTTTGATTTTTTGTTCCTCTCCCAATTTTTCTTCCATTTATATCTCCCCTATCCCTTTTGAAAAACTAAATCTTCAAACCATTCACATAGGTCGTTCTCCCTCTATATTTGGTTGTTTTGGGTGTCGTCGGTTGTGTATCAGATCTCAGGGTATGTCTAAAAATAATCATATTTTCTTTTCCATATTATGGATTCTAGTTTTATTATTATTCATCTAAATCATTATAAACCAATTTTTCTAATGGATATTAATTTGGGGAATCAATGGGTTCTTGAATCAAGATCTAAGGTAAATTTAAAGGGTGTGTTCATAAACATCTTTTAGGTAGGTGGTCTACAAGTTATGTCTCATATCCTTGAAGTGGATTCATTCATTTTTGGGTTGAGATAACTGTTCAAAATAATAGTTATTTTTATTTTCATTAATGGATTTGGTAAATTGTAAGGCTAAATGATTGATTTAACCCCTTTTGATCCATGTGGTATGAAATAAGGATGAATAGTCCAATTTATGGCCTCCAATGGGGTGTGCCAACATATCCAAACATGGAAAATTGTAATATTAATCCTATATTTGATCTGTGAAAAATTAGATCAATTAATTAACATGTTGATATGATTGTTGAGTTGGAAATTGAATAATAATAATTATTTGAAGACTTTAATATTGACATAACTGATTGTTTTTTCAAATTGGAATAGGGATGGATGATATAAAGTGATTGTGCTAAATTACATATGAATTGTGCCTGAAATTAATAAGTGGGTTCATCCATGTGAAAAGGTATGAATATGTTATATGGGAAAATGCATTTAAATTAAAATGGTAAAATGGGTTAAATTATGTGTATTGATGAATATGATAAATGGGATAATGTATTTTAATTGATTAATATGATTAATTTGATAAGGCATCGGGTTGGGAAATGGGTTAAGTAGGATAAAAAATGTAAATCTAAAATGTAAATATGAGTTAAGGTTGGATGTTGAATTGTATCTTGAATAGTGATTAAATTTTAATGTTATGTATATTTATTTTTTATGGTTTGTGATTCGGTATATGTGGAAATTTGATTAATAATCATGTTGACATGGATTGGCATTATTGAGGTATTGGACTTGAGGATCCACACCCACGGGTTGGGTTTGCTGAGGCTCTAAACCCCACCTAATATTGTATGGGTTCTGAAATGTGATTGAGTCTTTATCCCCCTAATGTGTGTATTTTATGAGACAAACAAGAACAAGCCTCCACCGTAAGTTTAATTTAATTGTTTTATAAAAATTTTATCCCTAGTAAGATAGGGTTCAAGATTGATTCCCATATGCATAGTAATTGACCGGATCATACCAAAGTGAAAATGATATATATGCATAACATATGGATTAAGTTATTTGAATGGTTTATGTGGTTAAAATGGATTAAGGGAAGTAAAATGGGATAAAATAAATAGTTGGTCAAGGATATTATTATAAACTAAAAGAACCAAAGTTTTATTGTTTTTATAATTTCATCAACTTGGTTTTTTCTTGCACTATATTTTTTTATAGTGGATATATATAAGAAACTATATGTGATGGAGTACTGATTTTTAATCACACCCTACTCAACCATAATTGGTCACCTTAGTAAATTTCATCGTTTTATGTTAGGAAAAGGGAAAGGGCCCTTTTCTAGGGTGCTGGGTTTGGCAATGGATTTCAATGGATGAGGATCTGTACATGGAGTCAGGACCTATTTAGGATAATTTAATATTGAAATTTATCATGGTTTTTATTTCATTTTGACACTATTATAAATACATGACATATTGTTTTCTTGGTTTTGGTATGTACTCTATTTGGGGATGATTATTAATGCATGTTTATGTTTTATTGTTTCATGTTTCCTTTATTTTACATGTTTACTATTGTGGATACTCTGGTAAGGATGGAATAGTCTCCATACATGATCCATTAGATCCTCACCTCTAGTCTAAAACAACTTGAATAAGTGGTGTCCATCCTAAGGACATGTGGAAACCTGGCTCGGGGCAGAGATTTACTAGCTTTTGGTTCAAGGATATTATAAAGCAGTATCAGATCCATGTTTATTTCTGTGGTATTATTGTTTTTAAACATTAGATATGGGATTATTATATTATGGGTCATATCAATAAACAAATAAAATGTAGTATATATCCCATTAATTAGGTAAAACCCATGATTCATGGATGGGATTGTTGTTCTTGGTGTGATTTGTTACTATTAAATGATATTTCCCCATTGGGTGATACACCTATTGTTTGATGTGATTGTTTTATGGGAATGTTCTCATGGATTTAAGGACATGAGGTTGTAAATTCATGAATTTATTTTGGAACACAGGGATATAGGTGGCATGAATTATAGTAGGCACCCAAAGGATGGTTGTGTGGGACATGAAGGGTAGGATGCATTACACATCTTGAATGTTTTAATGAATGGAATGTATAATTGATATAATGTAAATAGATAAATTAAATTTATCATAAAGAATGGTTAAAGAAATTTTCTTAATGAATGGGAATAAATGATTTAACATATTGGTTATAATGGTTTTTGGATAACAATAAATGTTATATATAATGAATATTACATATAAAAATGGTCTTAAAAAAGAAATTTTTTCCATGTGAAAGAAGTGGTGGTTTTAAGAAGATGTTTAATGAAAGACTTATGATAATGTATGTTTGTTTAACTGATGTTGACCATGATCCACAGTAGGGATAATAGAAGGTGGTGTTTTTTATGTGACGATATCTATTGGGATGGATTATGAGAAGTGGAATGTTTATGGATAACGGATAGACTTAATTATTTTAAATTTTGGACGTTTTATGAAATGTGTTCTAATACTCATGTCTGGAATTATAGGTAGATTCTTCCACATCAGTGTGTTCTAATTGGGTGACAAAACGAATTCACTGATAATGATCATACAGATGCAGGGAATTAGATTTTGGTGGTTTAGGAAAATGAGGGAGACGATCAGTTTAGTGAAAAGTTCAAATAATTCATGCAGATGATGGAATGGGACCCAGGGTGGGTAGTACTGAGCATGTTTGATCTGACTAAATATATTTAAGTATATATCCAAGAAACATTTTCTATAGAGGTATAATTGAGGCTACAAATTATTGGATAGAGATTATATGGATGGTGTTGGATGACCTGTAGTCTCTTATAGAGATGGAAATCATGTATTATGCAAACATGTTACCTGGACTGGAAGTGCGTCGGTTGGATATTCTAGTTTAGACTCCGCAGGGTGATGGTATGCTATGGAATGGCTTTTAGGAAAAATTTCTAGTGAATTTTTATCTGGAGACCTTGAGATAGGATAAGTCTAGAGAAATTCAAAGGTTCACCAAAGGAATGATGTTAATGATATATTATGCAGGTTATTTCTCAGACTTGGAACAATTTCTCCCAATGTTGGTAGGGGATGAGGCCGCTACTATGAGCCATTTTTAGGATGCACATAAGAATAAAATTATGTACATGGTATATATATTCCATATAAATATGATTGTAGAAGTTGTGGATCAGGACCTTATCTCAAAGGTAATTTAATATAGTCTTTAGGTTGTGGGTTGGTGTCTCATGTTGGGTGGACTAGTTCTGTGACTTCCGATGGTAGGAAGAACTATTTTGTGAATCATTACTATGATGGTAGTATACAAGGTGGTTCTAGTAAATTATCATGATCTCAGGTTAGTGACTAGGTTTTTGCAATCAGTTTCATAGGTAATGGAACATTCATTTTCTGTCCCCTGAAATATCGGTTGAGTGCCGAACTTGTAGAATAATAAGGCATGTAGAGAGTTTCAATAGTAACCCTTTATTATTGGGCATATATGGGGGATCTAAGACTATATAAATTGAATAAAGGGATTTGGTTACCCTATATTAGTCAAGTATTTATAGCTCTACTAGGCGTACTGGCTGAGCTAGGGGTGTGGTACTCTCGATCAAGAGTAACCATACCATAAGGGAAGTGGAACATAGGAAACTCAAATCAAACCTCGGGGTAGAGGGGTGGGTCAAATAAATTTAGTTCATTCTACAGAAAGAAGTGGTATGTCTAGACTATCACCTATTCAATTTATATTCCATACATCTTCTACTCTTTTTAGTTCTTTTTTTGATACAAGTTCCTCATATTATTTCATTTATTCTCAATTTATGATTGTGTTGGGTCTAGTAGTGGGTAATTTGTGTTGAGTTATGCCTATTTAGGCATTGTAAGTGATCATAGAATAAACTATTATGTACTATTAAGTGTCTGCTCTTGAATTTTGTGGGTACCATTTCCATTGGGACTTTTTTATGATTGGGATGTGGGGTTTTGATCAAATTTTGGGTATACATTATCTAGTTTTGTACTCATTCTATATTGAATGTTATTACCATATATTAACATTCAAATCTCATTAGGGTGACACTTATGTCATTCATGATGAATCGTAGGTTGATGCAGACCATGTAGGGATTGTTTTTCAGCAGTTATGTGAGATCACATACCATGTGGCATATCTTACGCCTAATGATGATTGATTAGACCAGCTTCTATTTCCTCCTGTGTTGAATTAGTTTCAAGATGTATTTCCTATTGAATTCTTATTTAATTCACTCGAGAGAGATGTTGAGTTCACAAAAGAGTTAATTACAGGAGTAGAACTGGTTCTCATTCTTCTATCTATTATTGCATTGGACGAACTCTAGGATATTAAGATTTGGGAAGAGGGGTTGGAGAACAAAGGGTTTATTTATCCAAGTAGGTTTCTATGGGGATCATTAGTGATGTTTTCCATGAATTATGATGGATTTTTATGTTTTTGTGATGATTATACGTATCTCAATAAGATAAAGATTAAGAATATATATCCTCATTCGAGAATTGACGATCTTTTTTACCGTCTGATATGTGCTTCATTATATTGTAAAATTGACTCAAGATTAGGGGTATCATCATCGAAGTGTGGTTCCTTTTAATATTCCATAGATTTCATTACGGATTAGATGTAGGTTTTATGAGTTTTTTTTCATTCCATTTGGGTTAACTAGTGAACAGAAGTGTTTATAGTACTATTGAACTATATCTTTTACACTTACCTGGATCTGTTTATAGTTGTCTCTATTGATGACATATTAGTGTACTATAAGACTCATAACAGTAATAAAAAAATCATGACATCATCCAAAGTACACTAAGAGAGAAAAAGATATATTCCAGGGTATCCAACATTAATTTTTAAATTAATAGGGTGAATTTCATGTGTATCATCATCTCTAAGGAGGGCATTTTAGTGGATCCCGAGAGAGTTCATGTGCTTGTGTGTTTGGATAATCCAAATAATGTTTTTGATGTCTAATTTTATCTGGGTTTGTCTGGATATTAATGAATTTACAATAAATAATTTCCCCATTTGGTAGTGCCACATTAAGTTTTTACCAATAAGTGTATCAATTTTGAATGGTCCAGGTCAAGTGAGAGTGCCTTTCAGCAATTAAAGTGGCGATTGATAACTCCCCCAATTCAGATCATACAGAAACCAGTTAAGGATTATACCTAATTTTGTGAGGCATCATGTTTTATTATTTGGGTGTTGTTGATGAAAAATTATCTATTTGTGTCTTTTGAGCCATGATAGTTAAGGCCTCATGAGGGAATCTACCCTGACAATGACCATGAATTAACTGTAGTGGTATACGCATTAATGTGTTGGTGGCACTAATTTTGGGGGAAAGGTTTACTGTGTATACTGATCATAAAATACATATATACATATTTTTAGAGAATTATTTGAAACTTATTCAATAAATATTGTTTTAATACATGAAATACTTTGATTTTAATTATTTTACACACTTGGAAAAGGAAATAGTGTTGCAGATGCTTTGATTCTGAAGACTCAAAATCTGGAGTTCATAAATCTTATTCTAAGGAGAGGATGAGGGCTTTGTTTGCTTAGATGCATCTAGAGGTGTGGGATGGGAAAGGTAATAAGACCATCTCATCCTTGGAATTTGGTTCCATGATTCAATTATGAATCATGAGGATGGAACATGAGGATTCATAATGTTTTTCATTTATGGAAATTTTAAAAGGTAGAGAGTCACCTTTAAATAAGACAATTGGAGATGGTACCAATGTGAATGGGGTAAATGTTTAGGAGAAATATTCATGTATAGAAGTGGTAAGGGAATCTTGGTTTGACAAAAATATATTGTGATATTCCTAGGAAATATGTGGGGATAAGAATTATGAAAGAGGTTGTGGGTTTCATGGTGTTATTTTGTACCTGTCACCAAGTTAAGGATGAGCATCTTTGGTTGATTGGGTTGTTAGAGCCATTACCCATTCCGAAATGGAAATGGGATGACATAAAAATTTATTTTTTATTGGTTATTCTAAGGATTCATTATAATTATGATGTGATCTTGGTAGTTATTGATTAGTTATGTAACGTGTATCATTTAACACTAATTCTAAATACCTTCAACATCAATATGTAGGATGAGTTTTATGTTTGGGTGATAGTCCATTTTCATGTAATACCATTAACTATAGTTTTAGATCGTGATTTGAGCAATTAGAGAGTACTATTCAAGTGCCTAAGGACACATTTATGTATTGAATCATGTACTACGGTGGATCAATAGAAAATGATATAGAACATAGTGATTTTTCTTACAACAATAGTTATCAAGATACAACAAAAATGGAACCATTTGAGGAGCCCTATGGTAGATCATATAAATCATTGTTGTATTGGTTATAGGCTAGGTAAAAAGGGATTTTAGGACTAAGTCTCATGTAGGAGACATCTAAATAGATTCTATTGGTTTATAAGTGTATAAAAATGGATCAGATTAGGCAGAATTCATATGTGGATTGACATCGTAGACCTCTTGAGTTTGTGGTGGCTGATATTGTGTTATTTTGAGTTTCTCCAAGGTTGGGTCCCCATTTAATTCAATGTTAGGGAAAATTCGAACCCATGTATGTAGGTCCATTTGAGATTACAGAGAGGATTAAACCCATGGAATATCAATTGGCTCTTCCACAGTGGTATAGTGGAATGCATGGCGTTTCTTCATGTGTCAAAGCTTCAGAGCTACCACCCTAACCCATCTCATTTGATTTATATAGAAGGTGTTGATAATGAATCTAATTTAACCTTTTAGGACCATATGTTTCGTAATGTAGATCATAGTGAGAAGGTAATTAAGTGAAATATTATCCCTATTGTTTAATTTCTATGGTAAAATGTTACTGTCTAGGCCAAATCATTGGAGATAGAGTTGGATATGCAGGCTTAGTAGATTAATCTCTTCACTTTGGTAGCCCATTGATTATGGGAAGTGCATCTCACAGAATAAATTTTATAAGGTGGGTAGGATGTATGCTCCCTGTATTTAAGGAGGTATATTTTTGTTTAAAATTTAGTTTAAAACTATTTATTTTGGTTAATAGAATTTTTACCAGATATATGAGGTGGTTCGAGGGTGTTTTGAGGGTTCCAGACATGATATAAAGGAGACTTTGTCCATATTGTGCATGTTTCATGGTCAACACAAGGTTTGATATTTCCATGTTCCGAAAACTTGCTAGCTAGGAGGAGTGGTGCATGATAAGGTAAATCATGAAAGGGGGATAGCCAAACTGTGCGGGCCTAGATAGTGGAATTCTGCATAGTTTGCATAGGGTTTATCAAACCATGGGGACCGCCCCATGTAACCCGGCTATGTAAACCTTCTTGGATAGAGGCATGTTCATGGTTGCGCTATGGATTATAAACAATTATGTCCAAAACATGAACCCCATTAAAAAATGAGAATTTTCTAAATATCCCATTCTGGGTTTTAAGATCCTTATATAATTTTCCTCCCATTTCATCCTCATCTAACACTAGTGAAGAAGAAAAGATCGCTAATATTCAAAAGGGTATATCTCCTTCATTTATAGTTCATTAGAAGTTCCATTGGTTGTGTATTGAATCTATTGGTAATTTTGTCACTCCACATTCTTCTCTATTCTAGATTATGGATTTTCGTTTCATTTTTCTTCTTCTAATTCCCTAAATCCCTATTTTTTGTAGTAGATCATTGGTTGGGTCTTCAAAGGGTGATTCAGTATATATCTAAGGCTAGTATTAAGGGTGTTTTCATCTACAGATTTAAGGTTGGTGGTCAACACGTTATATCCCATAGTCTTGAAGTTGATTTGAACACATGTTGTTGTGTTGAAACTTCCCTTTTATTTTTCTTTTATTTTATTTAAATGGATTTGTTAAAATTGATGCATTAATGATGAATCAAACCACTCATAATCTCTGTGGAATGCATTTAGGATGGCTTGGAAAATTTATGGACACCCATGGAGTGGTCCAACAATTTCAAATATGGAAAATTTTAATATTAAGCATAGATTTGAATTTTGAGAATTTGATCTCAGGATGAACATGTTGATATGTTAGTTAGGTTGAAAATAGAATATTTATTAATGTGTCTAGAAATTAATAATGGAATAAGGGATTCTTTGGATAAATATAAATTGGGATGGATGAAATAAAGATATTATGCTAAATGACTTATGAATTTTACTTGAAATTAATAGGTGGGTAAATATATGTTAAAAAGGATGAATATGTCAAATAGGAAAAGGAATGTAAATTGAAAAGGGTAAATGGTTTAGAGTATGTGAATTGGGTAATATTTTAAATAAGATAATATATGGGAATTATAAAAAATTATTAATAGGATAAGTAATAAAAATGTGAAATGGGTTAAGTGGGATACACAATGTAAATAGTAATGTACCAATGGGTTAAGTCTTGATATTGAATCATATATTGAATAGTTATGAAATGTGAATGTCATATATATTGATTGTGTATGGGTTTTATTTGTTACATGTGGTAAATGGATTAATAAGTATCTTCACATGGTTTAATAGTTGTGGGGTAATGGACTTGAGGATATACACCCACGATTGGGGTTAGACTGAGGCTCTAAATCCCACCCCATAATGCCAAGTTTAGGGAAAGGTACTAAGGCTCTATGACCACAATTATTTCTATTGATGAGAACAAATGGACCAATCTTCCAATGTATGTGTAATGAAATTGTTTTATAAAATATTAATCCCTCTTGAGAAATGGTATGTGCTTGATTATATTATGAATAGAAAGTGATAGGCTTGTCCTGTATTAAACATGATGTAAATGCCTAACCCATGGTTTGTATAATTTGTTTTCTCGATGTTATTTAAATGGATTAAGTGAATAATCATGGAATTTAATGATTAATTGGTCAAAATGATTATTTCTAATTAATGACACCTTAGTTATAATTTATTTATCTTGTCATACATTTATTTTTTTTTGAACAATATATTTTGACTGGATATTTTTTAGACACCGTTGGTTGTGTCCTACTATGTTTTACATACACCCTACTCGGACTTCCATTTGTTTACAATTATAATTTCATTGTTAAATGTCAGGACAAGGGTAGGGACCAATAATAGAGAGTTTATTGGGTATTGGGATTTACTTGGAAGGGGATATAGACCTGGATTTAGGACCCATTTTGTGGATTTATATGGTTATCTTTGTCTTGGTATTTCATTCACTTTCAAACTGTTAGAATGACTTGAAATATTTATTTTTTGGATGTGGTTTGTACCTTGTTTTGGGAAGGTTAGTAATTCAAGATCCTATTTTATTGTTTCTTGTTCCCCCATTTCACATGTTAACTATTGTGTCTACTCTAGTAAAGAGGGAATAGTCTCCCCAAATTATCCACGGGAATATCACCACTAATTGGAAACTTTTGGAATACAAGGAGATGAGCGAGAGTTCATTTCATGACTTGGATTGGGGCACTAGTTTAGTGGCTTTTGGGTCTGAGATGTTACTTTTTCTTTATTTAAAGGGTTAGATGGGAACCTTAATATATATTTTTTAATTACATATTTGGAATTTCAAAGATACCAAGATTTGGGGGGTTATGTCTATAGAGTGATTTAATAAATTTAACGAATTTAAATAAATTTTATGGTATTTTATTATCTTCAAAGCTAGTATGTTGTTCTATAAAAAATTCTTCTTAAAAGTATCTTTTATGAAAATAAATTTTAACATCCAATTTAGATAAAGTAATATTTAGATGTTTAGTAAAGGATAGTAAGATTTGGATAGAATCTTATATTTATATTGTTGAAAAATATTCACCATATTCATTTCCTTCATATTTAGAATACTCTTAATCAATTATTATTTCTTTATTTATGAAATTTGATCCAATTTCATCAAATTAATTTCTCAATCCCATTGAACTCATATTATAGGTAGATCATTTGGTTTCATAACTAAGGTATATTGTTGACTCCTTTTATATGGATTGAGATATTTTAGTATATTAATTATCCAAATTTACACACCTACAGAAACATCTTCAATTTTAGGTTAAGTTTTTTACAAGAATGCATGATGATCACATTGGTTTCTTAAGAACACTTATATTTATAACCAGTTTATTTACATCACTAATAATATTATCTGTATGATTAATCATTAACATTGACTAGTTTTTATGTAAATTAGTATTTTGATCATAAACTATATTATATATAACTTCCATAAAATTAATTCATAAATATTGTAAATCAAATGATCTTACTTCTGGAGGGTCTTCTGTTTGTAGTTTTGAATCAAATTATAGAAAAATATTTGTAATGACTAAAAAATATCATCATTCAAATGTACATATAAGGGTTTTATAAAAATAAAAGTATTTGTTTAATCAATATTTACATGAAACTCTTATTTAAAAACATTATTTAATTCAAAATAAACTCTACTAGTGTTAATAATTTTAGATAAAAATAATTAATCTTTTATAAACCATAGTATTAAATTTACATTTTTTTATATTTAGTATTTTAGAAGAATACTCTATATCCAAAGAATCTGAAATAATTAAAACAAATTTCTTCTATTACACAACTCTTAAACTGTTTTATTAAGAAAAACAATGCATAAAACAAGATTTTTATCATAGCAATAAGTAATCATAGCCTCATCCAAGAAATATCCAGTACTAGAATACACCCTTCACAACATTTGTGTAGTTTTCAAAGAATATTATTTCTCTGTTAAACTACAAACTTTTTTATGAGGTTATAGGTACTGAAAAAATATGAGTTGTAACATTCTTACTCTATAAATTTTCTAATTATGATTTCACTTACTCTCCAACTTGATCACTATGTTAGGTAATCAAATATACATATTTCTTATTTTTAACAAATGTATGAAAATCAAAAAATGATTAAGAGATATTAATTTTCAACTGTGAAAATAAACCAAAGTAAATCAAGTTTAATAATTAACCAAGATATACAAGTTTTGTTTTTATAATGTATTTGTAGTTTGTGTATGACCGTGTAAATCTATTTCTAATAACTATAAATCTTCAAATGTTGATTCTTTAATTTTATATTTAAAACTAGATGTGTATTTCTTTCCAAATTCATAGAGATCATAGATTCAATTTGAAATAAATTAATGTTCTCATAGATACCTAATATATTGTTTAATATAATGTATAGATAAAGTATAAAAGTTATATTATCCTATAACTGTATCCCATAACCAAAATAAAACTTATCTTTTACATAATAAAGTTAAATTTCAATAACATAAGTCTTTTAATTCAAGATTATACAAATTCCCATGTCTACCAGAAGTTATAATAAAAGTGACTTGTGAATTTTGAATTATACATTTATAATTCCAGAATATCCCCAAATGATTTATTATCTTTTAAATAATGGTATCTAATGACATTATTCTTATGACATAAAACATATAATTTTTTTGAAACTAAATATTATGTATGAAAATAAGAAACTTTGATACTAATTATTTAACACTATGAATTGTCTCAAAAAGAAACTCATCCCTTATTAAACCTTTTCATTTATTGAATGTAAGGATTGTCTCATGTCATGTGTCAACGACAAAAAGTTTCCAAATACAAGATATTTTGGTTATTGGTACACATATACTTTTCCTAAAAAAGCTAATACCATGTTCTTAGAGCCCTAAATGTGTTTGTTCTTGTAACATTAGTAAATTAAATTTTTGGAACTCGCATCAATATAACAATATTTTGATTAACTACTCACAGCTCTTTGAAAAATATAATTAATAAAACCAATAGATTGAACTATTGTCTATGAATACTCCTCATTCAAATGAACAGTAGTTTCAAATTTATTTAAAAGGGTTCACTTTTAGGTAGAAAATAGTTTCTTGGTATATTAGATTTATAGAAAATAAAACCAAATATATTATAGGTTATATAGGGTCTAATTTTTTATATATTTTTACAAAATTATCATTAATATCAGTTAAATTTGATAAACATTTATTTAGATTTCCATGTTATGATTTAAACATGATAATAAAATTTTAATCATCTAAATTTCACAATGAATTTTTATTAGAAAATAATTTATAATAATGTTTTTGAAACAATGGATTTTAAAATTTAATTCTCTTATTGTCTTTAAAAAACCGATTTTCTGGTAAATAATAATTATTTTTTCAATTATTATTTTCTATTTCAAAAAAATTTTATTGTTGTATTCCATAATTCCATGTATTTAATGATGTTGAAAAATATTTTTTATATTTATAATGATTTCTTTATTTGGTCATAGTAAACTATTTTTATAGAAGTAATTGTAAAACTTTTTAAAGTGTGGATGTGACTTCATGTTATATGGATTGACCACATGTAATAATATATTTACTGCATGAAAATAAATTGGAAGAGAAAAAAATACACAGGTTATAAACTAAATTCATGACGACATGGATTGACCATGAGAAAGACTTTAATTTTCCATTTTAGATAGAAGAAAATATTTCAATGTGTTGAAACAATTTCATGATAAACATTCAAGTATGTGGATGAAGGAATTCATGTGACCACAAATTGAACATTGAAGAGACCACACATTGATCATTCCAGTGTTCACACATTAAATAATAAACAAATGAAAGTAAAAATTGGATCCACCACATGAAGAGAATCATATAGATTTCATGGTTTAAGTGAAATTGTCTATTTAATTGATAACATGACCATCTTGAGTTATAGAATGATTTCTTAACTGTTAATCTACTATAAGAGGAATTGAAATTGGTTGCGAGTGAAAAAGATACTATATATATTGTTTAAAATACCAACAGTTTGTGTTTTCATTTAATTAAACCTATTGAAGTAGTTATGTCTATTGAAAATATATAATTTTAAAAATATTATTGCATGATTTTAAGCATAATAATCCATCAAATACATTAAATGGATCGTAATGTCTACTATCTTTGAAAAATAAGGTACAGAAAAGCAGAATAATAGAACTAGAATATAGAACATGGAATCATATGATCATGGATATACTGGAATGTGGAATAAATATATAACATTACATAAACATTAGTCGAGGATAACTGCCAAGACTATATCACATGGAGGACAATGTCTTAAAATGGATTGGTTTTACTTTCTAATCCCAGAAGTGACATCTCATGATACTATAAATTACCCAATTCCTTGGAGAACTATATGGGAGAACCCAAAATAACATTACCTTGCATATGTGTTCCACATGAAGAATAAATTAAACAGGATAAACATAAGGATTACCATTGAATGAAGTGGGTTTTGTAATCAGGTAATAAGGCCTAACCAAAGGGCGTATCATAATGGTTATCAGAAAATAAAGGATTAATCCATCATTTGAAACGGATAAAAGAAAATAGGAATATATAATGATAAGTTATTTCTACGTAAAGTGAAATCATTAGAAAATAGAGGTTTGGTAACGTATGAGATGTGCCACTTAAACTTGTTTTGATGAAAAATGTAAATAATCATTAAAGAGGAAAATGGAATAATTTTTTTCATAAAACAAGAAATAAAAAAAATTAGTTTTTAATGATGAAATGATTTATTTAGGATAATAAAGGTGGAATAAAATATTTTATATACTACAATTGACAATAGGTAATAAATGGAGATGTTCCATTTAATCGGGCTAGCTTATAATGAAGAATTAAGAGGGGAACCAAATAAAACATGTAATTAACCATGAAATAATGATGAATTCAGATATATTAATATGTCATCTATAGAAAATTAGAATATAAGAGAAATATATTATAATAATGAAGAAATAAATTTTATTAATGAGACATAAAGCCTAATACAAAGTTAATTTACACATTTGGATAGATCCGTTACCTTATGTATGAATGAATTCTCTACATAAACTTATTTTCAGATATTATAAAATTAGATTGAATATTTAATTAATTATGAAACTTTTATATATTTAATTTATTTATTAAAATTTGATTAATCTCATTTATGGACAGTTTTGATGAGTTATAATGTCTAATTTCATCGTTCTTAGAGGGTTCTTTTCATGGTTTCATGATCAGTTCAATTGAGTATAAATTTGGGAGTTCATTTAAAATGGAATAAAAACTCCAGAATTATTATGAAATTGTATTAATTTATTTCCATATTATTAAATCATATAATATTTATTTGATATTATTATAATTGATTTGATAAAATGTCAATAATAAATGTTTATTTTATTTTAACGGTTTCTCAATCATCAGAAATGAGATTTGTTTTATTATGTATAATTATGTATTTATATTAGTTATAGAATATGAAAAAATTTATTATATATTTTTCAATCTATTTTAACAATAATTATAGGTTTATGACTTTCCATGGAGGAAATGAAAAATGAAAAATCATCATCCATGATTATGGTGAACTGACATATCAAGGACAATGTTTTCATGTTTTAGGATAAAAGGATAAGAAAATAGATTTTATGATGGATATTCCATAAACATAATAAAAATTTAGTATATATATGATATTGTATTTATAATTATTCTTTTTAAAGGGTAGTTTATGATAGAAAAAAATAAATAATTTAAAAGATAATGAAGGGGGAGTTTACCTCTTAAATGTTGTCAACTTGAGAACCTCTTTATGACACTTGGTTTTGGACTTTTGTAGTGAAAAAAACCATTTTTCAGTGGTAAGAATATTGGGATGGTAATTGTATAGATTATGGACAAGATACTAGTCATAGAAGGTGTGAGTAGAAGGTGATGTGAGGGGTGGTATTTATAGCGGGAGAGGGGTGTTTTTTATTATTATATTCATTAGTTTATTAATTTGGATCAATACTATAAATAGTGTTGATTTATATTAATAAATAAATTAAATGTTTCATGGTATTTAGAACTAATGTGTCCATACATCATCCATGACTCAAAAATCATGTATTTGTGAAATACTGTAAATTACCCTATTTCATTATTCACATAAAAAATCCACTATTTTTAAAAATTGTTAAAAATATTCTCCATAACCATTTTTTGAAAATTATATTTCAAAAATATAATTCATTTTATGAAAATAAGTTTCCAAATATAATAAATTTAATTTTTAAATAATATCATCATTTCTTCAAAAAATATGTATTTTTAAATTATTATAGATTTTATGACCCATTGAAAATTTAATTACGGTCACATTAAATTATATTATTATTAAAATATGACATACTATAAATTTATGAATCTTTTATATGAAAATAAATTTTATTATAAATCATTATATTAATTATGAAACTGTAAATAAAAATTTACATTTTCAAAAATACTATAATTTAATTTATCATTTTTAAAACATTTTTTACTTATACTATGATATAATCATATACTATTTTAATTTATAACATACCTAATTTTTTTATACTTTCATTTGTGAGGTTACATTTTATCGGTCTGATTACAATTCTTGATTGTCATATTAATATATTAACGGTTATGTGACCATTCCAATGGTAGAAGTTTCTTGATTTCTATAAATACCTATTATATCATTCATTATTCATTTACATATATTTTCTCTTAAGGATATATATATATATTAATATTCAAATAAATATTATATTATTAATATTAAATTTTATATCTACAGCTTTGTTCATGATTGTGGTCATTCTAGTTGATCTAGAAGATCCAAATTTTCTCATTTTCTATTTATTTCACATTATAATATTAGGAATTATTATTAGATTATTTTTTTGACTATTGTTTCATGAGTAATTTTTGAGAATAAATTTTTTATGTAGTTATTTTTTTTATTTGTCTGATTTATTCTACCTAACATAATTATATAAAGGAAAATTTCATTGATAGAATTATAGGTCATTACATTCATCCCCAACTATTAAATTTCATCCTCCAAAATTATTTTTTATATACTTTGGTGGAAATAGGTGAAGGTAATTCTCCTTCATTGCTTCCCCTTATTCCCATGTTACCTATTCACATTTATGGTTCCTCACTATTACTTTGACCATATGAGAAGTCTTTTTTATATAACTATATCTATATGGTCTAAGATCTTCACCAGATTCTCTTTATATGTGAGATCATTTTCTAGTTGTACCATCTACGAGTTCAATACATGTGAGCGATGTGGTATGTAATTCCCCAAGAAAGAAATTTTGAATTCAAAATGTACTTGATGCATTTTGGTGGAATTTCAATATGATATGCTACAACTATAATTCCATCACGAATAACGAAGGAGATAATGTATCTAAGAATTAACTTCTCTTTCCACCAAAATATCATGACTCTATTCCAAGGATATATACGGAGGAATAACATGTCTCAAACATCAAACTATAAGTCTAATGAACTATTATTTACATATATCTTATATCAAATTTGGGATTATTTGACGTGTTACTGAATGGTTTTCACCTATTCAACCATTTAGTCATCTATTTCAGGTCCCATCATCTTATGTTCCCCAACTTCATCCCATCATTTCAGTGCTATATATTGTTTCCCATAAATGGACTCTTCTGGATGCATTTAGATTGTTTTTTAGAAACTATTTTTATTAGATAATTTGACCAAATAAAGATGTTGAACCCATCCTCCTTTTAATTCCATTGAAAATTTTATCAATATATCTTATAGTTTCCGAATAATCCAATCAGATTAACCATCAATTTTAGGATGATATGTCATAGTAAAGTTCTACATAGTTTTAAGATCATGTTGGATATTTTCTAGAACTTGTTGGTAAATCTTAAATCATGATCAGATATAATCAATAATGGTTATTTATGCATCCTCACAACTCCTCTGTGTAGGATCGAAATAATGATGTAGATTCTCAATATACAAGAGGGGGGTGAATTGTATACTTTAAAAATTCCTTTGGAACCTTTAATGTTAGTTACGAATAATCGTGTTTTCCTTAAGTAAAGGAAAGGGATAAGTTTAAAGAAGTTAAACATAAGTAAATTCACAACACCTATAATAACAAATAAAACTTGGAATAAGGAGTGAAGTTATAAAGTTCAAATCCAATGAACATTCATAAATCTGAAAAGAGATTCCGAAAGTAGGTTCCGGAAATATGGTTCCGGAATGTGAAACGTAACAAAAGATTACAAAATGAGATTCTACCTTAAATAATATAGAATCTAAATGAATCATAGTACAAGTAAAAAAGTATAAGAAGGTTATACTTTCATTATAATACAAAATTCAGTGAAAAAAACAAGTAGTTGAACTACAAGTAAAAAGATATAAGTCTTTTAACCCAAAGAGAAGGGTATCCAACAACCTTGGATAAAGTTCCCTTGATTTATACTTTCAAGAATGTTTGTCTTACCCACACTAGGGTAAGCCCTCGAAATGATGATCATAGTCTCTGTCTTCCTCTCCCCATAAGCCCTCAACTTCAAGGTAGTTGGCACCTCTGTCTTCCTCAGCAAGGAAGCCCTCGAACTTCAAGGTAGTCGGCAACCTCTATCTTCCTATCCCCGGAAGTCCTCGAATTTAATCACCAACATTCGGAGTCGCACAAAGCTTTGCGAGTTAATAAGAGCCTCTCTCTCTAGAAATCACTTCAA
Source organism: Viscum album (assembly GCA_963277665.1). Classification (NCBI taxonomy): domain Eukaryota; kingdom Viridiplantae; phylum Streptophyta; class Magnoliopsida; order Santalales; family Viscaceae; genus Viscum; species Viscum album. The sequence goes on along the minus strand of OY728153.1, from coordinate 75,642,282 downwards.
GAATGTAATCACATGAGTCGAAGATCAGTCAGCCTTTCAGCAGCCTTTTTTCAGCACTGGGCTCTTTCAAATGAGCTCCTATTTATAGGTAAGGTCGGCCTCGTTCCCAACGGTCATATTTTCCTTAAAAATCGGAGGGACCTTTACACGTGTAACTTAGCCAACGGTTAGTTTATAACATAATAAACGACATTGTTTTATAACAAAACAAGTGTAACAGAATGTACGACACTATTTAAAATCTAACTCAAAAGTTTGGAATGAAAACATAGGAGTGAAGGTTTGGAGTGTAAGGAAAATAATAAAGAGTGGACAAAATATAAAGGCATAAACAAAATGAAAGTTCGGAGTCTAACCAAAAATAATTTTTGGAGTCTGAATAAATTCAGATTGTATAAAACAGAGATGATCAGATTCTGTTTAATATGAATTCGGAATGAGAATTAGGAATGGGAATTTGTCCACAGAATTCGTAATGAGAATTCTTCATCAAAATTCATAATGAGAATTCCTCATTAGAATTCGTAATGAGAATTTGTTGTCGAATTTCTTAAGGATTCGTATCCTGAATCTGGAGTAAAACTGTATCCGGAATTTTGAATGAAACTTTATCACAATTCTCAATCTGGATTTCTGAGTGAAACATTATCACAGTTCTTATCCAGAATTCGGATCCTAAAAATAGAATACTTCATATCAATGGTTCAAGCAATTATTATAAAATAGAAATGAATCTGAATCTTATACTTAAGAAAAATATGGATGAAAATATGATAAGGATAATTTTTCTTACAAAAGCGATTTTCCTTATAAAATCAATTTTCCTTATAAAATCAATTTTCTTAAAGATAAGGTGTTTGTTATTTTCAAAACAAGAAGGAATGGAAAAGTCATAAGGAAAACCATATTGACTCAACAATCTCCCCACTTTTGGAAAGCACAAACATCCTTATGAAAAGGAATTCTAAGAAGAAAGAAAAACATTAAAGCTTATCTCCCTTTGCTTTAAGGATATTGATGAATACGCCTAACTCCCCCTTAGGATTTGAAACTCTAAGGATCATATTCTAGATTTCCGGAGTGACATTTCAATATGAATAAGAAAGACTTCTTTAATGAAAAACTCCCCCTTAGATAAGCTCTTATTAGAGTTCTTTTTCCTTAAGGATCTTTTCCTTCTCCCCCTTTGTGATTTTCAAAAACAATTCGAGGGAATGGAAAAAAATAACAAAGTACCTGAAAAATTAGTAACAACAACAAAAGAAACGACAAGCACAGTTATCATTAAGTTTGAAATCTTGGCGACAAAGAAAATTTAGATATCACAAAAGACCGGATCTGTCTATTTTGGATCTTTTTCCTTCTCCATGAGACCCTTAAGAATAGTCTTTACTTTCTTCAAGTCTTTATGGTCTTCTTCGTCTTGCTTCTCTAAAACCATTATTCTTACACTTTGAGCTTCAATCTTTTCTTTTTGGGCTTGAAGCTTTTCATTCTGAGCATTGATCTTTTCTTCTTAAGCCTTCAATTTCTCTTCAAACTCAATCCGATGATCCCTTTCAATCTTCCAGTTTTTAGAAATGGAATTCAGCTTCCCATTCAGATCTCTGACTTCTTGAATCCGGAAGTTCTTTTCATCTGTCAGCTTTTCTTCAAAGGATGAAGTAATGTCATTTATTTTCTTGTCCTCAGTCTCAAAAGCATCTTTAACATTGTCTTGAAATTCATCAAATAGCCTCATCTCTTCTACAGTCTTCCTCGACCAGTTTGTCATCATCTTGCAAGATCTTCTATGGGATTCGTAGCCGACAAAGAATGTTTTGAACTGAGCCTCTATTTCAACACACTTGTCCATAACCATATATACGGAGTCTGTTTTCTGATTTAAAGCATGTTAGAGCATCTGGCATCTTGAGTCAATGCTTGAGAAGGTTGGAATAGAACCTACCAGCTTTTTTAAAGATTGAACAATGAAGTCATGCCCCAACGAAGATGACTTCGAATCCGAGACTCTTCATGGAGAATTTTCTTCTTCAACTTGGTCAAGATTTCTCTTTGAAGAACTACCAACTTCCTTTCTCTTCACCACTAATGAGCTCAGAGTATCAGCAAGAATTTTATTTCCCTTGTCTCTTTTCAGAATAGAGTCATGTTCTGGAGTTCTCTTTTCACTATCAGAAACATGGACAACATTGTCTTCCTCATCAGCAACTTTCTGAGCATCAACCTCTACGTTTAACATCTTAGAAATATCATGTTGAAGTTGTTCTTCTTCTGAATGATATGATACTTCTTCTTCTCTTTTATCCTCATCTATCGCTGGAGTAACTAGCTTCGATGATTTAGCTTCTGAAGTTCGGAGCAACAAATGTTCAGAAGGAGTCCCCTTATAATCATCTACATGCTTCAACACATCTCCGGTTTCACCACTTCCTTCAGAAACATCTTCTTCTTCTTCCACTTGCTCAAGTTGCTCATCTTTCTCAACAGACTTATCTACTGCCTCTTCCGGAGCAACAATGTCTCTTCCTAGAGTCTCAGGTAGAGATTCCAGAGAAAAAGGTCACGGAACAGGGATATTTGCTAAAACCATCTCATTAAACATTAACAAAGTCTGGGCTACCTCAGCCTCAGAAATATTCTTCTTGAGCTTCTTTTTATTCGCTTGTTTTTCTAGCTCATCTACAGTTCATTCCTTCAAGGACTTAGCCTCCACAGGGTCCTAGCCAAACTGAGGCTCCCCTTGCACTCTCTTCTCTTTCATTTCCCTCCATTTAGAAACAACTTCATCTGGGTAAGTTTTCTTATTCTTTGGTTTTGGAGGTGCGGAATGAACTTCCTTAGAATTGGGATTCTCTGCTTGTACTTCCACTTCTTTCAACTTTCTCTTCCTTATGGGTTTAGAGGATTCCGGATCAACAAATTTCAGAACTGTTTCTCCTTGAGCAGGTAAATCAATAAACTGACTAGCCTTCATGTCAAAAGATACATCCATTCTTTTAAGTGTACCATCACTCACCAGCATAATTTTTCAAACTCTTGGCATAGACTTGCAAGCCTCCTTGAATGACTGAAAGCACCGAACTATCAACATCGAGAGGATTGCTAGATACATTATAATATGAGCTCTCAGATTCCCTTTCTTAACATTCTCAAGAGTGATAAGAATGTGCTTCATCAAATTGAACTTCCTTAGATTTATCAAAAAATCTAGGATGTAGAGATCACTCTTCTTCAGACTATCTTTTTCACCCTTCCTCGGTAAGATAAGACCTTGTACCCATAACTCTAGAATCTGGAAATTTGTAGATAGAGAAGCAATCATTGGAGCCTTGTCATCTACCAGTCCAAGAGTTTCTTAAGCTTTTTCCTTGTCGAAGCTACCTTTCGAATCCGGAAACACATGAGATATGAATTCAGCTTCTCCTTCATAGGTCAGCCCTATCAAGCTTTCTGACTTGGTATAAGAAAGCTTATAAGTCTTTCCATAAGACTTAACAGAAAATTTCTCCCTATTAGCTTCCTTAAAGAAGGAAACTATTTCATACAATTCAAAATGTAAATCTGAATACACATCATCTTGGTTCCCAGGATTTGACACTGCAACATCTTCCTAACCATTAAGCTTAATATTCTTGGAAATAAGAGAGTCATACTTGTTGAAGAAATCCGGATGAACCAGCCTCTCTCTGTATACTAACCACTTCGAAATCGGATTAGAGAAAGACATGTCTTGAGAAGCTACTTCCACAGACATTCAAATTTGAAGACCTCTGAGAAGTTAGAAATGGAGAAAGATGAAGTTTGGAATGGACTTAAAATAGAGAGGCAGATCTTCGCTATGCTAGAGCTTGAAATCCGATGTGGGACAACCGTTTGGGGTCCCCTTTATATAGGCAACGGAAAAACGGTTTATCTTCCATGGTTGATCGAACGGTTGTGATAAGCTGAGATTAGATCTGACGGTCGAAAAATAATTCTCAAGAGAAGTTGAATCCGATCTTTTGATGTTTTTATTAAAATAAAGAATTAAGTAAATTATAATCTGAAAACAAAATATAAGAAAATGGCAGCCAGAAAAGTATGACTATGAAAACTTAAGTAAGGAAATCATACCTTTCGGATTGGCTTCGGAAGATTATTCATAATTGGTAACATTCCTAAGAAAACTAAAAAAAACTTTACGATGAAAAACAAACTAAGTACGAAAAACTAAATATGAAAAACGAACTCAGTAAGGAAAACTCAGTACAAAAAATTCATTCCAAAAATTTGAAAATAAAAAACTCATTATGACAGATTCGGTATGAAAATTATGTTATGAAAAAACCAGTACGAAATTTTCCAATCTAGAAATTTTTAATATGAAAATATTTATTTCAGAAGTTTTCTATATGAAAATATCCATTCTGGAAAATTTTAGTTCCAGAAATTCCATTCCAGAATTTTAGTTCTGAAAAGTTTGAAAAATTTTTTTGAAAATTTTTATTATTCTAACAATCATATGTACTCCCCCTATGAAAAGGAGTTTATTGCTGTAAGGAGACTTTTTCAACAGAAATTTAATTAAGGAGGATTACCTTATGGTTATCATCCCTAACGTCTGTTTAATGTATTCAAATCTTTCATAAGGAAACGATTTTGTGAAAATATCAGCAAGTTGATCTTGGGTTCCGATAAATAGAAGAATGATATCTTCTTTAAGTGTGTGATCCCTAAGAAAGTGATGCCTAATATCTATGTGTTTTGCATGAGAGTGATGTGCAGAGTTTTTAGTGAGGTCAATGGCACTTGTGTTATCACACAAAATTTTAGTTTTAGTAAAACTCAAGCCAAGTCTGTGAGTGTGTGTTGCATCCACAACACTTGAGCACAACAACTTCCAGGTGCTACATATTCAGCTTCAGTAGTGGAGAGTGCTACAGAATGTTGCTTCTTGCAGGACCAAGAAACTAATGAATCTCCTACGAAATGACAAGTTCCTGATGTACTCTTTCTATCCATTTTACATCCACCAAAGTCAGCATCATAAAAGCTTTTTAGAACAAAATCATTTCTAGAAGTATAAAATAATCCTAGATCGATGGTTCCCTTAAGGTAGCAAAAAATACTTTTTACTACCTTTAAGTGAGATTCCTTAGGATTGGATTGATATCTTTCACATAAGCATACTAAGAACATTAAGTCTGGTCGACTAGCTATTAAGTACAGTAAACTTACTATCATACCTCTAAAAGATGTTTGATCTACTGGTTTCCCAGCTTCATCAAGATCTAATGAGTTTGAGGTACCCATGGGAGTACTTATACTCTTAGTGTTGTCATAACCATACTTTTTAAGAAGAACTTTAATATACTTATGTTGAGATATGTAAGTTCCTTCTGGTTTTTGAGAAATTTGAAAACCAAGGAAAAAAGTTAACTCACCCATAAAACTCATTTAAAACTCATATTTCATTAGACTTGCAAAAGAGTTGGTCAAAGATTGCTGAGTTGAACCAAATATGATGTCATCAACATAAATTTGAACAATCAAAACATTTTTCTTATCTTTCTTTATAAAAATGGTTGGATCTGCATTTCCCTTAACATAGGTATTTTGAATCATATATCCAGTGAGTCTATCATACCATGCTCGTGGGGCTTGTTTATGACCATACAATGCTTTGGTAAGTGTAAAAACATGATCAGGATGTTTTGTATCTTCAAAGCCAGGAGGTTGTTCAACAAAAACTTCCTCTCGAACATAACTGTTAAGAAAATCACATTTCACATCTATTTGAAAATGTTAAAAATTAAAGAATGCTGCATAGGCAAGAAGAATACAGATAGAATCAATTCTAGCTACTAGAGCATAGGTTTCTTCATAATCTATTCCCTCTTGCTGATTATAGCCGTTAGCAACAAGTCTAGATTTATTTCTTAGTATGACTCCATTTTCATCACATTTATTTCTGAAAACCCATTTTAATCCAATAAAAGAAGTTTCCTTAGGTCTTTCAACCAAGGTCCAGACTTTATTCCTTTCGAATTCATTTAGTTCATCTTGCATAGCTTTGATCCAATCATCATCACCTAACGCTTCATCAGTGCTTTTAGGTTCTAATTGGGAAAGAAATTCTAGATGTTCTACTTAAATTCTTAAGGAACTTCTAGTCATTACAGGTTTATTGACATCACCAATGATACTATCACTAGGATGATTCTTAAGAAACACCTTATTTGGGTTTTTTAAAACCTATTCATCTACATTGGGTAGAAAGTCTTCTAGGGTAAATTTTTCAGAATTATCTTCTTGAACAATTTCCTTATCAGAAGGTTCTTCTATCAAATGTTGACAATCAGTTTTTGAACACACATCTGAGGATGTAGGTTGAGGTGGTTTAAAAACAAAATGATCTGACTCATCAAATTTTACATGTACTGTTTCTTCAACAGTACAAGTATTTTTATTAAAAACTCTATAAGCCTTAGAAGTTGTGAAATAGCCTAAGAAAATTCCATCATCAGATTTTGGTTCGAATTTATGTAAGCTATCTTTAGTATTCAAAACGAATACTTTGCAACCAAAAACCTTGAAGTAGGATAGTCTTGGTTTTCTACCATTCCATAACTCATAAGGGGTTTTATTAAGAAAAGGTATAATCAATGCTCGATTTATAGTATAGTAAGTAGTACATACAGCATCAGCCCAGAAATGTCTAGCTACATAATATTCACTCAACATGGTTCTAGTTATCTCTTTAATAATTCTATTCCTTCTCTCAACTACACTATTTTGTTGAGGAGTTCTAGGTGCTGAAAAATTTTGAGTAAAACCTTCTTTACTACAAAAAGTTTCAAAATCTGAATTTTGAAATTCTCCTCCATGATTACTATGAATAGTTTTCAATGGAAGGTCTTTATCATTTTTAACTTGAGCTCTAAAACTTTTGAAATAGGAAAAATCTTCAGACATCCTTGCTAGAAAATAGACCCATGTAAATCTATTGTAATCATCAACTAAAATAAACACATAGTATTTGCTTCCAATACTTCCATTTTGTGTTGGACCGAAAAGATCCATGTGCACTAACTATAATGCATCGGTTGTTGAGACTTCACCGATTGATTTAAAACTATATTTATGTTGCATGCCATATTGACAAGGATAACAATCTTTAGAAGAAGAAAGTCTATGCTCCGATAGATCCCTAACTAGTTTCTTCTTAGAGAGTTTACATAAGTTCCTAAGATGACAGTGACCTAGTCTTCTATGCCATAACCAGGAATGATCTTCCATTGCTCTAAGGCAAGGTAAATCTTGGATTCTAAGGTCTTCTATGTTTAATGTGTAACCATTCCCTTGCCTATTGGCTGAGAGAATAAATTATTCCTTGGAATTGTGTACTAAGCACTTATAATTCCTAAAATTCACAAGGTAGCCTTCATCACATAACTGACTTATGCTAATGAGGTTTTTCTTATGAACCGTAACAAAAAGAACATTTGAAATCAAGGTTTTATCAAGAATAACAATATTACCAATACCAACAATCTCTCCCTTAGAATTATCTCCGAAAGTAACCTTTCCTCCTTTCGTTTTGATAATCTTTTCAAAAAATCTTTTGTTACCAGTCATGTGCCGGGAACATCAACTATCCATGTACCATGTATTGTTGCTGGTACTCTCTTTATTTTCCTGAAATCAAGAAGATAATTAGACTTTCGGAATCCAAACTTTCTTGGATCCGATATTTCCTGATAATAAAATTTTAGATACCCACATCTTCATAGAGAAATAAGCTTTGTGAAATCCTAAAGATTGGGTTTTGTTTAAGGAACAATTATTTCCCAGTGACCACCACATTGACACTTGGTACAATATGGGGAACTTTGAGGAACAAAATAATTGTTACTAAAAATTGGTTTTGCATGGGTATAACCAAAACCAGATTTATTTCTTAAAGGTCGTATTTGGGAATAAATTTTATCAAAATTTCCCTTACCATGGGTAAAGTTTGATAAACACTTCTTTAAGGAAAAAATTTGAAAATTCAGTTTTATAACCAAGTTTTTATCATCAAAATCATTAGTTTTAGAACTAGAGCTAGGCTTGAAAACATTTTTCTTAGAAATTAATTTTTCTAATTCTTTAGAAAGTTTGTTATTATCAGAACTTACTTCCTCAAGATGTTTTGAAATACTTTCAAAATCAGCATTTTTCCTATGAAGATCTTTAGAAAGATCTGATATCTCTTTAGTAAGAATAGAATTCCTAGAGTTTGCCTTATCAAGTTTGTTATTGAGTTTGGAATTCTCAATCTCAAAAAGTTCACCAAACCTAGAGACTTCTTCATAAGTAGGTAAAGTATTTTCTTCATCAGAAGAGGATTCTTCATCAGAAGAGTTATAATACTTACTATCATTGGAATTTAAAGAAACATTGGTCAATGATTCATCATTTCGTACCTTAGCCATAAAACAATGATTGTCAATAGGTAATCTGGTTATAGGACCAAGATTCTTTTGTCCTAAAGATTCGTAATCAGAAGATTCATCTGAAGATTCCCCAACACTGGCACTCTAGGTATCATTAGCTTTCAATACTTTCTTAGCTTTGGCTTTATAATATTTCTTTATTTTCCTATCTGAATGCCTTTCTTTTCTTTCTTTCTTTTTATGAAAAGGGCAATCTGGTCTAATATGTCCAGCTCTCTTGCATTCATAACAAGTAACTTATCCATCTTTCTTATCTTTCCTGTCCTTTTTCTTATACTTGGATTGGAAATTTCTCTGCCCAGCTATCTTTTTCATCCTTCGAGCAAGATTTTCTAATGCATTTTCAGAGACTTTACTCTCACTAGATTTGGATTGGAAAATGACTTTCTTAGACTTGGATCTGGTTACTCTCTAAGGATTCTTAGCTTTCATCTGATTTGATGTTGTTGTAAAAGCAATAGTACCATTTCCATTCTTCTTCTTAATGTTGTCAGCATCTCTCTTCATTCTGGTTTCATGTTGAATAAGAGTTTCAAATAACTCATCAAGAAAAATTTGAGTGACCTTCTTATTCTCATCTATAGCTGTTATTTTGGATTCCCACTCATTGGGCATAATATCATTTATTTTATCCACAAGTGCTTCATCATCTAAACCTTTCTCTCCCATAGACTGTAAACTATTGAAAATAGTCATAAATCTCTGTTGAACATTACAGATTGGTTCACCATAAGGAATGTTGAAGCCATGATATTCAGCTCTAAGCATATCTCTCATAGTCTCAATCACTTTAGAAGTTCCAAAGTGTGTAACCTCTAACTTCTTCCAGATACAATTAGCTTCTTCACAAGAAGAAATTTGGCTATATATATTTCTATTCATTGAACAAAGTAGAGTATTGCGTACCTTATAATTGAGTTGATATTCTTGCTTTTCCTGGTTAGTAAAAGTTCTAACTTCCTTGTCAGGATATACCATTTTCTATTGACAAAATTGATGGTAGTGTTTTCCCATTTCAATGCTAGTATGGGTAATGGTTTCATAATCCCCTTAGATTTTTTCCATTCCACCTCATAATGTTATCATAAAAGATAGTTTAATGTATATTCACAGATCTCCTTCTTCATATTTTCACACCAATAGTGCTCTCAAGGATCATAATACATATGTGTTCTTCCTGATTGGATGGAGATGGTCATGCTATGTACATAATTAAAAAGCATCCTCATTAGCTTAGGATATGATGGGAAATGTAGTCATGACCAAATTATTATGACTCATTCCTTATTTATTTTTAACTATTAGGATATACCATTTTCTATAGATTCACCCTTCTTATGAATTTAAACATAATTTCATTGAGCATTCATTCCCTTATCTAAAAGGGATGTTGGAGAAATCATTTAAGAAAGGAATGATGATGTACATTCTTTTATGATTCTGATGTCCATCCATTTCAGGTCTATAAATATTGTTTTCTTCTCAATTCTCATCATTGATAATGCTTCATGATCCTTTATACTTTGATAATCTATAACATTATTTTATTTTCTATAATGGAAGTGGATTGAGAAATCATAATCCTTAATAAGATATAGTAATCAAAATTGGATTATATTATTATTATTATGTGTGAATATATATTTGAGTCTCTTTTGATTAGTATATATCTCACACATCTCCCCAGCGAGATAATTATACAATATTTTCAATGTGTTGATAATGATTGCATGTTGCAGATCATGTGTGGGATTATTTTTCTCAATAATTTTCAACATCCTTATGTTTTATGGTATTATATTATCATTTTTAAAAAGTATATAGGCAATTAATTTCTATAAATAATAACATTATACTAAAAAAAGTTCTCCACTTTTCATTACTATAGGTAAATGATAGCAGTGATAAGACAATTTTTTCATTCATTGACGCCTTCTTTACATTTATTGATCCAACCAAACATTAATCCCTTCTGATTTATGTTGTTTAGTGGGTTTGAAAAATAAAACTAGTTCTTAAAAATCATCTATATTACCAATATAGACCTAGTAAACTATATTTCTCTATTATAGATGTTGTTATGGGCTACTCCTCAATTATCCTTATTTTAGAAGCAACCAAAAATATTCAATTATTGGTGACAACCTTTCCTATTGATGGTAATTCCTCTATCGATAATTCAAATTTAATGTACATTTCCAATAGTTTCTCCCTTGGTAATGTCTTTGTAAAAATATTAAAATTCTCATGATGCTTTTATTTTCTCATAGAGTATATTGGAATATAACTTATAATGACCAAAGAGAATTTTTCCAGGTAATATTGACATTATCTATCCAATAAGTCCATGAAAATTTTTAGAACATTGGTAAGTCTGAAAAGAAGCACTATGACCTTAACATGTTCATAGCATTATTGAAAGGTTATCTTTATAATGGATTCCTTCCTCGCCATTAATTAGTGATATCCTAATCCAATATCCACCATAGAGAACTACATCCCCCAATGTGGTTGATTGAAAATTCCATCTATCTGTGGTATGTGAGACTTGTAAATTATCATGATTTTGTTGATTTCATGAAAATTAATGTAGAGTTGTATTAAAGAATCTTTATTATTTAATAGAAGTACTGGCACACCCCAAATTGAAGCACTATAGAATTTAAAGCCTTGTACAGATTCTCAGGTAATTACATATTCTGTTCTTCCAACTCAATTGTTTCTATTATGTATGAAATCTTTCGGAAGATATCCCATTATAAGATAAATTTAGAACATAGCCTCTAATTCAGGAGGAAGAAAATTAAATTCTTCAGGGAACAAATTAGTGTAGCCCCTCACAATGGGAACATCTTTGAGCATGATTCTCTTCTTAAAATCAATTATTTGTGATAGATATGACTTCTTATGGAGAAATAATATCCACAATTGAGATAATGATTCTATAAAGGGTTTCATTCTCCTTAAACTTTTACTTAATTTGAAAATTCCTCAGAATGTGTAGATTTATATCTTTTTCGTGACATTGGATGTTGGATTTATATAAAGATAACCAATTTATTCCCAATATAACAACAAAATCTACCAAATGAAGTAATATTATATTCTTTGGAATGATCCATCCAAAAATGTTGACATATTGTTCTTATATAATTTAGATATAATAATTTATAAATTCTCTTTTATCACATATAACTTAGAGTTCATATTTTTAGAAGGGTTTTGAATAGTTCTACTAAACTTGTATGATATTAATGAATGTGTATAATCCAAATCAAATAGTATATTCTCTACTCTTGAAAGTGTAACCAGCATACCAGTCACCACATCATTTTTGGGCTCCACCTCAATAGTTGTGATAGAATATTTACTTTAATTCATAAAAGTTTTTTGTTCTTGATTTCCTCTAAAAATCATTTTCTTAGGGAATTTTCTCATATAATTTCCATGTCACTTTTAGTGGAAATATTTCACTACAAGATGAGTTATGACCTGAATAATCCATTATGATATTCTATTATTATTATTCATCCAATCCCTTTAGAGAAAAGTTTCATGATGCCACTCTCATCCATATTTGAAGTGTCACCTAGTTCCCATTGGCAGTTCCTAGAATGTTTTTCCTATACTTTCGACATGTGATATTTTTGGTTTTATTTACTTCATTGTATTTATTTATTAATCCTTAAATATTCATCTCAATTATCATCATTTTATCTCTGATCCCTCATGACCACTATGTGTTACCAATATCCATCTCAACCATTATAGTACATCAAAAATTCTTATCATAGATGTTAAAATCCAAAATTTCCAAAGCATTTTATAGACACATCATTAACCCACTAAACAAAATATCCACCTTTATATTAGTTTTCATGAAAGAGAATGTTTCATATTGTGAAAGCCTTATATCGTTATCCCCATATGTTGTGATAGATTTATCTTCCTTTTTAATTAGTTTGAGGTACACCATATCTAGTTTAAGATAGAGATTTAATGGAAAATATTTATTGAAAAATATTTTCTTGAATCCTTCCCAGTCCATGGATTTAAATTCCACTTTAATAATTCATTTTTATCAGTTTCCACAACTGATCAACTTCCCCATCAAAATGATATACCGTCAATATGACTTAATCTTCATCTGACCAATGGATAATATTTAATATCTTTTCAATTTTTTAATCCATTTTTCTGTGATGAGGGGGTCAAAATGTTTACAAAATATAGGATTAATTTTTTATATAAGGGATTTGACATAAATTTTATCATTCATAGGAGAAGGGTGGAATTCTACATGATTCATGTTATTATTCATCACTTCAGCTATTTGAGCTAGTACAATCATGATGTTTTGGCCTCTAGATCCCATCAGATTTGGTATCTCATAAGGTTAATCATCATATTTTCTATCAAATTTACTGTTTTTATGAGATCTCCTATTTTATACCATTGACTATGAAAAGAGATAAAAAACAATTAAGGTGATTGAATACTTATGTAATGAGCATATAAAAGTTTCAACATTAAACATGGAAGGTTAAACTTGTAAATGAAAAGTTTATCCTAACATGAAATTCCCTATGTTATAATATACATTAGCCATGCTGATATAATTATCCCTGGGGTTATTACAAATGTTTTCATGTCCAAATCCCCAATAATAACCCTACCTTTCTATTATTCCCACTAAAGACACCACAACCTTTTACCCTTATTATTAAATAATTTTTATCATAATTTTCCATCAAATACAAACCAAGGATAATTAATTCTAGTATCTTTGGAAGATTAGTTACACAAAATTATAAATATCTCTTTATTAATCATTATTAATAATATCCAAACTTATTTTGAGCTCTTACATCTATATAGGATAACTTGAGGAATAAATATACAAAAGGGAAGAGCTAAAAATCACAATATGGGAATAAAAATGGGAATGAATCATAGCACCCGAGCTTGAAAGGCATAACATGATAACATAAATGGAATGGATCATCAGTAAACATTTGGAATCATAACATATAGAACATTAAATCACATTATCATAGAAATATTGGTCTGTGAAAGAATCATATAACATGTTATAAACATGAATCAAGGCTAAATTTTAGGACTATATCACATTCTAGAAAACGTACTGTAATTGATCATGTTTACTCCCAAATCCCAAAAATGACGTCTCATAAGACTAAATATTACCAAATTTATTGGATCCCTATCTGGATGCACCCATTATAACATGTAAATTCATATGTGTTCTACATAAATATTCAAACATATGTAATAGACAAAAGGAAAACACATGTAAGGAAGTGTTCTTCATAATCATGTCACAAAGAATAAACAAAGGGAGTATAATAATGTTTTTCATGAAATAAAAGACAAAATCCTTAATTCACTTTTTTAAATGGAAAATAGAAAAATATTTTGATTAATGTTTTCTAAATGATGTGTAAACATGAGAAAAGATTAGCTAGGTATCTTTATAAATGTTCTATATAAACAAGAATTTATGAAAAATTGTTGAGTCCTTAAATTTTATAAAGGAATAATTTTTACATAAAACTGTAAATAAAAATCAATATTTTATAGTGATTAACTATTTTAATTTTAAAAAATACTGGTAAATTAAAAAAGATTATGGTGTGTATTTGAAAATGTGTAGAACTGGAGAAGTTCCCTTAAATCAAGGTTCATTTAATGAAATAATTGAGAAGAGAACCTTATGAAACTTGTAATTAACCATCAAAAAAATATTAATCATATTGTATTCATAATTTTGGGATATTAAGAAATAATATATGTGAATTATATAAGAATAATGAAGAAATGAATTTTAGAAAATAGAGATAAAGTGTAATCGAAATGTTATTTGGAGGTTTAGAGTGATCACTTACCTTATGTCTAAATACATTCTGTACCGGAACATAATATCATGGATAAAAAATTAGATTAATTAAAAAATTAATTATGAACATATTATGAATTTATTTTATTTATTAAAATTTTATAAATTTTATATATTTCCATTTCAATGAGTTATAATGTTTACTGTTGTTGTTCCATGAGTGTTATTTTCAAGGATTCAAGGTTAGTTCCCATGAGTATATTTACATGAGTACTTATTAAATGGATGAAAAAATACATAAGTATATTGAAAAGGTATTAATATACTTCCATAATTTTAAATGGCCTCATATATCAATATTTTTCTAATGTGAGGATGATTTATTTGAAAAAAAAATTAATAAACATTTAGTTTGGTTTATTGGTTTTTTATTCATCACGAACTAGTTTTGTATTATTATAAAATATTATGTATATATACCAATTTTAAAACATAATAAAATGATAATATTCATTTTGAAATATTTTTTAACCATTATGATGGGTTTTTAACACCCTCGAAGGGAGTAATGGATAAAAATTGTCATCCATGAAGGATATGAACCGACATATCATGGATGATGTTTTCATTTTAAAAAAAATGAAAAATGAAGATATTTGATGATAGATATTATATTAAGAAAATAATATTATAGTATATATATTCAACTATAGTTATCATCCCTCTTTGAATAGGGTAGATGAGGATAAGACAAAAACATAATTTAAAAGAGAAAAAAGAGGATTTTTCCTCTTGAATGTTGTCTCCTCGAGAACAGCCTTACGGAACATGGGTTTGGACTGTCAATGAGACTAGAATCTAATAGTCATGTAGAAGAGTCAAGATAAGAGAATTTGAATTCATATTTATAGACTAAAATTCATATAATATGTGTGGAGAATGGGCGGTGTGGGGTTATATTTATTGGGAGATATCCGTGTTTTTTATTATTATATTCATTAGTTTATCATTATGGACCAAGATTGTTAGTAATATTGATTCATATGATTAAATATAGTAAATGGTTCAATACATATTGATACAATGGGTTAATAAGTCATCAACACATCATCCATTCCTCCAACATTAACGTATTTGTTAAATACTGTAACTTACAATATTTCACTATTGACAAAAAATACTGCTATTTTATAAAATTCCCAAATTTTCACTGTAATTTTTTTAATGTGTAGATTTCAAAATGGGAATATATTTTATGAAAATAATATTTTCAATATAATATAATTAATTTTTAAATAAACTTATCATTTATTAAAAAAATATCGATTTTAATATTATAAATTATTTTATGCACCTTCGATAATTTTAATAATCTCTTATAAAATTATACTATAATCATCATAAAACATAATTTTAATTTTTGAATCTATTTTATAAAAATTAATTTTACATTTAAATTAATATATTAATTATAAAATTCTAAATACACATTTGGGTTTTAACAAATACTAACACTTAATTTATCATTTTTTTAAAATATTAATTGTATTATGATATAATTATATCATATTTTTATTTAAAAGATACATATATTTTATTTATACGTTCATATGTGAGGTTACTATTCGTACAGAATGATTACTATTCTATATGGATATATTACTATTCTAATGTTCAGGGTACTATTTCAATGGTAGACGTTACTAGATTTATATAAATATGTATTATTTTATCATTATTCATTCAATTATATTTTTTCTAGTGGATCCAGAAGATCCCAATTTTCTTATTTTATATTTAATTTCCTAATGTATTATGTGTAATTATTATTGTATTCCTTGACTATTAGTTTATAATTATTCATTTATGAGAATAACGTTTTTACTGAGTTCTCAATGTGATCTATGTTATTTATACTACATGAAATAATTATAAGAATGAAAATTTCCTTGATGAATATATGAATCATTATAAAGACCTCTCAATATGAGAACAATCATTTATCAACTGATAATTTTTTAAAAACCCTCTTAAATTAAAACGAATACTCAATTTTGATAATTGAGGCCATGTTGGTTCTAATTTTAACTAAAAATAACCATTCTCATTCACTTTGATAATCTATTTTCTATACAATATTGAATAAAGCATAGGAAAAGGACACACAAATTGTATCATATATTCACTAGCCTACCAGATAATCATACATGGAGGGGAACCATTATTATAAATTGATATTCGATCAAATATTATTCTATATCCAAATTACCATAATTTATTCACTCTCTCTATTTTACCAAACACATTGATCTATTCTTGAGTTTTTCTATACATTCATATTACACTTCACTTGTAATATAAAATGGATTACTTGGATACACCTTCTTTATTTCCATTATAAATGTTTTCCCATATAAAAATAAGGAAGTGTCTTGGAATATCCGTGAATGCGTTTTCATGTAACTATTTTTTGAAAAACTAAACCAATGTTATGGGTTGTTTAATAAGATTTAATACATGGGCTTTTAATTGAATTATTTTAATGTTGAGAGGATTATTCCATAGCTTTCTACTACCCTCTTATTTAATTTCATTGTGCATATTATTTTTCTATTCTCTTATTTTTTAAATTTAAATTGAATTTTTTTTTATTTTTTATAAGTGTTTTAAAAATGATAATTCAAAATTATACTCTAATAGTTTACATTTAAAAGTGATATATATTTTAGATTAAGTAAAATAACATCAATATTTAAGGTAATTTTAAATTATATTATGTATGGTTTGATTAAGACTTATAGAAACATTTTCAACAATCAAAATAATTTATATCTATTAAATTTTCCAATTGTGGCATGTTTATAAATTGGGGGATTCCAAATTTATAATTACAAAAAATTGAAAAAATATATTGGATGTGAAATTCAGCCCTCTTGAGAATTCCTATAGGACCAAAATTTGGTATCCTAGTGGAAACAATTTATTTATAGGATCCCTATTTTTATTATCATTATTTTATTTTTTACCTTAATCATGTCCTACGGTATAGATATCATCATTTATTTAATTAAATGTTTACTATGATGAGGGTTAAATGTGATGGTTATTCCACCTATCAACCTACTTATGTTAATTAAAATAACTATTCTCACTAGAAAATTAAAATTAGAATATTTTTCAAAAATATGGTATTTGATATTTGGGGAATTATAGAGGATAAGTATGAAAACCCAAAGACTATAAGAAAATAATGGGATGATCAAAATAAGGATACTTATGATTCTATCTATAATTCTATAAATTCACTATTTTTTTAGGTGAATATGAAAATAATATAATATTTTTATGGGCTACTACTTATAGAATTTGGGACACTATTTCTATTTCTCATGAAGGATCTTCTAATGTTAAGGAAATAAAATTTGATAAATATAACATGAAGTATGATTCATTAAAGATGAAAATTAATCCTTCAATTCAAAAAACGCATTATATATTTAATTATATTATCAAAACTATAAAGGTACATGGAAAAACTATGGATGATAAACAAGTAGATATAATAATACTAATATACTTACCTTGATAGGTGTGGAAAAAATAGTATTTTGATTATAAAATCATATGAAACTGGATAAGGGTTGGTAAAATAATTTATTAGATTGTTAATGATGTATGTAGAATAATTAATGTAAGATAAATAATATACAAATCTTAATAAGAAAATCATATCCTTTAATACACTTGAATAAAAAAAATAATTTACCAAGGATGATAAATCAAGGGGAAATGAATTTAATTCTATGAGTGATGAGGAGATGAATAATCTATCCATTAAATTTTAAAAATGATTTATAAAAATTATAAATTCTACATAAAATAAAATTACAAAGTAATTCATTTCAGAAAATGAAACTAAATGAAAGACTATAGAAAGGATGACACTTCTAGTGACATTACATATTTTGAGTGAAAGTGGAAAGTACACCTTAAATTGAGTTTTAAAAAGATGAAGTATTATAAGAGTTTTGATGATAGATAAAGGTGACCATAGTAATATATGATGTAAACCTAGACTTCATCTATGGATATCCCTAGCGACTCTATCTCTAGTAAACAGGATGCTAGTGAAAAAATAATTTTGGGATTATGGCTAGTGCATTAGAGGAATATAATACAACTTTTATTTATAGTTTTCTTAATAATGATGTTTTATATGAAACTTAATTGAATAAGGAATAATTAGTTGAAAAAAAATTTATTTTGGAAGACACTATGAATGATTTTAGAGATAAATAAAATTAATCGAATAAGGTGCATCTTTGTCTACTCATTATAAAATTTATCTTACTATTAAAATATAAAATAATCATAACTTTCTGACAGAGAATTTTTAGCTAAAATTTAATAATGAACAACTTAATAATTATTTGAAAAAATTTACAAATTTATCTAATATAATGAAATTTATTTTGGGAAGTTAGAAACAACCCCAATTAGATATTGATATACTATAGCAATCTTGACTGCAATAGAAGTTTTATAAGAATTAATATATTCTAATTTCATTTAATAAGACCCAAATTCTTAATACATAATAAAATTTTAGAATTAAAAATAATCCTCATCCTCTTGGACCTAATAATACTTTTATCTCAAGATATGTTATTTATATAGATAAAAAATATGGGAAACATATTTGGATTCCAAAATTTTAATTTCTTAATATCTCTAGACAGAGAAACATGTGAGTACCAAAATCATTTATCTGTTCATTTTTTTAGATAAGTTTATTAAAGTACTCCTTATATATTATATTATATATATAAAATGGATGTTCTAGAAATATGACGTAAGACTAATAATGATTCCATAGTAGAGTAAATGTGTATGGCCGACATGTCACTCTTGTTGATAGTGAAAAATGAATGACAATTAGACTTTAAAAAAAAATTAATAGTTAATTGTTTTAATTTATAATGTATTTTTAGTTGATAGTTTAAAATATGAACTCATTATTATATCTCTATTTTTTTATGAGAGTTATCATTTTTAATTTGAAAATATTTCTTTCAAAAAATTTGATTAATATACTTTTTTACAGTTTACTACTTTAATGAATGATAATTATCATGATATTATTTAGATTATTTATTTTCTAAAAAAAATCCCCATTTAATTACTTTTAATATAGAATCATGGATTTGGAATAAAATAATTGGAAACAGAAATATACACACTTTTTGGAAGATTACTATGAAAGGATTAGTCAAGGATATACCCAAATCAAAATTCTCAAAAGGCAAACTGTATAATCCTTTTCAAATGGAAAAGTAATAAAAATTCATTTTATACCACAGAATGCTATTTCAACCTATAATCCACTAGAACTGGTTCTAAAATATATTTTTACACATTAAATGGTTTATATTCTTTGTGGAAAACATTATAATTATGTGATATTTTATGAATATTCAAGATACTCAATTGTGTTTTTCCCAGATCCCAAAATGTGAAGTGCCTTCATATTTTATAAAATATGAAAAATATATACTAAGACTTAGTGGATTTACAAGGGAAACCATGAGAATTGATCATGTATATGAATATTAGAATCCAAATTTGGTATCTTTTTGTTCAAAATATGGATATAGATACAAATATTTATGTGCCTCGATAACCTCAAAAAAACAGGGCTGTCAAAAGGAGAAACAAAAGTCATTATGAAATTATATCCGCTATGGTTTGTCAATATTAATTACCTATATACTTTTTTGGATAAATATATAAATAAAAAATGTTACATAATCAATAATGTTATATTTATATCTATTATAAATAATTCTCACAATGATGTTTGGAATAATAGAATACCAAAGTTAAATTACTATAGAGTTTTTGGATGTAAAGTATTTACTATAATAACAAGTGAGATTCTAGAAGAATTTACACCAATGACTTATGAATGAATTTTTCTAGTTTTCTCAACATCTAGTATTTATTATATAGTCTTTAATAAAAAATATAATATTTTTGAAGAATCATACATAATATTTTTTATGATATAGATCCCTATAACACAAACCATTTATTAAAACTGTGAGGATTATATATAAAATATCAATATCAATAATACTGTAAATTTCACTAAACATCATGATAATTTATTTAATAAATCTTCTATTAGTAACCATAATAACAATCCTAACCCAAAATACATATAATAATAACTGTGAACATCAATTAAAATAACTGTAAGGACCCATAAATACCTTGTTTTATATGTTTTTCATGGTGATTTGGATGAGGGAAACCAAACTCAAGCCTCTCTATGAATAAAGGCTGAATATAAATCTTATTTTCTGATATTTAGTAAATGATAATTAATTAATAAATAAATTATTAACATTGGATAATAACTATTCATGAAGTGTTGAATCTGTTTGAAAGAATAAATGCCCAGAAACTAGTTGAAATACCAAATGACTGCCTACTTATTGATTGAAAAATGGTGTATATGAAGTAGGTTAATGTGTTTGGAACTAGTGTTAGAAACTAAGATATATTGGTTACTTGAGGTTATAGCCAATGGGAATGTATTTATTCTGAAGATTCTATTTCACCAGAAGCTATACTAGAATCCATTATTATACTTTTCTTATGCAGAATGTATCAATTTCAAAGTCTATAAAATAGATTTTATGAGTGAATTAAGAAATAGTTATATTATTAAGGATATTTTCATTAATAAAACCCTTATATTTTCAATCCCTCTTTTACCAAATCATTTTATCTAAAATTCAACAGTACTTTATCATTTAAAATATTCTCATTGATCGTGGAATGATATGCTAAACTCATTCTTATTTGAAATGGATTTTCTAAAAGTTTAAGTTGATCTTATATTTTTTATAAATATAATTTCAAAGGATATTTCCGTAACCCAAATTTATAATGATGAAATTATTTTTGGTTCATATAAAAGCTCTTTATATACTAAATTTTCAAAATTTAAGAAAAAATATTTTCAAATGATTTTAACGAGAAAATTAAAATTCTTCCTTATATTTTAGATATTTTAAAACAAAGATGGAATTTCTTTTAAACAAAAGTAAATATATAAAATATTTATGGAAACATTTTGGTCTATATAATATAAAAGTAAGTAATATTACAATGAATATAAGTTGTAAACTAGGTTTGGATTAAACATGTTAACAAGATTACCAAAAAACTTATAGAGGTATGATCATAAGTTTTCCACACTTACCAGCTAACATGTAAAATATAATTTTTTTAATAAATTTGTTCATGTATATAATCAATATCCAAATAGTCATTTTGAAATTTACTTAAAATATTTTTTGAATACTTCAAAAAGTCATCAAATTTTGGACTATTTTACTCAAGGGGACAAGAATTTAAATTTATTAGTTACATTGATTCTAAAAATTGTAGTTGAAATTTATCTGAAAATTAACTTCTATTATATGTAATGTTTTTTCCATGTATCTAGTTTCATGGTTTAGTAAAAAATTAATCTTTTTTGCACTATACACTATAGAATATAATTATATATCTTAAATATTCTATTTTGCACAACGTTTTTGGATAAATCTCACATTATAACATTATGGATATAAATTTTGGCATGAATATATTTATTGTGATAATACAAGTGAAATAAATATTTATAATGTTGTTTTTCCACATTCTATGATTAAAAATGTACATATAAGACATCATTTTCTAAGTGATCATTTTCAAAAATACGATACCGATTTTAAATTAATTGGAACTAAACACCAACTATTTATTGTATTTTCCAAACACTTGAGTCTTAAGAGAATTAATTATTACATACATGAATTTGGAATTATTAATTTCTTGTAGTTATTTATCATTTAAAATGTATTTTTTGTTTTATGTTGATTTAATCATTTTTATTTTGTATTTTTATATTCTAAGATAAATTAATAATTGTTATAATTTTTACATATGGGTATATTTTAATACCATAATATTAATTTGGTCTATGTTATATTCAATACGGATCAAGTGGTCATAATCCTAAAAATTACAATAAGGCTTGTGCTTCTGTGAAATATTTTCCTGTGGTTATTTGGGCTACCGTGACCACGTTCTAGGAATTTTAAAATATTGTTGGTAAATAATAAAATATAGTCAAAAGTTATCGTGGAATGATCCTATGATGTTTTTTCTATGAGGTTAGACAATTTACCATGATTTAATATTATTCATGTGGTATTGATGCTACTATATAATCTCTAGTTTTTGTAAAGATCATGGTTAGTCAATTTACCATATTTATTTAGGATTAATGTTTTGTTTTATTTTTTATTTTTTATTTTAGTTTCCCCATGTATTATTGTTTAATTCCAAAATGAATTAAAATACCTTCAATAAATCAGTGAAATCCAACCCCTCTTTTGAAACACTAAAATGATGTCATTTTATAAAATTTCTCTCCTAATATTATCTCCACCATAGACCCAAGCATTTAGATCTATGAATCTCCATGAGGATGGTAACAATAAAGAGTACTTCTGAGTTCTTTTATCATAATGAATTTTATCCATTAAAGAGAATATCATATTAAACTTGTAGTCATAACTAACATGTATAGATTAATAATTTAACTTGATTTTTGTGTTCCAAAAAAGGAATTATATTCAGAATGGATATGAATTTCTGTATTTTTATTTTGGAAAGTTGTTCAAAAGAAAGGTTAGGTTGTGTTGTTTAGTGATAAACATTTTTATATGAGGATGTTAAATATATTTTTTTGAAATATGGAAATATAAATGGGTGATAAGAATTATTTAAATAGGACATCTATAAATAAAAAAGGGTTATTTTTTCATCCACGATTTTAAAAATGTAATTGATTATACATCATGAAAGGGGATATAAGGATTTTTAGAGTTATTATCCAATATGAAATGCTTGTTTTGAGAATAAAAAATTATTTGAGGAAAGACTAGAAATGGAATATCTTAAACAACTACAACTATATAAAATGACGGTGAATTTTAGATGTCGAATTTTTTTAACCAACATTCAATCTAACTAAAGAAAATGGTTTTTAGTGCTTGAAAACATCAAGATATATTGTTGATATATTTAATGATACTCGGAAATAATTTATACTACCTATATATTAAATGAATCATATATATTATCTATGAAAATATTATACTGAGTATTATTAATTACTATATTCCATATTAATCTCAATTTTTTGGATTAAAATAAACTTTTTCCTTGGGATGGGGAATCAAAATAGATTCTTATAGAAGATGATTAAACAATAATATTTGTAAATGGATGGGGATTAATTGGAATCCCCTATAGAAATTTTGTGTTAGAAATAATGAAAAAATATATGATAAGTTCAGTCAATTTAAAACACATATAAGTGACAAGGATAAATCAGAACCAGAATTGGAACTCGGTGAAGTTTTATAATATTATTAAAAAGAAGAATTGGAGGATTAAGGTGAGAATTTTTTGTTTAGTTTGGATAACAAATCTAAAAAATATCAGGAAGAATAATGTTTCATTCCATAATCAGTGGACTTTGGAGTCTCTACTCTTAATAGACTTTCATTTGGGCCTCCTGAATCTCATATGTATTTACCTTCTAAGAAAAAATATTTCTATGATGATGATTATGAAATTAATGATTATAAAAAATTTATGGATGATAATGTTGAGATGGAATATATGTCTAGCTAATAATTATTAAATTAGAGTTAAAATCCTTCTACTATGTAAAATATTTTAAGTCTAGGTTGTGATCTCTAACTAATGATCATTATATACCTCCCTGACGCAATTTTTCAAAGCTGAGGTTAAAATATTAAATCTGATAACACCATTGTTTGGAAATATTTATCAAATAGAATAAAACCTTTCTATAAATCTTGGTTCAAAGATATTTCATCTTGATGGAAATAACCTATTGCATGGAGAATTGGCTCTATAGTGTCCACACTACTATTATAACCCCTTAATGTTTGACTCTACCATCAGGTGATTTATCCTAATCATATTTATTTTCAATCTTATCAAATATATTTGTTAATCCTTCTATATTTACTCTAATAAAAGTATTTTATCAATTCAGAGATTTTTCTAGAGGAGTTATCATTAACGGTCCTTCCTCATTTAAGAACATGAACTTACCAAGACCTACTTCGCATCCTTCTCAATGTAAAAGAAAAGCTCATATTGATCCTCAAACACATATGGAGATGGATTCTGATTTATATTTGGATTTTGTTTTCTTCATTTTGTGCCTTTATTTTTTATTACACATCTTATAAATGGATAATATTTTTTCATATCCTTATTATATTTGTTATTATCTTGATTTTGATTATTATATTACACTTTTTAATTAAGATAGTCCCAAAAATGTGATAAGATAAATATGGTAGTACTATTTAATTTTTATCTAAGTAAAATATTTTCATGTTTTTTAAATTAGTGCTTTATGATGAAATTTTATCTTTTCATGTTTTATGATCACAAAAAATTGAAAATTTTTGTATTAATCTAGAAATTTTTTATTTTAATGATCCCAAATCATGTTTCGTATGTTTATATTGATTCTGGTGTTATTTGTAGAAAACCATTTTTGTTAAAATAATATAACAAATTAATATGTCTATAAGTTATCATCAATTATATCAATTGACTACATGTTATGGAGGATCAACCTCCTGAAAAATAAAGTAGCAATGAAGAAATTTATATATGATTCAAATTGACCATATTAAAATAAGGATCAATCAAATTAAGGATTTAAATCAGCCATGCTAGAAAACTAAAATATTTTAAAGTGTTGAACTGATCACATATTGTACATTAGAATGACCATAATAAAGATGTAAAGCGATGACACATTAAACATTCAAGTTACCACAATTTAAACTTTCATGAAATAATATAAATGAAGTCAAGAAACCACACATCGAATACTGAAGAAAACCCACTATTTCATTGATTGCTTAATGTGAATCACATGAACCACATGGTGGAAGTTTTAATGTATAATAAATATTTATATGAATAAATTGATCTATAATAAGCTTATTCAAGTGAAAAGCTATCAAAAGACAAGACCGCATCAACCATGAGTTACAAAGAAACTATTGCTGAATTTTAAAATTCATAAATCATTTTATTGAATCCAATGAGACTTCTCAAAGTATATAAGACATTTTATTATAATAATTATCATTTCTAAGTGGATACATTATGAATAAATCCAATCAAATACTACGAATCCTTGTTTATAAAAAGGGGTGGTGCCAAAGATTTTTTA
This sequence comes from Viscum album, assembly GCA_963277665.1. Lineage (NCBI taxonomy): Eukaryota > Viridiplantae > Streptophyta > Magnoliopsida > Santalales > Viscaceae > Viscum > Viscum album. The sequence continues at coordinate 75,616,592 of OY728153.1, read as the reverse complement.
TTCAAAAACATGCATTCACATTCAGTATGATACTGGGCTTTCTATACTGCTTTTAAAAAAATAATATAATATGTACAAAATAACAATAACCTAATTTAATTATCCAAATATAATGTCAAATTAAGAGAACCATTTTAATCAACTAAAATTTGATTTGAATTTGAGATACATTGAACATATTATCATTTCTTCACTCTCTCTATTTTATCATATATATTGAGTTGTGAAAATGTTTTTTATACATTTATTAGAACTTATCCTATACTATAAATATGAGTACATTGATACTTATAAATTTTATTTATAGTTGTTATCCCATATAGAACAATTAAGGAGGATTGGTAGAGCAAATAATTTCTTGTGCACACTTTATTTTGAAAAACTCATTCCAGTTTGTGGATTATTTATTAGTATTTAATAAATATATTTGTATTGAATTACATTCATGTGTAGAGGACTAAAGTTTATCTTAGATCTAACCACTTTTTCAATTATATTGTGTGTTTAGTTTTTATTTTCACTTATTAAATTTAACTCAAAAATATTTTTATTTTTAAATAGGGTTTTAAAAACTATAAATATAAAATATACTCTAAAAATTTTCATTTATAAGTTATATTTATATTTTGTTTTTTTGTAAAATATATTTAAATTTAATTTTAATATGAAATTGTTTTAACTCGTATTTGATCAATATTTATTGATACCATTTAAAGGTATTACATTTTTTATATCTACTATATCATTGAGATCAGATGTTCCTTTAAATTGAGGGATTTAAAATTTATAATCCTCAAAAAAAAAAATTTTAATAGATGTTAATATTAATACCCTCTTGATAATTCTTATAGGAAACACAACTAACATATCAAACCATTACTATAAATTTAGAAATGGAATCCTCATTAACTGATGAATTAATTTTTCCATATTATTACAGAGTTATTATTTCATCATCATTTAAAGTCCAATAATTTTCTTTTATGGAATAATTAAATTTTAAATCAAGTAATATATTAATTGATCACTCAAATTTTACGTCATCCATTTATTTTTTTTTTTCATTTTTTGTACAATCATTATATAATGTACCATTTTTCTATCTTTTATATCCATTACCATTTAATGAACTATCAAAATATGTATCACATTCACTAGAACTCATGTTGTCTATATATTTCATTCTTGTCTCCCCATTACATTACGATGTTTATTTTTATTTTTTCCTTTCCTCTTAGATTTTTAAAATTTAATATAATATGAATTTTCTTAATATATTCGTAGAGTATAACATCAGAATTCTCATTCTTATCATGTATTCTACTATATTTTTCAACGATTATAACCTTAATGATTTTTACTAACAATATTATTCATCCTTCAAAAAAGTGTAGAAAGATCATTCTCATGATCATCTAGACTAATTTGATAAGAATACATGAATGTATTTAATGAAACTTTGGATTTGGATGTATTGTTAATAGATGTAAAATTATAAAAATTAGAAAAAAAAATTTACATCATGTGTTCCCTTATATTTTTCATAATCTCTCTTCAGTCTTATCAAATATTGCATTAAAGAATTGAATAAGTCATCAAGTTTTATATTAATCAAGAGTTTTATGTAATCAATGAATACTATTTTTTATTACCATTATTTCATAAAAATATCAATATTCTTCTTAATAAGATAATGTTTTATTAGTTATTTCTATCGAAAATATTGTTAAATATTTATAATAGTCATAAAATGTTGATGTGTTTATGTTAGTGTTTACCCAGGACAAAAATAAAACAATTTTTAATACACTATCAATATAGCTTTGTGATTTTCCAACACAATGTTAGTTTAAAAATGAATAATTTCTAGATTTTTCAATATATCATTCACTGGTTCACAAGACGATATCTTATTATATATTTTTCTAGTCCTGGAACATAATAATGTTTTACAAACATTATGATTTACTTGATATTAGAGCTTTTCCTCATGATATTAATAAACGATTTATTTCCCAAGAACATTCTAATTTATCGTCATCATAATAAATTTGTTAAATCTATTGTTAATTGTATAAGGCTTCATATGATCATGTAGGTAATCATAATCTTCTCCATGATAATTATTAGTTATAGTTTGATTTAAATATTCAAGTGTTCCTTCATTAAAACGTACCATCATAAAATAAATAGTTCCTCTATAAACACAATTAGTGTATAGAAAAAAATATTAAATTAAAATATATTAATAGAAAACAAAAACAAACTCAAAATCATGTAGTGTATTTCATAGATACCAAATGTTTTTATCAGAAATAAATCAGCTGAAACAAATATCATTATCTGAACTAGATATAGACAAGATTTGATACCAAATGTTGTCCCAAGGATTAATTGATGTAAATTTACATGATTGGATGAATTTTAGATTAAAAGAACCATACAAATTTCGTCTAACCCTCAAGATTTAGGATTATTGAATTTATGAAATATGAGTTGATTAAATTATTAGAGAAATTTTTTGCAGAAATGTAAATTTAAAATATATAAAATACAATATACATAATGGGGAAATTTTTTTAAGAGTGTATAATTAACAAAAAAATAGTAAACAATGTGTGGAATATATAATATTTAAACCGATTTTAATAAAAACATTTAATAAAGTAGAAGTTCAAATAATAAGGCACAATGTATTGGTTAGATAACCAAATACTCTATTAAAGGATATATTTAGTCCAATATTTTAAATTAATCTATACGATATATTTCTAAATAGGATCTAAGGTGCTCATAACATAAAACCATTTATAATGTATCCTATATTTCTATCATAAGGTATCATTTATTCTTATTCCTAGAATCCCCCAACTTATCTAATCAGTAGTTATGGTGCTATATTATCAAACACATAGCCTTTGTATACCTAAATATCCTCAATCATTCTGGATTAATAAATCCTATATCATATTATACATTGTGTCCCTTAATAATATTAAATCATTAAATCCTCTATCTTCTTATCTTCAATGTCCCTCAATCACAATAGATTGTTAAAACATCTAGTATGACTCAAATATTAATATCATTATAGTTAATCCCCAAAATTATTAGCTCCTATTAAACACACATAATTAAAAAAATCATATGTACAGTAAGTTTACAAGTTGTTTAAGACTTCAAGTGTCTGAAATTTTTCATTGTATGTTTGTCTTAATTCATTTAATGCTAGTGGATGTGGACATATTTATTGATATCATTTTAAAAAACATATATGGTATAATTCTAAAAATAAATGAGTTAGTTGTTATAGCTTATATAGTAGCTTTTTCAAATATTAGTAAAATTAGCATGTTGATTAATATAACAATGATTTTTTGAGGCACCACTACAGTGATCTTTAATAAAACTGATATAATCTAGAATGATTTTTCATGACACCATATTTTAAAAAAAATTAATATGTTCTATAATATTTCAGTTTCCAAGTATTCATTCATCATGAAAAAAAATATCTAAAACAAACTAAAAGTTAATTAATTTAAATATATAATGTGTATTGTGATTTCCTAAACAAATAAATGAAGAGATTTTTTAACACAAAACTTATTAGGATCATCCCTCAAAATTATAATAAATAAATGTACAATTACTATGTATTCTTAGATAAGAGTTATAACAACCATGAAAAAAATGATCACCATTAACAATATAATATTCATTATAATATAACCACCTATTTAGGTCTTTAACCTAATTTATAAAAAAATCCTTCATACCCTAAAAAATCCTCAATAATTTATAAACCAATATTCATAAACCAATTCTCAACCAAACCAAGAAATTAAATACAAATACAATGATACAAAATTAAAAATACCATTAACTCCACTAACATATCTTTAAATTAATAAATAGGGTGAAAACATTTACCACTATTCTAACCCATCAGTAGAGCCATTCCACCACTAACTGGTCACGAGCTGAGAGGATGAACTATTCCTATTAGATTAGTAACTCATGAATGAATCAACAACAATACATAAAGCACTATAACCCCACCCCACAACCACCCATCATACCAAAAATATGCATACTATTACTTTCAATCCATAACAAAAAATCCACCACTGTATACTACACCACCACATACCCAAATACCATAACTTTTCATCTATCATCCCAAATGTCACATTTTTAGGGTAACATTTTGTGCATCAGCCTCATGTCCTCCTCTTTCTATGCAAGTTCCCCACCCATAACCATAGTATGAATCATCCACGCCATATAAAACATATCATATCCACCTCAAAATAAGGAATCATTAACATGTTATACATCACACTCATTCCCTCCTTTAATTTTTCATAACTCCAACTTTGAAACCACACCACCCCCAATCAATTTGATTAGTTGATATATTTTATACTAAACCCTAGTCCATTAAATCCATCATGTATATAACTATTTTGATCCATCACATCCTCAAAATTAAAAACTTATCACCTTATTTCTCCACATTATATTTCTAAACCCACTATCACAATATCATAATAATTGAAATGTTATTTATTTAAAAAAAACACTTTTTAGAGAAAACAATCGTCAACAACATAACAAATTCTATATGAAAATAAATCCAAGAAATCAAAATATCCAAAATCCAGAAAATTTATAATCCCACCATTTACTAACCACATTAGGTTTATTATTTCATTCATTTACCAATTAGTCAACCCAAAAACCCTCAGAACCCATCCATTAATCACTAACCATATTTATAACATCCAAATTCATTTCAAAAAAACCAGTTACCTTTATTTAATTTTTAATTTTAACAACCCATTAATCATTCAATTCAAAATAGAATCATCTAATATCTAAATTACGTACAAAACCATCATCATTTTCTAAAAATGAATTAAACTTATAATGTTTTTTATACCACTCAGGGTTTCCAATTTCATCCCCATTTTCATTTTTATATTTAAATAATAATTCAGTGTAATAATATTAAGGGAAAAACAAGGAAAACAATAACACCACAACACTCCTTCCCAACTAAAAAATCAACCCAACCATGATCAAAACAATTAAAAATATTTAGATAAAAGGACAATAGCAAGCATACCATTCACGAACAATAAACTCTTCTCAGTTTCCAAAATTTATCACTCCATTTATTATTTCAATCCCCATGTAACTATAATATTATGAAGTTAACAAGGTACGTCAAAGATATTGGTCAAAATAGAATCATAATAGTGAATATCAATCAATAATAACCCACACTCATAGAAAATAACACGAAATTTGTAAACAAAAACCTTTCACATCAAATATAATCATATTTGGTTGGTTATATTTATTTTATTTATACTAAAATATGGATGTTCACCCATAATTTTCCTATTTCCTATATCCATAAACACTATATCAACCAAAACAAAAACACAATAAAATAATAAAATAAAACATTGTAAGGTATCACCTTAAGAGGGTCGGGAACATTATTCCTCAAGGTAAAGTAAAACTTTTAAAATCATCTGACTCAACTAAAGATTCAATAGACGCTTCACAAGAAGGATATGATCACCAGAATTAGATTACAATGGAATATCCTCTTTAACCAATATCATTTAAATACCCATTAAATTCATGATTCAGGGAAAATAGAACTAGAATCGATCCACTTCCACAACATCTTTAAATAAAATGGATGGAATGTGAATCTAATGATAATGGATAAAAAACTCACCTAAAATAAAAAAATAGTTAATCTATTAATTCTATGTGAAAATATAATCAACAAGGGATCAAAGGTATTGAATTATTCACCATTGGTCAATCTAGGTTAATGGAAATAATGGGAATAATGAATAGATTGAATGAGATTTAGAATTTATATAGGTATTAGAAGTTCACATTTTCATGATGTGATAGGTAATGGTCATATTGTGGAGAGGATATATCATCCAAAATTTTGATATACACAAAATGATCAAAATAAAATTTTCATATTTAAACTCAATAAAATATTTTAATTTTATATTATCGTGGAAGGTTCATTCCATGACCAAGTATGTTGCATCGTGTTCATGGACCTTCTTAATGAACCACTGTATAGTAAGACTGAAATATCTTGGTAACCACCCAAAATCCAGAACCATCAAAATGAACCCTTTGAATCTTCTTGTTGTGACTACTATAACTGCACTGTAGTATCCAATCACAAGAAAACAAACAAATTCTTCAACACTATATCATTTCATATCCCACACCCTCATTCCATGACCATAAAATGGACAAGAAAATCATAAGAGTAAATATTCCCAACACCAACTTTTAAATTTGGAAAACCCTCCTTGAGTGCCTTTGCATTATGAATGATCTCACCACATTATGATTATACTTTCTCCCCTCAGAATATTACAACACCTAACCCCCAAACCAATCACCCCTGAACCGTGACACTTCCCCATTTGGAAACACAAATACATACATCGTGACTCAACCTTTCAGGTCATAACTGACCAAGACACATATCTACCTTCTTCTATAATTATTCATCCACACTATAAAACATTCCTATAAACTGAAATATAAACTCTAAATCCTACTCCCTTCATCCAGCTTCTCCCAACACCTCCAACACAAAAAAAATTAAATTATCTAGGAAAAGAAATTTTATCCCACCAAAAATGAAATAACATAAAATTTTAATTAATAATAATATATAATATTACCATATTAACATAATATATTAATAAAATATATTGATGTAAATTATCAACTCAGTTTAATAGCATCACATCATTAAATATAAAGTATTGATTTTTGGTAATTGATTAATTTCAAATTATTCATTTATGAAAACATAATCTTATTTATTAATAATTATATAGTCTAACTAAATTAAATTTTCATAATTGATTTATATCAAAACACAATAAAATTATATTTGATAGATTCAAACTAAAATTTTACCCAAGCATACTTTTCAGAAATTTCTTCATTTATAATTTAAGATATCACGTATCATCATTCATAACATCATAATAATTACACAAAAGATCATAATGGAATTATCAAATTAATTGACCCAGGTTAATTTCTAATATTTTTGTTAAATAATTTATAGCATTGAAATTTACATGAGAAAAAATTTCTTAAATTAATATTGATTAAGTAACTAAAATCATAAAATCATAACAACAGGATAACCATAGTAAAAACACTTGCACACAAACAAATTTCTAGTTCCTATGTGCATGAAATGATGTGTGGCACAAATTATATTTTCTAATTTACTAAAGAAAAACATTTATTAGAAAATATATAGTGTAAAACTAATTTCAAGATATTAAATCAATAAAAAAATCCATGAATACATTCAATTCTATAATGCTTGATCTTATAGGTACACAAGAATAGTTTTTATACAAATTTCATGACACACCTATCTTCTTTCTTACATTGCCCTGATATTGAATCAATATTATATAAAATCATGTTATGATATAATTTCTCAATGTCCCACCCCAACATGGCCCTATAACTGATGAAAAATGATACATATCCACAACTATTATTTTTAATCATAAGTAGCTAGAAACAAATGGTGAGGTATCTATAACTTAAACATGGAAAGTGGTTAACCCTCTAAAGACACATCAATAATAAAAAATACACTCTATAATATTGAATGAAATTATAAAATCTAATTTTAAATGATATATTTAAATATTTTTGAATAAAAATCAAACATGGCCTGTGTATATAGTTAATCACCATAAAATTTACTATGGTTGTACCATAAATACGAAAAATAAAAACTATATATCAAAAAATATTTTTAATAAATAATTGAAAAATGTCAATAACACTCTATATCTAAATTACCCTCAAAACACCAACAATAAATTGTTATATTCCTTAAGCCCATGTTACATAGGAATCTTTCCCATACCTATATTATCATGTGTATATGAAGTTCACACACAAGTTTTGTATTTATTTTTGAAAAGGAAGGCTTCCATGATAATGAGATGTTGTCAATATGTATTAAATTTTGTGAGAAAAGTTAAGGGGTTTGTCTACCATTAAAAATGGAAAATATGAATAAGTTTTCGATTCATTGAAGAAAATGTTTGGATATATTAAATGTGGTGGCCATAAATTTTAAATATTGATGTGTAGTCCTTGAATCTGTTGAAAATTTTTAATGATTAATAATAGAAACTATCTATAAAATGATTTTATGATGAGTTTAGGTGATTGAGAATACCTAGGTATCAATTGTAATGAATTTAAATCCATGTGAGTTAATTATGGAATATATATATTATATTTGAAAATCACAAAGGGATAAACATTTTTGATTCATTCAAAACTTTATTATGAGTCATTTAGAACATATGCAAGAGTAATGTTCACATGGAAGTGAAAATTTATAAATTGTTTGAAGGAATAATTATGATTGTGTGACTCATATGTGAGTAATGGTAGTTACATACGACTGACATAACATTTCCATACTATATATTGACATTTCACATGATTCATTTGTGAGTAAAGGAATGTTGTGTATGAATTAATGTGACTAATGTATTTGAAATCATAAACATCATAAGAGTCAATCAGGACTCCTTGAAATTCAATTATAAGACTTCATATGAGTCATCTATGACATTTTTTGAATAATTCATAACTAAATTTACTATACATATATATCATACTTATAGCTGTGTATGAGTCATTTCATGATTATTTATTAGTAATTAGGGATTCCATATGTCTTATGTACATGGGGAAATTCAGAGACTACTGAACCATTAATGTTTTTAGGAAACTATAATTTATATTATAATTGATGAAAAATAATTAAATGTAATTACATTTTTATTAATGAATTTAAGTGTCACAATTAATCGACAATAAAAGTGATGTGTAGAATAAATTTAGAATATTTACACACCCGAGACATACTTCCACATTGTAACTATATGATTCCACGAACAGATGGAGATATATTTAAAATAATTTTAAAAATATTCTATTTGGATAACATGTTTTGATATTTTAAATCAAGTCGTGAATTTAAACGTCTTCAGTCCAATGTATAATTTTAAGAATGAATTGATCATAGGTTTTATTTATTTTTTATGAGAATTCAAAAATATGAAATATAATCCATTTTTTAAAATTATGATCATTTTAATCACAAATCATGGAGATTCAATTATTTCATTATTATAAAAAATATTCAAGATATTGTTCTATGAATATAAATATAAAAATAATTATTACAATGGATGTTCATTAATTGAGAAGCCCAGCCCCAACACTTCTATATGTTAATGTTTTTTTATAAAAAATTGTGTACGAACTGAGAAAATTAATCCAATAGTTCATTGAGATAATTTTTTAGGTCTTTTAGTGTTTTTTGTTTTACTAAACTATGAATGAAGTTAATGATTATACATAAATATTTAATATATTAAATAATGTGATAATAATGATTATCATCCTTCCACATGATATTAAAATAATATGGTCATAACTAATAATTAAAATTGTGATGACAAATATTTTTCAGTGTGCTTTTATACGTATAACAAATATAAGTTCAATCCATATTCAGTAGTTCAATTTAGTAACCATTCAAGGACTGTGTAAGGCAGTCAATGTAGTTGAAAGTTTTATTTTCTTATGGGACTCTAGGAGATAATTATAGTGGGACTCTATAATATTGGTTTTGGAAGGATCCATGGTGTAACTAATTTGGTTTATAGTGGAGAATATATGGTTGGGTTGAATAAAAATTCATGAAACGGATTAGGAATTTATGGATTATCCTTGTAAAAATTGATGTTAATGTGTTCTCTATTTTCCTACTATATTTAAATAAAACTGAGTAACTCTAGGGTGAGTAGATTGAGGTTTCAAGGAATATAATTTGTTAAATTAGAATGATTAAGTTTATTAAAGTGTACAATTTATTCACCCCCAATAGTACATGATTTCTTTAGGACCTATAAGTGGTATCAAAAAAATTGTGGTTCCCTATAAATGTTCCATATAGGTATTGAGTGAAAAGAATATATATTATATAAACAACCAAGGTGTCTTTACTTTTGTGGAAAGAACTATCATAGGGAAAAGTCGTCATAATAGTGGGATCGACCAACTACTAAGTGTTAACATATGACAATTTCTTATAAGAGAAATATAGATGTTGACGAAAAATCCCAAATATTATTTTGATGTATCTCTCAAAAATTATATATAAAATTTCATGGAACTCCAAACATCTATGGAAATATAGGTTTAATTGAACAGGGATTTTGAAGGAAATATTAAGTCCATGGATGATAACTTTCATACTTAGAGGGGTTGATTTAAGTTTATAAAGATATTTTATTAAAAAACATTGATTACTACATTATTAGAGTCAATGAAATATTCAATAGTATTAGGGTATCTGTAGAAAACAAGAATGATTCTATTAATAACTAATTTTTTATTAGAAACTTAATAAGATAATGATCAAAATAAATGATCTTTTGAAGATATAATGGATATTTCCATAGATATTTTTTATTAATATTCTTGTAGATAATAAAATGTGGAAAAAAATCCTTTAATGAAGAATGTAAAAGATGATATGTCCCTTGATGTTATGAGAAAACATAATGTTGTGGATTATGAATGATCAAAATTATGTTATTATGATAATGATTAATGTTTAGTGATTCCAATAATATTTATTCTCTTATATAAAATAAATTCAAACCTGGAAAGTGGAAATTATAGAGAAATCAACAACCAATGTTCTTAAAAAATAATTGAACTAGAAAATTTTCCATAAATTTACCAATAAACAAGGATACAACATATGAATTAGATGAAGAATACATGAAACCCCAAAAATAATAACTGGGAAATTTATGAATCTCTCTGGAAATATGATGCTTAATTTTATGATAAAGAATGAAAAATTTGTCTCATCAAAAAGAAATAAATTAGTGGATAATTTTAATTTTATTGATCAAATTTAAAATGATTTTAATATTTCATGTTGTGATGATGATGATAGTGAAAGAACATAGTTAGAACACATGTTAAAGAATTAGTTAGATGATTTCCTTTAGTAGAACAAAAATCATGAGAATGAGAAATTAAATGTTAAAAAAGAGAAGGAAAACATTTCTTATATAATAAAATTTTAAATAAAAATATTAGCTACCAATAATTATGAAATCAATAATTAAAAACTAAGACTAGCTGATTAAGATAAAATATTGAATGATTTTGTGGATGGACTTGTTTTTGAAGTAGTCAAACCTACCTTAGAAAATGTCAATATGTATTAAAGATAAAAATGATATAGATATTAACATAGAGTACATAAAAAATCCATTTAAGTGTAAATATAATACTTCTCATGAAATTTAAATGAATATCCCCAATGGATTGGTAATTTTTTTTGTAACCAATCTCAAGGTAAATATATTATTTCTAATTGTGCATATTCAAAAATAAAATATGAACCTATTTAGACTAAAATGAAAAAGGAAAGATACTCATCCACAAAAAAGGAAGAGATAAAATTAATACGGGGAAAATTTACCCTTATGTATTACAATCAAAAGTTGTTGAAAAATTAAAACAGCATTCGAGATAGTCATATTATCAATATAGAGGCCAAATTTTCTTATATGTTTCTGATAATATTTGGTGTTTAGATATAAATCATACTCTTTTTGGTTTAGTATGTCTTTACCAAAGAAGTGGCACGAACTAAGGGTGATATGTACTGAGGGAATGAGTACCAATTCTCATATAATGTAATTTATGACCATAAATTCAACTAATAGTCCAACATAAAAAAATATTATGATGTATAGAAGAAATTTATTATAGATGTGTATAGGAGGGTCCTATAGATGAAGATTTCATGAATAGCTTATCAAGATAATTTTTTTGTAAATGTGAAGGTATTTCAAAACGTATATGGTTGAAAATTATTTTATAATGAATCTACAAATAATTCAAGTGAAAATTCTAAAGAAGTTAGGAATTCAAAGAAAGAGTCCCTAACAATTTACCTATCACATTTTAAAATTCTACAACATGGAGAAAGAATAAATAAAATCTAATGGTATTGGAAATCCTATAGTTTCAAATGAATATTTAAAAACTCATGAGATCATGTCATATGATGATGATCCAAAAGGTCAATATAAATTATGTTGAAGGTGTGAACAAGTTGGACATGGTATAAATGATTGTATGAAAATCATACATGCTCAAGAGGAATTATTGAGGAAGATGATCCATAATTTAGGAAATTATATTACATGATGGGTGAGGATTTGGAGACAAATTCACATATAGGGAAGGAAATAATAATTCAATATATAAAGGATGATGATAGTTAAATACGTATGAAAAAATATTCCCATGATGATAGACGAAAAATTGGGAGATCATAACTGAGAGAAAACCATCTTCCATGTTGTTTTAACTAAGAAACTAAAAGTTATTTCTTATTATACTATTTCATCCTTATTTTAACCTCATTGTCATAAATTGAATGAGTAATGAAAATGTGGAGTTATATAAGTTATGTGATCATTTCATATAGAAAGCATGAGGTATCCATCATAGAGATTACTAGTTATCAAGATAAAGAGGAAATGAGTGCATCCCTTCTAGGGTGTAAAATGTTATGAGAATCTATAAAATTATCATTATGTGGTGAAAATATAGTTTCTAGATATATTTATAAAACAATAGAATTAGTTATGTCAAATACACTACAAACCATTATTTTTATCATATCAAAACTATCTATCAATGGGGGAGTGTTGATTTCATAATAAAAAGAGGATTCATCTATAATTTTAAAATAAAAAATTAGTCTTGGTTAATGAACAGAATGCAATGAAGGTGGAGTTATCTATAATACATTTAAAATTTCTCATGTATTTATTTAGAAAAATTAGAGTTGATGAAATTAATTATGATTCTATTGTTCAACCCCAAAAATAATGTTTGTTGAGTTGGTTGAGTTGGTACCACAAGCATAGTTATTTATGTATATCCTTTATTTTTTGGTTAAATATAAATTGTTTCTACAAAAATTAAGACTAAATAGAATTAGAGTTGACTAAACTAGTTCTTGTTTCTAACATTAATTTCATGTCAAACATCTCTCAAAAAGTTTGATTAGGTTATTATTTAGAATAATGTAAGAGTAAAAGTTATGTTTTTAAGACTCATTAAAGATGTCTAAAGAAGAGTGAGATCCAAATAATATTTTCCAATGAGTATTTATTATAAATAAGGAGGGAAGAAATATGTGCACAGATATTGAAATACTAATATTTTGGTGGTAATCAAAAAAAATACAAAGGGTTGATTTATTTGTGCACTCCAGGATTATATTTTTTCCAATAAAAAAAGCTTCCATAATGATGAGAATATGATAATATGTGTTGTGTTATATGTGAATAGATGAATTTAATTGTTTCCATCATATATGGTAAAGGAAAAAAATTGATTCCTTGAATAACATGGGTTGATATATTCTTGGATTTGATTATAAAATATGACGATTGACATTTTTTTTCTCACGATTATTAAAAGTATTGAAATCTAAGAAGTGTTATTGTCTATAAAATTATATTGATATTATTTGATGTTATTGAGAATTCTTATGGATAAATTATAATGGTATTAAATCCTTGTGAGTTAATTCTATAATATTTTTAATTGTTCGGAAAATTCATGAAGGGCTAGCAACATATGATTCTTTCAGAACTAGAATAAGTGTCATTTTGACATTGCGGTGGAAATTTGGAAAATTCATGAAGGAATAACTATGAATGTATTAATTGTTTGTGGGTAATGATAGTTGTGTAAAGGCTATTTAAAATCATCATATGAGTCACAGACAATATGTATGAGTTGGTTTTGATTAAAAGAATGTTGCATGTGATTCAATGTGAAAAACATATCGTTCATCAAGAACCTCATATGTATTAATCAAGACACTATATGAGTCACTTATTAGAGTGTATATGATTCATATTTGAATATATATAATTCTTTTATGACTACATGTAATCTAGGTATACATCATTCTTGAGACTATGTATCAATCATTTTATGGCTATGTATGAGTGATTTGAAACTCGATATGAGTCATATATTGTGTGAAATCTAGATAATGATGCGAAATGAATATATTTATTTTTACATATTTTATATTCCAAAGAAATAAAATAAATAAGATTCTTATTCAATAATTTTCATGGATTAAGATTACATGATTAGTCAGAAATACTTTTTAAAAAAATATGAATTATTTGATAATATTTTGACATCTCAAATTAGAATGTCACATAACAACATCATGATTCCATGCACATGTGAAGGTATAATTAATATAATTTAACGTAGTTCATTTTGTGGAGAATTTGTTTTTTATGTTTTCAATTTCATAGACAATGTAAAAATCTTGAATCATAATATGTTCTTACATGAAATTTTACAAAGAGTTGTAAATGTGATTTCTGTGAAAATTAAAAAACATAAAATATCTCCCATTTAGAATATCAAGATCATTGTTGCCACAAGCCCTAGAGTTTTTGTAATTTGATTAGGAAAAAAAATATTCATGATATTATTATGTGAATATAAATATTCAGTCAAAGAAGAAGTGATGTTCAATGATAGTAATTCCTAGACATGGAACTTTTCCTTATAGAAGATTTTTCTATATCAAGATAGAGAAGAATTGAGACAATGATGCAAATATTTCTTATATATTATTGACCAGATATTGAAGTGTCTAGGAATTTAGTAAACTGAAGAGAAAATAAATGATGCTACTATTGGGTTGAAGCTTGTAATGAAAGATGGTTTCTAGAGCACTACACTACACTGCAAAATTCGAATATTATGAAGAAGACTAGTGTAGTGGACTAAGAAGAATGATAAAAGAAAATGTTCTTCAAAACAAAGAAAAATTAGTTGTTGATGTCCTTCTAGGTGGTACAATGTAAGAATCATTAAAGAATAGTGTGAAGCCATAAATGTAATATTGTAACAACTAGGTAATGCTGGCAGCAAATACACTGTTCTTTAATATGGTTTTCAGGTCCTAAATAGCTTGGTACCACATGTTTCCTCAAAGACACGTTCTCCCCTCTCTAGGTTCACCCACATTCCCGAACAAGTCATTTGACTAATGATTTTCCCCACATTCCACCACATGTTCTTTATAGTGTGGGTTTTCATCACTTAGACACACTATAAGAAGCTATCTGAAGGTCACTCATACTGATCACTACTCCATGACAATAATTCTTAATAGTGGAGTTCAAAAATGATAGGCTACTAAAATTAAAAATTCACCTTTTTTACAGGAGACATATCATTTATTAATTTCACCTTTTATCTTTATGGGGTATTACATTCACCCCCCTTTAGGGAACAACAACTTCATTGTGAACCCTAAATCTAAATCTAGGAAGTGCACCACAGATAAGGTTGGGTTCCTCCTCTGATACAAATGTAACAACTCTGCCTCCCTAATTTAACTTACACCCCATCATAACATCTTCATCGGGTCTGGACCCACCGGGTACACCAGTTGCCCTGCAAACACGTAGTCCCCTTTATGGGGTCCATCAACATTCCTAAATAGTTATTTTGACTAATGATTATCCTCATAGGCCAACACATGTTCATTCCAGTGTCATTTACCATTTCTCACCCACACTCTAGGATATATCCCAGAAGGTCACCCATCACATTCACTACTTTAGGATAAGAACTGTTAACTATGCAGTTCTAATTAGGTAGGATCTTTAAAATAATAGTTCACCTTGTTGACATGAGTCGTATCATTTAGTCGTTTTAAAAATTTATCATTATTAAGCATTACATTCACCCCTCATTCGAGAACACCATCTAAATTTTATTGACTACATCTCAACCCAGGCACTACACCATACATAAGGTCAGGTTCCTTCTCCAGAACTAATGTAACAACTAGTCCCCACTGACCACAATGACAACACACCTTAACATGGTTGTTGGGTTTCGACTCCCCATGTACAACCAGTTTCCCTACAAAAATGTTGTCCCCACTTTTAGATCCACACCCATGCTTGAACAGTCCATATGACTAATGTATGTCTTTACAGGCCAACACATGATATTTTCAGTTTTCTTTTTCCGCACTCATGCACACTTTAAAAAATTCTCAAAAGGTAATCATTCCCAGTCACTATTCTAACCCAAACATGCTTATCTATTATGTTTACTTTTAGTGTGATTTATCATTAAAATAAATGTGAAAGTATATTTTACAACTGGACTCTAGAATAGGAGCATAGTGACCTCTATGCTGATGGTATTGGGAAGATATCTAGTCTATCCATTTGGATTAATAGTGGATAATATGTTTTTGAGGCAACTAACCAATCATGGTAAGGTGTGTAATTTTGTGATCGAGCCTTGTAAATAATGGTGTTTCCATTTTACTTATTTTTCAACTTTTTTTGTTTGAGGTAGATTCATTAAAAAGTTAGCGGATCAATAAATTAACCAGTCTAAAAGGATGAATTAAAAATTGTGAATTCATAAAAGTGCTTCACTAATTATCCACCCCATAGTGGTACCTAAACACCTAATTCCTATAATATAATATATATGAATGCAATTTGTTAATATAAATGAATTGTGATAAGAAATTCCAAATAGGACAATCATGAATCGAAAAATATCGGTGGATTTTACCGATGTATTTATGTGCAATTTGAAATGGAAGTCAATGAAATTAATTATACTTGTTCAAAAGAAAGTATAAATAAAATAAATAGATATAAACTAAACTAACATTATGTATCAATACATACTTAATCCAACATCAGTAAGAGTCCAATATCTCTAATAATATACTACAAAACTGTAAACATGAAAATACTAGTACAAATACCAAAAACATGGCATACCATGGGAAATATTCCTCATCTGACCAACCCTTTTACACCCACCTCATGGTACATACGACATATCTCAAAAAAGACCATTATTAAGCTCAAGGAAATTATGTATAGAACATCAACTATTATTGTTCTTCACTAAATAGTCAGCTCAACCTTTACCCCTAGAAAGTCCAAACATAACACGACATGACCTACCTTGAGGCTCATGTTAATCATATATCTACCACAATGCATGAATATAGCATGAACTTCATTTGGAAACAAAAAATGGAATTCATCTATATTAATAAAATAGAATTTAATATCTTATATTCTCAATGATCAAAACTAACTCATTTAATATATTTATCCCAAGGATCGTGTTTCTTGTATATGGATTATCAAAGCTTGTGAGGTGAGGAGCAGTGGTTGCTTCCCCTGTAGGTCTCTGTAACGTATCAAGTTTGAGTTTCAAGGAGTACAACCCTATTTTGTATGTTTTATAGTTTTATTTATAATATTTCCCTCTTTCCATGAATAAAATAATGATTCATCCATAAATTTTTTTATATCCTATCAAGAAGTTCAAATAACTCCCAAACATTAATATATTCCAGGGTATCAATGGACACAAAATCAAATAACTAAAAATTTCATGATCTCTTGATCATATTATTAGAGCATATTTTTATTTTGAAAAACATATTGAAAATCAAATTTATAATTCTTCAAAACACACCAATCAACTCCTTAATATCAAAAATGGTACCCAACTAATCCAATTAAAAAACCCATCAACTAACACAATAACAGTATGTTCAAACATAAATATCATTTAATTCAGGGTAAAAATCATTAATTGATTTCACTATAAATAACACTTATCATCTTTTTATTTCACAAAGTACATAATTCATTATCTAATAAATGATTAAACTTTATATTAATGTTATTGTATTTTTAAAATTAAAATTGTAATTTTCCATAACTAAAATTTTGATTCATTATATGTCATGTTTATATGAAGAAAATAATTGGAAAATTTCATCAACAATGAATATTAATCAGAAATGAAGATATTTTAAACAATATTTAATATATTGAATTTTATTTACTTCATATAATTAGATTTATTTTTCAACATATTCTTTATCAATGTTATATTTTATCTATCATGCCACCAAATAACACAATTTTTATAGTCTGAATATTGTCAGCAAGTGATCCCTTATTATCATTGAAATTTTCTTCTTATTTTAAAAATGGTTATTAATATTTTTATTAAACAGAGCTCTTCCACTTTTCCCCATTGGGGTTTCTATGGTCAGCCACATCCAATATTAATATACATAATTTATTTTTTAAAAAAAATACTCACCCACCCATCCATAACATGATTGATGACCATCACGTATTTTAAAATTCACACATAAACCCCTTTCTATGTTTCAAAAAATGTACACACATTTCACTTATTTACTTCATATTATTTAATATCATTTTTAGAGCATGTGTATTTATTTTCATTCATTTGTTCAACAACACAAAAATTTGACCATAAATAATATTAATAATATAACATTGATTATATTGGCTATCACAGAACAAAATTTAATAAAAGACAACTATAAAAAACATTCAAGCCTGAGAACATAACCCCCTCACCCCACTAACACCTTTACATACACTAAGAAAGTCCGAGATTCAAATTCTGATGGAGGATTCATTCCGAGATTACTAAAACAAGTATCGTTGAAGTATTTTCATAGTGAAAATATTCGTTTAAATTAAGCATTAAGATCAATAAATTTGGCCTATATGTAATAGGGTCCTCATTCCATCAAAGTACATTGATTCACCATTTTTTGGAAGTAGGTGACAAAGAGAGATCAATAAAAATTGGTTGATTCAATAAGAAAATGGCCCAACATGATGGCACACAAATTCCATTAAGTGAGCAAATTCGAATGAGTGATGAGGGTGATAGCGCCTATAAACTAGCCACACATCCCCATATATTATTGATTTGGGATATATTAATATCCTATAAATGACTATTAGATAATGAAACCAATCAGATGATTTGACACGATAGGAAGGTGATGCAGTTGGGATTCATGCAAGGCAACACTGGTTAAGCAACTCAAAATTTATTTCAATGTTTTCGCAATTATTATCCAGACTTCATCCCCTATATTTTACTGGTTGGAGGCACTTCTAAAATTTTTATCTTAACCAGCAACATTCAGAATTCTTTTTTCAGTTTCCCTTGTGATAAAATGGAAAAGTACCCATTATTGGTGGTATTTCTAGGAGTCTATACACAACAAAAAATGACGATCAGTGGGAGGGGATTTAGATCCCGCAACAGGTGGAGGATAAAGCATAATATTACAATGAACCCCATAGGTGGTCACTAATGATCCAAGAAAAAATAAATTAGAGTGACCACAAGAGGTGACTGGTAGCCTGATTCTTTTTTCTAAATATGTTACATTTTAAAAAGCATTCCCAATGAAAAAAATTCTAAATAAAAACCCATATGAGGTAAAACTGCAACATTCAATCACACAGACTAATTCGAGTGTCCTATTGAAATTTCAATGATTCCTATATATTTAAAATGACATCAATATCATTTTTCTATTATTCTATGTTAATTAAATATCGTTTGATCAGTTTTTACCTATACACACATGTTTTGATCATTATTAAAAAAATGATAATAAATGTTAAAATATAGTTTTTATTATACTGACCATTCCAAGAGTCAAATTTATATTTTTATTATTCCAATAGACCAAAAATAATTTTATTTTTCTCCTATCATAATTTGAAAATAAAAATTCATTGACTCGCTTTAACCCCCCCCCCCCCCCCCCCTCGATGGGAGATATGTCATTTTAAGAAAACTAAAAAATGTTACCCATTATTTTCCATCATATATGGAGACACAATAATTTAATGTATGAATCATTGAATAATAAAGATCAATAGAGACTCAATAATCATTCTCCCTAATTTCATTTCAATCCAAGTGTGTTTACATGGTATTGAGTCCTTTTACATTTTTTGCCACTTAACTCGAAATGGGGGGGAGAAATATTATTATCTTTTTTCGAGAAATTTCAATGTTTGGTTGACATTTTGAGGATTCCTACATATTTAATGTGACTTAAGGATCATTTTAATAAGATATCATTCCAATCAGATCTTGTTTTGTCTCTTTTGACCCCAATACTCATGATTTTCCCATTACTATGGAAATGGTTATAAATGTGAAAAAGTACATTATATTTTACTCACTAATCTTGGAATCATATTCATGTGTGATTGATTCAAATAAATCATAAATGATTTGATAAATTATATCTTAATATTTCACATCAATGAAAACATGTTTGCTCATTTTTTGACCCCATGGAAGGAGAAATGGAATTTTATTAAAACTAGATAATGTTACTGATCATTTTCAATCATACCAAGTTATACAACCGTCCAA
This sequence comes from Viscum album, assembly GCA_963277665.1. Taxonomy (NCBI): domain Eukaryota; kingdom Viridiplantae; phylum Streptophyta; class Magnoliopsida; order Santalales; family Viscaceae; genus Viscum; species Viscum album. Next base: position 75,596,087 of record OY728153.1, on the reverse strand, counting down.
TGGATTCACTGTTGATTCAAACAGATCAAAAAATAACTTAGTGATCATTATACCATGATTTCATTTAAATACATTTGTGTTTTCTTGGTATTTGAACCTTTTAGATGATTTTTCACTTAACTCTTAATTTGAGGGAAAAGGCCACATTAAATTATATCAGAAGCATAAATTATTCTATTGAGTTGTTGATGATTCATATAGATTTAAAATTTCAGGATGATTGTGTTTATAATATTTCATTCCAATAAGACCTCGTTTGGTCATTTTTTACCACAGTACACAATATTTGTCGGTTATTGCAAAAATGGATACAAATGTAAAAGTGATCATTACATTTTTCTGATCATTCCAGGGATTATATCAATATTTGTTAGATTACTATAGGTCAAGAATAATTTAGGGAATGGTTTTATATCACTTCATGTCAATTAGATGTTCTTTTCATATTTTTGACCATTTGACGAGTGATATGACATTTTAATAAAACCAGAAAAAGTTACTCATTGTTTTCCATCTTAACGTGTGGCATGAGAATTCAATTGGTTCTCCTACCCATCAAATATTAATTTGTGACCCTTATAGCACAATTAAATTTCCATACACTTGTGTTTTCTAGGAATTAACCCCTTTTAGGTTATTTTTCACTTAATCACAAATATGAAGGATAAACATTAATTTTTACGACACCTAGTAATTCAGGTATCTAATCGACATTCCAATAATTCTCATAGATTTAAAATTACATAAATACCATTTTCTTAATATTTCATGTCAATCTAAGCATGTTTGTTATATTTTGTCTCATACACAAATGATTTTATCACTAGTTCAAAGATTTTAATAAATGTGAAAAATATACTTTACATTCTATAAGCTATTTAGGGAAAAAACTAATGTGATGTTTATTACAAGAGATCACAACTAGATTATAATAATTTCTCTTATCTTTATATTCCAATCAGGACTCTTTTTCATGTTTCTGACCCCCTGAGGGATGTTATGTCATTTAAATAAAACATGACAATAACCCCCTTTAGTTACTATTAATTCAAGAGAGACAAGAATCTGATGGATGCGGTATTGATTCCGAATGATCATAAAACATATTGATCCTTATCCCATGATTTTAGGTCAATACTAGTGTTTTTTCTTAGTGTTAGACCGTTTTATATGATTTCTAACATAACTCCAAATATGAGGAAAAACACCACATCTAATTATACAATGAAATTCATGTTTCTGAATGTCTTACGAATGATTATTATATATATTAAATAACTTGAAGATCTATTTCTTATGATTTATTTTTAATAAAAACTCATTTGGTCAGTTTTTATCGTTACACACATGTTTTACAATTATTACAAAAATGGTAAACAAAAGTGAAAATGTATATTACATTATACTAACCATTTTCCAAATCATGCTAATGCAAGGTTGAAACAAATAGTTCATAAATGAATTCAGCAATCTTCTCATAATGTTTCACATAAACTAGAATTAATTTTCTTATTTTGGCCCCATAATGGGAGATATGCCATTTTAACAAGACTAGAAAATGTTGCCCATCATTTTCGGTCATACCGAATTACACAAGCATCAAATGGATGGGATGTCGATACCTATAAGTAAAAAAATGACATAGTGATAATTCTACCATGATTTTATGTTAATAAAAGTTTATTATTCTTGATATTTTTTCTTTTACATGATTTTCCACATTACTCAAATTCTATTTGATAGAAAAAATATTTGATCATTCCAAGAAATTTAGGTATTTGATCAATGGAACAATGATTCCTATAGATTTAAAATGACTGAAAAATACTTCTCCAATGAATTTTGGTTAATTGGATCTCATTTGGTTTATTTTATCCACTACACAAAAGATTTTATCATTATTATAAAAATGGTCAAAAATGTACAAATGTACATCACATTTTACTGACCATTCTAGGCATAAAATTGTTGGCTGGTCTATTAATATTGATAAAAAATGATTCAAGGAGTGTTTTATTATCATTTCAAATCAATAATAGGTTTTTTTCATTTCTATCCATATGATGTGATATATTTCATTCAATTAAATCAGATAATATTTCCTGTCATTTTCCATCATACCAAAAACCACTAGCATCTGGTGGATGTGGGATTCATTCTTATCGATCAATAAATACATTTTTATCATTCCAATTTAATTTAATTCCAATCTATGTGAGTTTTTTTTATTTTACCCTTTTAGGTGATTCGGAACTTATCTCCAAACCTATTATAGAAACATCGATTTTGATTATACCAATAAATTCAGGTATCCAATCGATTTTCCAATGATTCATATATATTTATAATGATTTATAGATTAGTGTATTAAGATTTAATGTCAATTGAATATAATTGGATCTATTTTGAGCCCTACACACATCATTTTCCCAATATTAAAAAACCGTAATAATTGTGAAAATGTTCTTTAACATGTGCCAACTATTCTGAGAATCACATCAACACATATTTGAAATATAAAGATAAAAAATAACTTAATACATATATTCCAATATTTAATCATCAATCTAAATGTATTTAATTGAATTTTATCCAATATTTTTTACATTTAATTTTAATAAAAATTTAAATGTGGGATTTGAAATTTTTTAAAATATAGAAAAAGAGACATATAATTTCAACAATGAACTATAAGGGTAAAATGAAACATACCTACTATATCAAATTAAGTATGTCAAACAATGGCTATTGAAACCTATGGGGTTTGAGGGGCCTTTGTAAAAAAATTATGATGATCATAAAAATTAATTTCATAAAAAATAAAATAAATACAGTATAAACCTACATCATAATATCCATGTACCGTCAGCTTGGAAAATATACTCCCATAGTGATTTGATTATATAAAATAAAAACACAGTTAAATCATCAAAAGCACATACCCTTTCTTCTAAATCAATCACATTCAGTTTCATCATTGTAAAAATAAGAGCCACCACCACAGCGCATCAAACTACAAAATGACAAATTCCTCTTCAATATTCCAATCTATGGCCATGTCCATTGTGACCAATATTGCAATTAAATAAGTCATCCTGATGTAGGGAATGATTTTTATGGTCTTATGGAAATTGTTCTAACTCAAACACAAATTGAGCCAATAATATATATATATATATATAATTGATAACCATTTCAAGAACTCACTATAAAAGAAGCAAACTAAGGATCATTTTGGTCACGATTCATTATCCAAATAAAAAATTCATCTATCTGTGAACTTTACATAAACAATTGTATACTAAAATATAGATTTCACTAGAAAAAAAATTAATACTAAATAATAAATATAAAAAAATAATTATAAATACATCACGTCAAATCTGGGACATATAACGAGTCCCAATCCTATGAGGTGGTCCCTGCAACATGTGTATATTTGAATGACACACAATCTTCGCCTATATTCAATTAATTAAAATTTGAAAAAATTTAAAGGATAAACATTCACAAAAATATGTAAAAGAATAATTAGTCTAACCTTCACAACCTTGATTGATCAATATTAAACCAAAAAGACTCTACTGAGATGATAAAACAACCCTCGAGACTCTGTCCAGAATGTCTGGGATACCCACAATATGTACCTGGTACTCCCTTTTCACTCTACCTTTACTGTATTTTCAAAATTCATTATATTTTTCCCTATAAACTAAAAAAACCTCATTCGTGAAAATTCTCCAATTATTATATTTAAGTGAAACATTAGCACAAATGTTAGTAGTTCTTAAACATATGTATGTCACAAAAATGTTTCTCCTACCTAACAATTCCTCCATAGACAGTCTAATTTATCCTAGGTGAATAAATCCCATTCATGCGTAGTTATTTGAAATCTATGTGTATCATACATGAAATGACCTAACTAAATAAAAAATGATGGTCCACCCACTACACTTAGATGGTATGTCTTTTAAAAATATATGTCAAAAATCATGTAAAAATTCTATAATGTAATTCTATTATCAGGGCCTCTCTTATGATTGTAATAACTGTCCATGTTAGATCCTATTGAAAAAAATTATTTATAATTAGATATATTTTTATATATATGTTTAATACTTAATTAACAAAATAAAATCACATTTATAATCATAAATACTTCTACCCATAAATGCAGATGCCTAAATAGAGTGATTTGGATCCAGTGCATGTTCCCGTAACATGTCTATTTTCATAGAGAAGATTATTTTTCAAACACGTATAATTTAAATCAAATAATGAGACAATAAATATACAATAAGATAAAAATTTAATAAAAAATTAAATACATAAAATTATGTTTTAATCCGAAGAGTATATAAATAATCACACCATTCATTAAATATGAAATTTGATTGTCTCACTTTATACGATCTCTCTAAAAAACTGGTTATCTTATATGCATTTACCTATTATGTGTTGAAAACCCCATTGTTAAATAAAGAAAATATTCTTCATTCAATATCGTTTAGTTAAAAACACACATCACCTTGTAATTATTAAAGTAACATTATAGTTCATATTATATGGAACTTGATAAAGAAAACGTGTTTACCATGAGATACTAAATTAAAAGGTTCATTACCTACTTGCATGTCTTTATATTACATACTCTTGAAATTCACAATTGTAAACTGATATTGGTCAAATTTAGTTGCATAACTAGGATCAACACAGTTATAGTTTAGAAAAAAGTATTTGAACCTGTGTACATATACATCTTCTATGATGTTTTATAATAGTACATAGTAATAACTAGAATTAATAAATGGATGAGAAATGCTACTATTTTGGGTTTATAGTTTTTCATAAACATATTCAATGTAAAACGTATTGTCATTAGCATATAATTCATGGTATTAAAGATCATTTATTTTAATGAATCGACATGGGTTACCCTCAAACGTGGAACCTGACTCGATCTTCCACATACAAAAAGGGAGTTATAGATCCCGCTAGGTTGGATACTAGCAACTAGGCATAAAAAATAGAGAGAACAATTTATCCCAGCCTAAATATGAAACTAGGATATATATATATATATATATATATGTTTAATAGATTTAAAATGTGGAAGATAAAAAAGGAAAATATATTAAATAATTAAAGAAGATGGTGAACCAATATAACTAAAACAATTAGAAAAACCCAATATACAAGTCCAACAACAAAGGATAACTAAAATAGAAATATACTTATCCATGCGATAGAATAGGAAAATCCCACCATCTTACCACTGACTACCCAAACTTCTCTGATAGAAAACTCATCACCTCACTGAAAATAATTTATTGTCCCAACATCAAATAATATAACAATTTCTATACACTTTTGAAAGAGTATGCAGGGTGTGAGCTAAATTGGCCCCATATGATCCCACCATGGGGTTACATAAAAATAATTTATTTAAAAATATGAACATGTTCAAATTTGTATAAAATAAGCCATGAAAATCAGTTAAACTATATTTTTATCAAATGCATCATAAAAAATTTCTATTCTCCATTGTTCTAAATAATCTAGGCTAAAAAATTTCAAAGAATGTCACAAATATCAAATTAGTTCAAAGAATGTATCACATTCCATATCTAGACCAAAACTATATAGGCCAAAGAATGGGTAATTCATGTCTTGTATAACTATAGGTTATTCTAGTTATAACAATCATGCACAAACGTATGCAATCACATATATAAAGTCTATAGATATAAATATAGATTTAAAAGGAAGACTATAAAAAGTGAACCTCCCAACAGTGTCTATAACATCCTTGGAAGAAGTTCCCAAGGGAGTTGAGGAACACTCAATGAGTTAAAACCATGATATTATTAATGTTTGAGTCCGATTAATACACCTTCCACCCAAGTACCCAGGATTCCAATGTGCAATATTTTCCAAATCATTTCAACGAAACAGTTCATTATAAACTTTTTCATAAATCTAGTAAAATTGATTTTATAATACCTTTACATTAACAAAAACAAGGGGAAGAACATATTTTATCAAAAAACCATTCAAAAAATAAATAAATAAATAATTCCAATTTATTTATAAAACCATTAATAAATTCATATCATTCAATATTAATCTATCATAGGAAAGAGGTGAAACCACTTACCTAAAACATAACTTTTACACAACAAGAGATGAGATCGAAAACCACCTGAAGAAATGAAAAACAAAAAATTAGACAGTAACAATTGTTCTCAAATTTTATAGTTTTATTCCATAAAAAATGATTTATATTGAGGTTAGGTAACACATACCTCAAAGGACTCACACACCTCACCAAAACTAGTAAATTATCAGCCCCGAGACAGAGATCACACAAAAAATTTAGAAAGGACTGAGAAGAAAATCACCTCAAAAATAATTTATTTTAAAACACAGTGTAATGATGTTTCCAAGGATAATGGAAATAAAGAAAAATAATGGTAACTTACCTAGAGAGAGGAAATAAAACAAAAATAAAGAACAATCACTGAATTATGTGATCCAAAAGGAATGGAGGTGCGCAAAATAACTTGGGATATTTTTTAGGTTTCAAGATAAGATACCCATGCATCGAATGATGAACGGTTTAATGGTGTGGTGTGATAAAAATATCTGGGCTCAAACCATACACATCATGACTCCCATTCAAATAATTAATATCATGATTTACCTAATATAGTGAAAAATGAATCCCCACATATTAAAAATAACGATCTGGACAATTTCAAAATATGAACTAGTTGAACGACATGTTAAATTTTCAAGATCTGAACCAGTTTTTGATATCATCCTACTGATGGATTCATGTTGTGAATTAAATTCATATCTTTAATCTATCATGCATAAATATTACATCTAAAACAAGGTAAAAATAATTTTAATGTTATCTAACACAACACAGAACCCAATAGGGATCCTCAAAAGCCTTCGAAACATTTATACTCAGTCTCTATAAATTAGAAAAATAAATTAATAACTAATAATTATTTCATTTTCTTGGAAACAAAACTCTCCATTCTTGAAAGGACTGAAACACATTCTAACAAAAAAGGTGAAAATTTTACATGAAAAAAGGTAACATGAGGTTACAATATCCCCCACCATAATAATTTTCATCCATGGAAATTCATGTGGAAGAATGGTTTTTCAGAAAGTGGAAAGGCCACTACTCCCTCCCTATAATTTCTCACATCAATGTATCATAACAATATAATGCAAGTCATTATAACAATCTGATAAATGAAATCAAATTCCCATGAAAGAAATTCATATTATATTTAATGACCAATATTTTCTACTGTTAAATGGAAATGTCTAGATCTAACTGAATCTCTTCCCAATCTAGAGAATTAGTGGGATCAGGATGATATCCCATGAGAGGAGATTTTTAAAAAAAATTCATGAATGTTTTTCAATTAAGAAAACAATAAAAATTTATAAGCAAACTACCCAAGCCTCTTAGGAACCTCAAATGGTCCAAAATATCCTGAATCCAACTTTCCCAAAATTCTATGATAACGATGACCCAACAGAGGAGAAACCTTCAAGATAACCTCATCACCAATGAATATTACAAATGAAAAAATTTTCAACATATATATGATTTCGTCCAACTATGATATATAACCAGATGTCAGCATATATCATACATACTAAATAAAATATCCAAAATGAGACTTAATCCCACAATAGTGGCCTCTAGCACCTCTTCCCAATAATGTGGAGATCTTCATGGGTGACCTTAAAATTCCTCAAAAGAATATATTCTGATCATTGACTGATATCTGTTTTTATAAAAAAACACAAACATTCCTAGATGGATAGAACATGATCCACTAAAATCATAATTGTAGGTATACAGAATATCCTAAATAATCTTAATAACATTCTTCATCTTACCTTCTAGTTATAGATGGTAATATATACTCAAACTGTCCTGAGCTCACAAAACCTATTGATGAATCTTCTATAATCAGGACGTAAACCTATGATACCTACCCAAAATGATGCAATGGAAACATTATGTAACCTAACCACTAGCACATACATATTAAGCAAATATTAATCACTAGTGATGTACATTTTTAGAATGAGATTATATGATTTTACCAATAAATCAATCACCACATTCTTATCATTCCTCCCATGGTGAGTACATCAAAATCAAAAAAATCCTATTGAAATCCTATAACATTTCCAAACTATTATCGGTAGAGGCTGGAAAAAAATAGATGGTTTTAGATACATTAATTTTTTCTATTATAATGTGTAATACTGGGGCACATAATATGCAACTTGAGACATCATACCCGACAACCAGAATTTACATCTCATGTCATAATATATCTTCATAGTACCAATATGAAGGGCCCAAAAAGTACCATGAAATTCAAATAAAATATATCACTTCATAGATGATGGGACAAAAACTGATACATAAATCTTAGAATACCATATAAATGGAGAAACCAACCAGAAATGGATCTGCAATAATAATGGGTTTCTCAAATTCCTCAGAACACATCATTAAACTGGTAAATATATAAATAGACTCTAATAGAGGAAATGATAATTCAACAATAGTAAAAACCACAACTAAAATGTACTAATGATAATTTTGATGAAATAAATCAAATAGTCCCATTAATTTCCACTCTTCATTCAATTCCAAAACAACCTATGATGGCACTTTCCTACAAATAGTGACTCCAATAAAATTCCCCTTATCTATGTTATATGTGTTTTCAAAGTTAAAAATCTAAAGTTATTATACCCAACACCTCTTTCTGGGATTTAATTATATCTATGAAGATATATAGATCAAATTATTATGTTAAAAAAAGAATGTGAACCTACAAACAACGAGAGAGTGCCACCAACACTTAATTGCATACATTTCTCTAGAAATCTTCAAATCATATATGGGGTAATTATTATCATATATAAAAAGTTTAAAAGATACATAGGATAAAACATGATCATCCTATATAAACACACTACCCAATCATGAACATGATGAATCAAACTAAACCACACACCCCTTTTCGAGCTTAAAGAAAATTAGAATTGGTGGTGATGTGAGAATCCATCTTAGTATATCGAATTATGACTTAAATTTCATATCCCATTATAATTCCATCCATTTATAGTTAAAATATGTCAATGGTTACTCCAACTTAGATAAATTCGTGATAAAATGTCGATTATATCTAGAAAGTGATCTGTATATTTTATGCATGTATTTCATGGTATTTTAATGTATTGATTTCTGTATTTAATTGATGAATAATTCCGACTTGTAAAAAAATTGATTTGATTGGTGTTTTATAGTTGGATACATGGATCTTGAAAAAGGATAAAAGAGTGGATAATTTTTTCGATCTAAAACAAACTTCGCACATCGCACAAAGGAAACAAATGTGGTGTGATTCCATTTTTTGAGGATTCAGTAGATCTACAAAAATATATAAGAACATTTAAACGACATGTCAATAAATTACATGATACAATATGTTGATAAAATCTACTTCTACTTAGTATATGTTGTTAAAGAATACATGCTATGAAAAGCCATTACACATCATGTTCCCTATTACATGTCATGAATGATTGAAAGATAAACCCTATGATAAAGATTTCAAAAAGTTATTGATGATGTGGATTACACTTCAAGAATTTTTTAATGATAATAAAATTAAATACAAATTTTAAAAGTGTTATAATGGAAAATATTAATAAAAATAACCTCTCATCCATATTATAGAGAATTTCATAGACCGACCGACACTGATGGAGTACTGCCATGTACAGAGATCCACTATGGGGTCCGGATTCACCATTGTTCTTCATATACATTCTTCCTTGGGTATCAATGATTATCATTCTCATTGTGTCAAGCATGAGTGGGTAGATTATTTTGTTCTATGTGAAATTATTGAAGTAGGAACTGAGTTATTGGGATTATTTTTAATTTTTATTCATGTTTTGGATTATTGCAACACCGTTTATCAATTCCAATATTATTCTACTTGAAATTTCATAAAAATTATTTTAAAATTTAAGTGTTTAATTTTATAGAATAAATTTATTTCCCTATTTTTTATATCACTATAATTAGATCTAATGTATTTATTCATAAATTGTGTTTTGGGCCACCGAGTTCTGTGATTTCATCTATTAGATGACCATTCCAAAGGTGTATTAACATGATTCAAATATGGTACCTGGAATAAGGATCCCAACTAACATTGTTTTTACACAGAACATAAATTAACACCTAAAAATTTGACTCCATAGTGCATGACCCTGAGAATCATTGAAATTGACATGTCTCATCTCTTGGTATCAAAACCAATCTCTTCTACATTTTCATTATCATTCTTCAAACAATCAATACATTACAACTTTAATATCATTAATTAATTTAGAACATATGAATCATCCATATGGTTTCAACACTTGGAATTGATAAATACTGCGTTTTTAATTAGGTTTTATGAGTTTTATAAATTATTACATTTTATTTGCCCTCTAAGAAATTTTTGAAGCCATATGGGTTGTTATTGAGTCCAAGGAAGCTTCAAATATTAAATAAAATTTATGGATCCTAACATGAAAAGACAAACTTCACCTTCTTAGCATCAACTAATATCCCATGTTTATAAATAACGTAACCTAAAAACATAACATCTTGGATCTTGAAACTACATTTTTAATGATTTCGATAAAAATAGTGAATAATCGGGATTTCCAAAACCAATCTCAAATGGTGATCATGGCCACACACAGATCTGGAATAAAACAAAAATATCATCAATGAATAATAGCACAAATGTGTCATGACACCTATGAAATATTCCATTCTTCAAAGCCATAAAAATTATGTGATCATTATTTAGACTATAATGAATCAAAAGATAATCATAATTTTTATATCTACTCCAGAAATATATAGTCAAAATTATTGACTCCCAAAATATGAGCTAACGAAAACCCAACAAGTGATATATCTTTTAAAATCAATTTCCCCCTAAAAATGATAAAAACATTCATCCATATGTTGAAAAATATATTTATTATTAACTTTCACCAAATTCAACATTCAATATTCCAATCAAAATGGAATAAAAATATCATATTTATTGTAAAATAGAATTAAGGCCGCATGATGTTAAAAAAAATATGGTAAAAGAAACCCGACCCCATTATGTCATCCAATATACCCTTAATCTCTTTCATTTCTATTGATTCCAAGTGATAATTAGGTATCAAGATTATCAATGTACCTAAAACTGGATTAATCATGAACTTCACCTCACTCTTTGGAGTAATAAGGGATAATTCATATGGGAAAGTTTTGAGAAAGTCCCAAAAACCATGAGAATATCAAAAAGAGAATAAAAATCATTGAGCACAACATTATTAGTAGATAAAAAACGATTTATCCCTCTATGAAAATTTCATGCATGACTAGACCTCAGATCCCACTCTCTGTAGAACACTTGATAGATCATTTTGACAACTAATAATGGGATATGATGATGTAAACTATCATCTTATTCACAATAAGGGATAAGCTAATTCATCTCGATAATTATATAAAATAGATCTAAATAAATCAAGAGTAAATCCGTTTACTAACATCATATCAACTATCAAATGTGAACATGAAGGAAACTAAAATGCCATTTCATTCCTCATCCTGAGAGGTTTTTCTTACTCTATGACAAAGGAAATTAACTATGTTGGATGTTTTATGACATCAAAAAGATAGAAATTATTTAGTTTGAGTAACCAATAAAAAATTAATTAGTCATTATAAAATATTCAATAAAGATAGTACCTCTCAATATCGCTGGACCCACATCCACCTATGTTGAAAACTCATCCACTGCATGAGGGTTCTTCACACCTGAGGCCTATGTTTAAATACCTATAGACTATAATTCATCATAATACACGACATTTGCCTTTGGATATAATGATACGTGACAATTATGAGGAGTAAACATATACTGAAATTATTTCTGTAAATTTTCATAGTGTCTATAAATATTGTACATCTTTGTAAGCATAGAACGAGAATGTCGATTATGCCAGTGTGTCACACTAGTATCATGTCAGGGTACACTATTGAATGTAACTAATAGTGCATAAAAGCACCGATGTTGAGAACCAACTACACCACCCCTGTGATGATCATTCTATTTTCTCGTCTTTCCAAGAGTCCTATTAAAGATGCCACGTTTTACAAGAGATGTACCATAAGAGACACTATTTCCTACCATATTCATATATTATACCATTTCCCAATCTAATGTATATGCATAGTTATAATCCTTCAACATGAATACTTAAGATTTTAAATATAGTTTCAAAAACTATAGGTAACTCTGATCCTTTATCTTGTGTTCCTTTACAACCATTGGAAAAAATGAACCAACTCTGCCAACAGATTTGTGTACACTGAAATTTATCACTATACTTACTAGAAAGAGAGAAACTCTATAGACATTTCAATCATCAGAGACTCTAGAAATAACTATTACAAAAATACAGTTCTTGAAATCCTTCTATTCCAAGCTTATGTGTATATATTCTTATACAATAGAATCCCACAATTTCTTTTCTGGTCCTCAAAGTATGAATAAATTCACATAATATGACATTGTTAGGTGTATTAAGGATGTTGAAGATCTGATAAATACTATCTAGTTATTCCACTACCTCTTTGGGAACATTTTTACCCATTAAGGATGGTGGTTTCTCGAATAAGAACTCCAGAGACTGATCCATTTCTCCCCTAGATCCAATAACTACCTCAACAACCAATTTCTAAATTTATACTACATTTTAGGCCATGACTTGAAATTCATGAATTATAGACTCAATAGGATTCTGATCTAGAGCCGGATTACCTTGATGAAAATTTATTATACCCCCTTATAGAACCCATGGAAGACGTCTCAGAGGTAAATCAATGAACACCAAAAATAGAAGAAACAATCTATCGACTGGAAATTCTAAATACAAAAAAGAATACCATAACAATGAAATATGATTAAGAACACAACATAGGTGAAACATATTCAAACATCATGGTAACTTGAATCTCATCATGGAAATTTCTATCAGGGAACTCACTAAAACCTATATCTAATTATTTGATAATCATACCTCCCATATACCAACTTCCCTAGACTCAGCCTAAAAATGATTTGATAATAAAATATAATGAATTTGACCTGGTTTCCCTCAAAGATTTCACTCTACTGGATGTACCACATTCTGAAAGGGAGTTTCTAATTCTCATTGGTTGTCAACTAGGACATGATCATCAAACAACAACCAGATGTAATTATTTCTCCCAACCCGGTGTGATAAACATTGAGTATAAATACATAAATAATAGATAGAAACAAAGAAAGATAAAAACAAGATATTTTTTTCATTAATTGAAAGATTATAGAATAAATGATAGAACTCAAGAATTCATAACAACCTAATGATAGATTCCAAAAACAAATGAAAACTAAAATTGAAACAGACTACTACATGTGATAGTGTGGGAAGACTCCACAATTTCACAACCAGCTACCCAATCTCGATAGACATAAAAATTCCCACCTCACAGTGGCACATTTCCACTCCCTAAATGGAAAGACATAAAAATGTCTCCTCACTACCAAAGGGGTGTGCAAGGTGTGACCTAAAACGGCTCAGTATGAACCCACCCTAGTGCCACATAACAAGTATCTATATAACAATCCAAACATGGTCTAATTTAATGAAAAAAGGAATGATAAAAAGTTAAGTAGTATTTATATCAAAATAATGGTTGAAAATTCCCCTTTTTAATAGTTCTAAATAATATAGGTAAAATAGTTTCAAATTCCATCACATATATCAATGAAGTTTAAATAATGTATCATCTATCATATCAAATACAAAATAGTAAAAACTAAAGAACATGTAAATAAAACCAAGGATCCCTAAAGGTCTGTTTGACTTGAAAATTCATACCAAAAAATATACAATCTCATGAATCATGTCCCTAGATATATGTATCTAATATAGAGAACATAGAAACAACCTAGAAAGTGAACCTTCCAATAGTGTCCATCAATTACCTAGAAAATACGACTATGGGGAAGAGGAAAACCTCATGAGTGAACCCCCTAAATATATATATGGACTAAACCTACTACTAAACCTTCCAACTAAGAACCCAATTCTTTCCATGTGGTAAAGTTTTTAAAATATTTTAAAAAAACATGCTTTAAAAACATTTCATAAATCATTTTTAAAATGATTTAAAAACCCATTAATTTTATTAGAATAGGGGAAAACCATATTTAAAAAACATCAAAAACATAAAATAAATAATCTTAAAACATTAAAAGTCAAGAAATTTATAAAAACATAGATTTGAAGTTCTATCTGACATAGTCTAGAAAAGTAACCACATACCTCAAACTCATGTCGTACACTAAAAGAAACGAGATGCAAAATTACAAAATGGAATAGAAAACAAAAAACAAATGACTTAAAAATGATTCTCACACATTAGAATTGTATTTCATCACAAAAAAGGTCAGTGGATAGGTTAGGTCACACATGGATCAATTGAATCAAATTCCACACCACAATACAAAAGAACTAACCATCAAAAAAATATTATATAATCGATCTATAAAATATCAAGAATAATATTACCACAAGATCAACATATTTGAAAACACAGTGTAATGGTACTGCCAAATGTAATGGAAATGAAGATGTATAACGATCTCTTACCCGAAAGATGAATCATAACCATAATGTAGATCATTCACATAATAATTCAATTTGGAAGGATCATTGGTACCCAAAATTACATGGGATAGTACATATTGTTCAATTAAATATACTTACACCTCATATTAGAAAAGAATTATATGTACAGCGTAATAAAACATGTATTCCCCAAACAATTCATGTCATAAATCTCTTTTGTGGCATGAATTCCATGATTTATAAAATTTTCCAACAAATTAATATCATTAGATTAAAAATAAAAATCCTAACCATTTCATGATGTTAATCAGTTTTAGGGATCCTAAAATTTTCACACCTTGAAATAGCTCACATCATCTTCCCAGTGATGGATTCATGTTGTGAAATAAATTCACATCATGAATATTTAATAAAACCAATACACAACAAGAACATGTTAACAATACATAAAACTAACTATATATCAACATGTAAATAAGGAAAATACTCTAAATAATTGGAACCATTTATACTAATACTCCATTAATTAAAAAGATAAAATTTTAAAAAATTCAGTCGATTTATTTTGAAAATGAAATTCATCCTTGAAAGTCCCCAAACTCATCCAACCAAAAAGGGAAAAAATTACTCAATGAAATTAATGTGATGTTATAGTTATAGATGGAACCTTAGTTAGTGGGGTAAATTCATCAGTTTGTGTTGGGTCACCTAACTCCCATAGGTCATGTATCTATATATTTCATAGAACTATTATAAATACAAGATGATGGAAATTGGTGTTATACATAAATTATAATGTAATTTTTTTTATACATATAAAATCATAGAACCATTCATGAAATTATGCATAATGGGACTATTTATATTTATAATCACTTTCATCAGGCGTCTCATTTTTTCGATCATTAATGTGTCTCTTAAAAATTATAACTCTGTGATTAATTTATTAACTTGTTTATAATAGAACATGTAAAAGTTAATCTATAAGAGTGATAAGACAGTTATAGGAACAATTAGGAAACATATGGATTACTGAAAAATATGTATCAATGAGCTTGTACGAACTTGATATTCCCCTAAAAAATATAGTTCCTTCCCAAATTGTAGTATCATGAATCTAAGGGGACTATCAAATTATATTTCATTGTCTATAGGATATTCCCCCAAAACATTATTACCCTTATATACTAAATAACTAAAGTTACAAAGGATTAAATAACAACTGATGGGGGGGTTGAATTAGTTGTTCACTTCTACAAGTCTTGATTATTTTCAAAAACTAACCATTGGAACCTTTTAATATCTATATCCTTATCATCTTATTGTAAATACTCATGAATTTAATAGCATAAAATTATTTAAATCAAACAATATTTACAAGGTTTGGCTTTAGTGTGAGAACCTACATCCTTGTCGAAGCCACTCTTTTGGTTATATGGAAGTACACTATTTAGAAAAAGTGATTACAACTTATGGCAACTCACATTATACACTTATATCTCATGATAGGAATATTTATACTCACTCATATTTGTTTATATTGTTTTATTATAAAACAATTAAAGAAATCAAAATAATAAAGACCTTTATGAATCTTTTCCAAAATTTCTCAGTACAAATATTGGGTCTTCTTTGGATGAAAATGATTTTTTTCTCAATACAATAATGATAGATAATGGATCTGATTCTTGGAGTATGATTAATCTAGATCAAATTTTCTGAATATGAGAATACCAGATCTGATTCTCTCAGAACAATGATACATGATCTTATTTCTTGAGTACATTAATTGTAGGACCTTCAACTAATTTTCTCACAATGATAATTCTTGATCTAATTAACTGAATATGATAAGATAGATCCTTGGTTAGATTTTATTCAGTATGATCAACTCAATCAAAATCTAAAAAATCAAACTCAGATAGAATGAAAAATTCAATTCTTCATCAATCAAAAGGTAACTTTCACTTTTTAATTCTCTTGCACTCCTTTTTATGCATGTTTTAATGTTACAAATGAATGGATGATCTAAAGAAGTGTTTATATGATACATAGAAAACAAAGGAGGAAAATATAAATATTTACCACTTCTTCAAATATAAAAATCTTTATAAATATCTCACATCAAAAACATTAACTTAGACTTTATAAATCCTACTTCTATTTGTCAAATATTTAAGAAAAATTGAAATTCAAGTTTGAACACTTAAATTCATCATACCTTCATCAGTGCATTAAAACCTATTACTTTTTCAACTTCATTATAATATGTTTCTTTCTCATTGAATTATGATTTTCTTATTTGTCATCTAGTTATGATGTATTTCATTATAAAATTCAATAAGATTTATTTTTTTCATCTCCTTATGGTCTTTTTATTTATTGTCTTCATTTCAATATTTTTATTGGAATGGATATGATTGTCAATATCCCTTAGTCATTCCATCTGGTTTTGATCAATATTAGTATGATTATTTTCCTTCTAATTCTATGTATTATCATCCTGGTTGAGAAATGTGTTTTATGATTCATATGGATTATCGAATTCTATAGTTCCTGATGTCAATCAGCCTCAATACAATGTAAATAAAATTATAATGGAATTCAAATTATGATGAAATTCCCATTAAAACGAAATTTTCATTACAATAAAATTACCATTATGATGGAATTCTCATTATAATGAAATTCCTATTAGGATGGAATTCTCATTACGTTGAAATTCCCATTATGATTGAATTCTCATTATGATGAAATTAACATTTTGATGTAATTATTCACTCTACAATTATGAATTTCTTCAAACCTCTCCAAAATTTCTTCAAATTATTTTTTCAGGAATTCTTTCCTAATTTCTGATAAATTCTTGATCTATAAAGAATACTCTGATTTTTTATAAAATTTATGAAAACTTTTTGACTCCAGACATCATTTTCTTCTTTGAAAACACTTCAGCAACTTCATTCTTTCTATGATTCTTTTTAATTCAATTTTTTACAATGTCATGACGATGGGCATGAATATGATAAATTGTTTGATCAATAACATCATCTTTCTGACTTCATCTGTGTCTGATACAACTCAATACAAAAACCTTTGTTGGAAAATAAACATCATTATGATGGTCTAGGTCTGATTCCCAGAAAACATAAACAAAATTTTACTAATATATTAAGTTGTCAACAAATAAAACACATTGTTAAAAAAACACCACAATGGTTCTTTGATCTCCCCTTAGGGTTTTATGAAAATCCACATTAATGAAATTTCAAACTCATATATTTTTCCACAACTCAAATTTTGAAAGCACCGCATGTTTATTTTAATTTTATCAAAAGTAGATCCTTTCTAAAAATAGAGTGTCCTAGAACCCCACTATTGGATAAAGTAATGTTTTTGAAGGAATTGGATCCCTTAGATGAAAGAAACTTTTATGGCCATGTAAATATTAACTCTACTCACTTTTATTTCATGAATTCTTTATCTCTCCCTCAGTATTTATTTTCTCAATTTATTTTCTCAATTTCTCTCTACAATTTTTTTATAACTACAACTTCAGCTTCATAAAAGAAAGATAAGTAAAACAAATCAAAAAAGAAAAAATGTTGTTAATTTATCTCTAACTTTCTTATCTTAATCCAAATCATATTGGGAGATCTTCTTTATGATATTTTAGGAAGACATGGGAGGAAAATGATCATAATGTTCTAGCCTCAATTCCATAAAACATTCTTTCGAAATCTATTTAGTAAATATATCAGTCATTTGATACTTTTTTGAAATTTTTTCTTTAAAAAACTCAAGAAGAAACCTTATCTTTTATAAAGTGAAAATGTATATCAATGTGTTTCAATCAGGAATGTTGGATAAGATTCTTAGAAAGATCAACTAAACTTTATTTATCACAATTTTTCATCAATAGTTCAAAAACATTTACATTCAAATATTATAGCTTAACATTAATTATCAACATTTGAGTAAAAGATTATGTGACTAAAAAATATTTATATTCATCATTTATCAATGTTATGGATCTTTGTTAGTTACTATTAAAACTCACAGAACATTCACCCAAGAAAAATATTCCTCGTGAGGTCGATTTCACATCATTACAATCTACATCCCAATAAACATCAGTATAGCCCTGAATCATCATTTCACTATTTCATTAGTATAAAAACCCATATTAAGTTGATTCTTTGACATATCTTATAATACACTTTACTTAAAAAATATGTGATTATTTTTTTATTACATTGAAACTTAGAACACAAATTTATAGCATAAAAAATATCATGTCTTGAGGATATATGGTTAAGAAGACTTCCTATTACCTTTTGAAATTATTCTTAATACTCATATATTCTTGATTCATCATTAATCAACTTTTTTCTCACTGAAAAATGAGTTTAAATTTATTTGGATTCTTCCATCCCATAACATTTTTATCAATTCCCTAGAATACTTTTCATAAAATAGAAATATGTATATTTCCTTTCTTTAAATTTTTAAGATTTGGAAGAAAGATAACTCTCACAACGTCATCTTTTCAAAATTATATTTTATTTTGTCACCAAATTTTTTAAAAACATATTATATTTCCCAAAAAAATTATATCATTCACATAAAAATTTACAATGAGATATCAAATGTCAACATATTTCACATATATGTTTCTATAATCTTTTTCTTTAGATGAAATCAATATTATCAACCAGTTATCGTGATTAGAATACCATGAGTATCGAAAAATCTTTATTCCATATATGGATTTCATCAATTAACAAATTATGGTTTCATATTCATGAAGTTGAAATCCATAAGGTTGTTTTATGTAAACCTCTTCCTCAATATCACCATTTAAGAAATATTACGTTACATCAATTTTATTATCTTTTCAATTCTAATGAGAAGCCAATGCATGAAACATTTGAATAGTTTCTAGTCAGGAAAAGGGGGTTTGATCTCATCAAAATACACACCTTCCACCTATACATAAACTTTAAAATCAAGTCATTATTTGTTTCATAAGATTTCTCTATGCTATGTGAAATTATTTCTATATGCCCACTTGGTTCCAATTTCTTTTAATTTCTAGAATTTGAATATGTTCTCTTATTCCATTGTTCACTATGTGATGTATCTCTTTATTCATAGAATCCACTAATTCATTATATTGAATACCTTATAAAATTTATTCTGGTTCGAAATTTGAGATAATTGAAGTATTTTATTATAATCTCAACAATATTATGGTCCAAACAAGAGCCTTTCGATTCCCAATACTATTTCTGGATTCAACATGTTTTCTTAAGGTAGGAAATCTCAAGGTTTCTCTCCAAGCATCACTTTCCTTACCCCATGAATCATCAGAATCTTGATGAGGATGTATTGGATAACATAAACTGTGGAATTAATTCTCCAATGTAACCTCCTCATTATTCTAAATAAAATTTCTTATGGAACATTGATGTTCAATTACCTTCAAATCATATGAATACAGTAACTTTTATTAACATTACTTATAACATTTTTAACTTCTCATACTTTGTGAATACCACAAGAAAGTTCCTTCCTCATCTTTCTTATCCAACATTCACAAATTTTTAATTTTTAATTTTAAAAAACATGGACATCCAAAAATATTTTGGTATTTTAATGAAGGTTTTTTTGTTATACCACGTTTTATAATAAGTTATGCTGGTTTCCAGTCTAAACAAGATACTATTTTGTACTTCTGCATCAGTACTAACAACTTCTATTTGAAATAATTTTGAATTTTTATATTCTTCTAACATACATATTTACATTTTCACCAAGCTTATATTATTTATTTATTTTACAATTTTTCTGCAGAGTATAGAGAGCACTATACTGATGTTTGATTCCATGTTTTCTCAAATAATCTTCAAAAGTATTATTTGTAAATTTGGAGACATTATCTATTATCATATTGATTATAGAAACCCTCATTCTCAACATATTTTCCAATGAATCTGAATATTTAAATATCCTATGACTTGTGCTTCATGAACATGATATTTATCATCCGAGTGAAAGGATTAATAAACTTGATAAAGTACAAGTATTTTTTTATTGATGTATCATTATTTCACATAAATCAGAATGAATAAGCTAATGTGGTATGGAATATTCAATCTCAACACTTTTTTAAAATTTATTATAAATATTTCCATGTTGGGATGTAATAAAAACATCATCATCTTTTATTTTTAAATATGGAAAATTCTAGACAATGTAAACATTAGAATGTTTGTTAATTTTTTCTACATAGTGTGGTCAAGTAATCGATTATAATTTTTTTAGTTTAACAATCAAGAAACTAGAGTTATTATATTCTCATATTTGAAAAATATTCCCACTTTTTCTTTCCACTTTTTTAATAAATTTCCTATCTTCCACACATCTGATGATACAAAAATATTTATTAAAAACAACATCTTTTCTATCATTACAAAGTTTTCTTACAATAAGAAAGTTATGTTTTAGCTCATCAACAAATAAAAATTCCTTATGTATCATCTTTTCTGTTTCAATATCATCCATTAAAATTACATTGATTTCCAGGGAACCATCATTCTTAAAGGTAACTAACCCTTCATCATGACATTCAACTAGTTTCACAATTTTTATATCACCTATAATATGTGAAGAAAAACCACAATCAAGATTCCATGGTTAATTAATTTTTCTTTCTTTCAAGGATGTGTCAACAACAAAAGTTATTTCCTAAATTTTATTATTTTCATTTTACTTTTCTTTTATATTGTAAGGATTTTTTTTCTAGAAGGAGTGTCATACAACTTTTGGAATGATGACCAGATTGATAACAGCTTCCACGAACATCTTCCAGACATTGAAATTGATTTTTTGATCAAATGTTTCTAACATAATATGAATTATATTTTTCAACATTCTATATGTTATGAATGTTTCTCATTATACATTATCTATTTCTTCAACTATTAAAAAAAGCCTATTCTGTTTAAAGATAATTTATGGAAAAAATTATAACACATGTTCCCATTTATTCTACAACACTATAAATAATAATAAAATATTAATTTTCTACTGAACTAAGATGTTTCCCTATTGAATCTTTGTTGAGGTTGGTAACATTTTTATACATTAAAATAATCAGGATGTGGATCATTTTTTTGGGTGAGTTTTCTACTTTTTTAGATTTTATATGTTTCTAAAATACTTTTAAACCCATTATTTTGGAATAATTTTATTTAACCTAAAATGTTAAAATAATCATTTGAAACATTATTTTTGGTAAGATAATATTTTACTAAATTCTCACCTTGAGCCTTCTCAATAACTTTAGAATTATCATATTTTACTAACAAATCTTTTTTTATGTTTCCATTCACCTTCGTTGTGGTGATTTTGTCTCAAGAAGTTTTTATTCAAACATGATAACTAGTTATTCATTAGTGTATAGATTTTCAATAATCTCTTCAATCATCTTTACCTATTCAGATATTTTATTCTTGCATCATAAAATATCCTCAATGTATTATTCTTCATACTTGATATCATATTTCTTCCATCAAAAACATCTTTACAATATATCTTCATAAAAAAAATTTATTTTTAAGAGTTTTGTTTTTTTGAAGATATGCAACATGATCTGTACTATGTTTATACTCTCTATAAGATTATTTCCCACCTTCTTCACACTATGAGGAATCTTTTATTTTATCAAATTTTTCAATAAGAGTTTTGAATTTTTCAAAAATTAAAATTTTGATAGAATTGTTTTCAGTTGAGTCTTATTCATCTTTTTTACTCAACATAATTATATTTCTTCCACAAAACATTCATTATATCTCATGGAAGACATTTGTTATTTATCATTTTTGTTCTACATATTCCATAAAGGGTTTTAATCGGAATCATATCGATATTATCCAATATTATCCTCATGGAAATTCATAGAAAATTTTCTGATTCTACCACAATCAAAACATTTTAGAGGAAGTTTACCTCCATAATTTCCTCTTCCACTGAGATATTTCTAACATATAAGAGACATGATATTTTCAATTAACACGTCATTATCTTTATATTTAGAGTCACAAGGTCATAATCTTCAAAATCTAGAATTTTCGACTTTCTCATATCTTTAAAAAACACTAGAGTTTTCCTCATTTTATAAGAAAAAAGAAAATATGAAATTCATCAAGAGATAAATAATTTTTATCTTCTAAAAATGTGATTTTAGAATCCAACCTACTAATAATGTTTCTCATATGTTTCTCTACAATTTTAGAATCTTCCTCGAAAATCAAAATCCTCTTATGTTATAAGAAAATTCATTTACTATAGTCAAGTATTCATTAATTGTTTCTTCATGTCTCATTTTGATGTCTTCATACTTACTATGCCATATTTGTATCTTCGCTTCCATGACATTAGTATTCCCTTCAAAAACAGTTTCCATATTCTCCAACAATCTTTTTGAATTTCTAAGACCAATCACCATTTGATAAATATTCTCTAATAAGGTTATAAGGATTGAATTTATATACCTTATATAAAATTATATATTTCTTTTATAGAAAATATCATATGAACATCTTACCCAATAGGTGGAAACCCAATATTAGTAGCACCAAAAACTTCCAGGATAAGAGACAGTTGAAAATAATTCATCTTATTTTTTACATCCATAATAATATTCTCTATTTAATGTAGGAATTACTCTACTGTTGATAGAATTGATATCATCTATGATAATAATTCAAAAATGGAACCTCCCTATGATACAAATTATGGTTCCAAAGGATCTAATAATAACTAAGACGGGGGGGGTGAATCAGTTGTTCACTTCTATAAGATTTAGTTTTCTTCCAAACATAACCCCTGCAACCTATCAATGTTTATATCCTTTTTAAATTTTATTAAATAATCATGCATGAAATAGTATGAAATCAAGTAAATCACACTATATTTACAAATATCAACCTCTGTTTGAGAACCCACATCATTTCTATAGACACTCCTAAAGGTCACAGAAATCCACTATTAATAATATGGTAATACAACCTGTTTTAACTCCCATTAGACACCTTATATCTACTGATAGGAATGATTATATTGACTCCCTTCAGTTGACAATGTTCTTTTATAAAAAAATTTACCCATGAAAATATTAAGGACATTGTTGAATCTACTCCACAATTTCAGATTTTTAATCCTTAGACTGATTTGATTGCATCTAATATTTTCATTATTCAATGATCCTAAATTCTGGATCAAATTTTTGAAGTGTGATGATTATATATCTTATTTTCTAAATATGAAAATATTGGATATGATTCTCTCAGAAAAATTATGTTGGATATGATTTTTTCAATATGATAATTTGGGATC
Organism: Viscum album; assembly: GCA_963277665.1. NCBI lineage: Eukaryota > Viridiplantae > Streptophyta > Magnoliopsida > Santalales > Viscaceae > Viscum > Viscum album. Next base: position 75,571,874 of record OY728153.1, on the reverse strand, counting down.
AAGGATCTGATTTTTGGAGTATGATAATTCAGGATCTGATTCACTGAATAAGATAAGCTAGATCTTGGATCTGATTTTCATTATATAATGAACTTACTCAAAAACTGAAAAAAAAAACTCTTATATAACTATCACATAAATTATTATAGAATTATATGGTAATATTCTCTTTTTAATTTTACTATCCTCCTCTTTTTGTGTGTGTGTGCATTTTGTGAATGGACGAATGATCTGAAGAAGCATTTATAGAAAACTGAGAAAACAATGAGAGGAAACATATAAACATTCCCTTTATTCTCAAATATCAAAATCATTGAAAATATATCTCATTGAAAACATCATCTCTTACTTCTTCACAACTCTTTAGAATTCTCTATTTTTTAGAAAAAACTAAAATTCATGTTTAACCACTTCAATTTATCATACCTTCCTCAGTTCATTACAATATATTTCTTTTTCATCCTCATTAAAATTTTCTTCTTTCTCATCTCATTATGATCTTTTTTGTTCTCACCTCATTACGATCTATTTCGTTCCCAGCTTCATTATGATTTTTTTCTATCATATCTCATAACAATCTTTTTCATTCTGAGCATTACGATATTTGGATTGGCTTGGATACGATTTTCATTATTCCTTCCTCTTTCCATATGGTTTTGATCTATATGGTTATGATTATTTTCCTGTTGATTGTGAGTACAATCATATTGAATATGAAATTTTTCATGCTTTAGATGGAAGATCAGATGCAATAGTACCTGATATAGATCGGACCAAATAAGATATGAATCCCATTACAATGGAATTCTCATTTAAATGAAATTCCCATTATGATCAATTTACCATTATAATGTAATTCTCATTAAGATGAAATTCTTATTATAATATAATTCTTTTTATGATAAAATTTCCATTATAATGGAATTATTCACTATTAAATTATTAATTTCTTAAAATCTCTCCACCATATCTTAAAAAGAATTTATCACGAATGTTTTCATGATATCTAAGAACATCTTGATTAGTAAAAAATCATATGATTATTTAGAACGTATGAAAACTATTTTACTTATAACATCACATTCTTCTTCCAAAACACATTTGTAACTTAATTATTTCTCGGATTCTTTTGAATTTAGATATTTTCACTATCATACCAAGGGATGTGAATATGATTTGGTTTCTGATCAAAAAAATCATATTCAAAACATATTTTGGGTTTGGTATAGCTCAATATAGAAACTAGGGTTGGGTAAATAACCTCATTATGATGGAATTGGTATGATTATTGGGATAAAAACATTCTTTTATAAATAGAGTTATTTTAAATCAAATAAAGAAATTTTTTAAAAAAATATACCAAAAGATTCTTCAATTATGATTTGCAATTAAAGCATACAGACAATATATGTTACTTATAAATAATTTATGTATTTTCAAATACAACTCAAAAAGATAACACCACATGAATGTCATAGAATTAGTATCCATTACTTCAATAGATAGGTTCACTATAATCTAAAACATAAAAACAAAAAATAAGGGGGGAAATAGATTCTCCGAGTGAAACAATAATTAAAACCCAATACTGATGTTTTTAAATTTATCCATTAATTTATATAATAAAAAAACATAAAAAATTTACTCATAAAAATACATTGTTGAACTCAATTGGTAGATAAATAATCATGTCTTTTGATAGGAATAAAATGAAAATGTAGTGTAAAAATGTAATTAATTTTCATCCATTTCAATGTCATACTCGGCACATTTACACACTTAAAAACACTAAAAGAGTAACAATCTGGAACCTTTAGAATCATCAAAATGGAATGAAATGAATCATTATCATTTTTACTTGTTTTATACAATGTATTAGGGATTTATGCCTTGTTACCCTCACCCTACTAAAAATTAAATTGTTTCTATAAAACACATTTATTCTAAATCACATTGTTCATTAATATGGACCTTTGATTTTACATTAAAACCTAAAATCACCTTCAATATCATTTCATAATTTTTTTTCAAGTACATGACATCCATATTATGTCTTAGTATGTCAGTTTTCCAATAAGGGAGATTAAAAAAACTTTTGTCTACCAATTATGATTGTTCTATCTACCCACACCCCAAATAGAGGGAAATAGATGAGACGCTAAATCATAGAATTCAAATACTATAGAGATGTTTTATTTCTCATTCTATGATAATATTTCTACTCATGTCCGGAACATTGGGTCTCGATTGAATTATGTAGAACCATGAGATCTCATTATGTCTTTTCTGTACCTATGATGAGGGAGAATAAAACAAATAAAACCATGTATGGGAATTTTTACATTGTTTAATACATGTAGTTTTGTTACTTGTATTGAATAAATGGAAAAAATCCCATTTCATACTACAACCTGATAAAATTACATAAGTTGATAATTCCTAAATTTTCAACTATAAAATAGCCATCATTTTCAAATTTTCATTCATTTAATAGTATAAATTCATTACACCATCACCCAAAAATTCATTCAAATTATCAATAAATTTCTAACGGATAACATAAATCTTATTCCCTAGACATCTCGGTCCATCTATTAGAGTGTAATGTAATAGAAATTGTTGATTCATTCAAACAAACAATGATAAGATTATATAGGTCCAATAACATGGTTTATATGCTATGACTTGTAGAATCCATAGACATTAATGGATTTAAATTGTTCGCTTCTAATCCCGATTATACATTAAAATTATCTTTATCAATGTCTGTGTTCCTCTGGTTGAAATCCTTTCATGAAATAGAGTCTACTGAGTGGGATAGCATATCACATTCCTTATTTCATACCACATTACATCTCATTAATTTTCAAACATTAGATAGCATAAATAATCGTTTCAACCATTGATTCAATTGAAACTAGTTAATTTAGTTTATAGTAATCGGTTTGCCCTATTTTACAGTTCAACATTAATTGTTCTGATTTCCCCCACTAACATTCAACCCATAAGATTCAAATACCATATAATTATTCAAATTAGATGCTTCAATTTTAAGAATAATATAGTTTTTTCACATGCATATATTCTATTATATGTGAAAACAAGGTTTTCTATACAATTATGAGAACAATAATAACACTCTATAATCATAAGGCAAACAGGGAGTACTTTTTGCGTAACTCCATCACCATATTGAATGATGTGTCTAAACACTGTTTCAAATTCATTATCTATAAAGACTAAAAATTAACTATTTAGAATAAAAATTACACAAAAATATCATTTAGTTTTTGCATAATCCTGTATTTTGTAAAACCTCAATGAATCCTAATAAATACAAGATCATGGATTGATCTCACTGATCTCAACATTATAGATATTAATTCCTTCATTATCTAACATACAAACCATTTTATTTTGAATTTCAGGCATCAAATAAATCTTACTCATATAAAATCCATCATAGTAGTTTCTATTTGACAAAACAAATATATTATTCCCCATAGTGTTTCAAGTTCGTATAATTTTTCTGAAACCCATTCAAGAACAGTTTCCCCCTCATATTATCTTGTATAAATTTATATATTCTTTCACATTTTATACATGGATAATTAATACATCCACTTTTAAACCATCAAGTAAAATCAAAAAATTACATAATTACCTAAAAATATTTTCTATATGTTCTATTTGGATGATTAATCTAACTCTTATACATTTTCACATCTATAAAAAAAAAAATTTCATGCAAATGAAGTTATATTTCATGACCGAATGGCCCAAAGGCCTTATGTTTATTTTTATTATAGATAATCCACATTTTAAGGGTTTATCGAGAACCCATATATGTCCCGTAGGCCCAAGTCACAAGGCCTGACATGACCCGCAATACATGACCTGAAGGCCCAGAGGCATACCATGCCCATTACATGACCTGTAGGCCCAGGCCACTAGAACTGACCCTCCCCAACGTCTTCCATCATTGATCACCTTAGCTCCCCACCTTGCATTGCTGATCGGCTAGCATTTCCCCATACAAAGCTGCATAGTGCCTGGTCCTGATGGTGGTTGTCATACCCTCTCATTCTTCCAATACGGTTAGCACTGCATCTGGTGGTTGCTACTCTTGTTTCTCTGATTTCCTCTGAGGCATGTTCTGTGTGAACTGGGCTACTCCATGGTCTACGTGACCTGAAGGCCTTGGAGACCCGTAGGCCCAAACCGGTGGCCCGAAGGCCCAAATCGGGTGAATAGTTCCAACTGCTATGGTACCGAACAGTAACTTCTACAGTGACTTCTACAATGCTGCTATAATGACTACTACAGTTCTTCTACAGTACCCAGGGAATTTTCCTCCACCCGGTTTTTTCATACATGAAAAAAATTTAGTATATGGTCGTATAAAAAGAAATGGTTGATAAGATAATTCAAAAAAGTGAAAAAAATCATACATGTATATTAATATATGAGAAATGGTTCTTTTAAAAATTTATTTATCAATATACCATACTATATAAAATTAATATGTTATTCAACTTTCATAGATATGCTATTGTTAAAAAATTGGTGAAGATTTAGTTACATGAGTAGGAAATTAATGTGAATATTCACATAACATTTTGAATAACTAAAAATAAAGTAATAAATCTTATTCTTCACTATCAAATATGTCATTAGTCAATAACGTAGAATTACATTGAAAATTTTTCCCAAAGAGCCATCTAGTATATTTTAAAGATTAATAAACTACATCACACACTTATAAATTCTAATCATTTATTGGAATATCCAATTTAACATTAATAAATATATCATGGGTTTGTAAAAGAAGAAAAAAAATAGAATGAATGAAATATATAAAAGTAAAAAAATATAATCAAATCAAACATGACTTATCAATGTTTATCAATAAAAATTAAAATCTATTTCAATAAATTATATATAAAAGGAAAACATGGAATATTAGAAATATAAATTCTAAAATTGAAACTATATAAAATAAGGTCAAAATAATATTTTTGTTAAAATTCAATTAAATCAATCAATATTTTTGTAAAAACAATATATGGAATTTCAAATAATTATGATTACAAAATTAAGCCCAAACAATACTATTTCTAATTAAAATATATAGATAATGGAATTTTGAGGGTGTTTCTAATAAATCATGATAATCCATATATGGTTATTATCAAACGCAAAACCCTTGTGGGTGTATTGGATGAATCATATAGTACATGTATATATATTGAAATTAGGTTTTAACTTTTATAGTTCAACAAGTCTTTAAACTAAATGATATATCGGATGGGACAACATCATCTAGAGGGAATGACGACGAGCGATGGTGATGACTACCTGTTGATTAGGGGAGGTGGAAGAGAGGGGAGAAAATGATGGATTCAACATAGGGTTCAATGAGGGTTAAGGGATGGATGGACTGGAAGTGTTGGTGGTGACCCAGATAGTGAGTACGATAAGCATGAGGGAGAGGATGTGGATATAAGTCTTTGTGTGAGGTGAGTGGGATCGAAGATAGATCCATAAGTGGATGCGTCGATGTTGAGGGAGGGGATAGGGAGGGGTGGGTGTCAGGGGTGGGTGAGGAGATTGATAATATATATTTTTATTGAAATTAATCCCCATGTAATTTCCCCATTTTCCCAATGCGACAACTCGATTTTTTTTATGTGAGGTCTGTCCTACCATGGTTCATTGTCAGATAAAACAAAAAAATCGTGATTAATAATGAGGTATAATTTCAATTGGTGATATGATTTGATGACCTCTGTATGGGTGGGGGATAATTCAATCTAATAGTGCCTTGACATGATGTTAACCTCTCTATTGAACCTTTGAGTCATATGGTGGGCATTCAACCACTGATCTTTCGAGCCATGTAATGGACATCAGGTCGTTGAGTCTTCAGGCCATTATAGGTAATAAAATAGGATTAGTGGGTTTAGTTCATTCCTTTTGTAAAAAAAATAAGTCCTGACCCACAAAAGTTTTTGTGTGTGTGTTTTTTTCTTTCACATAACCCCCTAAACGTATAATAAATATTATTATTATTATTATTATTATTATTATTATTATTCTACATATTAATTTTTTACCATAAATAGAAATAATGATAACACTATTATTATTATTATTATTATTATTATTAACACCTTAGTAAAATATAATCACATCATTTCTTACAAAACACCCACCCTCACACATATATATACTCATATGTATATATTAATATTCTTTTAATCAAATTACATATCCAATAAATACATTAGTACTGTAATTCTACTCAAATTATAATAATATCCATTAAATATTTCCAATAAAATTATTCAAAACAAATAAAATATGTAAAAAATAACTATAATATCATAACTTAAATAAAAATTAATATACTTTAATACAATGATAATAAAAAAATTTCAATAATATTATCGCCCTTTACACACACAAACCAATTCTTTCTATTTATATAATAAAATTTCATTTATCATAATTTAAAAAATTCAAAATATATATTAATGTTTAAATTGATCACATTTTTTGTTTAAATAAAAAGCATAAATAAGAAATTAAAATTCCAAAATATTACATCATATGATAATCCTAATTTTTCATGAAATCAAATTAAAAAATGGGTTCATAAATAGCATACTTAACCATACATCTACCTCACAATTTAGCTTTAGATCCGAATTTGAATGCTATGCAATTAACAAAATCCTATATATTCAGTGGAAAACAATGCATTTTCTAAAAAAAATATGTTGACCTTCAATTTCACTATTCAATCATTAAAATCTAGTTGTGTTATTATAATTAAAAAATATAACTAATCATGATTCGTTCAATTAGTTATAACTAGTTAGTTATGGTTTTTATGGATTCACCTATCTATACAACATTTTACACTCCTATATAATGAATCCTCCAAACTTCTAACAATACTTCTAATTCCCACACACTTCTCCCCAAACCATAAATAATTCATTATCTATTGGTATATCAAATATGATCCAATATTCATTTGACAATATATAATTAAATGTAAACTGATTCCTAATAGTTATCTAAATATAATTCATATCATTATCTTCCCTTTAAAATTTTCCAACATCCAAAACTAATTTTAATTAACTCACTACATACTCATTGGTTTATATATCTTAATCTACCCCTCGCGCATTAATTAAATTATAATCCCTCCAAAGCTGATAATTAACTCAAACATCTATATATCGAGACCCATCAAAGTGAATTTATAATGTTATCATTATAAATTTACAATTACATTAAAATATGATATTAAAAAATGAATCATTAAAAAATTAAAAAAATAAATATTTAATTATATGTCATCTATTTAAAATGGATCAAACTTAATTATCCCAATTTTAAATATTTTAAATCCATTACATTGAAAATTAACACAATATCAAACCAAATAGGACTTATTCCCAAATTCCACCTAAACTAAAAACAGCATTACCATATCATTCCAAACACAAATTGAATTAACAATACCATATCAATTTGAATAAATAATAAATTAAAATAAAAAAATAAAAATAAATTTAGTGCAAAAAAACAGAAAACAAAACCCAAACACATCCAAAACAAACTTATTTATGTTTTATTACATCATTAAAAATAAAATATCAGGAAAAAAATATATTAATTCATAAAAACATGTAAAATAAAAATTTAACATGTCTCATCAAATTTATAACATAAAACAAATATAACATACAGAATAATTTAAACCCCTATATTGGACCAACCCACCACATCCCACTTGGTTTGTGGAATGGTAAGTGTGACACCCCAATCCCACCTCTAATAGGCCAGCGGTTGCCAATTAGCATGGAGAAGACATATCCCACACATGGATAGCATTATCCTAGTGTCACCCCCCACTCACACAACTATATAAAACAATATAATATGGTAATAAATAAAAAATATAACACCAAACATGCATGAATGAAACTAATCCCACATTAAATTATGAAAGAAGTATACGTAATTAAAAGGTCCTAATATCATCTAAAAACCATAAATGAATCTATCCTGCTAGACATAATGGGAATGCTCTCAAGATATAACTCTTAAAACTGACTACAATACATGAATCACACATTATCATATAGATTTAAAAATATCCCTAGGTAATGAAAATGGTTGGCATTGGGTTGTCTCCATATTGGGTCTATACATAAAACGTGTTTTTCACTTTTGAAGTTGTTTGATAAAATTTGATTTTGATGGAATGAGAAATTGTGAATTTTAGAAATTAGTTTAAATTTTCTAATTAAAAACAATCCACGGGATAAGTTATTAGGATGGTCTTGGATAGAAATTATTGAGATTATATCATGGTCTTCCTTTTTACATAATCTTTTTATGGTAAAATAATAAGAGAGAGATTCCATGCTTGCTTCTTTTATCTCCCTTGTCCATACAGTGATGAGGAGAATATTCCTATATGAAATATTTGATTAGTATACCATAATTCATATATATGTTGTGTTGTAGTGTTTTCTCTTTATTAATTAGGTAAATATGTGATCAGGTTTTTTTATTTACTAATAAACAATATTTTTTAACAATTCCCCAAACATTCTGGCGATCTGTATGTACTCAGCACCCACCCCTAGCTTGTTCTATTGTATAAAAAATAGAATTGGGTTAATGGAGGTTTTGGATAATTGAAGTAGGAAATTTTAATTAATAGAATTAAAACTATATAAAATCATTATTTGTTTCTTAAACTGTAAATATGAAAATGAAACTAGATTATTGAGGACATAAATGATTTTATTAATTTAATGAAAACACATAGGAATAAATCATTGTTCTAGCCTCCCCTTCTTCTATAACTCAAAAAAATAACCCTTTATAGATAGGGTGATCAAGAAGTTGAGGAATAATGATTGAATCATAAGAGTTAAAAATAAAATAATATAATATAATGCATGAAAATAATGTTGTAGTAGTTCGTCATCTAGAATTTCTCATCTCCAAAGTATCCTCTTTGAAATTCCCTCTAACTATAAACTTATACTTAAATATATCCCTTGGTATTCCATAAATACATAAAAGCATCAATATTGGTCTATTTAGGGGTTCATGGAAGGTTCCAAGTAATAAAGTGGGGAAAAATCATAAAAATTTATGAAGTTGGTAATATCATGGTCTGGCTAGAATGTTTCATGACATGATATATGTGTGACGCCTTGAACTATATGGTCTTCCATATAGTTATTCTTTTTTCATCTTTTAAACACAACCCCATAAATTTCATCAATTTTCACATTTTGAATAGTATATTATTGACATCAATGAATGTTTTCTGACAGCTTTATCCTTATTTTGGATTAATTCTTTAGTTTGAGGGATTAATGTTTGTCTTTCACCAATGATAGATAACAAGATGTTTTTTTCATCATGAATCCATTAGTTTATTTTTTTCATATATTCATTGAGTCATTGCATAAGTCATAAAAAATTAATTAATGATTATATTAATTAATTAATTTCTATAAACAATTCATTTTACATATAAATAATTATATATATAATGGTTCTGTAAACCCCCTTATATATAGAAAATAATTTTCATCAAGCATTAAATATAAACAAAAATTAAATGTAAATACCATGTAATCCCGGTGAATGTAAAAAATCTATTATTCTCATCAGAATTCTATATACCAGGCATGGAATAAGATATGATTTAATCAAACTAAATCATCTTCATAGAGAGTCAATTCATAAAGACAACTAAAAAATCATCGTCATGCATGAACACTCACAACGGATCATGGAGATAAAATAGTTAAATTTAACATTATTGATCCAATAAAGAATCCATCGATAGATAAATCACTATATATAATCACCAATCAAGAAGGTGCAAAACTGATTGAACATTCATGTATGCTTCGTGTGTTTTTATCATTAGGAGATCATTTTTTGTTTGAAAATATTAATTCCCAAAAATGGAAACACTTATTATAAGTTATAATAAGATGTAACATATCATATATTATATGATATATTAATGTAATATTACATGACACAAGAGGTTCGGTCTTTATAAGTTGGATTCCTCCATTCTATATCATTCCTTCAACAACCCCCTAGGATAGAGTTAAAGCCACTTCCCTACAATTTAATGTATTTACACCTCATAGAAATATAGAGAATAGCGAGTTTCATTAAAAAATCCTATCAAATTCAATGAATAAAACACTAACTAACCATAGAAAATAGAAAATAAGATCAACAGGTTGGAGTTTAGGTGATATATTAGGGATCAACCCTAAAGTATGCTCTCATAAAATACTTAATTTAACCACCATGGATGTAGTTACAATAGAGATAGAAAAATATATAGCAAACGATATCATTTACCCAATCGGTTATGCATAGTGGGTCATCTTAATCTATGTTGTCCCAATGAAATCTGGCATGACCATTATCAAAAACAATTAAAATGAACTGATTCTCCTGAGATTATAAAATAGTTGGAGGGTGGATATAGATTATTTAAATATAAATAATATTACTCAAAAAAACACATTCACATCCCATTAATTTAGAAAAATCATGAAGTATTAGCATATAATTCTCATTATTTCATTGCTTTCATGGATTTGAAGGATACTTTTAGGTACATATTTCTGTATAGGATCATTAAAATATGGAAATCACTTGTACTGTTGGAACATTTTACTACAAGAGAATGGGTTTTGGGATATGCAACACCATATGTATATTTAAAAGTTCTATGGTAAGAATTTTACCAAATCATATTAAGGAATTTCTGGTCGTATTTATCTATTAATTTATTATATTATGAAATTCATTTTATCTTTTCATATGTAATTTATAAAATGTTCTAAAAACATTCATTGAAAAAATATCTAGTTTTAAATTTTGAAAAAAAAATTATGGTTGAAAAATGAATTCTATTAGGGAACATAAACTTTGAGAAATAAATTGTGGTAAATAAGTTAAAGGATTATGTGATTAAGTCATTTTCTTATCTAACTTGTTTGAAACATGTTGGATGTTTCTTATTACTTGAATAATTTTATAGAATATTTATTGAAAACATTATTATGATTTCTCTTCCTCTATAAGGACTAATTTTATATGAAATTGAATTCAATTTCAAAAAATATTTCAATGATTATTTTGATATGCTAATGAAAAGCATTATTACACCATTGAAAATGAAACCACCCAATTGATATCATGATATCCTTGTGGTTTATCAAACTAATATATATAGAAGAATACCTCTAGAAAAAAATGTCAAAAAAATACATGTTATATACTATGCCTCTAAGAAATTCGATTACATAAAGAAAAAACAACACAACCAATAAAATAAAGACTTCATTAATGTCTTATTGGAATTAGATAAATTTATATCTTACCTATTGAGAACTAATGTAGTGGTTTTCTATTATCATGAAACTCTTAGATATCTAATGATTAAGGATGATGTAAATACAAGGCTAATAATATATATGTTTATCTTGTGGGAGTTTAACCTATAAATCAAAGACAATAATGGGATCCAAAATAAAGCGGGTGAACATTTCAGTAGACTAAAAAACCCTACCAAAACAGAAATTTGAAATCACAATTCCCTCAATGACCAACTACCCATTGAAAAACTCTGTATCAATGAATTTGAAGTACCATAGTAAGCTAACATTATTAATTATTTATTGAAATCTCATGCACCGTCTAAACTAAACATCCCGTATAAAAATAAAATATAATTTAATTTACGAATTTATATATTGGAATATCCACTCCTCAAGAAAATATGTAATTATCTCGAAATTAAGAGATATTTACCTAAAAGTGAAATTGAATCTCTATTTGAATTATTACACACATTAACTTATAGAGTCTATTTGTGACCCTAATGGATTTATATTAATGTTTTTTATACAAAAATTTATTATGCCACGTTATTTAAAGATTCCCCTAATGGTTATAAGGAAATAAAAAAATCCAATTTTATTGTAATATATAAAAAAGATAAGAAATTCCCCATAAACATATAACCTTAGTGAATTTTTTTATTTATGGGGAATTGAGTTCATGAGAACATTCCAAATATCATTAGTCAATTCTTATATTTTGTTAGTTATATATTATGTTTTTAAATGAGTGGATGAAAAAGACAGTATTATTGATGATGAAAAAGTTTTTTGTGATTTATTTGGAAAAAACATATTTTGTTGGTTTTGGGTATCAAAATACATCATTAATGATAAAGGGAATACATTGTACAAAAAAATAAGGATCTACTACTTGGAAAATATAGAATACATCATAAAACATTATCCCTATACAATCCATAAAAAATGGCCATGATTATGTTTCCAACATATAAATCAAAGAAATTCTAGAAAAGTTAGAAAAACGCACCATGAAGGTCTCGATCCAAAGGATTGAAAATTCCCTATTAGATTATATTAATTAATTTAATATGATCATAGGAATGGGCCCATACTGGTTGATTTATGAGAAGTATTGATACCTCCATATGTAATTGGATGAAAAATCCTACTAGGCTATAAAATAGATGAATCTAGGACTTTAAAATGTTGTAAAAGAGTGAAGATGGTTGCTGTAGGAGCTATATAATATTATTAGATATGATTTCAGAACTTTTTATATATATAAATGGAAAAAATGATTTCCCAAAAAATGATAATTTATCCAACTCCCTTCAACCATAGAGATCAAGTTCAATTATATAACTCCAAATATTAACTAATTTCATGTAAACATCATTCCAAATGTGAAGGACCCTTCACTATTATTCATGTATACCATTTTGGTGTTCTATAAATTTCAATGGAGGGAGGATTGAACATATTCAAAATAAATTGGTATAGGATTAAGATGTATTATGGAACCTTACCTCAATAACCATTAGAAGAGATTATAGTCCTCCCACCACATTATCAATAACGACCCACTAGTTGTTCATTTACAAATGATTTACTATAGTAATCATATTTTAAATATTCATACATGAATAATCAATTTAACTAAATTTTGGACATTTCATCAATTAAGTTTGGTGGAGCTAATGTTGTTTCATAGAATTTTATTTTAAATTTACATTTATTTTTTTTGTTTTATGTCAAGCCAATGATGTTAACCAACAATGATTCTAGGTGGAAACCCATTTTTTATTATTCTACTCTTCCCCAAATTACTATTTAATAATAATTGAAAATGAATTTACTATCAGTCATTTTCATTCTTATTTTTCAATTTGATGATATTTCAAAAAATAAATATAAAAAACATTACAAAATTAATGCTATAATAAGGGACATTGTGTTATGTAAATGGATTTCACATTCTAAACTAGGATTCAAATAATGAAATGATGTAGAATAGAAATTAAAAAGAAGAATATATAAACTGAACACTAAATAATCATAAAAGGTGGTGTAGGAGTTTTTATTATATATTAAATTTTACTCTAAGAATTAAAATATATTTTTGATGTGTAAAATAAATTTCATTCCCCACAGTTAGTCTTGTTACTCTATATAACTAGTTTATGATACATGAATTTATTTTGAATCTCTTGATTCCATGATTAAGAATTTAAATTTACTGAGAAAAAATGATTAAAATTAATAATTTCATGATTATAATTAAGATTTTGATGTTAATTTTGAGGAATTATGATTTAATGGAATTAGATTCTTCAGGTAGAAAATAGTCCCTACTATTTTTATAAATATTATTTTTAAAATTTATATACATTGATTTGTTATTATTATGGAATACCAAGAGTGATTTACCTAAATTCATATGTTCCATTACCGCATGGATTTCTAAAACAAAAACATTTCATTTATTTTATGAGCATATTTTATGAGATATCATAGATAATTTAACATCCTAGAACTATTTATTGTTTCATATCCAATATATGACTAGGAAAAATCACATTTAATATAATTGAGTCATTTTTTTGATAAGTCCTTATCTGAGGAACAGCCTTCTACATCAATCATTTTTTATCCTACAGAGTCCATAGATGAACTCTCATGGAATGAGACACATTGTAGGCCATTTATATCCATTCCTACACTACTCTAATTATATTACTAGATATTCATTATTTGATTTAAGTGGTGATAAAATTATTAGCATAAGGTACGTATTAAATTTTAATTAAAAATTTTGCGGCGCTACATTGGTTTTTAGGATAGGATTATGTTACCATCATTGTAATTCTACTATATTTCATTGGTGAAAAAATAATAAATAATAAAATTTCAAAAGAATGGGTTATGTTTTTTGAATAAAAAAAATCACCATAACCATACCAAGGATTTATCATATTGGGTTATATGGTGGATGTGATACTTTTTCCAAGAATAAAATTTGATGAAGTAATAAGAAATATTAAAAAATATATAATAATATCAAGAATGTGGAAATAATTAATTATGCATACATTGATCATGACCATACATTGAGTTCTAGGTGGTGGGAGTTTTGATTTTATAGTGTATATTTTCATGTTACTTTTCATTACATATTATTTTTTTATTCATTATTTAAAAACCCTTTTTTATTTATCAATGTTTTAAAAATAAACCCTCATCGTCCGTAATCTTTAGAGTCATTATAACCTTCGTATTTTATATTAGATAATATAGATCTTTTGGAATCCTATAGAAATGGATCATGTACTCATGGTATAAGTATTACTCCACCTGAATTGGTATCATGAGATTTGAGAGAAAAGAGTCCACAGTGAGTTAAATAGTGAATTGAAATGCTTTATAATAATTAATTTTTATATATGAATGAATTAGAATACGGGATTCACCATCATTCATTATGAGAAAATAATATACTTGTGTTTATTAGAGTGTTTGAAGTGTATGAATTTGAGTTGATGTATTATGTGAAAATTAATGGTTTAGCTCTCCATTGTTAATCATTTTATTTTATTGCTTGAAATTTAAATATGGATAACATTAAACCCTATTTGATTTATTTTTATATTACATGCTTGTGGAAAAAAATTTTTAAAGTATAATGGAATTGAAGAAAAATCATTTAATGAAAATTTATTTTGATGTAAAATACAGTATTTGTATAAATTGATTAACTAATATTTTATGTATATAATTATTTTAATTATTTATGGTAGGAAATATTGAATGGATGAAAATAAGAAAAATGGTAATATATTTATTACTCTAACAAAATCCCATGATGTCCCATAGGTTTTGTAACAACTCCAAGGACTCAAACTGAAGAATCATTCTAAAAAAGGGATGATGCTGGTGTAAAACACTCACTCACATTGGGAATGTACTATTAATGATGTGAAAATTGATGAAGTTCATAAGATTTAGATCATGATGAGAAAAAATTACACCAAGATGATATCTCAGGTATTTTAAATTATGACACATATGTCACACTATGAAAACATTATGTCGGACCTAGATATGACCAATTTCGATGTGATTTTTAGAAGGCTAACCACTTTATATCTCAAAAACCTTCCATGCACCTTGGTATATCCCTATAATGAATATATTTTTTCAATTATGTCATCCTGAGTGAGACATTTGTCTATAAATTCATGTATATATGGTATTCATAAGTGGACCACTCAGTGACAGGAAACTCTATAGAATGTATTGTTATTTAATTATTTTTATTTATTCTTTTATTTTGTTTTAATTTTTAATTAGTATGATTCCATTATTATTTTTCATCTTCTCAGTTACACTATCTAAGAAGGGATAATAGGGGTGGTTAGAAGAATCATTTATTCTATTTTTTCTGTTTTTAAATTAATAAATCCATTTAATTCATCAGCAATATGGCTTCAAATATTTATTAATAGATTAAAATTCGGAATGTTATTTTGTTAGGCTTTGAATATATTAATTTCAATTCCCTTATTAAATGATCCAAAATCAACCCTTACCTAATTCTAGTATGTATAAAATGGAATATACTAGGGCTTGGTAGTGAGTTATTGGTGATCACCAAAACATGTGTGGAAATATGGATGAAACAATTGTTAATTATAGAATTACAACACATGATCAGGGATTATATTAATTAATCAAGTGGAATGAAATAGCCTCGCACACATAGGAAGGTGGGTAGTTTAATATGAGATTTCTGATAGGAATATTCTAACAAACTTCATCATTCTAAGGGAGATAGAGGAAGTAGTTTTTGAATATCTCTCTTAATAATTTCACTGAAACAGATTAGGTATTAGAAAACCATGATTTCATTACAATAACATATATCCAAGTCATTCCTAATCACACTTAACATCTTTTTTTTAAAAAATTTAATTTAAACAACTTTATAAATTTTGAAATTTCTCAAACCAAAGAAAAAATTCATTTTTATCAAACAAACATTAAATTGAAAAACATGTCTTCTGTGTACTCGTCTTCTATAGACTATATCGGCTTAACCAAATTAATTTACCCAGAAAAATTATTTTTCCCTGTGTCCCATGAAAATTCATGGATCAAAATTTGGTTTCTTTATTAAGAACAAATTGATGGATATTCATAAGGATTTTAATGGATAGGGGGTGGTTGAAAGGGTTCATATTAATACAACGGCATGTAGGGTAGTTGAAATGAATGTGGGTAATGGTATTAATTTTTATATAGGATATAATATGGTGTGAATTGGTCTTAATAGAAGGTATTATCTTAATTTTTATTTCTTCATGTCCATTTTTTATATATCTTATTCTTCTATAATTTATTTAGAAAAATGGTTCTCCGGAATCGTTTTATCCACTGCACATAAAGACACTGATAAGTAAAATGATTAGGTGGAGAACACAAAACACATACTTAAGATGGGGTCTACTATCCACGTTTTTCACTAAAACCACAATTTATGTAAAATAGCCATTTCTTTATGTATGGATTTAACTAAATGTGAACACGAATTAGAATTGTGTACCTCGTTATACCACTTTTTTCCTTTACCTATTGTACTGATTTTTTTTTGAGTTTTTACCAATCTCATTAATAATTCCTCAAGATTTGTAGAGGATTTACCAATCAAGGATCCTCTTGGTGACGTGTTGAACATATTTTATTACTTATCTAGTAGTCATGATAAAAATATTATTAATAATTGATGACCAATTATCGTTTGATACAGGAAGTATGAGAAATGATATTTAACCCCCTCTTAGTATTCATAATGTGTCTCTATGATCGATGGATGGATGGGAAAGATCTCCATTATAATCATCATTCCCTAATATATGGGAATAAATCTCTTAGTGGAGTAACATTTGAGATCTTTCAAATAATTTAACTCTCTTGATTGTATGTGGTACAACCATCCTTTCTTATATCAATCATGTGAGAAGGGGAATTCCTTCCACTTAACTTGAACAACATGAATCCCCAGGGCCTGAAGAAAGAGTAGATGTAGTTGAATTCATGGATATTACTTTTCCGAAATCGAACTATGAGAAAATGAAATTTTATTAGAACTAAAATCATGTTAATTCCAAATTCAAAAGAAATTTTAATATTAGAAATACCAGTTGGTTATATTGATTATTGAATTGATGTGAGAAAATATATCTAATGGTTTTGATCAGATTTCCAGTAATACATTCATGTTTAATCTAAGAATAGAGAGTATGAATTAAATATGAATTGTTTATTTCCTCAACGCCTATTTTAAAATCATAATTTCTTAACTTGGATTGTTTTCTTTAAAGTCATGGTTCAAAATATATTAATGGATCATGAGATCATTAGGACATTCAATCTTAATATAATTAAAATTATTTATTTTGGAAATTAATACATATAAATCACACCAAGTCTGATGCATTCCATATCATGGGGAATATAAAATAGATTATTTTAATTGGTATAGTAATGTAGTTAACCATGGGTACTCTTTAAAGTATTATCATAGAAAAAATATGTTAGTAACTTTTTAATTTGTTTAAAAGTTAATAATTTAAATTTGACATTAGAAATTGGTAATTTTAGAAATGTCTTTAAATTGAATGATTAAAAATAAATGATGAGTGGGGTGATTGGGTTAGTCTTGGATAGAATTTACCTCAATTATATCATGTTTTTACAGTTTTATGTAATCTTTTTATGTTAAACTTGTAAGAGATATATTCCATGATTGCTTCCACTCTCTCCCACAGGTAGATTAAAATGGTGAGAATATTCCTATTTGAAATATTATATTGGTCTACCCTCCCTCATATTTTATGTGGTGGTAGTGGTTCCTCTTGATTTATTATTGAAATCCTTGATCATGTATTGTTGTTCCTATTTAAGTAAAAGTTTCTGCCATAATTCTACACACATTCTTGAGGGTTTTTTTGCATCACCACCCAACCCAACCCTTTTCCATAATATACATAATAGAATTAGGTAGAAATATATTTTGAATAATTGACTGACATAATTGAAATTAACAATATAAAAACCTAACACAATCACATTAATAATTTAAAACCAACAATAAATAATTTAATCTTTATTGCTGAAGTATGAAATAGTTTTATTAATTTAGGAAAAAACCCAAGAATGGTTGTTTAGTGCATCCTCCACTTATCTTATCTCTTAATTCAATTACACCTCCCTTGATAACGTAACTGAGGAGATTAGGATGAAATAATGAAAGTTAGGACTTGAAAATAAAATTTAATAAAAGAAAGTGGGAAAATAAAATAGAATCATTTTATCTTCATAGCATCACCCAATAGAGTGATTCAATTATTAATCCCCCTAGACTTTAATTGATAGGAATAAAAATCCCTTGAAATGAAAATTCTGTATCAATAGATTAATTACGAAACAATACAAGTGTTTAAAATGGGTTTTGGTTCAAAAAGTAGAACACATCACATAAATTAGATCGAAATTGGTCATATTTGGTAATGTCCAAAAGCATTGACATCGTGACATATGTGCCATGCTGTAAAATGTATGGGCTTCCCTTATGGTGTGATTTTTTCAAATATTGAACTTCAAAATTTGAAATTAATCTATTCTCACATCATGAAAACTACATTTATGATTTGAATGTGTTTTTTCAAGAATCTACATCTCTTTTTTGAATTTAATCTTTAGTTTTAGGCCTTAGAGATGGTCTTTCTCCTATGGTACATCACTGAACATTTTTTCATCATAAATCAATTACTATATTTTTTTCATTTATTCATTTCATCATACCATAAATAATTAAAATATTTAAATACCGGAAATTTTAAGAAATTTATTTCTATAAATAATGAATTATGCTAAAAAATAATTAATCATAACATATTATTATTAGTTTGGAGAGAATAACTGTTCTATGCCTACTATAGTCCTCCTAGGACTCCTTCAAATGGGAATTTCATCTCCATAATACGTGAAATTTGTGATAAAAACCATATAGTTGTGATTATGTTAATAACCAGTAGGTAACATAAAAACACTAAACAAAAACAATCCAAAAGATTTTACTCAGGATAAAGGATGATAAAATCCCATATATACTCAATATAGACCCCTAATTTCAAAGTAATGTCACAAACTGACTAGATTTCTAGGATTACACACAAGGATTCAATAGATTCCAAATTTTAAATAACTTACTCTTCATATCTTCCTAACACATATTGTTCTTATGCAAGTAGTTAATCCCTTTGGGCTTCACGACGAAGAGGTACATGATATAACTCACTAGATTTCGATACAGAGATAAGGGATCACACCTAGGGACTATACATAACCCTACCTAGAGTAATGCACCAGTATTATGGATAACAAGCCCGGAAAATAATTAAAATGATACATGAACCAATATAGAGAATAATGATTGAGGATCACACCACAAGCCACACTAAGGGGTACCTGACTCTATATAGATCAAACCCGTAGATGTAATTAAACATATTCTCAGGACGAGATGCCTTAATATTCCATTATAAGAATAAACCATAAGAATTCAACTTATAAATACTCAACTATACTGAGGAGGATAAGTGATCCATGTTACCTAGGAAGAAGCACAAGATAAGTATAGGTATTACAAATTTCATTATGGTTTGTCTAGAAATTCTTGCGTATATTCCATTTCACCTACCTCTGGCCTAAGGCCATGTACTCTGTTTCTTGCCATGTACATTGTATGTTCTTTTTCCCATGTACCCTTAGGTTATAATCTAGGTCACTAGTAACAATCCACATGACATGTGATTAGTGACATGAAATTTTATATTTATTCCTCGTCTTAATGACTATCCATCATGGAAGTGATTCACATGACTTGTGTTCATTAAAACTGTATATCTTACATGTCAAGTTTTCATAGAATGCCTTGGATGTTTTACAATAAATTTTTATACCACTGTTATCTTTGGATCTGCAAGATGTGATACATGTATTACTTTTATCTATAGAAAAATATAACCTATCCATTGTCAGTGGCTATATTCTGGCCATCCATCTGTTTAGAAATCATCTCTCATCACACCGTACCACCAAAATTGTAACACAAGATAAAAATATTGATCTAAATTTTATTTTTATTTCATATTCATCATAGAATGATTATTCCTTTGATATGAAGTATAAACTAATTGAAATAATATATTCATAAAAATATTAATTCTATAATGATCATTCATCAGGTATAGTTGAACAACTAGTCAAAAAAATTCCAATGATGAATGTTCGAAGAATTAGGAGAGAAAATAATGAAATAACAAATTTGGAAAATTGATTTTTAACATTATTATAGTTGGACTTGATCCATTGATAGAATAAACGAACATCATAGAAGAATACACTAGCAATGGAAAAAAAAATAAGAATTCTTAATTCTAGGTATAAATCACATCAACCATAAATATACAACTGGTTAGTGAATTAATTTGTTAATAGAATTAATTTTAATTCACTATGGTAAAATAAAAATCATATATTAATCCAAAAACCCATATTTCAACCTTGGAATTGGATTGATCACTAAATAATGTTTATTTTTTTTTTCAGATTATCACTACTGAGATCGAAGAACTCCATTGATGGGGAAAACTCCTTAGAGAACCATTCATCGATCCACGAATCCATTTCCATTCTCAAATATATCATTCGTAGTCCTATATAATCTCTAGGGTTATTTTTATAACTCTAGTATTTATCTAAAACCACATTTAAATAGAAGAATATTTTTGTCACAACTCATTTAATTGAAAATTAATTATTTTTTTAATTTATTTGACTATTATTCCTCTTGTGACTAATCATGAATGAAATACCCAACACATAAAAAGTGTATATTTCATCTCAGGTAAAACCCATATTCTATATTTAATAGAGCTCTTAGTTTTCCCACATGAAAAATAATTTTGAATATATTTCATTATTATAGAAAAACGATCTATGAGTGATATAATATATTTGATATTTTTATTATTCCAATATAATGGTTCTATAGGCCCTAGAATACCAAAATAACTCCATATATAACTACAAAATTATTATTTGAAATATTTCAAAGTGTTATATGATAAAAATTGATTTGTAATATTCTCCCCACCTTAGGTATTTTCATCCCAAAAAGAAAATGCATACTCAAAATGATGAGGGTGTTGAGCTCACATCTGGTTTTCCCACTACCAGGTAGTCTCTAAGAGGTTCATCTGATAGCATCAGCGACACGTCAAAGGAATTTATAATACATAAAGGATATTACATTTATAATCCTTGAACACCACCGAATATTATTTGAAGGACTCTCCATTCTTGATTTCCAAATCATGATAGTAGAAAATATGTAATGGGTCATGGACATACCTCCTTAGCTATGATAGGTGGCATACATTACAGTCCATGTCTAACTAAAATGGTTGGGATATGCAGAACACAACCATTACAACCAACCATTGTATCTAGAAAGGAGAAATAAATTATGGAGATAACATTCCATCATGACCAGATATCCACAATCTGTACTTAAGGGAGGCCTTCTTGAATATACAGTCTCCATCTTCAAACTCCAAAGGACTCTATCATTGATCTGCATGAGACACTAGCATTTTTGGAAGTCCTTTTTAGTATAGGGATAATCTTAACCTTTTATATTACTTCTTATACCAAATCTTATCGAATGAGTGATGAATCTCTTGGATCATTGCATCATAGTGGAAACCTGTAGGACCTCCCATATAAGGCCTAAAATTGTTCCATAAATATGGTGGATTGGTAGTTGTTATTAAATGAAAAATACACCAATGGTAGAAGCTCCTCCCAAATGCTGAAAAAGTATAAAATGAAAGCCGAAAGAATTTCCTTAAGAACCTGAATGGTCCACTCAATTTGGCCATATATTTGAGGTGGAATTCCATGGTCCACTATATCTGAATCCAAATGGAATCATAAAACACCCTCATTAATCATGAAATAATGTGAGAATCAATGTGTAAAATTATTTTTGAGCAAACTCCATGAATTTTGGATAAAGCCATAATATAAATAATCTAAAACTCTCCACAAAACTCTTCTTTTTAATGTATTGGATTTGGGAAAACATTCCGAGTTCATCTATGATTACCCAGAAAGCATTGTGACATATAACTGTTCAGGGAATCTCTATCATAAAGTCTATATAGATACCTTCCTATTTCCACTCAAACACCACATGGGGTTGAGTCAAACCTTTTTTAACTTAGTTTATTTTTTTAAGGTTGGGGATAATGAAATATTTTTTATTTAATGAAATGATCCTTTTCTAACTAGGTCGACGGAGACCCATTACATAGCCTGACGGCCCAAGACCAAGTGGTCTGAATATAAGGCCCGAAACCTAATTTTTCGTCCCAAAGTGCCCTTCGCTGAATACTACTGCTACAGTACCTAGGTTGGTACAACACCTTCTATAGTACCTCTGTTTCTAAAGTTCATGCTATAGTGCCTCTGTCACAATAGTACCAGCACTTCTATATTTACGCCACTCCTATATTACCTTTTATAATACTGTTATAGTACCCCTCAGAATTTCATCCCTACTCGTATTTAATCCTGGGTATATTGGATGCCAAGCAAGATCCTTTACCACATTGGTACGTGCTCATTGGCATCCTTCTAGATGCTAGTTCCTGAACTTCACTAGCCTGATGTTTAGTCATTGAGATATTAACTCGTATACACACTCCATCATCCATGGAAAAAAACTGATGTTGAAGGACTTGGTATATCTTTTTCACTCTTGTACGTATTTCTAAGTGGGTTGTATGAAACTACCTTAGTAAATCCTATCATAGTGTATCTGGTACCATCGTCCATCCTTAAAAAATGACTAAATTCTCTACACCTTTATAATATCCATCAGGATAAAATCTAATGGATGTATGACCATAATTTATTTTTCAATTGATATCTCTAATTTAATCCTACCTAACATGTTGAAGAAGTAGAGGGGTAACAACCATCAAAAGAAGAATAGTTGAACCATCCTCATTCACTAAGGACAATTTCTACAAGGCTAACTTCTCTGACACCTCTCTCATCAACTATGAAATGGATCTCCTACTTAGCGTGTCTACCCCTGCAATCCATTTTCTAGTAGAATAGAATATCTAAAATACATAATCTAGTAGAAATTATATTCATCACATTTTCTTCATGTTAATATATTTTTATGAAAATATATACTTGAGACTCCTGTGGTCATAAGATAGGATAAATCACCCCGCCCCCCCCCCCCCCCCCATGATGTATTTTTACCACATCAATTTGGTGAAACCACTACTAATGACTCTAAATTATGGGCACTATATATTTTTTCATGGGGTCATAGTTGTTGGGAACCATAATTAATCACCATATACCTATGAATTATAACACATCCAAGACTAGTGATGGAGGTTTCAAAGAGCAACACATAATCAAAACCCTCCTCTATCAATCTCAATATGGTTTCACTCATCAAACTCTTTCACAACTCCTGGAGAACCTATTGGTACTTCTATTTCCCCATAAAAGGAATCCCATTTTGGGTGAAGGATGTCAATAGTGAAAAATCCTATAGAAATTATGAATTAATCGCTAATAACATCGTATTCTCCAAAGGAAGCACAACATAAACCTTTTCTAGGTATACTTCTTCACCGTCTTTTGAGATGACATTTCCTAGGAAGGGGATCTTACTAATTTAGAACTGAAACTTTGAGAGATTCCCATAAAGCTAGTTCTCATAGATTTTTTCCAAGACTATACTCAAATTTCACACATTATTCGCTTCTAATGACGAGTACACAAGGATATCATCGATGAAGACTCCCAAGAACCAATCAAAGAGGGGTTTAAAGATCATGTTCATATTTCCCATGAACATGGCTAGAGAGTTCATCACACAAAAAGGAATCACCAAATTCCCATATTTATTATAACGAAATCAAAATTTCATCTTTGGAATATCATAATCTCAAAATCAAAGCTAGTGATAACCCTACCTATGTTAAATTTAAAAGAAACACCACACACCTTTCAACCGGGGGAACATAACATCGATTTTAATGATTGAATACTTATTCATAATGATAACCTAGTTTAGGTTATGGTATGATTCACATAAAATGAAGCTCCCATCATTATTCTTGGATAACAATATTGTGGATTCCCTTAGGGATAAACTAGGTCTGACAACTCCCTTCCTCTCCAAATCCAAAAACTATAACTTCAACACTTGAAGCTATTAAGGGTCATTAGAATATTCTAGTATATTTATTACGCTCATCCCTAAATATAGGTCTATACAGAGGTTGATATATTGAGGTAGAGGTAGGTCGGACACATCCTCAAGGAAGAGGTCATGATACTCTTCCACTACTGTAGAAAACTAAAATCCCATAACATCAGCTGATCCATGGGTAATAATAAAAAACTAATGATTAATCCACTATGATCAATTTCATATGATCCCTTATTAATTTTTTTTCTTTCCTTCCAACCAATGATGTAAAACCCCATCCCATCAACTCAGGCACACCACATCCTCTACATAAAATTGTAAATATATACATGCATCAAAGGGAGATATTCAATGACTATATTGAAATCATATGGCCTCATGGAAACCTTGAAAATATACCATAATATGTTCTCTTCTCAAAGGGTCAGGACACACTATTGTAAAACATATTTTTTTGTTGAATCTCTCTTGGTAAGAGCCTCCAAATGCATGGGTTGAGCCATAGACTCCACTGTAATCTATATATATATATATCAAAAAATTAATGTGTAAATTAAAGAGTGTCTCATTACTATGTATATAAATACATTATCTAAAGAATATAAGACAAATATAATACCTCGAATAATCCCTAGATCCTATGGGTAATAATCTTTCACTACCTGCAACGTCCTGCATCCTTGACCACTAGAACCTTGAGCATGGCATGGATCATCTAGGGGTAGTGGTGGAAATAGATCAATGATTCTGCCACCTCCCATTGTTCTATCAACTCATCTTTCACATCTACTATCCTACTAGGCTCCATGATTATTCTATTGTGTCTATCTAGGAGGTCCATCAGCCATCTCTCTATCAGTTGCACGATGGGTCAGGAAATAATTCATGATATGTCCTCTCTCATTACAGGAGAAGCACTACCACTACATCAGATGACTAGAACCAACCTAAATTCCATGGGAAGTGAACCCTTTTTCTATTGAAAATCATAGAAAAAATATCACATGACTATATCCAAATGTATTTCATTGACCAATAGCTACTAAAGTTACAACCCTAGGGTTTTTACCTCCAATAGCAATTATCATCGACTGCTCATCCGAAAAGATCTCAACATCCAAGGAATGATCATACACCCCCATAATATTAATGGATAGGGAGAGATGGCACTTATACATATATGTGTTAGTTAAGGACACACTTTAAGGGTCATTCTTGAAATTACACATCCCAAACCATGTCTATAGAGTACCGTAATAGGTTTGGAAACCACAATACATACTCACCATATAACATGTTTCCATAATGAAGAACTAGAATATCATAGATACCTAACTCCCACAATGTTGTTTTGTAAAAATCCTCCCAAAATAATCACATTAACTCTTTATAAGTGAGATTCAACTCATCATTCATCTTCATCACCAAGATACACCATCACCCTACAGAGCCATGGATATGGGTCACTACTATGACCACCATCTAATTAAGAGGGGTCCTAAAAGGAAAAAAACTCACCCAAATACCTCAATGATGTATTATTATACTAAAGGGTCCAGATCACCCAAAAAAAGAGATTTTTCTACTTATGCAACTCTTAATGTTCACTCAGACTGCACACACCATATTTTGGTAATTCTACGAAATAATGAGAATAGGTAATTCTGATAAATTAATCGTGGTATCACCTCCTGCACAAACCCCTAAACTAGGGCCTCGTTACATGGATAACCTTCACCATGATCTCAATGTTCAATCATATCTAGATTTCATCGTGGAGTAATCAAGGAAAATCCAAGATGCGCCATCGTTAAATAACATACTTGAAAGGATGACTGGAGAAGGACATTGAAATCACAACCCATTACTATATGATTCATGTACTAATTTTTTTCATTCTATAAATTTAGATATATAATCATTTAATGAATAGGTTATCAATGTATTTGTGAATGGATACATCATCCCCCACACCATCACTGGGTTCCCTGGCCTAAGAGATGAACTCTAGATAATTTAACTCTATTTCAATAGCTACCAAATCAAACCTTACAACTAGAATATCTCCACAATAAGATCATATGATGAGATGTTAAAATACCAATCTATCAAGACCTAACCCACTAGGGCCCTCTTAGTCAGTAACAAGTCATGTTTGACACCCCATGCTTAAATTTAATAGGCTAAGTGCTATAACGTTTTACCGAGTGGGCATATCTCACACATGGGAGGACATATCCTAAGGTACCTATATATATCCACACATATCCAAACACCAAAATAATGTGGAACGTAAATAATAAACTAATTAAAAATGAGATTTTATAAAAGTATTACAAGATCAATTTTCGACATAAGTACTAGAAAAATAAAAGGATATATATAATCCCACCAAAATTGTAAAGGAGTCCAACCTACTATTAAGAAAAAAACTACCCCAATATGAAACTCTTAAAACTGACTATAGTTTTCTATTGTAGCTAGGATTCACTTTCGCCTTAACATCCTAGGATTCCATCGTAGAGTTATCCTTTTATATAGTACATGAAAAATGTGGGAAGATCACATATAGGGATGAGTATAAAGATATCCATTTGGATGTTGTAAAATCACGAAACATAAAGCATAAAAGACAGTCAGATCATGATAAATGATGATGCCAAGATAGATATACATAGTAGAGACATAAATTATCAAAATAATATTACATACACACATTCATATTAGAATTACTCTTGAGGTTTCATGGTAACTATCATCTAAGATAACTCACGCCTTAGTTCTTATCGACACTAATTGAACTCATCTGAGAGGTTGTTCTTTCCAAACCTCCCCATGAATAGGTATATGACATTACAAGGAATATTTTTATATACAAAATGGATCAAAACTATGTACTTTTGTGGATGCCTAAGCCTAAATGAAGTAATCCATTATAATGGGGGATCACACACCCTAAATGTCATTAATGAGACAGATAGACCAACCTAGGGAAGAATGAAAGAGGGTCACACCCTAAGACAGGTGGCAGGACACATTAATCCATATATAACATTACTATATAGGGGATCATTTATCATGTTCATAGGATGGGATTTGTCACTATACCCTCATATGATGGGGAAAGGGAACATACCCTATTGGTACTCAACAAGACTGAAGATTATGGGGGATCAAACAATCCCTATAATAAATATCTAGATTTTATATGGAATACACAGTGTGTCTTAGTATATCCAAACTTGAACTTGTTTGTTTCCATGCCTATTTTCTCTGGCACATACCCATTTACCCGGGTTGTGTCAGTATACACTAGTCATGCCCATCCTCTTGTACTATAGCTATGTATGTGTACACTAGTTGTGGCCATGCCTATGTACTATGGAAATGTCCATGTACAGTGGTTGGGAACATTCCCATGCACCCCTGAGGTGCACTATGAGTCAATAATTAAGGGTCACATGATTTGTGATATGTCACCAACATGTTATATTTATTCCTTTGTATTAACCCTAGACAATATAGAAGGGGATCAACATGATGTGTGTTATTCCAAACTACATGGTGTGTATTTTGTGTTTATATAGTAAGTATAGAATTTTTTAACATTTGTCTCCAATTCCTATTACTTTTTTGGATTAACAAGAAATAATAATTGTAACACATAGATATTGGGATGTATAATCCCAATACATTATCATTTTCCAGATTCTATACACTCATTCATTTAGAAGTCATCTCCCATTAGATTCTACCAATGAATCTTCAGAAAAACTAATGAAACTCTTAACCCAACTCTGATTTTTTCATTATCGTTATCTAACCATGATCATTCCATTGATCTCAAAACGACACCCTTGATAATGATATTTTTCACCAAAGATAAATTGTGAAATGTTCAATTTTTAGGTATTGTAAAACCAATTCTGAAATGAAATACCAACGATTAAATTTTGTAGAATAATGGGATAAAATGATGAATAAAGTGAGAAATAGATGTTGGACATTGGATGGGTTCACCTTGATACGTTGATAGAAGAATCAATTGTCACATTAAAATAAACAAGGATAGATAAAATTATAAACAAATTTCTAATTCTAGAAAGGAAAATCACAAACTGTAAATAAAGAATCGATCCATGAATTAATTTGATAATATAATTTATAATTTCATAATATTGGAGAATCCAAATTGAGGAATAATCCTAAAAAATGAAATTTGTACCACGAAGTTAGACTATTCAACAACAAATAATGATTTTTTTATAATGAGTAAGATCCAAGTACTATATTGATGATGAGAAAATACCTAGAAAACCAATCATTGGGCCATGAACCCATTTTCAATTTTCGAGATCTCATCCCTATATCTCTCGAATCTCTTGGGTTATTTAGCTAACACAAGGATTTGACTGTAACCATGATTAAATTGAATGGTAAATTGGTTACAACTCATATAATAGACATTTAATTTTTTAATGAATTTATGTTTCTATTATTTATCTCGTGAAATCTATTAAACAAAACACCAAATCCATATAATGATTATGGGGAACCATGGTTAAAACCCACATTCCAAATTTAATCCTCGTATTAGGTTTCCCATATGAAACTTTGTTCGGTAGTTATTTTATTATTTCAAAAAAAGTGCATGTGTGATATGATATATTTAATAATATTATTATACCAACATCGAGCCTCCTCGAGACCCAGAATCCCTTGATAACCCTTCACCTAAATTTGAAAATTTCATTTAAAATATTATAATCTGTCCCATGGTAACCATAGATCCATTAGAATACCCATTTTTTATGGATTGAGAAGTTATTAGTGAACTAAAATAGTGACCCTACTTTTTATTACCTAACTATTACATCCCTTTTAATATAAACAACATAATAGCAGTACAAATCAGTGGTCAAATGATTTAGGGTCCTAGAAAAATAACTCTCATATATAACTTGTACATAATAAAACATGTATATTTATTTAAATCTTCATATTTATCCTTATAGTATATGTCACTCTCTTTATTACATGTAAACACCTAATGATTTACATCAATGAAAGTGGTAAAGTAAAACCCTAGTAAGAGGGTGGATAAGGAACATGAATCAATAAAATGGGTGGGAATAATAACCATCATCCTATCATAAGTATGATATCATCATCAATATCATGATAAAAACTTATGATAAATCTATGTAATGTGGAAATGCATAAAAATGAAACAACATTTTTTATTTGTCAAATATAATACATAATTGTGAATAAACCTAGCATCAGGTTCATGCATAACATTTGTGAACAATCATAACATCATTATTATGAAAAAATGTAGAATCCTTTTTGTTAATATTACATATTATATCATGAAGTACATGACATTACACAATGTATTAGAGGGATATATAATTATTTTCCCACCCCTCACATCTTAATATTTACATAATCATGTAAGCCACTAAAATGTATAACAATCGTAGTCATTAAATAACCCATGTAATTCATATTGATTTAATCAATAATAGATTCATTAATAATATTAGGGATCCAAATTTTATTAGGTACAACATATTTTTAATAAAAATAATTATTCATGAGTGAATAAGAAACTACTCAAGAAGAGTAAAAGATGTATTTGGAAGGAAATAGACTTTTTAATAAAGCATCATTTCTGGATTATAAATCAAGGAGGAAATATGTATATCCCTGAAGGAAAATGGAAAAATTGTGAATTTATATTTAATTAAAATTATTTTAATATTCATAACATTACATTAATTAAATATTCATAACCCAAATAAAAGGATTTGGGTTCAATATTCCCCTAAACATAATTCCTACTTTTTCCATTGCTTTCAGGCCTAATAAATAATTATCATAGATTTATTAAAACATTGGTATGGAAGTTAGTTAATATATAGTTTAAAACTATTTATCAATATTTTAATTTAATTATATTTATTAATTTCTAGGTTTTTAGGGTATTCATTTTGATATCATGTTTTACTAAAAAAATTATTCTTCAATATCATTATTTTTTTAAATGTAATTTATACATTAAAAGAGTTAATTCCAAGAGATTATAATACATATAATTATTTTTTTATATATCATATATAAATGATATATCCCTTCATGATTATTTTTAGAATTGATGACATTCTAATGTCTCCATAGGTGGTTAACCATTCTTGAATAGAACATTGTCCGGAGAGCGGGAATGAGAAGTTTAAAATTTATATATATTATGAATATAATAATTTCAGTAGGTTAATAACATTAATATAATGTTAACATACTACCTAATGAACCTTATAATGTTTTTTTAAAATTGGTGGCGAAAAATTAAATTTAAGAATAAGAAGTTGAAATAAGAGATGTTGATCGAAACTTACGCAATCCTCGGTGTAGCTTCTCTGGTACTCCACTAAATGTCCCTTAATGTTTGGATTTTTTTTACCCCAAAACATCCAGAGGAATTATAATAGGAATAATATGTAGGATTTTGGCATGCGATTAAATTTTTTGAGATATATATTAGTGTTTTTTCATAGGGGTGAGGGGTTATTCATACATGATGAGATATTTATTTTTTAATAAAATACTATATAAAATAATATTTAAAATTTATAACAACTAATAGTGAATTTTTTGTAATAAAAATAAAAACTAAAAATAAAATGATGATTTTTAATACTTTAAATTTCTTTATAATTGGATTTCATTAGATTATTAAAAAATGGAATGAAATAAAAATTGTTATTTTAAAGAATCACTTTTGACTATTGGTTTTGGAAAATGCTTTTGACGTTTGAAATTTTAGATAATTTAATTTTAATGAATAAATTATAAAATTAAATATATAATTAAATAATATAAAGTAATATAATATATTAGTAATGTATTTCATCATGGATGATGTAATTTCAGACACTCATGTGAAAAAATTGCATTTTTACTAGCCATCCAAAAAATCAAGTATTTCAGAAAATTAAAAAAAATCACCATTTTTTAAATTAGATATGATTTAAAAAATTATATTCATGTTATAAAAAAATATACTTAAAATATAATATTTATATTTTAATTGTAAATATTATTAATTTTTTAAAATATTTCAAAATATAAATAATTAAAAATGTGCATATAATTATTCATGTTTTTTCAGTCATGATAATATTTTTTTCCTTATAATATTTATATTTAAATAAATTAATCATGATAAATATTATTTAAATCACAATTCACTATCTTGAATTAAAATTACTATTCCAACAGTCAATCTACTTTTCCCAATGATCTGGTTACTATTACTAATGGTCAAGATACTATTACAACAATAAAATTATTGTTCAAATAGTCACATTACCTTATATAAATACATCTAACTTCTATAATTTATTATTAAATTCAATTAATCTCAATGTTATATATTTTATTTTTTTTTAATTTTGATTAGTTTACTAATATTAATTTTCTTTTGTATAGTGTTGGCAGTGGGGGTGATTTTTCTAGAAGATTGGAGAGATCCATATTTTCGCATTTTTAATTTTCTATTTTATATTTTTTTCTAACTGTAATGTTTGAAATTTTAATTATTTTCATTTATGATTAATGTAATATTATTTTTCAATGGAATATTTTTTTTTCATTTGTATAATATATTATATTATATTTTAACAATAATTTATTTCAATAGAAAAATATCATTCTTAAACACTGACCTATTACTATTTTAATTTATATTTTTCTAAAGTAAATGTATTTAGAGAATCTGTGTTTGGATAAATATTTTGGGAGTTTTAGAATCTTGAAGAGTTATTTTTGGAATTTATTCAAGGTCAAATTGTGATTCAGGTGCTTTAGTGGTTGGTCACGTGAGTTAGACTGGACATACAACCATTTAAGCCGCATGTTCTCCACCATGGGGAACACCATAGCATGGAACAATAAATAGTAGAGGTAAAAACAACATTTTGAGTGTTCAAATTCAATAGAGGAGTATATTTTGTGTTGGGATGGCCTTCTATCTAAAATGGATACTTTGAACCACACTGTTGTGTTACCTAAGTCATTGGTTTGGCTAGAACTAAGGTCTAACACCACTATCTAAAATATTTGGGCCTCACCACACTATCGTGTGAGCTATGTTGTTTTTCTTCAATCCCATTATGAATGTACTATGATATATATAGGTTATGCTATATTTTGGTGTGATCCTCTCCTATTTTAAAATATGAGTCGGCTGATCTATTACTAGCTACCCCACCTTTTTAGGTCGATCATGTGTTGGGTGAGGCCTTTTTTGGTTGGGCTTGTATAATCTTGGGATGTATCTTATAGTAAATGGATAAATGTAAAAGGATTCATTTGATTTAAGAAACCTTGACAATTCTAGGACTCTTAATCATTTTGAAATTTCTTATTCACATTCCACCCTTATTATTATATTATATATGTATCATGACTTATGGGATTCATTCATAAGAATGGGATAATCTTACATCGACCAAGATGCCTGCATGGACCACATAGCATGCTAAATGGTTTGATGGTGTATACTTGGTCAAATGAGTCACAATTTATCTCTCTGTAAAATTATCATGTGTAATAATATTAATTTTAATCAAAAATGGATTTATTATTTGTTAGATATTTTAAAAAGGGACTTGGCCCTAGTGTACATTTCAGGAAAAAATTCTTTGTTTAGAATATTTTTTTAAATTATAATTTAAAGCTATTAAGCGATATTTAATGAATATTTGATTGAATTATTGTAAAATGGTTATGTGTGAGTAATATTACATGGGGTTCCTTTTAAAATAGTTTTGAAAATAGGATCTTGAATAAATATTAATGGAATTTGGAAGTGATTAATTGGATTTTTTTTCATGACCTCTTCTGGGAGACACCCTATATTCTAATTCATTAGTACATATGTATTTCCCTATTTATATGATTTACATGTTTGCTTCTTATTTCTTGTTTATGCATGATTTCTATGGTGGCTATTGAGGTTTGTTTTTGTACCAAATAGTCAGGTTGAACCTGGTGTATATGAAAGATCCCGTAGAGGGTATAGAAATGTTTGAAGGACCCTAGAGAATGATGAGTGTTATAAATGTGATGAAGGAACCCATGTAGGATAACCATATTGTGGTTTGACCTAGGTGACCCTTTTTTGTGACTTTATATTATGTTGACCCTAGATATTTTATGTGAATGATATTATTTTTATGGATAATAGGTGCAATATTATACTCTAATAATTGGTGTGAACCCAATATGACTATCATTGGGACGATAATTCATGTTCTTTAAGCGGTGACATGGCGCATGTGAGGTGGTTCAAGAAGATGGTCAACCCTTATAAGACATGATACTAGGATAGAATTTGGGTAGTCCACACTACCTAACAATAATTACACAGATTGATGGGATGCTTATGAAAAAATCCTAAGATCTATACTCTGTCTCTGATATTGGTTTGAAATTTATTGAATGAGTTCCTTGGATTTGTTATACTATCAATTTGAATTGACATAGATATGCACCTTCAATTCATTATGCTTTTAATTATTAATTCCTTGGGTGATATCGTTGGAGTTTGTTGTGATATTGGTTTGGAATTCTTTCGATGATCCCCACTGAATCATTGTGTTATCAGTTTTGAATGACTTGGATGAAAACCCTGGAATCACAAAGACTATCATTTGGGAATTCCTTGAATGACTTCCTTATATTCACAGTGATTATTATTCAGGAATTCATTATAAGGCTTCAATGTATTATTATTGAATATTGAATTAGAATTCTGTGGAAGATTTCTATAGATTCATATTGAAAATTATTTAGGAATTCATTAAACATGATCTATAGATTAATATATGTTACCATGGGATGAATTGAACATACACCTTGGATCTGACCATTATGCCTGATTCTATTTTATTTCCCATGACATGTGCCTATGAATCAGTCATGGTATTGATAATGGTTAGTGTGGTATATTTCACACACAAAGACACTCTATCACTAGAAAAAATGGGTATGGGTAGGGATCTAGGTGTCCTATCATGCAAGAAATTAACTAAAACATATTTTCGATGATATTGATTGTTTTCCTATGGTTGGGTGATCTATACAAGAAATATTATGCATATTATATATTGGATTTAGTTTACTAGAACCAAATATTACTAATTTAGACTACATATTTATTCAAAGAAGTGAATATTTATTAAAATATTTGAGCAAATATCATTCATAGTTCTCCATGACATTACTGTTATATCGTCATAGAGTATCATTCATATTAAAATGGAAAAGTTGTTCCCTACTATGATGATAACATTTAAATTATTTTTAGATATTCTTAAACCTACTTATATGTTCAGATAAAAATCTATGAAAGGGAATATAGCATATTGACTCTCAGTTATGACTGCTCATAAGGAGGTGAGACATCTTCTCGTGATATTTTCACTTTTTAATATTTAAGATGAGAGATTATTAGAATGGACCTACTATTAGGAATTACACCGGATTATGTATTAATGGATATTTCTATTTTTGAGTGTGTAATGGTCATTATAACATTACATTATTATTAATGCATTCCATGACTCACACACATAGATGTATTACCCTAATCCTAGATGATAATAGTTCATGCTAAATTTCGGCTTGCTGGGTGGGCCATGAATGATGTGTTATTAGTGAATAAATTCAGGAAATATTTTTCCATTTCATATTAAATGAATATTATTTCTCATCCCATTCATTGAAAGAGATTAGTTGTATTAAATTTCATATCCATGGTGGAAAGAAAGATTTATATCAAAGAGTCAAAGAAAGACATATCAAGAATATGGGTTGATAACATAGCTGTATAATATACATTGTGATCTATTGTGATAAAAGTATTTTATTACCTAATGACTGCTCAAATGTGGTTATTAACATTCCATCATTAGGTTTTGTATCTTGGGTTCCATGACCTTTTTCTAAATAGTAATATTGGAATTTAAGAAATCGTGTCTATTTCTAAATAGAATTAATCCCAGAGGGTAACACATAAAATGATTCCATTGATCTCAATTAAATTACATCTTATTTAATTATTAGTACAAATATGATTCACATGTATGAAGAATAATTTTATTCATGATTTATTTATAATATTAATTAAATAAATATATTTATTTAAAAGTTAATTAATTTTTTTGTGGACATATAATATATATTAACATATGTTGAGGAGGACTGGTGAATAAATATTATTCTTGGTTATTAAGATTAATTAAAAATATGGTAAAATAATATTTATCATTATAACAATTACCAAATTCCATTGAATAAAATTTATATTACTATTTTAAAACATGGAATAGGGACATACGTGATTTTAACAATTTATTAGGGTAACATATGAAATCAATTAAATTGTAAACCTTAACCCTATGTCTATAAGTAGACAACCAATACATTCCATGTGAGGTAAATCGAGAATCATTTTTCACAACAGATATCTCTCCAAGATCCACCAATTAATTCTTATATTATTTCTGGATTGATAATGCAAAGGGAATTTTCTCAATACTAAATAAAAATTATGTGATAAAGATGAAAACCCCAATATGGTCAATTGATTGATCTAGTGCCTATTTAGTCAATGGTGTTATTTGTAGATCATCAGATCATGTGTAGATCATCACTATATGGATTCTATACTTAGATCCTAAAAGAACACTAATGGTTTACCAAAATGGGATTCTTTTTATAAAAATATACTATAAAGAAGAATCTATATAATGGGATAATATTTTATCAAATTTAATATAATTAATTATATAAATTACATGAAAATTATATTATCTTGTTTCCAGCATCCTTTCTTATCAATATTCGATTTGAAAATTTTTTTGGGCATGGTGTTTAGGTATTGTAAGTATATGAATGATCCATATAATCCCAAATTTTATGAATTTGGATCATCCTTGATAAGTGACATCACTATTCCTGGATCTATAATTTTATATGTCATATGTGAACATCCACTTGTTCACAAAAACACTCGGTATTGTTAAGGTGTTGGGGATTCCTACTGCGTTGTTGGACTCACCCCTACCATCATAGATGATATTTTTTTTAAATTATTTGGTTATATCTTTTTGTTTACTCTCAATAAATTGGTATAGAATTGATCTAGATACATGGTATTAGTTTGGAATGTCATGGAGGTTGATAATTTAGTAGGATGATTATGTGAGTTAGTCTAGTGAACATTTCATTTAAAAAAATATAATGGATAATGTGACATCATTTTATTAATCTATGATATGTCATGTACTTTTTTATAATCCATTATATATTGCATAAATAATTATATATATTTCATTCTTTCTATTTTAGACTATGGTGACCTATCGATTCTCTGTATTATGCCTAATAGTTTTTGAGATGTCCATTATATAGAGGATTCATGGTGATTTTTTTGGTAAAATTTAAAATGATCCCACGGGATTTGTTTTAGTGGGAATAGTCTCTCCATGAATATCGTAGGCCCTCATATATATTTTTTATCCTATGGCACATGGGGTGGATGGACTAAGATTAAGTAATGTCTTCATGTGGGCGACATTATGAAGACATGGGTTGGGGAATTATAATGTAGAATGGAAGCTTTTTTAGGATGGTATGGTTTTAGTAAGAGAAATAGATACATCACCGGAACATAATATGTATATCAAGTGAATTCCAAGCTAGTATAACATCCGTTGAAATTGACATTTATTTGGATTTCTGGTGTTGGTTCTATGTACTCAATATTGAGTGAGGTGTTGGATTGAACCAAGAAACTCATTATGTTACATATGAGATTCATGAAATTTCATTGGACTCAAATGGGATCTAGTTAATTGTAACACCCCGACCCTAGTTACCCAGAGTCGGTGCATTATTACATAACATTGTCATGATCACAAGAAAGATAAAATATCGAAAGACCGATTGGTTTAGTAGCCTTGGAAACACAAGATATATTCATAAGTTTTACATTACATCATAAAATGAAAAACTACTACAACAACATAATGTCTCTATAGTCCACACTATTATCCCCTCATAATATCCCTGCAGGTCATTCATAATTTACTTCTTCACTTCCTGGGAAAAATAAAACATAGAAAAGGGGTGAGCTCAAATGCCCAGTAAGGATAAAAATATAGCGGAAACTTTCATAAATAAGAATAAACATTTAAGGCAATGTATAACTAAAACAAAAGCCTTTCAAACTTGAACTTTCAACATGGTATGGAATAAATAAAATGAAATAATGCCATTTACTTATTCACATGGATATTCTACTAATCGAATAATCACATGAAATATCAATAACCACTTTCATAATGCTGGAATGCATAATGCAGAACTTTAATTTCTTTGTCAAGGCCTCATCCCAAGACCTAGGGGCTAACTGTAACCGGAACCCAACCCGGAGTGCCTCTAATAACCAGACACAAACCCGGAGTGCCTCTAATAACTGGAGACCAAACCGGAGTTCCTCTAATAACTGGAGAGCAAACCGGAGGGCTTACTTTTACCGGTCCCCAACCCGGAACATACTTGTCTAACACATTCATCTGAATGAATGGTTGAAATATAACATAAACATTCAGATTAAAAATAACTTATAAAATTTCAATACTTTAAACAAAAACCATGAGTGACATAAGAATAACTTATCCACAGTCAAAAATATCACAAAACCTTTAATAAAATAGTAATGTTTTGTATCATAATAAATCAACTTCAAATAAGCTTAAAATCCATCAGAGGATGTTGACATAGATGAAATCAAAACTATTTTAGAGAAATATCTATTTTTTTAAATCATTTTAAAAGTAACATAATTATAAAATAATACATTCAATTTGAAAATATTATTATAAGCTTATAAGGGAAGCATTGACGATTTTATAACGGCGGTAAATAGCCGCACCCTCCGTATAAGTTAAAAAAACATTCTTACCTTAAATTTGTCGAAAAGGATAAAACTTCCTTGTTTGGAGAACGACGGAAAGATTCCTTTCGAAACACATAAGGGTATAAATGAATTTAACCCATATTCTTTTAAATAGTAAAAATGTTTTGAAATACATTATTAAGAAACATGGATGTGGATGATAAAGAGATCCTAGTAGATTATTACGTATAAACAACCTCGGATAATGAAGAGATTGTGAAATAACCCTTACCAATTTGGTAACTTATGAATTTTACAACCCATGAAAGAGGTATCATACAATGAATATGTAAATACACATAAATTAGAGTGTATTACACAAAGAATATAATTATGGGCAGTACATACACCACACTAAAGGTGATGGTGGCAATATGGCATTAATCTCACGGGAATAAGGAGTGAGATGAAAACCCCTTACCTTGTACTTTTCCTTGGTTGGGGTAGGTTAACCTCCTCTTCTTCGGGTTCTTCCTTTTTATTTGGTCAAAAGGGATCCTTAGGATGGCATTCTGATCAAACTAAGGCCTCTATGTTGTAGTGAGGGAAGTTGGGAGAGTATTTGGGCAGAGTTTTTCCGAACCAAAAGGTTTTGAAGGTGTGAAGAAATGAGAAGGAGGAGTGCCCTTTTATAAGAGGGGTGAGGGGCATCTTTGGAAAAGCTAGAAATATTAGTTTATAATAAATTCATATTCGGTTTCTAATGGCTCCAATGTTTATTATTTAAATTTTAAGGTGGGGATGGGTCAAAAACAACTCAACCAATAGAATTTAGACAGGTTTGGGTACTTATATTAACCTTATCTTTAAGTATTAACTCTAAGTTAATTAGTTTCACTTTTACAATGTCTCTTTGTATTTTTATATAATATGGTTAATAAACTAACTATATATATCCAAGAGACCCCCATGTGGTCCATTAATGAGACACCTATCATGATATAAGTCTCTTGGTCAAACCTTATATTTTTATGAATTTAATATCAATTAATAATATAATATTTGTTTTAAGAACTCTTTTATGTCAATTCTGACACTATTCAATAGTTGATTTTTGTGAAACTCATAACAGATTGATAACTTCGAAAAATGTCAATTAAATAAATCCTAATATATCATATTATCCTATAAAATTATTTTAATTCATTAAAAGTTTCATATTATATTTATTTGGGTATTTATAATATCAATTATTTTAATTTTTCACTATTATAGTTATTAATTCATCATCATTTTGTCATAAATAAATTAAATTATTTAATGTCTAAAAATTATAAATAAAATATAATTATGTAGGAAATCATTCTATCTTTCTAATGAATATTTATAATCTAAAATCCAACATATATAACCCCATGTAAAAATTGTTTTTCAAAAGGATATATGCTTGTGTCATTTTTTGTATTCATTTTAACTTAATTAAAATAAAGTGTCCCTATCACCTACAAGTGGATCTATGGGGTCCCAAAATAGACCCAAATATGCCTATGGTCGAACATGTATCAAAAAATAAGGTTAGTACACGTTTCAGGGTAATTTAGTATTATTATAATTTTATTTTTAACCCTTATTTACCGGATTTACCCTTAACCATGGTAAATAAAATATTTCCCGCAGTAATTATTCAAAATGTCTGAAAATAAAAGTTACCTATTTACACAATTTGAACATCCTGATTCCAAATATGGAATCCATTTTTCCAAATTCAAAACACAGAAGTGGTAGAAATTAATTTAAAATTAATTCCCGCTGTCAAAACAAAAAGCGTGTTATTAAGAGATAATAACTATCAAAAGATTGACACTTGTTTATGTTTGGTTTAATTGTAAAATTATGTCCAATGACCAAAATTATATTAAATGGTAAAAAAATATTCTAAATATACTTTAAAACCACTCAAATTCATAATTTATCACTATTAATTATTTAGTTTAAAAAAGTTGTTTTTAATTAAAATTTAGTAATTTTCACTTATTCATCAAAATATGAAAGTTATCCGAAAAGTACCAAAATTTCACCTTAGGATAAATTCGATATTCTGAATCTAAAAATGAAGTCCATTTTGAAATATAAAATATTTAAAATTTCAAAAAGTAGGTATTACTATTCATAACGGCTAGTTTGATTGGTTGTGGTGTGTGTTAGAACTCGGTGTTGCGTACAACACACGCTATCACATTATTCAAAGAGAAGCGTACCATAGAAGCTTGGGGTGTTACATTCTCCCCTCCTTCAATAAATTTCATCCACGCAATTTGAAATTGTTATTCGCAAATAAAAGGTTGAAAATAGAAAATATATTTGTGGGAAAACCCACATCGGAAATTGGGTTACTAAAATATAGTCTTAATATGTGGAAAAGAGAAATGAAAGGGTGACCACCAAATTATGATCTCGATTAAGAGAACATTGGTGGAAATTAGAGACATATAATTGGAGGGAAAACGTAAATATTTATAGGTAGTGATTGAGGTCATCAATCACAAACAAGTATAAAATTGAGGTCCTTAAACTCATAAATCTATGATGATTTGAAATACCATCGGTTCAACAAAACATAGGGTATTGGGATAACACATTTTTGACGTTTCAAAATAGCTTAGTTGGAATCCCACATTGAAAAATGAATTAATGAGGCCTCTATTTAAAATAGACAGTGGAAAGTATGATGATTACCAAAAATAACACGTACTAGGGTTCCATGTAGGAAAATATGGATATGGAAGAGAAATCTAACCATTAATTATCTGATGGAGAGTGGTATAGAACATGGATATGAAAAGGCCAACAATCCCAAAGCCATAAATTAGTGATGATTTAAGGTACCATCTAGGACAACATTTTTGTTCTAAGTTCCTTTTATTAATGTTGAGGAATTTATTTATGAGATTGTATAAGATCATAAGGATATATACTTACTTTATAATTAGAGTTTTATCCATTAATAAATTTCTACCACAAACTCATTTTCACTCTAAAAGATAATAGAACGTAAAAATAATTTCTATTTATACTATTCGTAAAGGGTTCCAAAATAAATGAATTTATAATTCATCTACCAGATCTTTTAAGAAAACTACATTATTTAATCCAGGACATCTCGTGGGCCAGTGGTAGGTGATACACCCTTGTTGCCCTTCGGTTGCGGGTTCAAGTCTCGCAGCCTTGCCGGACGCGACGGGTTGCCACCCGACCTCCAGGTTGTCCTTTTATGGTAATCCAAAATAATCCAAACTAGAACTATCCAAAATACTTCTATCCAAACTCACAGTCCAACATTTATAAGGAAGGTAAACATAATGTATATCCTTTTTACCCTGTAATGTCATATGAATACCTTCATCATGTATTATTTTAATACACTAAAACATCCTGAATTACCATATTCCTTATTGATTACATTCATTCTCCCTTATTCCATATAGAATGGTGGATATACTTCATCAATCCAAAAATGTTTTAAACCCCACCAAAGATGGAATATAAAAATCATTAATCAGTTCCAAGGTAGTCAAGAATATCCAATATAATTTATCCAAAACAATCATGTATTATTCCAAAATCACTACCTCGGTATCAGAACTATGTTATGGTTTATCATTCTCTCAACCATATATTTTCCAAAAATTTATCCTGCTATTGAGTCACTTTTCTTTGTTCCACACAATCTCAAGTCCATAATGAAATAGTACTGCAGTACAATCCTTATATACTCCATAATTATTATAACAAGTACATTGTTGATACAACACTCAAATGACATAATCAACATAAGAACTCTAATCATTCCTCTTCATCTGTGGTAGTATAATAACTTGATTATTATCCAATAGCATCATTAGCGGCATAGTCTGATGATTGGGACATAGGTTCGCGTAGTGTCCAAACTCCTTGCAAATTAAGCATTGTACATTTGAAACCATTTTCTTACCCTTGCAGTCACGTACTTTGTGCCCTTTTCCTCCACACTTATAACAAACTTCCATTCCTTTCAGGCAAGTTCCAGAGTGTTTCTTTCCACATTTATCACATATGGGAAAATTCTTCTTTTCCCTCTTCCGTTTATCCATCTTTCTCTCTTCCATCCTTTTCTTCTCTTGCTTCCCTTCAAAGCCATAGGACTCAGTAAACTCTTTACTTATCTTATCAACACATGATATTATTTCTTCATTTGATTATAATACATGCGAGACTATTTCTCTTGTAAGTTCTGGATTAAGACTATAACATATATGATCCTTCTTTCTCTTTGTATCATGTGCATTGCTAGAGTTCTCATTCCTTCTACTGGGCACCATTTCTAAACAATGGAATACATTAGATTAGTTTATGAATAACAATACCTAATCCCAAACTAGTAAAACACATAACATAAATTAAATAGTTTATGGATATAATCCCAAATCATAAAAATGTCTCCTTTGAGGAATTATATACTCATAAACCCTTCATAATGATTTTTAATGAAAATGAGAGTAATCCTAAGAATATTACCCAGGAGTGTCGTAACCAAGAGTGCAGCAAGTCCCGTTGTCGTGCACCAGTTCCCGTTCGAGTCTAGCTCAAAGCGGTGTTTTCAGGTTTTACCCCTAGGTACATCTATGCCAGAGCCGCCTCTACCTTCTCGTATCCAGACAGGGATGTATTGCTTGGAAAACTCAGAAAATCTTTACAATACCAAAATTCTAGGAAGTTCTTCTATACAAATCCTCAAAGTTCATCTTAGGCCTACGTTCTCTAATCAGAGTTTATCTAAATCTAGCTTCCAAGGTTTGTACTAAACTTCCTCTGATACCAACTGTAACACCCCGAACCTAGTTACCCAGATTCGGTGCATTATTACATAACATTGGCATGATCACAAGAAAGATCAAATCTCGAATGACTGATTGGTTTAGTAGCCTTGGAAACAGTAGATATATTCATAAGTTTTACATTACATCATAAAATGAAAAACTACTACAAAAAAATAATGTCTCCACAGTCCACACTATTATCCCCTCATAACATCTTTGTAGGTCATTCATAATTTACTTCTTCACTTCCTGGGAAAAATAAAACATAGAAATGGGGTGAGCTCAAATGCCCAGTAAGGATAACAATATAGAGGAAACATTCATAAATAAGAATAAACATTTAATGCAATGTATAACTAAAACAAAAGCCTTTCAAACTTGAACTTTCAACATGGTATGACATAAATAAAATGAAATAATTCCATTTACT
Source organism: Viscum album (assembly GCA_963277665.1). Taxonomy (NCBI): domain Eukaryota; kingdom Viridiplantae; phylum Streptophyta; class Magnoliopsida; order Santalales; family Viscaceae; genus Viscum; species Viscum album. The sequence goes on along the minus strand of OY728153.1, from coordinate 75,527,803 downwards.
TATTCACATGAATATTCTACTAATAGAATAATCACATGAAATATCAATAACCACTTTCATAATGTTGGAATGCATAATGATGAACTTTAATTTCATTGTCAAGGCCTCGTCCCAAGACCTAGGGGCTAACTGTAACCGGAACCCAGCCCGGAGTGCCTCTAATAACCGAACACCAACCCGGAGTGCCTCTAATAACCAGAGACCAAACCGGAGGGCTTACTTTTACCGGTCCCCAACCCGGAACATACTTGTCTAACACATTCATCTGAATGAAAGGTTGAAATATAATATAAACATTCAGATTAAAAATAACTTATAAAATTTCAATAATTTAAACAAAAACCATGAGTGGCATATGAATAACTTATCCAGAGTCAAAAATATCACAAAACCTTCAATAAAATAGTGATGTTTTATATCATAATAAATCATCTTCAAATAAGCTTAAAATCCATCAAAGGATGTTGACATAGATGAAATCAAAACTATTTTAGAGAAATATCTCTTTTTTTTGAAATCATTTTAAAAGTAACATAATTATAAAATAATAAATTCAATTTTAAAATATTCTTATAATCTAGTAAGGGAAGGTTTGACGATTTTATAACGGCGGTAAATAGCCGCACCCGCTGTATAAGTTAAAAAAAACATTCTTACCTTAAATTTGTCGAAAAGGTTAAATGTGCCTTGTTTGGAAAATGATGGAAAGATTCCTTTCGAGACACATAAGGGTATAAATGACTTTAACCCATATTCATGTAAATAGTAAAAATGTTTTGAAATACATTATTGAGAAACATGGATGTGGATGATAAAGAGATCCCAGTAGATTATTACGTATAAACAACCTCAGATAATGAAGTGATTGAGAAATAACCCTTACCAATTTGGTAACTTATGAAACATACAACCCAAGAAAGAGGTATCATACAATGAATATGTAAATACACATAAATTAGAGTGTATTACACAAAGAATATAATTATGGGCAGTACACACATGACACAAAAGGTGATGGTGGAAATATGGCATGAATCTCATGGGAATAAGGAGTGAGATGAAAACCCCTTACCTTGTACTTTTCCTTGGTTGGGGTAGGTTATCCTCTTCTTCTTCGGGTTCTTCCTTTTTATTTGATCAAAAGGGATCTTTAGGTTGTCTTTCTGATCAAACTAATGCCTCTAAGTTGTAGTGAGGGAAGTTGGGAGAGTATTTGGGCAGAGTTTTGCCGAACCTAAAGGTTTTTAAGGTGTGAAGAAATGAGAAGGAGGAGTGCCCTTTTATAAGAGGGGTGAGGGGCACCTTTGGAAAGCTAGAAATATTAGTTTATAATAAATTCATATTCGGTTTATAATGGCTCCAAAGTTGATTATTTAACTGTTAAGGTGGGTATGGGTCTAAAACAACTCAACCAATAGAATTTAGACAGGTTTGGGTACTTGTATTAACCTTATCTTTAAGTATTAACTCTAAGTTAATTTGTTTCACTTTTACAATGTCTCTTTGTATTTTTATATAATATGGTTAATAAACATACTATATACATCCAAGAGACCCCCCAAGTGGTCCATTAATGAGACACCTATCATGATATAAGTCTCTTGGCCGAACCTTAGATTTTTAGGAATTTAATATCAATTAATAATATAATATTTGTTTTAAGAACTCTTTTATGTCAATTTTGACACTATTCAATAGTTGATTTTTGTGAAACTCATAACAGATTGATTACTTCGAAAAATGTCAATTAAATCAATCCTAATATATCATATTATCCTAGAACATTAGTTTAATTTATTAAAAGTTTCATATTATATTTATTTTGGTATTTATAATATCAATTATTTTAATTTTTCACTATTATAGTAATTAATGCATCATCATTGTGTCATAAATAAATTAAATTATTTAATATCTAAAAATAATAAATAAAATATAATTATGTAGTAAATAATTTTATCTTTCTAATGAATATTTATAATCTAAAATCCAACATATATTACTCTATGTAAAACTTGTTTTTCTAAAAGATATATGCTTGTGTCATTTTTGTATTCATTTTAACTTAATTAAAATAAAGTGTCCCTATCACCTACATGTGGATCCATGGGGTCCCAAAATCGACCCAAAGATGCCTATGGTCGAACATGTATCAACCAATAAGGCTAGGACACTTTTTAGGGTAATTTAATATTATTATAATATTATTTTTTAACCCTTATTTACCAGCTTTACCCTTAACCATGGTAAATAAAATATTTACCGCAGTAATTATTCAAAATGTCTAAAAATAAAATTTACCTATTTACACAATTTGAACATCCTGATTCCAAATATGGAATCCATTTTTCCAAATTCAGAACACAGAAGTGGAAGAAATTAATTTAAAATTAATTCCCGCTGTCAAAACAAAAAGTGTGTTTTTAAGAGATAAAAACTATCAAAATATTGACACTTATTTATGTTCGGTTTAATTGTAAAATTATGTCCAATGACCAACATTATATTAAATGGTAAAAAAATATTCTAAATATACTTTAAAACAACTCAAATTCATAATTTATCACTATTATTTATTTTGTTTAAAAAGGTTGTTTTTAATTAAAATTTAGTAATTTTCACTTATTCATCAAAATATGAAAGTTATCCGAAAAGTACGAAAATTTCACCTTAGGCTAAATTCGATATTCCGAATCCAAAAATGAAGTGCATTTTGAAATATAAAATATATATAATTTCACAAATTAGGTATTACTATTCATAACGGCTAGTTTGATTGGTTGTGGTGTTTGTTAGAACTCGGTGTTGCGTACAACACACGCTATAACATTATTCAAAGAGAAGCGTACCGTGGAAGCTTGGGGTGTTACATTAATAGTTTATGTATCAATATGTTTTCATGTATATGGATTAATACATAGGAATGTGGGTACTTTTGTTTGATTTTTTCCTCATAAAAATCTATTATTAATTGAAGAATCATATAATATAGTCAGTTTTTTCCTAATTATATTTTATGAGTGTTGAGAAAAAATCCCTCAAGGGATCATTGAAGCATTTTTAAGTGATTGTGTTTGTTGAAAAAGTGGGCCTCCATGTATTCTTTGTTGAAAAAGCAGACCATGGTGTATGAGTGTGTTGACAAAAGGGGGATTAAATAGTGATTTTTCAGGTTCAAGAGATTCTTTCAAAAATCCATGATTGATTGAAGAGCCTTGATAAAGGAATGGAAGATCAGAAGGCGGTACAAAAGAGCAGATACAAAGTCATGTCGTTTTCCAGTGCCTGCCAAATTTTTGGGCGTGAAAATCAGAAAATGGGGAGATTTGTTTTTGGAAAAGGGAGGTGTGCAGAAAATTGGAGTGATACGCGAAAAATCAACTCTGGCATGAAAAATCAGTGGGATGTGAAAAATAATTGTGCGATGCACAAAATATGTGTGGGATGCACATAATAAAGAGATGAAGTTTTTGAAAAAGTGGTGTTTCGAGATCAGAAGATCAAAAAATTTCAAAGGCATGATGTGTGGGAAAAATTGGAGCGAGGCGTAAAATACGATGTGGCGCGGAAGATGTGTTTTTCACGGTTGAAGAGGATTGCACATGGAAGAAGGGATATTCATGTGGGGTTGACTTTTCTTATAAATATGAAGTGATCCCCCTCCATTCACTGAGTTCAAGACATAGAAAATACCTGAGCTCTGGTGCGTGAAATTAAATTTCACAAGAGAGGTGTATGTAAACTTTAAGCTTGGGATTAAAGTATAGGTTCTACATGAAAAGGTAAGGATGCACATAAAACTAGTGGTTATGAGCAAAAGAAGTCAGCTGGGTGTAAAAGAGGTTTTTCACAAAAAGTGGTTTCACGCATGGTAGGAAAATTACATGCATGGCAGTGTAGAGGATGCGCATAAATTTTGGAGGATGCGCGTAAAAGCAGTGTTGCGTGAAAATTGTATTTCGTGCAAGTCAAAGGATATATATTCAAGGTGTCTCATGAGATGTGTGTAAAAATCACAGTTTCCCTATACAATCAGTGCAAAGTGAGATTCATCTGTGGGAGAAATTTGGACATCAACAGAGAATATATCAACATTTAAGGATGCAAATTTCATTAGAGATATTGAAGAGACCTAGAGGTCTATAAACTGTGAGTGGGTCCTTTCTAGAACATTGTGAAAAGGAAGAGGAAGAAGGTGATCCGCTCCACCGGCAGTGATCTAGAGAGAGAGATACATGTATTGACCCTTTGGAATGTAGTGATCTAACCCTAAACATTGTAAAGGCAGTGAGCCTGGGAATAGAAGTGATCTATCCCAAACGTTGTAAACAACAGTGTGATTATAGTGGATTTGGTACATCAGCACATTGTCGGTGTATGATTCTTGGACGTAGCCCAGTGAGGGTAAACCAAGTAAAAATTGTTGTTTCCTGTGTGAGCTTTACTTTCACTTCATATTGTGCAACAAGAAATAGAGAGAAGAGTGTTTTTCTTAATATCAAAACAAGATCCGAACAAGCTTTAAATTTAAGTTCGTCATACCCTGATTCACCCCCCTCCTAGGGTATTTACCCTTGTGGGCCTAACAAATGGGTTATTAGATTAATAAAAATTCAATGGGACTGATTTATTGATAGTGATTTTAATTTTTTGGATACCATAGTAAAATAAATTTTTTATGAAGATTAATTTTTCAAAAGACGTAGTTACAAAAAGAAATAATGTCTGCGATGGAATGAGGCATGTATAAAATGGTTTCAAATGTTTTTTATTGAAGTGTCTTGTGGAATTAGTAATTTTGGAATGGTTTATAATATTTAGGTCTTAATAAAATCAGATTAAAATTATTGAAAATTGAATTAAAAATGGTTTTTTAAATTAAATTGGAAAATGAGTTTTGAAATTGTGCATGGTTTTTGGAGAGAATACCAGCTAGGTTGATGATTTTAAGATATTGGTTTTCATGAAATATTGTTTTATTTTAAGGGTTGTTTTGAAAAATATATGGATTTCTTGTATGTATGAAGTGATTTGAGTGGGGTTTTTAAAATAAGAAACGGGTAATGATGTACATCTTATTTTTTGTATTTTTATGTAGTATGGATACGAATGACCAAAATGCTTGAATTTTGTGCACGGATTAAGGGAAATTTTTTTCTAGTACCACCTTGTGTGATTGGTAGGTGTGGACCTATTTTGGTTGAATGATGGTAATGTTACCGGGATTGTATAGCCTGGGGTTTATTGATCTTCTTTGATGGAATATGATGACTTTAGTGTTGGATTGTGTACTCATCTATTGTAATTTTGTTTTTTGGTAGGAATTCATGTGTGGTTATATCAAAATTTAGGTTATGTTTTTGGGAACGAGTTGTTGAATGTGAGAAGGTGGGTATATGGATTCCCCCCCACAAATGTGTGTTTTGTTGATTTCATGGGTTTTACAACATGATTTATGCTTTATTTGGGAAGTTACTATGATGTGGAGAAATATAATCTTAAATAATCTATTGGTAGTATATTATAATCCTGGGGATCACCATTAGTATTTGTCTAGATCAATTTTTTGACACATTAGTGTTTGAGATCAGCAGGTGCAGTTAGGACCCATCCGAACACTTGGTGAAAAGTTTTTTGTGGTAGTTATTAATTATGATTGGGGTGATCATACCATGTTTTTATGCTCAGAAATATATAATACATAGGTGGAATTTGTCATTTTTTTATTTAGTGAGGTGAAGACAATGTTACACCTACAGTGGAACGCATAGCCCGAATGGCCTGAAGGCCTTCATTTTTATTGATTTTTGATAACCCTCCTTTAAAGGGATGAGGGGGAACCCTTTCAAGGCAGTGGGCTCAGAGATTACAAGGCCCGTAGGCTTAGAAGATTATATGACCCGATGGTCATATGGAATTTAAGCAGTCTATCTACATGGAACTACCCCTCCCCAGCATCTGTGTCATGATAGTAGCTCTCCACCTTTGAATTGTCATCTGGCTTGGCTTCCTGTGCAAGCACAGGCTGGTACCGATGGCATAGTCATACCCTCTCATTTTGACAATCCATTTGGTTCTACTATGGTGAGTGCACATTCTCTGAATCCTCATCTGGGGATGCTCCTTTTTTGTAATGTGTCGGGGGTAATTCCATGTTTCTAGAAGGCCTTGAGGTGGACTGAGGGCCTTAAAGGTGTCCCGATATCCCTACTGACCCGAAGGCCTGGGTGGCCTGAAAGCCTTAAGGACTCCATGCCCAAATAGGTGGCCCAAGGTGAACAGTTCCAGCTGCTACAGTACCGAACAGTACATGCTATAGTAAAATCTACAGTACCTGCTACAGTAATGCACAGTGTACAGTTCTGCTAGAGTACCTATACAGTGTACAGCTCTACTACAGTACCTGCATAGTGTACAGTGCTGCTACAGTGCGGCTACAGTACCTGCTAAAGTACTCAAAAAATATGCCTCTACCTAGTTTTGAACCTAGGTAATGTGGATACATTTAAGGATACCTTACCAATTGGGCTGAGGCTCATGTTCTATTGTGGCACACATAGTGTTTTTAATGACTGTACAACCCTTGTGTTGAATGGGTAATGAGTTATGTGAAACTAGTTGATTAATGCATTCGAATATTGTGAGATTATATAGAGTTCTTCAATATGGTTTATAAATATATTTGAAATTTTGGATAGAGTCCTTATATTTGTGACAGACTCAAGATGGTAGTAGAATGATCCAAATATGAGCCATTTTAGTGATACATCAGATATTTTAGAAAGATTGAGATGGTTGGATTGGTTAGTTGATAATATAAACATGGGAATTATATTGTATATTTGGTTTGGACAGTTGTTTAGGTTTTTTAATGATTTAGACATATATTTTGGTGTAAAGGCTTCATAGTTGGATATTGTAGTGATGTGTTAGTGGGTTTGGCTGAGTGTTTATAAGGAAAAGATGACATGAAAACAGTTTAATTTTGATCATTAATGAATATATTCAGTGATGTGAAATCTGTATGATAATAATCATTTGGTACATAGTTAAGGTGGTTCAAGGATTGAATTGGGAATATTTTAGGAATGCCAATGCATCCCTGTGTAGTGGTTTGAGTTAGGCAGTAGAAGCTTGTTTAGTGTATCAGGATAGAACATGGAATTTGGATCATGAAATGTTGAGTGATGTAATTACTTATGTTTAGGGACTGTTGGAGCATATAGAGAATTATATGTGCTATAATAGGATAGTTTTAAAATCTTGTATCCTTATGGGTTGAGAAATTCATAGGGAATTATAATTTTTTTCAAGTGGTTCTATTATGATTTCCAAGGATCATATTGATATTATGAGATCTTAAACATATTTTGGAGACATTTGGAAGTGTATTTAGGCTAGGAATTTGATTCTAATGTTCGGTTGGGTATTGGAAAGAGACTAGGTGGTCCAAAAACTCATTTACCTATAGGTGATCTAATACTATGATCCCCATAGAATGGACATCACAATGGTGATGGTGAACATTCCATAGATAATGATTTGTGTTTTTTTATTTGGATAACAATCCAAAATGATCCATCCACACCACACCATGCTGGGGACCTGGTATTCACTTCTATTAGCATGGAGGTATGGTCTTGTTATCCACAATTTCTAGGACACACCATGATTTTATGGATCCATTGTGACAATTTCAGATAACACGTAATGATGGAACTACATAGTAGCTAGGTTCATCTATGACATGGGAATCCCATACCTCTAGTTTTTAAAATTTTGGAAGTTGAGAATTTAATTGGTTGTCCCACATCATTTTCTTGTTTGAAATATCATGGGGGATTACTTTCCCAATTTTTCCCCCTCTCATTCTCTATTATTTCCCCTTGATCTAATGAATATTTTGGTGTGAGTTTATTGTTTTTTGTGGTTATTGATAGTCTCTTCAACCCCCTTTGTTCATATTGTCTTACCTTATCAAATTTTTGGAAACCCTGTTAAATATTTAAGTGAATAATCTAATAGATCATAGTTGAATCATCTCAATATGTTAAGGTTTTATAATGTATTTTCCAGATGGAATTCTCATAGGGTAATGGAACATCATCAAACTTTTTTCACATACCTAACCTGTAAATTTAATTTGGGTTTTGACTTAAATTAAACTAAATTTATTACCAAATGGATGTCATGTGTTAGGTAATTTTCCTAATATTGTATTGGGAGTACATCACCAATATTTTGTGAGGGGTTTCCATTTTGATGTGATGAAATTTCTAGGTGAGTTATATGAAAATTATTGTATAGTTAAATTAAATTGAGTTTTTTAATTTGAGTTTTTTAATTTGTTATATTTGGAAAATAATTTTAAAAATGTCACAACTAATTTATATAAGAGTTATAGCTTGATTTGGAATACCACATGGTATTAAGGAGGTTGTTTTGCCTTGAACGATCTTGTTATTGATTTTATAGACTATGAATAAAAGGAATATGACTTGTTTTTTGTTGATTGACTTGAATATTCTAAGTCTCTTTCTAATTTTATATTATTATGTTAATATTCCACCAATATAATTTTTTCTACATGTTCCATGACTGATGTAATTTTATTTTAATGTTATGATGGATGAACATTGGTCTAAGAGGAAATATGGATTACATAGATTTCTAAAAAGTTCGATGGTTTTTCCCATGTTGGAAAAGTGATGGTGGCCCTTTCTATAGATTTTTTGGGGGTATGAATTTCAAATTGAATGAAAATCTAATTTTATTTTTTATATCATATTAAAAAATATGTTTAGTTAATTTGAAATTTCAATGGAAAATTTGTTTGCTGAGAATTAGTTTTAAAATGATAATTAAAAAAGAGTATGGTGTTTTTGAAAATAATCATTCATTGGATTCTTTCCCAGGGGAACATTGCGAGTAAGATGGAATAGGATTACATTAGAAATGTTTTGGAAAAGAGGATATTAAATTCAATTTAATGGAAGCTTATATGGATTAATGGAGATTTTATGTTTTGTTTGACCTTGTAACACCCCGACCCCAGTTACCCAGAGTCGGTACATTATTTTAATACATTGGCATGATTACAAGGAATCATGTCCCGAAGGACCGATAAGTTTAGCAGTCTTGGAACAATAGATCACATACAGAAATGTTACATTTTCACTTTAAGATGTACAAAACAACATAAATAATCTTTATGAACCCCATTATTTCCTTGGCGTAACCCTTCATATCAATCACATTACACTTCTTGGAATCCTGTGAAAAATAAAACATAGAAAGGGGTGAGCTCAAATGCTCAGTAAGGGTATGCAATACAACATAAACTTTCAAAAATAAGCATAGACATTTAAGGCAATGTATAAAACTAAAAAAATCCTTTTAAAATTGAACTTCGGCATAATATGGTATAAATAAAATGAAATAATGACATTTACTTATTCACATGGATAATCTACTAATCAAATAATCACATGAAAAATCACTAACCACTTTCATAATGATTAAATGCATAATTCCAGACTATCATAACCACATAGCCAAGGCCTCGTGCCAAGACTACAAATAAGATTTTGTCAAGGCCTTCTTCCAAGACACTAGTTTGGCTCCTGAGACCTACCGATGCATCGAGGAGCTATAGCAGGCTCCACTCGTCACATATTAAGTCCAATGCATTCCCATATGAAAAGGTTTAAACATAACATAAACATTCGTATTAAAACTAGCATATAAAATTTCAATACTTTCTCCATAAACCATGAATGGTAAAAAATAACACATCCACAGACAAACATATCACAAAACCTTCAATGGAAGTTTTGTATAATAAATCAACATCAAATGTGCTTAAAATCCATCAAGTGATGAGTAAATTTTTTTGAGAGAAATATCTTTTTTGTAAAATCATTTAAAAGTCACACATTTATAAAGGAAGTAATTTTAAAAGAGATTTTTTATTCAAAGTGTCCCACACCACTTTCAAACTTTTGAAAAGAATTATCATTTCAAAACATTCATGTCCCTATAAATAAATAATTAAAATCATTTTGAAAACATGGACATTAATTAAGATGATTTAGAAAGTTAAATCTTTAAAATATTTTAAATTATGATCTTGATAAAGAGTAACTTTCAAAATCCTTAAAATATTCATTTTGAAATCATTTTTATGAAAAAGGGACATGGATGATAAAAATGTCCTAGTAAATACTTACAGATAAACAATCTCGGATAATGATGAGATTTAGGAATTAACCCTTACCAATTTGGTATCTTACAAAACATACAACCCATGAAAGGGGTATCATATAATGAATATGTAAATACACATAAATTAAATTGTATTACACAAATAATACAATTATGGGCAGTAAATACACCACACAAAAGGTAAAAGTGGCAATATGGCATGAATCTCACAGGGATAATGAGTGAGATGAAAACCCCTTTCCTTGCACTTTCCTTTAGTCAAGGGTACGTTTAACTTCTTGTACGAAGATTGTAGTATGTTATTAAAATATACCAGAACCATATTAATATTTATGATATCATACAAGATTCATTTATGACTTTATATTACCCATTTAAGAATAATTTCCATGTTAAGTTAAAATTTCGGGTAACAATCACTTTCTTTATCGTAGGTGTTTTAACTTGTCACTCTTGGTTGTATCACATAGATCATGATTTAAATACATCCAGAATATAAGTCATGGTAAATATATCTTATATATTTAGAATATAAATATGTATAATAGACATATATATTAAATGGAAAACACCGTTTATGTAGATGGTAGTCTGTACGTACGCATAAACGATGTTTCTGTTTTCATATTGTATTGAACTGATGTAAGTGAATAAGATATATGTAAGTACATAAATAATTATATATATATATATATCTCCAGTATAACTATTATGTCATATATTACATACTTATTAGTAATATATATTTTTATAATTGTCGATGAATGGTGAACTTGGAAATGAATCTCATCGCGTTGTGGAGACGGTAATCCGTACGTACACATGAGCGAAAATATCATTCTTTTGATATTAAAATAATATATAATTTGAATTTATATCATATATAAATAATCCTTATAATGTTATATTTATTATTTACATCAAATAAATATCATTATTATACCTATCGAAATAATAATGTACTGAATAACAATTACACCACGACGTGGAGACGGTAAGCCGTACGTACGCACGTATGGTGACATGTCATTAAAAGGATTGATAGAATACTTAATATGGTTGTTCCATATTTATAATAACATCACCATATATAATATATACGGAAGTTATTATTTTAGAATAGAAATAACAATGAAATAAGAATTTTATGAAGAAAGGAACTTGAAAGAGGGTGGTGAAAACATTACCTCTTCTTCGGGTTCTTCCTTTTGATTTGATCAAAAGGGCTCCTTAGGTTGGCATTCAGATCAGAATAAGGACTCTATGTTGAACTGAGGTAAGTTGAGAGAGTATTTTGTTCGGGTTTAGCCGAACCAAAAGGCTTTTAAAGTGTGAAGAATTGGTTAGAAGTTGGGTCCTTTTATAAGGGGGAGGAGGGGCTCTTTAGGAAAAACTTAAAGTATTAATTTATAATAAATTCATAATCGGTTTCTAATGGTTCCAAAGTGGATTATTTAAATTTTAATGTGGGTTAGGTCGAAAAAAACTCAACCAATTGTATTTGTACAGGTTTGGGATACCATATTAACCTTATCTTTAAGTATTAACTCTTAGTTAATTAGTTTCACTTTTACAATGTATCTTTGTATTTTTATATTATATGGTTAATATACATACTATATACATCCAATAGACCCCCAAGTGGTACATTAATGATACAACAATCATTATATAAGTGTCTTGGCCGATACCTAGATTTTTAAGAATTTAATACCAATTAATAATATAATATTTGTTTTCAAAACTCTTTTCTGTAAATTTTGACACTATTCAATAGTTGGTTAATTTAAAAATCATAACTGAATTATTACTTCTAAAAAAGACAATTAAATCATTCCTAACATGTCATATTAACCTATAAAATAATTTTAATTCCAAAAAAGTCTCAAATTATATATATTTGGGTATTTATAATATCAATTATTTTAATTTTTCACTATTATGGTAATTACCTTATAATCATTGTGTCATAAATAAATTAAATTATTTAATGTCGAAAAAATATAAATAAAATACCATTTTGTAAGAAATATTTTTATATTTCTAATTAATATTAATAGTCAAAAATACAACATATATAACCCTTTGTAAAAACTGTTTTCCTAAAAGATATATGCTTATGTGATTTTTGTATTTATTTTAACATAATTAAAATAAAGTGTCCCTATCACCTACAACTGGCTCCATGGGGTCCCCAAATCGACCCAAAGAAGCCCATGGTAGGACATTTATCCACCAATAAGGTTAGGACACGTTTTAAGGTAATTTATTATTATTATAATATTATTTTTTAACCCTTATTTACCGGATTTACCCTTTAACCATGGTAAATAAAATATTTACCGAAGTAATTATTCAAATTTTCTAAAAATAAAAGTTACTTATTTACAAAATTTGGAAATCCTCATTCCAAATATGGAATCCATTTTTCCAAATTCAAAATAGAGAAGTGGCAGAAATTAATTTAATATTAATTCCCAATGTCAAAACAAAAAGCGTGTTTTTAAGATATAATAACTATCAAAAGATTGATAATAGTTTATGTTCGGTTTAATTGTGAAATTATGTCCAATGACCAAAATTGTATTAAATAGTAAAAATATATTCTAAATATACTTTAAACCACTCAAATTCATAATTTATCACTATTAATTATTTGGATTTAAAAAGTCGTTTTTAATTAAAATTTATAAATTTTAACTATTCCTCAAAATATTAAATTTAACCGAAAAGTACCAAAATTTCACCTTAGGATAAATTCGATACTCTGAATCCAAAAATGAAGTCCATTTTGAAAGATAAAATTTATGAAATTTTAAAAAGTAAGTATTACTACTCATAATGGCATGTTTTATTGGTTGTGGTGTGTGTTAGAGCTCGATGTTGCGTACAACACACGCTACTGCATTATTCAAAGAGAAGCGTACCATAGAAGCTTGGGGTGTTACATTCTTCTCTCCTACAAAAAATTGCGTCCTCACAATTTTATATTATTATTTGAAAATAAAGGTTGAAAATAGGAAATATCATTGTGGAAAAACCCACTTCGGGAATTTGGTTAATAAAATTTAGTCTTAATAAGATGAAAAGAGAAATGAAAGGGTCACCAAAAAATTATGATCTCGATTAAGAGGACATTAGTGGAAATTATAGAAATATAATTTGAGGAAAAACGTAAATATTTAGAGGTAGTGATTGAGGTCATGAATCAAAAACAAGTTTAAAATTGATGTCCTTAAATTCATCAATCTATGATGATTTAAAATACAATCATTTCCACAAAACCTAAGGTATTAGGATAACACATTTTTGACATTTCAAAATATCTTAGTTGAAATCCAACATCGAAAAATTAATTATTGAGGCCTCTATTTAAAATAAAGAGTGGAATGTATGAAGATTAAAAAAAATAACACATACTAGGGCTCCATGTAGGAAAATATGGATATGGATGAGAAATCTAACAAACAATTATCTAATAGAGAGTGGTAAAGAACATGTCTTTGAAAAGGCCAACAATTCCAAAGCCATAAATTAGTGATGATCTAAGGTACCATCTTGGACAAAATTTTTGTTCTATGTTCCTTTTAATAATGTTGAGGAATTTATTTATGATATTGGCTAAGATCATAAGGAGATATACTTACATTATAATTAGATTTTTATCCATTAATAAATTTCTACCACAAACTCATCTTTCACCCCAAAACATAATACAACTCAGAAATACACTATTTATCCTAATCGTATAGGGTTCCAAATATAATGAATTTATAATTCACATATCAGACCCTTTATGTAAAGAAACTACATTATACCATCCAGGAAATTCATGTAGCACAATGTTAGGTGATAAATCCCAATTGCACTATGGTTGTGGGTTCGATTCCCACAGCTTTGTCTGACACGAAGGGTCGTCACACGGTCTACATGTTGTCCTTTTATAAAAATCCAAAAAATAACCATTCAATCTTAATCCATTCCAACCATTAGACTTATCCAAAATACTATTATCCAAACTCACTATCCAAAATTTATAGGGATCTTAGACATAATGAGGATCCTTTTTCCAGGTAATAACATGTGAATGCCTTCCTCATATATTCTTTTACAACACTGAAACATCCTGAATTACCAAAATCAACCATCTCTTATTCCAAAATCACTACCTCAACATTAGGACCATATTAAGGTTTATCTTTCCTTCAACCATGTAATTTCAAATAAATTTAACTCTCTATAGAGTCACTTTTCTTTGTTCCATAAAATCTCAAATCCATAATTAAATAGTACTGCAGTACAATCATTATTTATTTCCAGAACATCATTTATACAACACTTAAATGAAATAATTCTAAAATAACAATATAAGAACACTAGTCATTCCTCTTCATCTGTGGTAGTATCATTACTTGATTATTATCCAATAGCATCATTTGTGGCATAGTATAATGACTATGACATTGGTTCGCGTAGTGTCTAAACTCCTTGAAGATGAATCATTGTACATTTGAAACCTTTTTCTTACACTTGCAGTCAAGTACTTGGTTTCCTTTTTCTCTACACATATAACATTCTCCCCTTCCCTTCAAGCATTTTCCAAGGTGATTCTTTCCACAGTTATCATAAATGGGAAAAGCCAATCTTTACCTTCTTAACTTTACCTGTCCTTCTCTCTACCATCCTTTTCTTCTCTGGATTCCCTTCAAATCCATAGGACTCCAAGAATTCTTTACTCAACTTATCAACACGTGATACAATTTATTCATATGATGATAATATAGGGGAGAGTATTTCCCTTCTAAATTCTGACTTAGGACCATGAAAGATATGATCCTTCTTACTCAATGAATCATACATATTATGGGAGTTCACATTCCTTCTACTAGGGGCCATTTATATACAATAGCATAAACTAGTTCAGTTCATGAATTGAAATGAATAATTACCAAACTTGTAAAATACCTAACAAAAATTGAATAGTTTATGGATATAATCCATAATCATAAATTTTTTTTCTTTGAGTATGTATATACTCATAAGCCCTTAGTAATGGTTTGTAAAGAAAATGATAATTATCCTAAGCATATCCCCTGGGAGTGTTGTAACCAAGAGTGCAGCAAGGCCCATTGTCGTGGTCCAGTTCCCGTTCGAGTCTAGCTCAGAGCGGTGTTTTCTAGTTTTACCCCTATGTACATCTGTGCTAGAGCCGCCTCTACCTGCTCGTATCCAGATTGGGATGTATTTCTCGGAAAACTCACAAAATCTCTACAATACCAAAATTCTAGGATGTTCTTCTATACTAATCCTCAAAGACAATCTTAGGGATATGTGATATAATTATAGTTTATCAAAATATAGTCTCCATGGTTATTGCAAAACTTTCTCTGATACCAACTGTAACCCCCCGACCCCGGTTACCCGAGTCTGTGCATTATTTTAATACATTGGCATGATTACAAGGAATCAAGACCTGAAGGACCGATAAGTTTAGCAGTCTTGGAAAAATAGATCACATACATGAATGTTACATTTGCACTTTAAGACTTACAAAACAACATAAATAGTCTTTATGAACGCAATTATTTCCTTGACTATAGCCCTGCATATCAATCACATTACACTTCTTTGAATCCTGGGAAAAATAAAACATAGAAAGGGGTGAGCTCAAATGCTCAGTAAGGGTAAGAAATAAAACAGAAACTTTCACAAATAAGCATAAACATTTAAGGCAATGAATAAGACTAAAAAAGACTTTTAAACTTGAACTTGAGCATAATATGCAGAAATAAAATTAAATAATGTGATTTACTTATTCACATAGATATTATACTAATCGAATAATCACATGCAATATCACTAACCACTTTCATAATGATGGAATGCATAATGCCAGACTATCATAACCACATAGCCAAGGCCTCGTGCTAATACTACAAATAAGATTTTTTCAAGGCCTTGTACCAAGATACTAGTTTGTCTCATGAGACCTACTGATGCATCGAGGAGTTATAGCGGGCTCCACCCCTCACATATTAAATCCAAAGCATTCCCATATGAAAATTTTTAAACATAACATAAACATTCGTATTAAAACTAGCATATAAAATGTCAATACTTTCTCTATAAACAATTAATGGTATAAAAATAACACATCCATAGAAAAACATATCACAAAACCTTCAATGGAAGTTTTGTATAATTAATCAACTTCAAATGAGCATAAAATCTATCAAATGATGAGTAAATTTTTTGGTGAGAAATATAGTTATTGTAAAATCATTTAAAAGTCACACATTTAAAAAGGAAGTAATTTTAAAATAGATTTTTGAATAAAAGTGTCCCATACGACTTTGAAACTTTTTAAATGAATTATCATTTCAATACATTCATGTATATATAAATAAAACCTTAAAATCATTTTGAAAACATTGACATTAATTAAAAAGATTTAGAATGATAAATCTTAAAAATAGTTGAAATTATGATCTTGATAAAGAGTACCTTTCAAAATCCTTAAAATCTTCATTTTGAAGTCATTTTTATGAAAAATGGACATGGATGATAAAAATTTCCCAGTAAATACTTACACATAAACAATATCGGATAATGATGAGATTGAGGAATTAACCCTTACCAACTTGGTAACTTATGAAACATACAACCCATGAAAGGGGTATAATACAATGAATATGTAAATACACATAAATTAAAGTGTATTACACAAATAATACAATTATTATCAGTACATAAACCACACAAAAGGTAATAGTTTCTATATGGAATGAATCTCACGGGAATAAGGAGTGAGAAGAAAACACCTTACCTTGCACTTTCCTTTAGACGAGGGTACGTTTAACCTCTTGTACGAAGATTGTAGTATGTTATAAAATTATACTAGAAACATATTAATATTTATGACATCATACAAGATTCATTTATGACTTTATGTTAACCATTTAATAATAATTTTGATGTTAAGTTAACATTTTAGGTAAAAATCACTTTCTTTATCGTATGTGTTTTAACTTGTCACTCTTGGTTGTATCAGTTAGATCATGATTTAAAAACTTCCATAATATAAAACATGACAAATATATCATATATATTTAGAATATAAATATGTATAATAGACATATATATAAAGTGGAAAACACCGTTTATGGAGACTGTAGTCCGTACGTATTCATAAACGTTGTTTCTGTTTTCATATAGTATTGAACAGAAGTAAGTGAATAAGATAAATGTAAGTACATAAATCATTATATATATATATATCTCCATTAGAATTATTATTTGATATATTACATACTTATTAGTAATATATATTTTTATAATCACCGACGAATGGTGAAGTTGGAAATGAATCTCATCGCATCGTGGAGATGGTAATCCGTACGTACTCACGAGTGAAAATATAATTCTTTTGATATTAAAATAATATATAATTGTAATGTATATCATATATACAGAATAATTATAATGATATATTTATTATTTACATCTAATACACATCATTATTATACCCATCAAAATAATAATGTATTGAATAACAATTACACCACGACGTAGAGACAGTAAGCCGTACATACACACGTATGGTGACATGTCATTCAAATGATAGATAGAATACTGAATATGGTTGTACAACATTTATAATACCATCATAGTATAAACGACATACAAGAGTTATTATTTTATAATATATATAACAAAGAAAGAAGAATTTTAAGAAGAAAGAAACTTGAATGATGGTGGTGAAAACATTACCTCTTCTTCGAGTTCTTCCTTTTGATTTGATCAAAAGGGCTCCTTAGATTGGCATTATGATACAAATAAGGCCTCTATGTTGAATTGAGGGAAGTTGAAAGAGTATTTTGTCTGGTTTTGGTCGAACCAAATTTCTTTGAAGGTGTGAAGAATTGGTTAGAAGTTGGGTCCCTTTATACGGGGGAGGATGGGCTCTTTAGTAAAAACATAAAGTATTAATTTATAATAAATTCATAATCGGTTTATAATGGCTCCAAAGTGGATTATTTAGATGTTAATGTGGGTTAGGTCGAATAAAACTCAACCAATTGGATTTAGACAGGTTTGGGTTACTATATTAACATTATCTTTAAGTATTAACTCTTAGTTAATTAGTTTCACTTTTACAATGTCTCTTTGTATTTTTATATTATATGGTTAATAAACATAATATATACGTGCAAGAGACCCCCAAGTGGTCCATTAATGATACACCTATAAGGATATAATTCTCTTGGATGAAACCTTGATTTTTTAGAATTTAATATCAATTAATAATATAATATTTGTTTCAAAAACTCTTTTATTTCAATTTTGACACTATTCAATAGTTGATTTTTGTAAAACTCATAACAGAAGTATTAATTATAACAATGTTGATTAAACCATTCCTAACATGTCATATTAACCTAGAAAATTAGTGTAATTCATAAAAAGTCTAATATTATATTTATTTGTGTATTTATAATATCAATTATTTTAATTTTTCACTATTATGGTAATTACTGCATCATCATTGTGTCATAAATAAATTAAATTATTTAATGTCTAAAAATTATAAATAAAATACTATTTTGTATGAAATCATTTTTTATTTCTAATGAATATATATAGTCTAAAATACAACATATACTACCCTTTGCAAAAAATGTTTTCCGAAAAGATATATGCTTATGTCATTTTTGTATTTATTTTATCTTAAATAAAATAAAGTGTCCCTATCACCTACAAGTGGCTCCATGGGGTCCCAAAATCGACCCAAATATTCCCATGGTCAGACATGTATCCACCAATAAGGTTAAGATACGTTTTAGGGTAATTTAGTATTATTATAATATTATTTGTTTACCCTTATTTACCAGATTTACCCTTTAACCATGGTAAATAAAATATTTACCGAAGTAATTATTCAAAATGTCTAAAAATAAAAGTTACCTATTTACACAATTTGGACATCCTGATTCCAAATATGTAATCTGTTTTTCCAAATTCAAAACAAAGAAGTGGAAGATATTAATTTAAAATTAATTCCCACTGTCAAAACAAAAAGCCTGTTTTTAAGATATAATAACTATCAAAAGATTGATAATAGTTTATGTTCGGTTTAATTGTGAAATTATTTCCAATGACCAACATTGTATTAAACGGTAAAAATATATTCTAAATATACTTTAAACCAATAAATTCATAATTTATCACTATTAATTATTTTGATTAAAAAATTTGTTTTTAATTAAAATTTAGTAATTTTCACTATTCATCAAAATATTTATGTTATCCGAAAAGTACCAAAATTTCACCTTAGGATAAATTTGATACTCCTAATCCAAAAATGAAGTCCATTTTGAGAGATAAAATTTATAAAATTTTAAAAGTAGGTATTACTATTGATAACGGCTAGTTAGTTTGGTTGTGGTGTGTGTTAGAGCTTGATGTTGCATACAACACACGCAGTTGCATTATTAAAATAGAAGCGTACCATTGAAGCTTGGGGTGTTACAATCTCCCCTCCTTCAAAAAATTGTGCCCTCGCAATTTGATATTATTTTTTGAAAATAAAGGTTGAAAATAGAAAATATCTTTGTGGAAAAACCCACATCGGGAATTTGGTTAATAAAATTTAGTCTTAATAAGATGAAAAGAGAAATGAAAGGGTCACCACAAAATTATGATATCGATTAGGAGGACATTGGTGGAAATTATATACATATAATTGGAAGAAAAACATAAATATATATAGGTTGTTATTGAGGTCATAAATCACAAAAAAGTTTTAAATTGATGTCCTTAAATTCATCAATCTATGATGATTTAAAATACCATCGGTTCAACAAAACATAAGGTATTAGGATAACACATTTTTTACATTTCAAAATATCATAGTTGAAATCCCACATCGAAAAATGAATTAATGAGGCCTCTATTTAAAATAAAGAGTGTAAAGTATGAAGATTACCAAAAATAACACATACTAGGGATCCATGTAGGAAAATATGGATATGGAAGAGAAATCTAACAATCAATTATCTGATAGAGAGTGGTAGAGAACATGGATATGAAAAGGCCAACAATCCCAAAGCCATAAATTAGTGATTATCTAAGGTACCATATAGGACAACATTTTTGTTCTAAGTTCCTTTTCTTAATGTTGAGCAATTTATTTATGAGACTGGCTAAGATTAAAAGGATATATACATACTTTATAATTAGAGTTTTTTCCATTAATAAATTTCTACCACAAACTCATCTTTCACCCCAAAACATAATACAACTCAAAAATACTCTATTTTTCCTAATCGTATAGGGTTGCAAATATAATGAATTTATAATTCACATATCAGAACCTTTATGTAAAGAAACTGCATTATACCATCCAAGAAATTCATGTAGCACAATGGTAGGCGATAAATCCCAATTGCACTATGGTTGTGGGTTCGATTCCCACAACTTTGTCCGACATGACGGGTCGTCACACGGTCTGTGTGTTTTCCTTTATAAAAATCCAAAAATAACATTTAAATATTAATCCATTCCAACCATTAGACTTATCCAAAATACTATTATCCATACTCATAGTCTAAAATTTACGATGAAGTTAAACATAATGAGGATCCTTTTTTCCAGGTAGTAACATGTGAACGCCTTCCTCATATATTCTTTTACAACACCGCAGCATCCTGAATAACCAAAATCAACCATCTCTTATTCCAAAATCACTACTTAAATATTATAACCTTATTAAGGTTTATCTTTCCTTCAACCATTTAATTTCAAAAAAAATTAACTTGCTATAGAGTCACATTTCTCAGTACCATAAAATCTCAAATCCGTAATTAAATAGTACTATAGTACAATCCTTATTTATTTCCAGAACATCATTGATACAACACTTAAATGAAATAATTCTAAAATAACAACATAAGAACACTATTCATTCCTCTTCTTCTGTTGTAGTATCATTACTTGATTATTATCCAATAGCATCATTTGCGGCATAGTCTGATGACTGGGACATTTGTTCACGTAGTGTCCAAACTCCTTGCAGATGAATCATTGTACATTTGAAACCTTTTTCTTACACTTGCAGTCATGTAATTGGTGTCCTTCATCTCTACACTTATAACATTCTCTCATTCCCTTCAAGAATTTTCCATGTTGATTATTTCCACAGTTATCACATATGGGAAAAACCCTTCTTTACCTTCTTCCCTTTATCTGTCCTTATCTCTCCATCCTTTTCTTCACTGGATTCCCTTCAAAGCCATAGGAATCCGAGAATTCTTTACTCATCTTATCAACACATGATATTATATCTTCATATGATGATAATACGTGGGAGACTATTTACCTTCTAAATTCTAGCTTAGGACCATGAAAGATATGATCCTTCTTACTCTTTGTATCATACGTATTACGGGATTTCACATTGCTTCTACTGTGAGCCATTTCTATACAATAGCATAAACTAGTTTTGTTTATGAATTGCAATGAATAATTATCAAACTTGTAAAATACCTAACACAAATTGAACAGTTTATGGATATAATCCATAATCATAAAAAAAATTATTTGAGTATGTATATACTCATAAGCACTTCATAATGGTTTGTAAAGAAAATGATAATTATCCTAAGCATATCCCCTGGCAGTGTCGTAACCAAGAGTGCAGCAAGGCCCGTTGTCGTGCACCAGTTCCCGTTCGAGTATAGATCAAAGTGGTGATCTCGGGTTTTACCCCTAGGTACATCTGTGCCAGAGCCGCCTCTACCTGCTCGTATCCAGACAGGGATGTATTGCTCGAAAAACTCAAAAAATATCTACAATACCAAAATTCTAGGAAGTTCTTCTATACTAATCCTCAAAGTCTATCTTAGGACTATTTGATCTAATCAAAGTTTATCTAAATCTAGTATCCAAGGTTATTTCTAAACATCCTCTGATACCAACTATATCGCCCTGACCCCAGTTACCTAGAGTCGGTGCATTATTTTAATATATTGGCATGATTACAAGGAATCAAGTCCCGAAGGACGGATATGTTTAGCAGTCTTTGAAAAATAGATCACATACATGAATGTTACATTTTCACTTTAAGACGTACAAAAAAACATAAATAATCTTTATGAATGCCATTATTTCCATGTCTTAACCCTGCATATCAATCACATTACACTTATTTGAATCCTAGGAAAAATAAAACATAGAAAGGGGTGAGCTCAAATGCTCAGTAAGGGTAAGCAATACAGAAGAAACTTTCAAAAATAAGCATAAACATTTAAGGCAATAAATAAGTCTAAAACAAAAGCCTTTTAAACTTGAACTTGAGCATAATATGGCAGAAATAAAATGAAATAATTCCATTTACATATTCACATGGATATTCTACTAATTGAATAATCACATGCAATATCACTAACCACTTTCATAATGATGGAATGCATAATGCCAGACTCTCATAACCACATAGCCAAGGCCTCGTTCCAAGACTACAAATAAGATTTTGTCAAAGCCTTGTGCCAAGAAACTATTTTGTCTCATTAGACCTATTGATGCATCGAGGAGCTATAGCGGGCTCCACCCGTCACATATTAATTCCAATGCATTCGCATATGAAAAGCTTTAAACAAAACATACAAATTCATTTAAAAACTATCATACGAAATGTCAATAATTTCTCCATAAACCATGAATGGTATAAAAATAACACATCCATAGACAAACATATCACAAAACCGTCAATGTATGTTCTGTATAATATATCAACTTTAAATGAGCTTAAAATATTTAAAATTATGAGTAAAATTTTTTGAGAGAAATATCCTTTTTGTAAAATCATTTATAAGTCACACATTTATAAAGGAAGTAATTTTAAAAGAAATTTTTGAATAAAAGTGTCCCATACCACTTTTAAACTTTTGAAAAGAATTATCACTTCAAAACATTCATGTCCATATAAATAAATCCTTAAAATCATTTTGAAAAAATGGACATTAATTAAAAAGATTTAGAAAGATAAATCATTAAAATATTTGAAATTCTGATCTTGATAAAGAGTACATTTCAAAATCCTTAAAATCATCATTTTAAAATCATTTTTATGAAAAATGGACATGGATGATAAAAATTCCCCTGTAAATACTTACACCTAAACAATCTCGGATAATGATGGGATTGAAGAATTAACCCTTACCAATTTGGTAACTTACAAAACATACAACCCATGAAAGGGGTATCTTACAATGAATATGTAAATACATATAAATTAAAGTGTATTACTCAAATAATACAATTATGGGCAGTACATACACCACATAAAAGGTAATAATGGCAATATGGCATGAATCTCACGGGAATAAGGAGTGAGATGAAAACCCCTTACCTTGTACTTTCCTTTAGTCGAGGGTACGTTTAAACTCTTTTACGAAGATTGTAGTATGTTATTAAATTATACCATAACCATATTAATATTTATGGTATCATACATGATTCATTTATGACTTCATAGTACCCATTTTATAATAATTTCCATGTTAAGTTAACATTTCCGTTAATAGTCACTTTCTTTATCGTACGTGTTTTAACTTGTCACTCTTGGTTGTATCACTTAGATAATGATTTAAATACATCATGAATATAAAACATGATAAATATATCATATATATTTATAATAAAAATATGTATAATTGACATATATAAGAAATTGAAAACACCGTTTATGGAGACGGTAGTCCATACGTACCAATAAACGTTGTTTCTGTTTTCATATAGTATTGAACAGAAGTAAGTGAATAAGATATATGTAAGTACATAAATCCTTATATATATAAATATCTCCAATAGAATTATTATGTCATATATTACATACTTATTAGTAATATATATTTTTATAATCTTCGATGAATGTTGAACTTGGAAATGAATCTCATCGCATCGTGGAGACGGTAATCCGTACATACGCACGAGCGAAAATATCATTCTTTTGATATTAAATTAATATATAATTGGAATTTATATAATATATACAGAATCCTTATAATGTTATATTTATTATTTACATCAAATACTCATCATTATTATACCCATCCAAAAAATAATTTATTGAATAACAATTACACCACGACGTGGAGACGGTAAGCCGTGCGTACGCACGCATGGTGACATGTCATTCAAAGGATGTATAGAATACTGAATATGGTTTACCATATTTATAATAACATCACAATATATAGGATATACTGGAGATATTATTTTAGATTAGAAATAAGAAATAAAGACGAATCTAAAGAAGAAAGGAACTTGAAAGAGGGTGGTGAAAACATTACCTCTTCTTCAGGTTCATCCTTTTGATTTGATCAAAAGGGCCTCTTAGGTTGGCTTTCTGATCAAAATAATGCCTCTATGTTGAAGTGAGGGAAGTTGAGAGTGTAATTTTCAGGGTTTGGACT
The DNA here is from genome assembly GCA_963277665.1 of Viscum album. Lineage (NCBI taxonomy): Eukaryota > Viridiplantae > Streptophyta > Magnoliopsida > Santalales > Viscaceae > Viscum > Viscum album. The sequence goes on along the minus strand of OY728153.1, from coordinate 75,503,105 downwards.
AACCAAAAGGCTTTGATGGTGTAAAAAATTGGTTAGAAGTTGGGTCCTTTTATAAGGGGGAGGAGAGGCTCTTTAGGAAAAACTTAACGTATTAATTTATAATAAATTTATATTCGGTTTATAATAGCTCAAAAGAGGCTTATTTGGAGGTTAATATGGGTATAGGTCGATAAACACTCAACCAATTCGATTTAGACAGGTTTGGGTTACTATATTAACCTTATCTTTAAGTATTAACTCTTAGTTAATTAGTTTCACTTTTACAATGTCTCTTTGTATTTTTATATTGTATAGTTAATAAACATACTATATATATTCAAGAGAGCCCCCAAGTAGTCCATTAATGATAACCCTATCATGATATACGTCTCTTGGCCAAACCCTAGATTTTTAGGAATTTAATATCAATTAATAATATAATATTTGTTTTAAAAACTCTTTTATGTCAATTTTTACACTATTCAATAGTTGATTTTTGTAAAAATCATAACAGAATTATTACATAGAAAAAGGTTAATTTAATCATTCCAAATATGTCATATTAATCTATAAAATTAGTTTAATTCATAAAAATTCTCAAATTATATTTATTTGGGTATTTATAATATCAATTAATTTAAATTTTCACTATTATGTTAATTACTGCATCATCATTGTGTCATAAATAAATTAAATTATTTAGTGTCTAAAAATTATAAATAATGTACCATTATGTAGGAAATCTTTTTAGGCTTCTAATGAATATTTATAGTCGAAACTACAACATATATAACCCTTTGTAAAAAATATTTTTCTAAAAGATATATGCTTTTGTCATTTTTGTATTTATTTTAACTCAATTACAATAAAGTGTCCCTATCACCTACAAGTGGCTCCATGGGGTCCCACAATCGACCCAAAGATGCCCGTGGTCGTACATATATCCACCAATAAGGTTATGACATGTTTTAGGGTAATTTGGTATTATTATAATATTATTTTTTAACCCTTATTTACCAGATTTACCCTTTAACCATGATATATAAAATATTTACCGAAGTAATTATTCAAAATTTCTAAAAATAAAAGTACCCTATTTACACAATTTTGAAATCCTGATTCTAAATATGGAATCCATTTTTCTAAATTCAAAACATAGAAGTGACATTTGTTAATTTAAAATTAATTCCCGCTGTCAAAACAAAAAGCGTGTTTTTAAGATATAATAACTATCAAAAGAATGATAATAGTTTATGTTAGGTTTAATTGTGAAATTATGTCCAATGACCAATATATATTAAATGGTAAAACTATATTTTAAATATACTTTTAAACCACTCAAATTCATAATTTATCACTATTAATTATTTTGATTAAAAAAGTTGTTTTTAATTAAAATTTATTAATTTTCACTATTCATCAAAATATTAAAGTTATCTGAAAAGTACCAAAATTTATCCTTTGGGTAAATTTGATTCTACTAATCCAAAAATGAAGTCCATTTTGAGAGATAAAATTTATAAAATTTTTAAAATTAGGTATTACTATTCATAACGGCTAGTTTGATTGGTTGTGGTGTGTGTTAGAGCTCGATGTTGTGTACTACACATGCTATTGCATTATTAAAAAAGAAGCATACCATATAAGCTTGGGGTGTTACATTCTCCCCTCATTCAAAAAATTGAATCCTCTCAATTTGATATTTTTCTTTGAAAATAAAGGTTGAAAATAGAAAATATCTTTGTGGAAAAACCCACATCGTAAATTTGGTTAATAAAATTTAGTCTTAATAAGATGAAAAGAGAAATGAAAGGGTCAACACAAAATTATGATCTCGATTAGGAGGACATTGGTGGAAATTATAGAAATATAATTGGAGGAAAACTTAAATATTTATAGGCAGTTATTGAGGTCATCAATCACATACACGCTTAAAATTGAGGTCCTTAAATTCATCAATCTATTATGATTTAAAATACCATCGGTTCAAAAAAACATAAGGTATTAGGATAACATGTTTTTAATGTTTCAAAATATCTTAGTTGAAACCCCACATAGAAAAATGAATTAATGAGGCCTCAATTTAAAATAATGTGTTGAAATTATGAAGATTACCGAAAATAACACATACTAGGGCTCCATGTAGGAAAATATGGACATGGAAGAGAAATATAACAATCAATTATCCGATGTAGAGTGGTAGAGAACATGGCTATGAAAAGGACAACAATATCAAAGCCATAAAATAGTGATGATCTAAGGTACCATCTTGGACAACATTTTTGTTCTATGTTCATTTTCTTAATGTTAATGAATTTATTTATGATATTGGATAAGATCATAAGGAGACATACTTACTTTATAATTAGAGTTTTATACATTAATAAATTTCTACCACAAACTCATCTTTCACCCCAGATCATAATACAACTCAAAAATACTCTATTTATCCTAATTGTATAGGGTTCTAAATATAATGAATTTATAATTCACATATCATACCCTTTATGTAAAGATACTATAGTATACCATCCAAGAACTTCATGTAGCACAATGGTAGGCGATAAATCACAATTGCACTATGGTTGTGGGTTCGATTCCCATAGATTTATCCGACATGATGGGTCGTCACACGGTCTGCGTGTTTTCCTTTTATAATAATCCAAAAAATAACCTTTCATACATAATCCATTCCAACAATTAGACTTATCCATAATACTATTATCCAAACTCACAGTCCAAAATTTACAAGGATGTTAAACATAATGAGGATCCTTTTTCCCACGTAATAACATGTGAACGCCTTCCTCATATATTCTTTTACAACACCGCAACATCCTGAATTACCAAAATCAACCATCTCTTATTCCAAAATAACAACCTTAATATTATGAACATATTAAGGTTTATGTTTCCTTCAACCATGTAATTTCCAAAAAATTTAACTCGTTGTAGAGTCACTTTTCGTAGTACCATAAAATCTCAAATCCTTTATTAAATAGTATTGTAGTAAAATCCTTATTTATTTCCAGAACATCATTGATACTACACATAAATGAAATAATTCTAAAATAACAACATAATAACACTAGTCATTCCTCTTCATCTATGGTAGTATCATTACTTGATTATTATCGAATAGAATCCTTTACGGCATAGTCTGATTACTGGGACATTGGATCGCTTAGTGTCCAAACTCCTTGCAGATGAATCATTGTGCATTTGAATCCTTTTTCTTACACTTTTAGTCACATACTTGGTGTCCTTTTTCTCGACACTTATAACATTCTCCCATTCCCTTCAAGCATTTTCCAAGGTGATTCTTTCCACAGTTATCACATATGGTAAAAACACTTCTTTACCTTCTTCCCTTTATCTGTCCTTCTCTCTAGCATCCTTTTCGTCTCTGGATTCCCTTCAAAGACATTGGACTCTGAGAATTCTTTACTCAACTTATCAACACATGATACCATTTCTTCATATGATGACAATACGTGTGAGACTATTTCCCTTATAAATTCTGGATTAGGACCACGAATGATATGATCATTCTTACTCTTTGGAACATATGTATTACGGGAGTTCACATTCCTTCTACTGGGCACCATTTATATACAATATCATAAACTAGTTCAGTTTATGAATTGCAATGAATAATTACAAAACTTGTAAAATAACTAACACAAATTGAACAGTTTATGGATATAATCCGTAATCATAAAAAAAATTCTTTGAGTAAGTATATACTCATAATCCCATCATAATGGTTTGTAAATAAAATGAGAATGATCCTAAGCATATCCCCCGGGTGTGTCATAACCAAGAGTGCAACAAGGCCCGTTTTCGTGCACCAGTTTCCGTTTAAGTCTAGCTCAAAGAAGTGTTTTCAGGTTTTACCCCAAGGTACATCTGTGCCAGAGCCGACTCTACCTGCTCGTATCCAGACAAGGATGTATTACTCAGAAAACTCACAAAATCTCTACAATACAAAAATTCTAGGAAATTCTTCTATACTAATCCTCAAATTCTATCTTAGGGCTATGTGATCTAATCAGAGTTTATCTAAATCTAGTCTCCAAGGTTATTGATATACTTCCTCTGATACCAACTGTAATGCCTCGACCCCAGTTAGACAGAGTCGGTGCATTAGTTTATACATTAGCAAGATTACAAGGAATCAAGTCATGAAAGTCCGATAAGTTTAGCAGTCTTGGAAAAATAGATCACATACATGAATGTTACATTTACACTTTAAGATGTACAAATCAACATAAATAATATTTATGAATTTCATTATTTCCTTGGCTTAACCCTACGTATCAATCACATTACACTTCTTGGAATCCTGGGAAAAATAAAACATAGAAAGGGGTGAGCTCAAATGCTCAGTAAGGGTAAGAAATATAGCAGAAACTTTCAAAAATAAGCATAAACATTTAAGGCAATGTATAAGACTAAAACAAAAGCCTTTTAAACATGAACATCAGTATAATATGGTATAAATAAAATGAAATAATTCCATTTACTTATTCACAAGGATATTCTCCTAATCGAATAATCACATGCAATATCACTAACCACTTTCATAATGATGGAATGCATAATGTCAGACTATCATAACCACATAGCCAAGGCCTCATGACAAGACTACAAATAATATTTTGTCAAGGCCTTGTGCCAAGACACTAGTTTGTCTCATCAGACATACCGATGCATCGAAGAGCTATAGTGGGCTCCACCTGTCACATATTAAGTCCAATGCATTCCCATATGAAAATCTTTAAACATAACATAAAAATTCGTATTAGAAATATCATACGAAATGTCAATACTTTCTCCATAAACCATGAATGGTATAAAAATAACACATCCACAGACAAACATATCACAAAACCTTCAATGGAAGTTATTTATAATAAATCAACTTCAAATGGTCTTAAAATCCATCAAATGATGAGTAAAAATTTTTGAGAGAAATATCCTGTTTGTAAAATCATTTAAAAGTAACACATTTATAACGGAAGTAATTTTAAAAGAGATTCTTTAATAAATGTGTCCCATACCACTTTGAAACTTTTGAAAAGAATTATCATTTCAAAACATTCATGTACACATAAATAAATCCTAAAAATCATTTTGATAACATAGACATTAATTAAAAATATTTATAAAGATAAATCTTTAAAATATATGTAATTCTGATCTTGATAAAGAGTACCTTTCAAAATACTTGAAATCATCAATTTGAAGTCATTTTTATGAAAAATGGACATGGATGATAAAAATGCCTCATTAAATACTTACACATAAACAATCTTGGATAATGATGAGATTAAGAAATTAACCCTTACCAATTTGGTAAGTTACGAAACATATAACCCATGAAAGGGGTATCATACAATGAATATGTAAATACACATAAATTAAAGTGTATTACACAAATAATACAATTATGGGCAGTACATACACCACACAAAAGGTAATAGTGGAAATATGGCATGAATCTCATGGGAATAAGGAGTGAGATGAAAACCCCTTACCTTGAACTTTCCATTAGTCGAGGGTACGTTTAAACTCATGTACGAAGATCATAGTATGTTATTGATTATACCAGAACCATATTGATTTTTATGATATCATAGATGATTTATTTATGAATTTATATTACCCATTTAATAATAATTTCCATGATAAGTTAACATTTCGTGTAATAATCACTTTCTTTATCGTACGTGTTTAAACTTGTAACTCTTGTTTGTATCACTTAGATCATGATTTAAATACTTCCAAAATATAAAACATGATAAATATATCATATATATTTAGAATAGAAATATGCATAATAGAGATATATATGAAATGGTAAACACCGTTTATGGACACGGTAGTCCGTACGTACGCATAAACGTTGTTTCTGTTTTTATATTTTATTTAACGGAAGTAAGTGAATAAGATATATGTAAGTACATAAATCCTTTTACATATATATATATATATATCCAGTATCATTATTATTTCATATATTACAAACTTATTAGTAATATATTTTTATAATCGTCGTTGAATGGTGAACTTGGAAATGAATCTCATCGAGTCGTGGAGACGGTAATTCGTATGTACGCCCGAGCGAAAATATCATTCTTTTGATATTAAAATAATATATAATTGGAATGTATATCATATATACAGAATCCTTATAATGTTATATTTTTTATTTACATAAAATACACATCATTATTATACCCATCAAAATAATAATGTATTGAATAACAACTACACCACGACATGCAGACGGTAAGCCATACGTACGCCCGTATGGTGACAAGTCATTCAAAGGATGGATAGAATACTGAATATGGTTGTACCATATTTATAATAACATCATAGTATATAGGATATACTGGAGTAATTATTTTAGAATATAAATAATAAGGAATGAAGAATTTGAAGAAGAAAGGAACTTGAAAGAGGGTGGGGAAAACATTACCTCTTCTTTGGGTTCTTCCTTTTGATTTGATCCAAAGGGCTATTTAGGATGGCTTTCTGATCAAAACAAATCCTCTATGTTGAAGTTAGGGAAATTTAGAGAGTATTTTGGCAGAGGATGGCCAAACCAAAAGGATTTTGAGGTGTGAAAAATTGGTTAGAAGCTTGGTCCTTTTATAAGGGGGAGGAGGGGCTCTTTAGGAAAAACATAAAGTATTCATTTATAAAAAATTCACATTCGGTTTATAATGGTTCCAAGGTCGATTATTTAATGGTTAATGTGGGTATAGGTTGATAACCACTCAACCAATTGGATTTAGGCAGGTATGGGTTACTATATTAACCTTATCTTTAAGTATTAACTCTTAGTTAGTTAGTTTCACTTTTACAATGTCTCTATGTATTTTTATATCATATGGTTAATAAAATTACTATATACATCAAAGAGACCCCCAAGTGGTCCATTGATGATACAAATATCATGATATAAGTCTATTTTCTAAACCCTAGATTTTTATGAATTTAATATCAATTAATAATAAAATATTTGTTTTAAAAACTCTTTTATGTCAATTTTGACACTATTCAATAGTTGATTTTTGTAAAAATTATAACAGAATTATTACTTGGAAAAAAGTTAATTAAATCATTTATAACATGTTATATTAACCTATAAAATTAGTTTAATTCATATAAAGTATCAAATTATATTAATTTGGGTATTTATAATATCAATTATTTTAATTTTTCACTATTACGGTAATTAGTGCATCACATTGTGTCATAAATAAATTAAATTATTTAATGTCTAAAAAATAAAAATAAAATACCATTATGTAGGATATCGTTTTATCGTTCTAATTAATATTTATAGTCTAATGTCCAACATATATTACCCTTTGTAAAAATTGTTTTTCTAAAAGATATATTCTTATGTCATTTTTGTATTTATTTTAACTTAATTAAAATAAAGTGTCCCTATCACCAACAAGTGGTTCCATGGGGTCCCAAATTCGACCCAAAGATGCCCATGGTCAGACATGTATCCACCAATAAGGTTAGGACACGTTTTAGGGTAATTTAGTATTATTATAATTTTATTTGTTAACCCTTATTTATCGGATTTACCCTTTAACCATGGTAAATAAAATATTTACTGAAGTAATTATTCAAAATGTCTAAAAATAAAAGTTTCATATTTAAACAATTTGGAAATCCTGATTCCAAATTTGGAATCCATTTTTCCAAATTCAAAACACAGAAGTGGAAGAAATTAATATAAAATTAATTCTTGTTGTCAAAACAAAAAGTGTGTTTCTAAGATATAATAAATATCAAAAGATTGATAATGGTTTATGTTCAGTTTAATTGTGAAATTATGTCCAAGTACCTACAATTTATTAAATGGTAAAATTATATTCTCAATATACCTTAAAACCACTCAAATTTATAATTTATCCCAATTAATTATTTTGATTAAAAAAGTTGTTTTTAATTAAAATTTAGTAATTTTCACTATTAATCAAAATATTAAAGTTATCCGAAATGTACCAAAATTTCACATTAGGATAAATTCGATACTATGAATCCAAAAATTAAGTCCATTTTTAGAGATAAAATTCATAAAATTTAAAAAAGTAGGTATTACTATTCATAACGGCTAGTTTGATTGGTTATGGTGTGTGTTAGAGCTCGATGTTGTGTACAACACACGCTATTGAATTATTCAAAAAGAAGCGTACTGTAGAAGCTTGGGGTGTTACAGACCTCATGTGGGGTTATTACTTTTTTTCTAAAGCTTGAGTAATTTTTTATTCATTCATTTTGATGATGGACTTGTGCCTTTATTATTAAATGTTTATGCATGATATGAATGATGTCCAAAGAGAAATTTTTTATATCTATGTGGTGGGTTGATCCATATTGATCTAATAGATCCCTTAAATGGTAGAGAAAAGATTTAGGGGTGTACAAACTGATGAGAGGTATTATATATGGAATAAAAAGTTAGTGATTACATATGGAAATGGGATCGAGGATATCATGTTGGGTGATCATGCTATGTTTTGACCAATGAGACCCTTGGTCGGTTCCTTGATAGTATGTGGACCCAAGAGAGGGTGTCTATGAGATGCAAGAATTGGAGACTACATCTATTTCCATAGACCCAATCATTGTTGTGAACTTAATATGTCTATCATAGTGTCTATATGTCAACCTATTGAGAGGAAAAAATGGGTTATGTGAAATGGGTACAGGAAGATGTCCATCCTTCATGATGCTTGATACTACTAGATCATTTGGGTTGGATGCACTTTCCACTATGTTGTTCATAGATACATGGTATTCATTGAACTCCATCATTATATCTTGCATTCATGCTTGCAATATTAATAAATCCTTGAATGTTTCCTATATATTAGTTTTTTATTTATTTGGAAATGCTTGGATGATCTTGAGGGATTCATTATGCTATCATTTTGAAATGCCGTTTATATTCCCCTTTGATTCATTGTAAAATAGAATCAGAGTGACTTGGATGATATCCTTGGATTCAATGTGAAATTATATCGCAATGCCGTGGATTATTTACATGGATTTATATTGATATTAGATTTGGAATTCCATGAAATAGTTTTTTAGATTTATAATGACTATCATTTTGGAATTTAATGTTTGAGTTCCTTGGATTTATATTGACTACTGGTTCCTAATCCTTCATAAAAACCCCTAGGATTTATATATTCTACTATGGGATGCCCGATACTTTCTCATAAGATCTGAAAATTGAGCCTAATGTTACTTTATTTCCATGTAATTCATCAATTGAAATTACCATGGACCTAATACATGATATGGTGTTATTCCATACACTCATAGATACTCCAGCACTAGCTGAAGTATGAATGTTCAGTGCTTGAGGTGTCTTATCAGGAATCTGATTACCTAAAACATAAGTTGGATGTGATTACATGTTATATTATTGGGAGTATGTGTTAGATTATAATGATAATACATCTTATATATTTAATTTTTCACATCCACTTAATCACAACAACACTCAATGTTGTTTAGGTATTGGGGATTTGTTCCGGGTTGTTGGACTCAAGCCATATCTATATAAACGGTACATGTTTCGATGTATGTGGGTGGATGATTATTTTTTTCTCTTAGTAAATTGTGTTCTATTTAAAATATTCACATGGTACATGTTTGGTAGATTAGAGGGGTGGAGGATTCAGTAGGATGATTATATGAGTTGGGTTAGAGGCCATATTATTTATAGTTATCATTTTCCATATGTGCTGACCAATATGCTATAATTGTATTTGTTTCTGTTATTCCAGGATTTATATTATTTAACTATTATGTGTAGATGTTGATAGAATTACTACTATATATTCTAATCTCAAAATGCCCTATCATATCCTTGTATAATTTCTCTAGTTTGTTGGTATTTTCTTTATACAGATCATCCATAATGATTTTTTGGTAGATTTGGGAATTGCATCACGTTCTTTGTTTTATAGTAAACAAACTCATAGTTAATATATTAGGATGTCACCACTAGATAACAACATTTGTCATATGATATGGAATTCATGAGGTCATGTAGCGTCTCTGTATGGGTGCCATCCAGGTGTCCTGGGTCAGTGCATTACAACCATATCATAATCAATTCATTACATCTAAAATGAAATTTCATAACAAACATATTAAATTTTTGTAATATCATTTTTACTAATGAAATAACTTAATAATGTATCAAGAATTTCATACAAATTCAAGTTAAAAATTTATTTAGACAATTCTTGGACAAAATATCATTCTTGTTAAATATATTATCTTTTTAGATATTTTGAAATGCATTTTAAATCAATTAAAACAATTCTATGATTTTTAATGAAACTAAATGTTTTAAATCTATTATTTCTAAAACAATATTAATTGAAAACCATCACTAATACAAATTAATCCATAATTGGATCAAATCACATCTAACCAACTTTAAATTTATTTTAATAAAAAATGTCATTATATTTTTCAACATAAGACACATATTCTGTTGGTCATTCAAAACACTTTCACAAATAATTCTCAATGATGTTTTCATCATTTTAAGAATAATTGGTTCCAAAATATTTATTTTCATTCCAATCAAAAATTAGATAAAATAATACATTAACTCCTAAATACATTTTATTTATTTTCACACCTAGCAGATGAATTAAATATGTGTTTTCAAAATAAAAAATTTAAGAAAATAATTTTCCAAAATTAAGATAAATAGACTTTATTAAATTTCAACCACATAATAAAATATAATTTAATAAATTCCTATGGTTTAAATGAAAATTTTATAGTATGAAATCATATAAAAAAAATAAAAAATTATTTACAATCACTCTAAATAAAATTGGATTTTCTCTAAAAAACATGTCCCTGATGATATGAAAACTTTTTAAACAAAAATTTATTTAAAAATTGCCTTAAAATTTTTAACACAATAATTAAAATGAAATACAAAAATAAAAAATTGGGATCTGAAGGATGGTTAAGAGAGATAATAAGAGTAAAAATCTGAGAGATTAGGCTCTCATCATGATTATAACATTCTCAGAGGATTTGGGTTCTGATATTAAATTGTAGAGAATTATCCCAACATGGTTCGATATGATGAATATATTAAATAGGTTAAGTAAGATAATGTGCCTACCAGAGGTGTGGTCATAATGGACAAGGATGTCAATGGTAGGTATTTTTCATCAACGAAGGGAGTTTCTTCAAAACAGACCATCTTAAAGGTTATGATGACTCATTTCATGGAAATCATGAATACAACATGCATAGATTTAAGATCTATAATTTTTTAATTATTTCTAGTATATTTTTTTCTATTTAAGTAAATTAATGAAAAATAATAATAATTGATATATCATCTATATGATGAATGTGGATTCTTAGACTACTAATGAACGTCATGAGGAGTAGTGGAAGCATTAGATGGGTACTAATTTTTGTGTTTAATAAGAACCAATATATAAATCTAAATATCTTGAATAAATATCCCCACAATCTCAAATATAGACCATACACATTTAGTCTATAATTAATTCAAAAATAAGAATTACCTTTTCCACGGTAATATCATGGATGAATATACCATTGTCTCTCTTATTCTGTTTTCATTATGAAATATAATTCAAACAAAAAATCATTTAGATATATACAAACATTATCCATGAATCTCCAAACTACATTGTTCGGACTCTGAGTTCTACCACAGAAGAAATAAAAACCCTACACTATTCGTTGTTGTTCAAAATAAAGTCACTTGATCTCTCATGTACATAAAAGGGTTGAAGAGGGGTTTTATTCTCTATGTATTGAAATAATTATAGATGATATTTCTTCTTTCTATCTTAATCAAATTAAGTAATAAAAAATATGTATTATATAATATATACTCATGATTAAACATTAATAATTACACAATAACCCTTATCAAATTTATTAATCTACAATAAACCTCACGTAAAATTAAAATAATGTATTTATTTATATAGTCCATGACATCAGTTTATTCTAGCATCATTTTTAAAAAAATATATTATTATTTTTTATAATGATATTGAATAAAATATATAATTTTCATTGGTTAATAAAACACAACCCATATCTTCCCAGAGAATGTTTCGAACCATGAATAATAACATATATTTTTAGATAACATAAAATAATTATTATACCCACTAAAATCATAAATAAATATTTATTATTTTATTAATGTAACATAAATAAATATTTATTTTAATATATTAACTGAATTGGTGAATAAATAAGTATTTATTTATAACATTGTGAATAACTAAAAAATAGATTGAATTCATCTCACATTCTCTAAACTCGATTATCAGATTAACTAATTTACATGATTGTGTTTACCTAATAATAATATTCTAATAATTGAGAGTATATTTATTCTTTAATATTAAATTAAATAAAACTTAATCAAATCTAGTTCCACATTGTGTGTCACCCTTATGGTCTCATTCTCAGTAGAGATATGTGATCTTATCTAAAGTTTGTGATGAACATCTAGAATCACGTTATGTCCCTCATATATAATGTTCCTAATGTAGAAACTATAAAAACCATCTTATGAGTATTATTATATAATATAATCCCAGTTTTAAAAAGGTAACTTATAAAGAAGCACACATACTTGTATAATTACCCTATATGCATTTTAAATTCATTATTTAATTTTAAGTACAGACTTTTCTCTAAGATACTATGGCCCATGATATCTTTAAGACAATTCCATATCAATAAAAGGGTTGAAGATATCTTCTTTTATTAATATAAAATAGAAAAATAAATTCTTGACCTAATAAATTAATTAAATATCACTTTTAATGGACCTAATAAATGTTACCTTAAAACAATTACATTTCATCATAGTTTTCATCTATACATCAAATTTCAGGATTCAATTTACACATTAATAATAATATATAGTCTAGGGACAAATATATACATTTTTAGGAATATAATATCTAATTATACATAAAAGTTTTGTAATTTTTATTAGCAGGCTGGACATCATAACCTCTTTTCCTTATATCAAAAAGTGAAAACCTTATGAGAATAATTATCAATGTATTATGGGCCCCCAACACTAGATAACTAAACATTATAAAATTATTATAAAAAAATGTTTTCTAGACCATAGACAATATTTATTTTAGAATATCATCATGGAATATATAGGTTATCATTATAAAAAGGAACTACTATAACCTATTAAAGTGACAAATACTGAAAGTATATTATCACTTTAACATTACAAAAAATAAAAACATAAGTTACTAAGATACTTAATACAATATTCATAATAATATAATGTAAACAAATATTTTATTTTAGAAAACACTCTCTAATTGGATTACACACACACTAGATCCAACTACTAAAATTTATTAACACGTTAGCTATAATAAGATATTCATTCTTCTGCTAGCTTGTGAATATATTCATTAGGATTTAAATGTTTTTCTTAGTAGATACACTTTTTATCATGACTTTACATATCTGAGTAAAACTCACAGAAGGCTGATATCCTAAGTATTTACCTATTTTATGTATGGAAAAATGACATCATAAAAAGTACAACAGTTAAAATATTATTATAATATATATTGTGATAATAATTTAATATCATGGTGCAATACCAATATATGTGACAAATTAATGCGTATTTCATAATGTTTAGTTGTCATATTAAATGTTATAACAGACTTAGTATTTTTGGATATGGTTATTATTTGATTTAATAATATTATCTTACATATTTTTTATTACTAAATCATATATCAGATCAAAAAGACCTATAATAAGACTAGTTTAATGTCCCCAGAAAAACTAATATTCTCACTTATATAGGTTTGGAGAACTTATTCTTCATACATTCGAAAGTACAATTGGTAGGTCCGAATACTACCTTTTATATATCACATGGATCCTTTTGATATTTATAAAAAATATTTATTTATAATAATTTTAAAATCACAGTACCTATCATGGAATAAATGAATGATATTTTTTAAAAAACATGTGGATTTATACTCATGATCTTATTATGATCATATGTGTTTGTAAAATCATCTTATAATTGTTTATTCTATATAAAAATGTATGAATTATCTCTTTGAATTACTCTATATTTTATTTTCCAATATATTTACAATTTATATACTATGACTTTATCTAAAAAACTCTATAGATCTAACTCTGCAGATATTATTCAAAATATCTTTGGTATCTAATTTATGACATACAAGGAGAAATAACATTCAATGTTTTTTAATGAATCGTAAGATTATTTTTTGTATTTAACATTATTTTTCAGTAAATTTCACATGGGAAACCAAGGCACTCCCACTATAATCTTATACAAACATAGAAAATAATTTTACATTATTTAATGTTTATTGTGATCTATAAATGGATCCTTTCCAAATTTATGTGATAACCATGATTTCTTCTATTAATAATTATATAAAAAATTGATTTTTGGATCTACATTCACAAACTTTTACCAAAAAATTCAATCTCTTGATTGTTCTTAAACATTTGATAACCAATCTTAAATTGTAGAAGGTAAATTTCTATCTATGCTATTTTATTTTTAGATACCCACCAAAGAGATTTACAAAAAATTGAATTAACCACCCAAATATAAGGATGTATTTTAGTAAATTAAATCCATTTTTAAATTCATATGTTCTTTATAAATATATCTTATTTAAATTTTTTACATTCTTTTAGGATGAGTATTCATTATTAATAATGAAAAATATATCAACTAGCTTAGTTGTAATAAAACCATATCTCTTTCGATTTATCATTCCTATATATTATGATACTTGAGGATAAAACCTCCAACTAAGTTTTTCATGAGTTTATGTGTCTATGACAACTATTGTGCATCTGAAGCCATAACATTATTAACATCCATAATTCACTGACTATCTCAAAAAGGTATGTTCTCATTTTTTATAGAATTATAGTTATTTAATTGAATAATACTTTTATATCTTTAGGGGTAGTAATATAATTAATAACATATTATAATTTACTATAAAGAAATTTGTGTTTTCCTACTGAAATTTCACTATTAAAAATAAACCACTAAAAATGAATTTAATGTAAAAACATGATTATATTAAATAATGGGTTTCTTTCATATTATAAATTATATGATATCTATTGATAATTTTAGTTGGATTATGGACCATTCATAAAAATGTTATTTTTAAATCGTATCTCAAATGGAGTAATAATTGGATTAAAATTTTTATAAGGCTCTTTATTGATATTTATTTAACAAACGTAATCTCTTTTATGTGTTTTATGTAATATGAGATTAGTAATCACTCTATTCTATATTTTATTATCTATGAATGCTAAGAAAAGTTATTCATTGAGTAACCCTCCCTAATAATCCTATATCTATTACTAATAATATTTTAAAATTCACTTCATATTCCAAAATTATCTCAAAATAATCTCATATATATATTTATTTTCCATAACACTATATATATCATAGTTTGTATGTGTATATAACTTAGATTATTCAAGAGATTTTAGTATTTAATGCCTTTTTAAATAAAACATTGATTTGTTTTTAAAAAATAATAAGTTAGTAATCTAAATACCCAAGTATTTCAACTTTAAATAATCTAAACAGGCTTCGGGGTATGTTCATGACATTTTCATGTAGTTTTATTGAATAATAAATAAATTTCCTTAAAAAGGTATTATTTGGGTCTTATGTTTTGTTTTTATCATTTACTGTTGATATTGGACATATTATCTTCCATTATGAATAAATTGTTAATAATGGAATACTATAACAACATTTAATCCAAGTAAGAGATAATATATTATTGTTTCAAAAACTCAACAATGAGATAGATGTTTTGGTAAAACCTAATAAAAACTATATTTTGAAATACATGAATCATTCTTTATGGAAATTTGATGTTTTTATCTTCACTTAACTGACTTGGGAAACAATCTCTATCATGTACTTGATGATCCATATTAGTTTTTGTAATCTTTCTGGTTATACAGTGTTCTTGTATATTGGTATCTATATGTGAGTCACATATTTCATTCAATAAACAATAGAGAAAAGAAAATTAAATTCAATGGTGAATACTCATAAATTATAGAATTCTTATTTGTCATTATTTAATGTATTAAAATTTCTATTCTATTGATGTTTCTTACAAAATGCAATGAAAATAGAAACATGTTCATTTCCCTCCATTTGAATCATTTTTTTTATTTTGATGCATTTTTCAAATACACTATTAATATAAACCCATTATAGGATTTTCCATCTTCTCCTTCACATCACTCAACATAAAAACCGAATAACCAAATTCCCATAAATCTTTATCAACGTGCTGGATCAAATTCCAAATATTATTAAGCATCTTATTCATAATATTATTTTATAATTCATAATTAAAATGAAGAATATCTGTGGAAGGAAATAATGAATGATATTTATTGATAATTTATTGTCTATATGAGTAATGACCGATAATATACAAAACCATTAATTTTTTAAGGGGGTTAAATATTCTAGAGGGAGTTTTAGAGAATGAATAGAAGCATTCATGATATAATTGTAGTAAGGGGTATTTTTATAGTTTTTTGGATTGAATTGCATCGCTGAGGCAAGAGATTGTTTTGTGGAGCATTCAAGATGTGTCATGGTGATATGGAGGATAACATTATACAATTATTATGATTTTGGGTTCCCTATAACATGTTAATTTGGGTGTAATATGTACCATAATAGTAATTTCATTGATTTTTTTTTGTATGAGGACTTATGACATGGCTGTTACTATTGTGGTGTGTAGTCTAAGTGGTTTATTGTAGTCATTATATAATTTTTGGTGCTACTATATAATGGTCATTGGATTTTACCATGAAATAACTACATATTTAGTGCAAAATTTCAAGAGTTAATTATTTTCTTTGTGTCAATTCCCTCTTGAGATATGGTTTTTCTCAGATTTGTTGGATGTAGATATTGACTACAATGTTTATTCTGAATATACTTCCCAAATTAAATCTATTTTAGAATAGCCTTAAATCATAACCCATAGATTGGTTCTCTTCTACCATGGGTGTACAATATATTTCTCCTCTATATTTCATTCATACACCATTGGTTACCTATACTCTTGGGTACCCTCTATAGCATTAATAAGAGATATTCAATTCATTTTATTTGATATAATTATCATATTAAATAGATCTATTTTTAGTAATACAAGGTGAGTTTCTTCTCCTTTATTTTTGTAAACTTCTTTATTCCTTTCCCATATAAGGTTTTATAAATTCTATTGGTTCTATTTGGGTACTGTATTGATTCTAATTTTATGTGAATTGTTGTGATCTAGGTTTATTGAGGGATCCCTCAAGTGATTATGTTGTCACAATCATCTCTTCTTTGCATTTTTCATTAAAAGTGGTTATAAAACATCATTTGATGTATGAGATTCAAGAACATTATTCAAATTGTTTTATAATGTGATTCTAGAATGCATTAATATTTAATAGTTTTATAATATAAATTTACTAAATTGTGATAATGAAATGGATATGATAAAACAAAAGGGGGTACAGTGATACGTTTGTGTTTCCATGATTTATCATTGTTTCTTACGCGATTGATATCTATTTTTGGGTGATATTGGAAATTTATTTTTTTAGCATGATACTTTCTCCCTTTATATAATTTAAATAAAGAAAGAACCCATTATAAAAATATAAAAAATTTAATTTAATTAACTTATTATGTTGATAAAATTCGTAAACATAGAAACATTAGTTGAATTAGGAATAATGAAGAATAATTTGGTCCCGAAGTATATTGTTTTGTGTTTATTAGTTCTTAATGTTATGGATATGGATATGTGGTTATTATTGGGGATGATATGTGGTAAATATATTTTTTATCTATGAGATTATTGTTGGGATTTTGTTGTAGGGATTCGTTTTTCCTTTCCATGGTTCGAAAGAAGAGGTGTGGTTGTGTAATATTGGGATGATATTATTTTTTCCCACTGGTAACAAAAGATAGCTGGTAAAAATGATGTTTTAATGGGTATTGTATATAAATGGGATTATAATAAAATAAATATATGTGAAAAATATAGATTATCATTTGTTATATCTAAGAATGGTTTGTTGTTAAATATTGAATTTGAACGGTACATTAAATATAAGATGGCTATGAAATGATAGGTTGTGAAATGATTAAATGAGTCATCTAAATTTCTTGTTATTGATGAATTTAGGGATTATTCAAAGGAAGTAAAGAAATATGGGTGGTTTAGTCAATGGTGGAATTGGATGGTGTGTGGTAGTAGTTGTTAAAAAATTGTGGTGAATTTGTGGTGATATTTATGGTCTATTGTTGTGTTATTTAAAAATGATCCTTATATTGGGATTATGTGTCATCCAATATAGTTGAATATTATTCTAATTTATATAGTCACCCCACCTGGGTCAGATAACCTTACTAACAACCAATATATTGTATTTCAAGTGTTTTCTCCAAACATCATGGTTTTAAAGGGAAGGGATGGATAACTACTACATCTTCCCCTCCACCCATTCAGGTGTGGTATGAGATATGGTGGATCATGGTTGGTGATATCATACTATAATAATATGCGGTGTGATTTAAGACTCTATGGGATATATTTTTTTTATATGTATGATCATATTGGATGAGTATGTGATGCATTGGAATAACCTATGGGCTATTGGTATGATGAGATATGGTGGGTGTCTTACATGGTAGGATAAGGGAATGAGGTTGATTTAATTATTTTTCATGATACTCTATATAGAGATCCTATTTTTAAATTTTAATAATTTTAAATATATCTTAAAATATTTACAGAGTCGGGCGCCAAGACGATGTGTGATTCTAATGCCTAGTGTGCCAAGAATAAATTTTACAAAAAAATTAAATGAATTTTATATTATGCACAAATTGTTTTCAATATAAATGTTATAAATATTAAATGGGGGTTCATATTCAAAATCTGGGACCACCATTGAATCCATAATGCATGTTTTTCTATGGGCGTGACCTAAAATTAACCAGTGTGGGATGTTCGGATAATGGGACTTTTAGCGGGTGAGTTAAAATGAAATTAATTGATTAATTTAATTATTTAATTCAAATGAACTAAACATAAATCCTTTATAAGTATTATACTGTGGAATATTGTTAGGGATAGACTTATAACCAGATGGTCATTCAGAGGATGACTCCACCAGCTATCATTCATAAATTGATATCATATGATAATGATCATCCTAGTTAGGAAGAATTGAGGTACAACTGACACAATGGTCCTTTCTCCTTCATTGGAAAAGGTGATATTCATCAATGAACAAGCTAAATTAAGTTAGGACTCAAACTATGTGGATGAATTCCCTTATAATTAAATGATTGATCATGATCATTCTTAATCCTTTGATTTAAATAAATTTTGATCCCTCACTTGCACCCACATATCAGATTCAATTATTTTACACAATGGATACCTATTATGCTAGGTTTCCTACCTTGACTATACCTATGTTGATTTTTTTTGGATAATAATTCATCGAAAATAATTTTATCCCCTTTTTATGTGTTTTCCCCCATCATTCTTCACGTTCTTAATCATTGGACTATTGGTTAACAATTCAACTATTACAGGGAAGGACTGAGCATGATTAGACCCACAAATACATGTAATACCCATGGGTTGTGAAAAAATATATGATTTTTGTAAGGTTTCAGATATTTTGTGGGATATGGTTGATGATTCTTTTAGATTCGTGATCTACAAATTATATTAATGACATGAGAGGAGAGACTATGGCATGTTGGTTTCTTATGAGAGGATTGGGATCCCTTTTTAGGCTAATGAATGGAATGAAATGAAAACCAGAGATGGATTCCACAAATTTTAGGTCAATACCAAATGGAAATAAATATGGCATTGATGAATCTAGATCAAATATATCATATTTGAGATTATATTAAAATACAAACTACAATGCATATACTTGGATGGACACATGTCGTGTAGTACACCTTTGTATATGACAATAAAAATTTTTAAAAGAAAAAGGGTCACACATCTTATTGATAGGCCCCATGTCGTGTGACCCACCCTAAGTAGATAGGAAATATAATAGAGTCACACATTTAGTACCATGTGTTGTAGTACATACCATGTATTGGAATACATTGGCACTATCATAGCTATATTAGACAACTAGTGTACATTACCACTGTAAGGAGCATGGGCAGGACCCAAGGTGAATGAGGGATACATTGTAGTATCCTTACACAACATGTAGGGATACATATCCAGTGAGTCATGTACATGAAGTGACATAACCAAAAAAGGGGACAGGACCACATAAGTTTTGCGTACCCTTACATGTTGTGTACCATTATTTTTTATGGAAACTTCTACCTATCATATCTCCCTACTTTAGACAGAGATATTGGAAAATGGGTATGTTATCTTTAGTTTATTTCACATAGAACACGATGGTGGAATTCATGGTGGATTTTGGGATATTAATCATGGTTTTTAAAGTGTGGTACTTCTTTATGTGGAGAACGATGATGATGGTGGTCATAAATTATCATTAGATTTTTACCAATAAAGTAACTAGGAAAAAGGTCCCATATCTACTAATTGACACCACATACCACACTAGGGAATGATTCATCTAAATTGTGATTGTTCCCCCTAGTGTATGATGCACTTTGGTGTGGTGTGTAACCTAAAAACGGTTAATCCATTGGATTATCATATGAGATGTTGGGAATCATTGATAAACCCAGTGGATCTGATGACAGAATCTCTTTGTAGGAAAGGATGCGAGATGGAGATGCCCTTTTTCTCTCATTTCAGATTATTTTTTTGATAATATATATATGTATCAATTTTATTGGATTTTGTTACTCTCGTTTTATGGGTTGAGCTATCTATTTATATCATGTATCATAATTCGTTCCATTTACATTCGGAGTGTCTTACCAGTTATGTATAGTCACAACACTATATGGGGATTTCCCTCACCTGTCATGTATTGTAAAGATTATGGATAAGTCATCATTGATTATAGAGGAGTATATGGTTACCCCAGTGCATTATACCATGTACCGTGGTCATGGATTGGATAACTAGAGCTCATATATCATAACAAATTAATTTTTTTTATTTTTTTCAAGATGGGACATCTTCCTTGTTGGGCATGTATTTTTCACTTTTACTATTCAGTTTACGTTTTTTACTCCTATACTCCCTAGAGGTTTTATATTCCTTGTTTTTTCTCTAGATTATTAAACTTTTATTATTATACTTTTCATATATATATATATATATATATGGTTGGGTTTGTTCGTACATGTACTCTTGTAAAAGGCCTCTTATTTTATTTATGCCTTTCATTGCTTGTCCATATCACCTAGACTATAGAGGCAGGATTCAGTTAGTTGTTTCATCAACCTCATTTGTTTGGGTAAGGATACCCTACTATAATGTAAATATGATATGATACTGGGATATGGTATATAGTGGATGATATGAGATGATGATGATGTGGTTGTGCTATTTGGTGTGGTTGTGATATGATATTGCTATGGTTTGTTGTGACATGACTACATAAGGAATGGAAGTAACATGGTGTTTGATATTTGGGTGTGAGAGAGAAAAAACCAATGTCGAAGAATTATGAGTTACCATTTTTATATATAATTATTATAGTTTGTTACTATACTTAGATGCAACATTGAACAATAAAACCAAGGTGAGGATATGTGATGTATGAATAGTAAGTAGATTTTTCATTCTCTTTTTTATTCACTAGAGGATTAGTATAATTTTTCTAAAATGTAACTTGAGGTCATGAGTATGATTCTAATTTTTTTACAGGTTATTATTACCACTATATATGTAATTATTTTGAAAAGTTTCAAGGAAGTATTTTGTTAACAAAGCTGTATAATACATTCTTGGAGCATGATATTAGCTATAAGGTTACTACCTAGAAGATTATTTAAAATTTATAATTGGGGACTCTGTATTTTTATGACATTACATAAATTAATGGGACGTTTTTTTTTCAATATCATGGTTTTGATAATAGGTTTCAATATATATTCTTGGGAATTAAGTGGGAAATGCATCTCATTTTTTTGTACCCATAGTAGTAGTCTCCACCCATGTCCTATTAGAGGTAGTATTTTGCAACAACTCACATTGAAATTGTAAGACTAGAAGGGGTTCCCAATGTGGGAGGCTCGTGAAAAGGTGTTATTAGAGTATTGGTTGAGATTTTTTATGGATTATGGAGTTATAAAATACAGAGGATCACAAGGTTTTCTTGGGAAACAGTATCAATTTAATAGATTTCAAGACTCAATAATGTGATATTTACTAGGACATATGATTTTCTGCCCCCTAGTAAAATGATTCTAAAGAATTAATCTATCCAAAATTTAAAAAAAATTGATACTGCTTATTGGATTGAGACCTAGGAATGGAACATGTATCATGCATATTTTCTTTTTTATTTAATGGAGTAATTTTAGGAAAAATAATTTAATCTAATTTAAAAAGTCTTATGAAATATTATACTATCAGGATATGTATTTTTCTCTTTATTATAGTGATTCCTTATGTTAATCATCCTCATGTGGTTAAGGTTAGAGAGACTCATCCTAATGATCTAATTAACCACTTAAGGGTTAACCCAAGTGATGAATATGGGCACTAGAAGAAGATGTTGAGTGAGATCCAGAGTCAGGGATTAGATAACTATGAAGAGAGCATTCAAATCTAGAAACAGATTGCTAGTTAAGACCTTTCATGGAATGATTCTAAGATGAAAATTAATATCACATTTTATCAATTATAATAAGAGAGTGGAAGCAGAAGTAACTTCTCTCTCTTTAATAGGGTATCCTCAGTGTGTATGGGTTTTGTTTTATATTTAAGAGCTACTTTATTTCTCTCATGATATCTTTTTTGATACGGAGTCTAGAGCTTAGGATTTGGAGGAGATTCCATGACCCATTATTTTATATACAGTGACCACATTTAAATTTACTTCATATATATAAGGTCAAAATAATGATGATACAATTAATACTATTCATGTTCATCTAGGGTTTTCTTGACAGATAAGACATCGTTGTTAGTTATGGAGTATAACTATTAGTGGATGATCTCTGTGTTCCAAATACCTAGGGTTTTACCCAGTATTGAGTTAACCTCATCCATCAACTTCTCATTTCAATTGGTCCAGTAGTTCTTGGAAATATATTGGGAGATTAGGTTCAATGTTATTTTATTTTTTTGGTTATAAAATTCAGATATTTTTGTGGTCATTCATCCTCAGGAATCAATATAGATCAGTTTGTTAGCTCCATTTCATCCTCTTTTGTGGTTTCCCTAATGGTTGTATATATAATTGTTAAAATGGTCCATTATCGCATATAGAGAGGATAGAGATGGTATAGGGTATCCCCATGATGTTCCCCACCCTCACAAAAACAGGGATGAGTGTGTACAAGGAGGTTTATCTTTTAAACTAGGAATAGGATATGTACATAGAATATTAGATACTATAGATGTGCCAACACTAAACGGTCTAGTGATAATCTAATGTACTATCCAATTCTCTTCCACCTTTCCATATTATTTATTTTATTATAGATTGTAAAAAAATGTTATTTAACACACCTTGTCCTATACCTTTGGAATCAATGTGGAGAGGTTTATATTTATACTATTTGGGACTAGGATAGTTAGGTGTTCAATGAGTTTTATTTATGTGTGTAATTGTTGTAAGATTATTATAGATAAATATATGCCATTTGGGGATTTATTTTGGTTTTAGATATATCCAAATGATTACATCATTGGAATCAAATCGTTGTATTCCATTCATGTCATAATTGATTTCTTTTATAGGGGGTAGTGTTCTATTATTTAGATGAAAAAAGTGTAGTATTCATTGGTGAGTGTGATCATCATGTGATTCATAGGGCTTCATATCCCCATTTTCATAGTTTTCTATAAAATGATTTTTTTCATAGAGGAATTATTAATATATTTCAACATAGTATTCAAGGATTATATGTATTCCTTTATCGAGGTGGTGGTGACCATAACCCTTTTATGTGATATTGAATTAATTACAATTTCCAACATGTAATCACCTGGATTTTGATGGATCCATATTCGACATAACCTTTTCGTGATATGGGTGTTTGGGATCTTGGTCAATAATTGTTTACATAAGAGAATTATCCTATGTAACTTATATTCATGTGGTGATCTAGTGTCATTCACTAAAATGGTAGATTATGGTTGGGACTTTTGTGTAGACTACTAATGGATATATCTTAGAATGGTCACAAATTTCTACCCTCTCCCAAGGATAATGGTTCATTTAATTTATTGATGAAGGTAAATTGGTTTTCAATGATTTTATTTTCAAATATCACTATATGAGGGTGAAAACTAGGATATCCTAAAGGATAATTTTAGAGGTTACTATGGGAACTTTAATTTTATTTTTATGTCATTTGTTTTCACAATCACCCTAGATATTTTTACGGATATCTTGAACACAATGTTCCATAAGTTCATGGATCAGTTTATGACAGTGTTCAACATTGAAATACTTTTATACCCAATGTTATAGGTAGAGCATCCATGGAATCTTGGGTCCACATTTCAAGTCCTCAATATCTTTAGAATATATTCAATGTACTATTTTTGGATTTGTGAGGTTAATTTTCTATTGATTGTAGGGTCTTGATATGGAATAGAATTTAAAACAAGATATTTTGTAAATATTATTTCTTAGTAATCCCCCAATAATATTGTACATGTTTATATATTTTTTGGTTTCATGAGATACTATCAGAGGTTGGTTTTTTATTTCTATTTGATTGTTGCCCCACATATATAGCTAACCAAGTAGGGATAGTCCTTCATTTAGACTGATCATTTTTGACATATTTTGACTATAAGGATGAGATTTTAATTAGTTCTCCAATCCTCTTACTTCACTTTGAGAGAATGATGTTTGAGGTATTCAATAATTACACCCCTCCCAGTTTAGGTCATATCTAAATGAAAAAATTTAAATGATATCATATGGGTCCATAAATTTATGTCCATATAAGGATAACTAATCCATCCATGATCTTGAGATGACAATGATAGTTTTTATAAGAATATTTAGTGAATTTTTTTTATTATGGACAACTTTTTGGTCTTCATAAATCATAATAGCATGATTCCCATTATACATATGTGGGATATGTATCTATAATAGTGGAAGTAGATGGATGTCAAATATGATTATTACTCTCCTAATCCTAGGGAAGGATAGTATAGTTTCTTATGTTCTTAATAGAGTTTGTGATGGGATTTTCCCCATGAATCAGAAGATGCATAAAGAGGAATAGAGGATCTTTTGATAATTCCCCTTGATGAACATGAGGTTAGTGGTAGAGGATTGTTATTTTATATAACAATACAATTATATTTTATGCATCATGTAAATGATTATTTGTTGATGTACTCATAATTAGAGGTTATATAAGAATATGTAATTTATAATGATTCTCTAGATGGATAGTTAGGGGTTAGAAGAGATCAAATTT
Organism: Viscum album; assembly: GCA_963277665.1. Lineage (NCBI taxonomy): Eukaryota > Viridiplantae > Streptophyta > Magnoliopsida > Santalales > Viscaceae > Viscum > Viscum album. The sequence continues at coordinate 75,477,340 of OY728153.1, read as the reverse complement.
TATTCCAAGGGAAGTGGTATGTTTCATCAGTGTTTCATGAGAAGGTTCTCCATGAGTTCCATTGTTCATATTCAATCATTAATATATATTAATTTATTTATTTATTTATATGAAAGATGTATCATTCCATGAGGGGTCATATTTGGTTCCCTAAGATGATGCGGCCAGTAACAGACTTCATGTCACACTACCTGGTATGATAGAATGTTAATCAAATAATCATATTCCATGTATTTTTTGGATACCGTTGGATGTCCCTATGTGGCAATTAGAGGATATATTGATGCATTTCCACATTTTTTACTCGGATATTAGGGATTATGTACTGTTATTTGGGTGATCAAGGATCAATTGATGAAGTCATGTCACTTTTCGGCCATTAGGGATTTAGGTGTCATGGAGGTTTGAGAGATGTGATATATAGATGAGGTGGTGGGGCTCTAGAAGTAAATAAATAACATTATTTATTATCAAGGTCCCCAGACAACCTATTGAGTATTGGGAGGTATCCAAAAGTTTTTCAAAACATCATCGTAGTCATACTTTATATCCTTAAGTGGATGGTGAAATAGATAAGATGATCCAAATAATAGAGGATATTATTTTATACTATGTTTCAGACATTGGAGGGTCATGGGTGATTATTTTTACCCTGGTTGAAAGTTTTATAACAAAAACTGCCAAACTCCTATTAGTATGGCCCCATTGGAGGTGTTATATGTGTAGTATTTTTGATCTCCATTATGCTGGAGTATGGTTTGGGGGATAGAATTCAATGATTCATATGTGGTTATGTGTATGTAAGAGATGATTCAGATGATTAAGTATGACCTAAAGACCACACATGACAATAAAAAATTCATAATTTGGTTATAGGATGATGTTACTTGAGTTTGAGGATGGAGATCATGTTTTCTTAAGTGATTCCCATCGTCATGGGAAATGTATGGTTATACGAAGAAATGATATTTCCCCTTAGATTATTGATCACTTTAAGATATTGAAGAGTTGTTGAGGTGGGGTTTCGTTTGGTACTTCTTATACATATAGATAGAATCCATGATGTGTTCCATGTGTCATAGGATCATATATATATTTCTGATGACTCCCTCATCATCCATTGTGGATAGATGGATGTCGAGGAAGATGAAATGTTTTTGGGGTGGAATATTGAGGTTATATGTCATTCGGAGAAGGTTACACATGGGAATGTTATCCCATAATTTCATGTTATATGGAGTCCTTATGTTGTGAATGAGAGTACGTGGGAGTGAATGTCGAAGATACATGATTAGTATTTTGAAATGATTTAATCATGAATTTTCTTGGTAATGAAATGTTTTAATTGGTTCGGATTTTATAAAATTAATTTTTTTACTTTGTTTTTATATTTTTTTGATGGTGTGATCTCATTTTTTAGTTATCCCATAAATATTTATTTATTTTTGGTGTGAGGTTTTTTTCTAGTATTGGTCATGAATCTAACGTATGTGAACCATTTGAGAGGTTTTTAGTGCCACAACCCATTGATTTCTATCCAATTACACTAATGTTTTTATGAATTAATGATTTCATGGGAAAGACTAATGAAATAAGGGAAAATTTTAAGATTGAATTGCGCCTAGGAGTAATTTTTGTTGTATGGTGGGCTGAGTTTACCACATAGGTGAGGGATTGTTCTGTATATATTTTTAACTACACCATGGTGATTTAAAGGTTGAAATTGGTGGGTTATACAATTTTACAAGTCCATATTCCATGGTTATTTCTCCACAATGTGGTCTCAACATGGAGAGTGTATTGGTTTTATTCCAGAGGCCTTTTGATGTGGTCCTAGCCAATATGAAATGATTTTTGAGTTGTTGATTTTATTCATTCTTCCATTTTGAGTATTGATTCTCGATAGTCCTTTTCTAGGACCATGACATGTGTCATGGGTTTTGTTAATGTTTTAGGTTATTGGGATTTGGAAATATAGTGATACCCTTTTTCAACATAGTTTCCCTCATATTAATTAGATCTGAGTGTTGATCATAATTATATTTCTAAATATTCTTCCTATATAACACCCTTATAGAAAACCATATAACATACTCTATGGTTTTATAATATTCGATCCTATGTATAAATTCTTGTTCCACTATAAATATCATTCTTACACCTTCTATTAATTCAAATCATGGGTAGAAAATAGATAATTTTTTGGTTATCTTTTAGTACCTTTTCATTGAATTATTTCTCTCATAGTGGGATCATTTGTTGACGATCTGAGAATAGTTTTCCACATTTCTTATTAGTTCCATCCCCATTACTTGTTCAAATAAGTATGTGGAAATAGTATTTGTTGGTTTTGGGTTGTGTTTTGATGATGTTTTAATGTGGAATTGTTATGATCAATGTTGATTTGGGTTTCCCACAAGTGGGTATGGTCTTACAGTCATCTCTTCATCATTTTTCTCTTGTGTATTACCTATAAATCTCTAGTTGAAGTTGATGATTCTAGACCTATATTCTATTTTAGGTATTATATGGCTCTGTCAGACTTATAATTTCATTGGGTTTATAACATGAAATAAATTGATGAAGATAATAAACAAAATTTGATAAAAGTGATGGGTTTTGGTTGACACACATGTGTTTCAATGATTTATTAATGTTTCATATATGATTGATATATGTTTATATTTTTTTTTGGAATTTAATATTACTGATATAATGGTTATTCCCTTTTTATGATTTATATGATCACAAAAATTCTTATAATTTAAATACCTACAGTATGGAAATGAACCATTTATATTGAAGAAAATAATTAATGTGAATGAATGGTTTGAATAAAGATTATTTTTTTTAGTGATTGATGCAACTTTTTTTGTTTAGTGATTTTATTATGGTTGTGATGTGGGGTTGTTTTGGGATCTACTATATGGTGATTATTATGGTTGGATATTTGTTGATGGTGTGGATTTTGTAGTGGGGAAGTAATAACGTCCTAGGTCTGGGTGCCTCCTAGAGGTTCCCCATACACAGTTGATCACATGGCCTCATGATCATTTCACCAAACACCAGAGGCAACCGAAAGGAAGCGAGGGATTTGGGTGTGATAGTGGGTAAACTATGCCCTCATTAGTAGAGTAAAGTAGTGGAAATAATCAGATAACAAAAGTGGAAGCAGTAATATATGAAATAAGTAAACAACAGATGACTAGAGGTAATAAACAATTGGAGCACATATATAAAATTGATGCATGATATTTATGTCTAGGAAAATAGACAAATAAGTCATAATGCTAGAATATAGTAATAAACCAATGTTCAATTGAAAAAAAGTAAACTCTAGTAGCATCACAAGCCTCATCTTGACCCCATGCTCTCTAGTTCTACAATAGTCAAGTAACTGAAGTAGAAGGGAGCTTGCCCTTATCTAGTCCTACAATAATATAATATGTTTGTGCCCAAAATAATGTCCCAAACAGGGTGTGAGTGGAATACCAGTATGAACCACCCAAAGACCTATGCCTAATAGTTAGTGAATATATAATGTTGGGAATATAAAAAAATTATTAAATAAAAAATAATGTACTCAAAATTAAACAATCCTACAGTTTCATTTACATTCAGTACCATATATCACGTAAGTAGCTAATCGAAAACATGTAACCCTTTGGGATGTACTCATAGCCTAACCCATCTAGTTTAAACAAAAAACACAAAAACCCATCTGGGAAATCCTCACAGTCTAACCCCTATAGTGCATCTTTAGAAAAGACTCTCTGAGGAAGCACTCACCATTAATTCCCCATGTGGTCTTGTATCGGTAACTATAGACACTCTGGTAAAGAAATCAATGTACAATTCCCCAAGTGGTCTCGTAATGAGTAACTAAAGACACTCTAAGGGAGAACAAAGACCATACCCCATATAGTCTCGCAACGTAAAAGAAAACAAACACTATGGGGAATCCCTAAGGGCACATTCCCCCTATGGACTACTACACCATGTTCTTAAAGCCTTGTGTAGGTCAATCATACACAAACGATATATGGATGCCAAAGTAAACCTCAAGAACTATTTGGTTAAATATTCTTCAGCATCTTACAACATTTCAGATAAAATCACTCCATCCTAACAATACTAGGAATAAAAAACAAAGAATCCCAATAGGAAAAGCACGACCAAATAGTCAAAACTAATATAACATGGAAAAACATCCATATCAAAGTAAATAGCCCTATTTACAATCATAAATATTCTAATCAAGAACACAAGGCATAATAGTAAATAATAGGGCTATAAACCATAAACATGCAATACCCCGAACTAGGGTATTGGTCACTTTGGCATTTATAACTCAATTAATAACTACATAAAGGAACAAACCACCTACTTCAGCATTTTAAAAATGATATTCATGAACCTTAGGCCTTGAATCTCCCTTGAATGTGGTATATCTAAAAATTGCTAAAAAATTTCAACTATGGTTCTCTCACAAAAGAGGAGGAATCAAGAAACAAAGAGCTATAAGAAGGAAGATCATACCTTGATGATTCTAAAGCAATCGAGTATGGTCGAATGGGAGAATGTATGCATGATTAGGGGCTCAGAGAATAATTGTGTCGTATGGTCACTCCTAGATGTGACAAATGGAGTAGAAGGTATTCCTATGAATGAGATGTGACCCCAGTCGATTTAATGAAATAAAAAGAAATTAGAGGGTGTGTTCTTCAAGGGTACACATCATGTACTTGCTTTAATCTGCCCCAGTTGTAGGCAGTCTCCAGGTCACCCTACAAAACCATGTACATGACCATTACACGGTCAGTACACGGTCACCCACAACAACTGGGTACACGGTGTGTACTTGTATGTACATTACGTGTACTAAAAAAATTTATAGAAACTCCTCTTTTTCTAAAAAAATATAGAAAATAAATAAAATACTTGAAAATAGGATCGGGGTTCATACATATATCTCCCATTAAAAAAATTGTCCTTGAATTTACCTAGAATGCCAATGTAGAGGAAGAACCCTCAAACAGCTCTGGCCATTGTGGTCGTATATCTGTCTCCACTTCCCATGTCTCATCCTGTACTCGCCTGTTCTTCCATAGGACCCATACTAGAGGAATAGACCAGCCAAAGAGAACATTCATGATGCGATCAACAATCCAGATAGGATGCTTCTTGAATGATGAATCCACCTCCAGCTCAACCTCCAGGGGATGAAAAACATGATAGGAGTCTGAGAAGTAATGTCATAGGTATGAAATTTGAAAGACGTCGTGCATAGCCCGATACCACTGATTTAATTGCAACATAAAGGAATCTAGACCAACTCTCTAGAATACCTTCAATAACCTAACGTATATCATCAAAAGCTTTATCGGTCTTCTAATTCTCTTATTTCCCAACCTCGGTGTGATAGGTAGGAAAACCTAAACTTCAACCTCGAACTCCATAGGTCATCTCCATCGATCAGCATAAAACTTATTCCATGACTGTGTAGTATCCATCCTATTATAAATCAACTCTATCTATTCTGTGGTCTCCTGAACATGATGAGGACCCACCATATCTATCTCCCCTGCCTTCAGCAGACATAAGGTTGATCGGCATGGACTACTGTATAGAGCCTCATATGGCGTCATCCGAATTGTTTTGTTGGAAACAATTATTTTAAGGAAACTCCAAAAAAGTTGTGTTCTTCTACGAAGAACCTCCAAAATCTAGGACACATGCCCGGAGCATGTCATCTAGCAGCTATATCATATGGTCAGACCGGCCATCTATCTCGATATGGTAGGCTATACTGTGAAGTACATGTCCACCCAATGCCTTCTGAAGTCCCTTCCATACCCGAGAAGTAAAATGTGAATCCATGTATGAACAAATGAAGTGTGGAACCCCATGCATATGTACAATCTATTTGATGTAAAACCTTCCATGATCATCAACACTGAAGGTCTTATTAATTGGCATGAAGTGTGAAACCATTGTGAGTCTTTCAATGACAACAAAACCTGCATCATTCCCTTAAGTCAACCTCGATAAACCTGTCACGAAGTCCATTGTGACATCATTCGACATCCACATAGGGATGGGTAACTACTAAAAAATCCCTACTGCTTGATGATGCTCTACATTCTCCTACTGATAGGTAGAACACCTCATGAAAAAACCCCACAACATATCTCTTCATACATGGCCACCAATACTGATGGTGCAGATCTTGATACATCTTGGTGACACCAGGATGAACTTCTGAAATTTAGGATTGAATGTCCCGCATTATCTCCTTGTGTATCTCAGCTGACACCCATATTCTCCCATAAAAATTCATGATCTCATCCTTTCCCATGGTCTATCCTAAATTAGGTTCATATCCGGACACACTCCCCCTTAATACTATGCCTTCAGCATTTAATATTTTTCTCATTCGCACTCGATTAGGTAGAGTATAGGTTACAGCCGCATAAGAAAGAAACATTTTCCCCTATCTATCATGCACCTCTAAATTCATTTCAGAGAACATAGCCATAAGAACCCCCTCACTTATGGCCTTCTAAAATTCATGTATTTACATCCTCTTTCTCAATGCATCAGCCACAACATTGCCTTTCCAAGGAGTATGGACAAGCTGATGGTAAAAATAATGAAGGTACTCAACCCACCATCTCTGTCATAGATTCAGATCATGCTATTTGAAGATATTTTTAAGACTTTTGTGGTCGGGGTAAACCACAAAAATATCTCCAATAGCGTAGAGCATGAACAACTGTAGCCAACTTGATATTGTGTGTCGAGAAATTCCTCTCATGTGGCCACAACTATCGAGACTCAAATGCAATGACTCCTTCTCCCAGTATTAGCACAACTCCTAGACCGATACCTGATGCATCATAATAAATTGTATAGCTCTTTCCTGACTCTAGAAATACTAGTATTGGTGCTGAAGTTTACCTCCCTTTTATCTCTTGAAAGGATGACTCACAAGTATCTGACTGTAAGTAATTTGTACCCTTCAAAGTCAGGCCCGTTAGTGGCGCTTCATAGAATGAAAAGCCCTGTATGAGACATTTTTAGTATCAAAACAACCCTAGAAAACTCAATACCTCAATGATGTTATTGGGATACTCCTTGGAAATAGAAGCTCCCACTTTCTCTAGGTAAAATGATACTCATGTCTCTGAGATAACATGACCCAACAAGTGAATCTGGTCCATCCAAAAGTGTTATTTTGTGAGCATAGCATATAGTTGATGCTCTCTCAATATACTCAGAATTATCTGATGATGTGTAGCATGGTTGTGTCCATTGTGAGAGTACCCCATGATATCATCCATGATGACAACCATGAAAGAATCAATGTATGAATGGAACACTCGGTTCATTAGTGCCATGAAAACTGCATGAACGTTCATGAGACTGAATGGAATAACCATGTAATTGTATAGAACATACCTACTTTGAAATCCAATAATAGGTATATCAAAGGGTCTAACATGCAACTGATGATAACCGTATCACAAGTCAATCTTTGACAACACCTGGGGCCCATGAAGCTGATCAAAGAGATCATTAATCCTTGTTCATGGATAATGCCTCTTTACCGTCAACTGGTTCAAATTCAGATAATAAACACAATTTTTGAGGGTACCATCCACTTTCTTCACAAAAAGGAAAGGATATCCCCAAGGAGATGTATTGGGTTTGATGAAACCCTTTTCTTGTAACTCCTCTAACAGATTCTTGAGGTTCTGTAAGTATTGTGTAGCCATCCTATTAGGAGAAATAGACACCAGTGTTTCTCTAGGAATCAGCTTAATAGAAAATATAACCCCTCTCACTAGAGTAAAACATGAAATGAATTTTGTAAAGACATCCCTTAAATGATCCACTACATGATAAAAGTTCATCTATGAAGTCCCTAGATTATCTAGATATAGAATTGAAATATGGGCTGTAAATCCTCTCAAACCATGATTCTATGGTCCCTCTCCGCTCTCTTGGACATCCCATTCTATCTTATGTAAGAATGAACCTACCACTGGTGATTTGAAACTCCCCCTATGATGATAGTAATCAACAAAAGTCTGGACGGGAACTAACCAGTGCATTCCAAGAATGAAATCATAGCCTATCATCTCTATGACATAAAGGTCCCATAAGAAGTGACACCCACCAACCTCAAGAGTGTACTCCTTTCACTGATGAACAATTTCCATTCTATCCCCCAACAGAGTGTATAGTGTCAATATATCATCATATTAAAATATATAAATCCCAATGATTTCCATAAAAGAAAAAATACAAAGATATGGGAATCCTCTATATCGAAGAGTGTAGAAAAAAAAACTGAAGCAACTAGAATATTTCCTTGAATGTATAGGGTCTGAGATCCTTATCCCGTTGTGTCTAATCCACTACAATATTATAGCATGTAATACAGCCCTGTGACCCCGCCTAACCACCCTGAGCTAATACATCCTATTGTCTCTGAATGTCTACTGACTGGCTACCACGGCTGCACCCTCCACCTATGCCTAATGGGTGGAAGAACTCCAGTTCCCATACTGATGACAAACTGGTGGTATTTCTTCGGTAAAAGGATTCAAAACAAAACTATTATCACTAGATACAGGTGAGAATAACTTATAGAAGTTTCAGAGATGTCCCATCATACCGCACGATCGACACTCCACTAGGTCTCTTGGGCAATGTGACCTCTTCTGCCCACTATTCCTGCACTGGTAGCACACCACATGGATACCAGGAAATGTATCCCACCTACCACGATCTACACAAATAGACTTCCTATGGTGCTTCCATCTATCAGTCTAAGGGGTACCAACTCTGGATGCCAAATTTCTCTAGCTCACAGCTGTAGAATCCCTTATATTGAGCTCCATGATCAGTTCATGGTTGACTATAGAGGTGATGGAAATCTTCATGAAGATGTTCACATGATATCGGGTGTCGTTCCTAAGTTCATCCTCAATCTTCCACACTCAGAATAACTAATCTCCCCCTTGAATGGTTATAAATCATGGCAGATCTGTGAAGAAATAAAAATACTCCATAACTGAAAGAGTACCATGCACCAGACTCATGAACACTCGGGCTTGGTTGACCCTTAAAGCCTCTAAAAAAAGTAGTCATAAAAGGCATGCTTGAACTCTACCCAAGCCATGACCTGCTGGATTACCACCTGTGAGATCACATCCCACCAAATTTTTGAGAATTCAAGAAGCATATACGTAGCGAGAATCACCCTCCTCTTTATAAAAGTACATATATTCTCAAAGATAGATAGCATTGCTTCCAACCATGACTCTGCATCCTGAGTTCCTCTATCCCCTGTAAAGGTGGGAGCACGTTGCTACTAGAAAACCCATGCTAGCTCTGCCACAGAAGTGGAATGACATGGTACTACCAGGAAGGTCTCCATGATCCTTATAAAAACCTTTAGGAACTATGAATCGGCACCTTTATGTAGTATAACGGCTGGTTCCAAGGCTAGCACAACTGATGGATCTTTTGATTATTCTTAATCCTCCATGTCTGGTGTATGGTCACTTCCCTAATACTGGTGTATAACCTAAGGATGTCTCAGTGGAATAACTCTTCAATGTCAAATGCATACCTTATACCAATATTAACAATGACTATAACTTAAAGTTTCTAGAAGGAATAATAGAATAATGAATTCAATATTTTTAAAAGGTGGATACCGGGCGTGTTTGTCCCCTACATGGTGTGTTACTTTAATCCTTCACATGGGAGTGTACTCCTTTCATCCCTGGTGGTGTAACACCCAATACACAAGACATGTTCTCCCAAGACATGGTGTGTACCTGAATTGTTTCCCCTACCTGAGTTCTTATACATGACATAACTCACACAGTTCTCCTGGAGCAAGACAACACTGCGAGTTTGTGCCAGACACGATGTGTACTAGAAGGAACCTCACAAACTGGTGTTTCAAGTCACACTGATGGTTACACAGGTGACTCTACATGGAATGTTTTTTCCAATCACAGCATGTACTAACTACCCAAAATCCACCTATGTCATTAGCCACATGTCTAGATACATAGCCTTTACAACATGGTGGGTACATCCGGTACACGGCGTGTCCCAAAAAAGATTTCCCAACCCTGTGTCTTGTCCCACATAGCCATTCAACATGGTAAGAGACTACACGGTATGTACATACATTACATGGCGTGTACTTAAGAAAAATAGTTCCTTCCCAAATAGAAGGACACGTGGCATGATTTATCTTTACACACCATGTTTTCTGGGTTTTTCTATATATTAGGCCTTAGAAACTACTCCAAAACCTAGAAAATCAATGAAAAAAACATTAAATTTCCAAATTCCAATCTATGGGGGCCATACTCCCCATGAATCAAATAATGGAATTTATACAGGTCATATTCACGTACAATTGTTCAATCATCCATCAAATTCTGATCTACGAGGGCCCATAACACCTCAAGAACCAAATTTTGAAATTCATTCAAACAAAACCTTACACAATCAAATAACCTATAAAATAGCATGTATAATATCAAGGCATATATCACAACAACATGCATATCTAACAAAAAATCTATCACAACAAAATACAATTCGTAATGCACCCAAAATGGCATGGAAACAATTCATGACATGTGATCTCTAGAATGTTCCTATAAAATGAATGATATTGAATACACTCATCTCATCAAGTTTCAACATAAATAGAAAATAAATAAAATCCAAAATAACTACACAAACATGTGAACCACCCAACGGTGAAATCAAATCAACTGTAATAATATCATAACCGAAAAAATTTCAATAATCAAGGTAAATTAGATTTTCCCTATACATGGGATAGCTAATTTCAATCACAACATATTAACTAGTACCTATTACATCCTATCCCTGACTATAGGCTCAAAATAGTAAGTCAAGAAGAAAAGAATACCTCTGATACCACTTCGTAATGTCCCGGTTCCGGGTACTGCCCAGAGGTGCCCCGTACCCAGTGGGTCACATAGCCTCTAGCGCATTTCCACAAATGTCAGAGGCTGTAGACTATAAGTGAGGTCCTTAGGATTGATAATGGGGAATCTATGACCCCATTGACATAGTAAATTAGCATAAATAAATTTATAGCAATAGTGGAAATCGTAATAACATGAGATAAGTAAATAGTTGAGGACTAGAAGTAATAAACAACTGGAGAATATACATATAATTGATGGATGATACATATTTCTATGAAGTCAACCAAACTAGTCACAATGCTGTAATAAAGTACTAAACCAAAGTATAAGGGAAAATAAGTAAACTCCAGCAGCATCATATGCCTCATCTTGGTCACATGCTCTCCAGCTCCACAACAGTCATGTAGCTAAAGTAGAAGGGCACTTTCCTTTATCTATACTTGCAACGATAAATTCTATTTGGGCCCAAAAGCATGACCCAAATAGGGTGTAAGACGAATCGCAGTAGGAAACCACCAAATGATCTATTCCTAAAAGTCAGTGAATATATATATATATGGAAGTAAATATGAAAAATAAAGAAATAACCATGTATATACTCAAAAGCAATCAATCCAAATGTTTCAATTACATTCTTTTCCATATATCACGTAAGCAGCTAATCAAAAACAAGTAACCCTCTGGGATGTACTCACAACCTAATCCCTCTAGTTCAAACATCAAACACAAGAAACCATATGGTAATTACTCATAATCTAACCCCTCTGGTTCAACATTAGCAATGAATAGCTAGGGAATCAGTCACAGTAAATTCCACCAATGGTCTCATATCTGTACCTATAGACACACTGGGGAAGTACTCAATGTCTAATTACCCCTCTAGAATCATAATGAGGAACTAAAAACACTATAAGGGAGCACAATGTCCATCCCCTTATGGTCTCACAATATAAAAGAAAACAGACACTCTGGGGAAGCCCTCAGTATCCATTCCCCCTATGGTCTACTCCTCTTGGTTCCCACAGCCTTGTGTAAGTCAATCATGCACTAATGATACATGGAAGCCAAAGTAAACCTCATGAACTACCTGGATAAATAGTTTACGGCATCTCATAGCATTCCAGAAAAAATCACTCCATCCTAACAAAACTAGACCAGGAAAACAAAGAAGCCTAACAGGCAAAGCTGGATAGAATGGTAAATATCAAGAAAACATGGGAAACACATCTATACAAAAGTAAATAACCCTATTTACAATAATAAATCCTCTACTAAAGCACAAAAGGATTAGAAAACAATAACATTCCTAAAAACCATAAACATGAAATTCCTCGAACAAGGGTATTGGGCACTTTGGCACATATAACTCAAATACTAACTACAAAAAAGCACTAGCTAGCTACCACAGTGTTGAACAAATGATATATGTGATCCTCAATCATTGAATCTCCCTATAATTCCATCGATATACAAAATGCTTAAACATTTCAACCAATGTTATCTCATGAAAGATGAGTAATCAAGAAATGAGGCTCTAGAAGAAGGAAGAGATTACCATGATAATTCCAACTCAATCAAATATGGTCGAATAGGAGAACAGATGCATGACTGAGGGCTTGGAGAAGAGTAACACTGTATGGTAACTCCTAGATAAGACGAACAAAGAATATGGTATTTTTGTGAATGAGACGTGACCCTGGTCCGTTTAATGAAAAAAAATACACAGATTTTTCTTTAAGGGTACACGACATGTACTTTCTTTAACCAGCCTCCACTTTAGGAAGTCTCTAGGTCACCCCACTTGTCCATGTACTCAGCCGTTACATAGTAAGTACACGATCACCCGCATTAACTGAGTACATGACATGTACTTATAAATACAACACATGTACTCCTGAAATTTTCATAAACTCCTCTTTTTCTCAAAAATAACCTAGAAATAAAGAAATACCTGAAAATAACATCTGGTTTCATACGGAAGTGTCCTCCATTCTTGTTCATTCAATAACTGTTATGGTTTTGTGATGTAGAGATGAAATTTTAGTTCCTCAATGTTAAAAAATGTGGCTAGTAAAAATGATCATGTTAAGGGGTAAGTGATGTGAATGGTATGACAATAAATGAAATATTTGAGTAATGGACAGATAAATTTGGGTAATGGATAATAATGGGTTTTCATTAAATATCAAATTTGAATGACATAATGAATGTTTGGTGGATAGTAAATGGTATGTAAAAAAACATTGAAATGATATGATTAATGGGTAGTTTTCGATGTTTTTATATTGTTTATCATGGAATGTATCATCAGTATGGTTGTTTAGTAAGTTGTAGGGATGTATGTTGTGTGATAGTTGTCATTAGTTATAGTGATGTTTATAGGTTAAAATATTGTTATTTAGATAGGTAATTTAGATCAAGATTATGTGTGATCCTATATACATTTATAAAAATTTAATTTATATAGACACATCACCTACATCATAAAACATATTAGAACAAAATGTTTTATGTTTCTTGTGTTGCTTATAACATCTAGGTCGTGAGGGAACATATTGCTTGTGACTTCCACATCATCTCTCTCCCTTTTAGAAGTGGTACCAGATATAATGTCTCAAGGAATATATGGTCATACTAGTATAGTATGAACTATATTGGTATACCATGTAGTGGTATTGATGTGATGATAAGTATAATTATAAAGTGGGAGTATTTCACATACTATCAGACATTGTGGGTGTATTGTTGATATGATATATAGGGGGTTGGGCAAGGTAGGAGGAGGGCACAAGGTTTATACCTTTTATGTTCATGATTCCCTACTATAATGGATATGTGATATAGGACAGGGATATGGTATTCAGTGGTGAATATGTTAAAATAATGACGTAGTTGTAATAGGTTTTCTGGTTGTGATATGATATTGCTATGGTATACTATGACATGGATGTAAAGGGGATATAAGCACCAAGATTTTTGATGTGGTGAAATAATAAATAAAAACTAGTGGGAAATAAGTGTGCGGTTAAATTTTTGAATATTATTATAATATCATGTTTATATACTTATTTTAGACATTGGGTTAGTGATCCATAGAGAGGATATGTGATAGTTGACCTTTTGTGAGCTTTTTGGTTATATTGTTTTTTAACTAGTGAATTAGAATACATCTATAAATTTTTAAGAGAGATTTTAAGTATGATACTACCATGTATATATGTTATCTTATACCATATGTATTAAATTATATAAAATAGATTTGTAGGAAGGATTTTAGTGACTCGAATAGATAGCACTAGGATGATTATTAGTATTTATTAATGATTTTCTTAAAAGGGATTTATTTGGTTATTTTATTTAGCGATTATGTATCTTTATGAAATTACCTTAATATAAGGGATATTGGTTTTATTATATATCATGTTATCGATTTTTTCCTTCTTTATATATGTAGTGTTTTTTAGAGGTAAATACCTCGCATTTGTTTGATTATACCCTCAATTTTAATCTCTACCCCCATGGAAAATTGGACGCATGTTTTGGGGGTCACTCTCATCTTCACTACAAGCCTATGAAAGGATTGAATTGGGGGTTATCCATGATAATATAGAAGTAAAAAATTACTAAATAATTTATATACTATATCATCTTGAGTATTTTATCACTATCGTGGTATCCATATTCTATTTCACGCTTATACACTGTAATGACAATATTATTTATCTTTCTTCCATAGTTTTTTCTTCTCATGTTATTAGATATGCGTCTACATTGTCAATCATTACATTTATTTTTTTTATCTTATGATATATAGACATAACAAAAATCATGATAAAATTTACATTGGATTAATCAATCATTTGAGTCCTATAAGAATCCTTCTCACTCTCACTCACTCTATGAGGTGGATGATCAAGAATAGTGGACTTCGACACATAAAATATATTTTCTTGTATGAGTATAATGTAAAAATATTATGTACGACTTCTTGAAATTTTTTCTGGTGGGGAAATTATATCAAAGAAAAAAATTTCATAGTGATTCTATAGTTTTACTTTCAATTTTATATAACAAATTAATTAGTATATTTTTTACATTATCTTAATGATTGATGAGAATATAATTAAGGATTTAATAAAGTCTCTCATAATGTTATCAAATACCAACAAACATCATTATTGGTTTTATAATATCTAGTCATGCAAATATTCTAGTGTCATGAACCAATATTTTATAGTTAATAACCCATTAAATGTCCAAAGAAATCACTCAATGATTTAAGTGGGATTTTAACTCCAACTCTAAACTCATGGTTTCTTGATCTATTGAATAGACTTCTTAATCCTGAAATCTTATATTCAGAGTTTTCCAACACATGCCTATAAAATGTAATTAGTAAACTAAAAAAATTACCCTTAATAAAGATCTAGTTAATTTGTCCCAATGTTTTTATTAAAACTCCAAAATAATTTAATGTTCCCTTGACCTTTTAAGATAGGAACATAAATTATGGTTTCCTCCTAACTCGAAAAATAGATGGTGTTCAACGAATTAATATCATAGTTGAGTGATTTTTATTGAAAAATATAAAAATATCCTTTATTCCATTTACAATATTGTCATTCTTATTTGAAACTTATAAAATATTTAACTTTGTCTAGTAAAATGATATACAAAGATGAATTATTTTTACTCTGAAAAAGTTATCTTACTTTTTGGATTGATTATTTCCTTATGTGGAACATACATATGTAATCAATTGTACCTTATAAAATAAAAATATATTAATTATTTAATTTATTTAATTTTAATTTTTAAAATGTGGTTGTATTTAATCTATAAAATGAATCATGAATTTCTTAAGTAAATAAATTAAAATTTAATGACAAAACAAAAAAATGTCTCATATTATTATAGCATTTTTTCAACTAGTTATTTTATGGAGCAGTGAAAAAAGAACCTTCAACCTACTTGAAATAACCACTTCAGCCATTAATTTACTCATGTATTATTATTTCACCAATTTCATATGTTTCTTTTTTTGGATTTATATCAACTAGTGTCTTGAACTTCCCCCTCTAGCTAGTACCTATTTCATTAAATAATTAATTATCTTAAATAGTTGAGGGGTATTAGGGGTTTAAGGATACATAAAAGAATCCATGGGTATAAATGCCAATATATAATAAAGGGTGGAGGAATTATATTTTTATTATATTGTAAAATTTGAAAATAATTTTTATAAAATACTATGAACTAAGTAAATAAATTTTAAAAAATTATTCTTACACATACACAGGCCATTCAAACCCCAAGATAATTCAAAACATGTAATGATAATCATAGTTAGTATTTATAGATTCCATTTTTATTTGATTTAATTAAGATATATGGTATTAAATTCATCAATTATTAATTGAAATGATTATTTATTTATTTATATTGAATTATTCCCAATTATTGTTCCTTGAGGAATATTAAGAATCCTACTAATTATTATTAGTTATTTAGAAACTTTAACATTAAATTTAAAATAATTAAGTACACAGTGTGTGTTTAGAGGCCAAACATGCTGTACTACCAATATTACATTTCATTATTTGCTGTAATTTAAGGTAACAAATGACTTGTACAGCATATACTATATATTAAAAGAAATGTAAATCCACATGTCATGTTTCAATATAAATGACATGCTATTATCTATGGATATATAGGGTAGTATTTATGGACTTTATAAAAATAAAAAACCATTAAAATTCAAAGTGTATGTTTCTTGAAATAATATAATGTAAACAATGTTTAATGGTTGTTCAAACATCATATAATGGCATTATTTTTGTGTAGTTTTTTTATACTTTATGTCGACCCCCATGATATGATGAAATTCACATGACATGTTCTTGGTGGGGAGTGACATGTGTTACATTATGTGTACAACTAACTACATAATAAACATTTTTCCCATTTTAAATTCCAGGTTATGGGTTGCCGGTACCCAAAACAGGGTTCAAAAACAAATTCAGAAGAACGCCAAACGACCTACAACTCCACAAAACAACACATGAAATTCAAATAAATAGACTATTTATAGCTTCAAATACATAAATGAATCAAACAAATTTAATTCATAATTAATTTAAATTATAAATTACCACATTTATGGTTATATGGTTAATCATAATTATGTTACTACTATTTCTGATTTATATCTTTGTTGAAAAGTTCCAACAAGGATTCTTAATATATGTCTATATAGTTGCTATGAATCTCTGATCAATGTTCTTGAAACTCTAGGTTCTATCTTAGAATAAATAATATAATTTCATCACTTTTCATCGATCATAACATTTTCTCTTATTCATCTCTCTATTCATTAGATGGAGGTATCGATAATTCATTCTCTAGGATTGAGATAATTCTGTATGATGTGTCTCTATTATCACTACAATCTTTTTAGTATTTTATGATAGGTTTTTAATAATGGATTCCCATCACCAAAATACATTTGGGATATGAATCAGTCATAAAAAACAAATCATATAAAATGGAATAACAAATATGAGTATTAGCGATGATATGTGCCAAAAAATTGGGATGGATTTTTATTTACATCATAAATATGTATAAAATTTTTAAAAAAATTAATTCTAGTGGATTTTGAATCCATTATAATGCTTAAATATAAAAACAATAGTTTTTGTATACTTAAGAATAAAAAAATTTAGAAAATATATGAATCAAATTAAATATACAAAAAACAGTAACATAATAATTATATCATTTCATACATAAAATGTCTATAAAACTAAAATAAATGAATATTTATATGAAATGATAATTAACTAGAATAAATGGGTGAGGATCAGCTGAAGGATCGGAGGGACTTTATGACACCACCACGCACAAGTTGTTGCATGTGTGATGCAGCTACTTGTGATCGTACTCCCTCTCTCTCCACGTGAATTTTATAATCTCATTAAGAGCATGGATCATCTAATTATATGATGAAATAGATGATATAAACTCTACCAGATCTCCCTTAATGATGACCAATGGCATCATGGAGGTACCATAATAACTAGTAGGTATAAATCGTGAACCATTTCTGATCACATAGCCTTTCATAACACAATGAATGGTTTCTTGTATTTAATCCCCTCATTAAAACCTAACTAACACTAGCCATCTTCATTGTTCTCAACATGAATTTCTAATGAATGAGAACTCACGAAATCAGATGATTACTTCAAATATAATAAGAAATTAAAATCAATTTAAAATCAATTAATGT